>OZ030022.1:64697500-65297500 GCA_964023405.1 Apodemus agrarius | reverse complement strand
CACTTGGTGGGGACACAACGGGGAGAGATGGGGAGGGGGAGGGAGGGGAGGGTGAATGTCTATTACAACATACAGATAAAAACCATTTCTAGTTAATACATGGTTCGAGACAGAGGTTGGGGATCATTCTGTTACCGTGACAGTTTGCCTCAAGGGAGTTTTAGAAATCTTTGGGAAGGAGGGGCAGAACCCCAGGGACAGGATTTCAGTACAGCTGAAGCAGACACTACTGACCCAGCTGAGTCTTTATACCCTATACTCTCCAGATACTGACTCCTGGTCTCCTGTTCAGCTCTGCATGTCTCAAAGCAGTTACCTTAGCCTGAGTCGGTGTTACTTTCCAGTTGTGGTACCCCATTGGCTGTCTGCCTTCCATTTCAGTCCCCGAGGGGTAGAACTGCTTATATTTAGAGTTGGGCCCTTAAAGCAGTTACCAGCTGAGACATCTGGTCCTGGCCACTGATTTAGCATGACCTAGAATAAGCTGTATACGGGCCTTGGAACAAGCTGTATATGGGCCGGCGAGCCAAGTACATTTTAGCTAAACACCAAAATAAATAGCAACATATTGATATGAAGAAAGATGTGACGGTGCCTGGGAAGGCTGGGCGCTGGTCATTGCTAAGTCGATGAAGGGTCCTGGGAAGGGTCGACCTTTGGACGACCCGTTTTTCTAGCTCGTTACCTAGCTCTCTGGATATGCACCTGTACATACTTTCCTGGGTTCCTTCTGGTCTCTGTTCTTCCTAACAGATGAGAAAGATAGAAAGGTTTGAGATTCAGCACCCTCCACCCTAGGAGTAGAGCTCTGTTTCCATCCTTTCTCCGTTCGGCCCCACCGGAGCCCCTCCTTTCCAAGCCCGCCTCATCATGGCCGTGAGCCAAGGGCGGGTCTCTTGCAGAACGGACTGTGCTCGCCTCATCTGGCTGCTAACCCTAACGGCCACACCGAAACCCTCCCTTGTGCCTTCTCCCCTTCTACTGATGAGCCTTGGAGGTTCGACCAAGCTTGTGAAACCACTGGACTACTGACCACACTGGAATCTTTCTCAGTAACCAAAGCCCCCTTTCCCAGACCAGAACTGAGTCCCAGCACTCTGTGTACCCAGTAAGGACACAACTTGCAGACTTCATAATTACCTGAAAGGAAAATTTATCTTTATCCTTTGCAGAAATAAAAATGAAAGTGGTGGAGAAATGAAAATAATGTGAAAATTCCCTTAATAATTAAAATTAACAGGGAGTATACACTGAAATACTGAGCTTGGCATGATAGTAATGTGTGTTCCTCTAAAATTATTATTCCCAAAATTTATAATCTTAAAATAAACATTCATTTGGGTTTAAAAGTACACATGAAAACCCAGATACAAAAGTTTCAATCTCAGACATAACTAAGTCAGAACAAATACGTTTGGCACTAATCTCAATTCTATTTAAAAAAAAAAATGGGCCAGAAGACTAATTTGTAAAAAAAGCAATCTTAATAATTAGTTTTCTTTCCAAGTGAAATGTAAAGCTTCGAATAGCATTATGCAATCTGGATTATAATGAATGAATTCAGTTTCATTTGTAGTAAATTTTCTCATCAGCCATCTGTGTCTTTCAAAGTGCTGTTCCTCATAAAAATAAACAGCAAGCATCTCCTACAGGAGATTGCATCTTAGAATTATTTTACTTAAGTTTTGATTAAATAGAGTAAATAAGATGGAAGAAATTAATGCTCCAAATCTGTTTATAATCCTTAATAACTAAGTTGCCTCTAGTTACCTTCTCTGAGACTGTCATATTATATGTAAAATGTACCTACACCTTTATATACATGGAGATTTCTGATAAAAAAAAAAAAGAAACTTTCTCAGTAAGTCGAAATCTTGATGAAGGTGCTTGCTTCAAGATAAAAGAAACAGATCAGTGGTACCGAGGATAGTGTAAGTTGGCCAATGGAGGTTCTGTTCTTAATTAAAGCTTCATTTTCTGGCTTCCCTTTCCTCCCTCCCTCCAACACTTCCCATGTACCTATCTTATCTTGCTTCCCTCAAATCCTTGGCCTCTTTTCCTTTAGTTGTACACACACACACACACACACACACACACACTACACACACATGCACACACACATATCCTGTTAAGTCTATAATGTTAGTTGAATGTACATCTTCAGGCCTGAACATTTGGTACTGGATGACAAACTGGTGTGCTCTTCCTAGGGGAGACCGATTCTCCCACTCTGAGCTGTCTTCAGTTGCCTATAGCTCTGAGGTTGTGGCCTTGAGGCTTTCTTTTTCCATATTTGGATGTCTGTTGGTTTTGTCCTTGTCCAGGTGTTGCTTGGGCACCCATACTGATATGAGAATTCATGGGTTTCTAGGAGACTCAATCTCATACAAACTTCCTGTTCCTCTGGATCTTCCAATCATTCCACTCCCCCTTTCTCCATTATCCCCGAGCCTCAGGTGCAGCAGGTGTTACAGATGTAGCTGGGACAGGGAACCACATCATCCCTTCTTCCAATGGATGTAGTTCTCGAGCAGACCTTCTGTTGCCTTTGCAAATAGTTTGGAAATCTTACATTGAAACTTCTGTCTTTATTACAATAAAACTTTGATAAAGTGTTACAAGCAATGTGCAGTAAACCTTTGTGTTTTCTTGGCTACCCAGAATCTATTTTGATGGAATCCATGCTCTGTGATTCTTAGAAATGGTGGAGCTTAAAGACTTGCACTGAACAGAAGCAGTTGGATGTTCCTGCTCAAGATTTTGAATTTGAGTTTAGTGATGCTTTTGTAGAGGGCAAGTTTTCAAACAATTCACAGGAGAGCTTCTAGCAGCGTCTAAGTATGGACAGTCATGCACATGAAGACATTCCAAACATCATTTCTGCAGTGCGATTTTGCACTAATAGAATTTCCAGCCTTGGAATCCAGTCTTCCTATTCAGTGTGTGGATGACTGCATACCTTTCGAACAAGTTCCCTTTCTTCTGAAGTTCAAAAAAGTCAATTTCTGTTGCTGCAACCAAGCACATAGTTTCATAATTCTTTAATTACATTCAAAAGGATTCTAATTTATAAGCATTTTTTGTTTCTTTTGTTCATGCCATACATGCAGTCCAGGGCCCTGTACATGTTCACAGGCAAGCATTTTACCACTGAACTATATCCCCAGCCCTGGTTAGCTTTTAAGTATATATTGCCTTCCTGAGAAGTATTTTTAAAGAAAATATTGCCTGATGCAATAGATATTTTAATGTTGGTTTAAATAAGAATGTCCTCCATAGATTGCAAGCTGGTAAAACCACTCTGGAAATCAGTTTGGTGGTTCCTCAGAAAATTAGACACAGTACTACCTGAGGACTCAGCTATTTCACTCCTGGGCATATACCCAGAAATGCTCCAATATGTAATAAGGCCCATGCTCCACTATGTCCATAGCAGCCTTATTTATAATAGCCAGAAGCTGGAAAGAACCCAGATGTCCCTCAGTGGAGGAATGGATACAGAAAAATGTGGTACATTTACACAATGGAGTACTATTCAGTTATTAAAAACAATGAATTCATGAAATTCTTAGGCAAATGGATGGAGCTAGAAAATATCATCCTGAGTGAGGTAACCCAATCAAAAGAACACACATGTTATGTACTCAATAATAAGTGGATATTAGCCCAAACGTTCGAAATACCGTAGATACGATTCACAGACTATATGAAGCTCAAGAAGAAGGAAGACCAAAGTGTGGATTCTTTGGACCTTCTTAAACGGGGGATCAAAATACCCATGACTCACAGCCAACCAATGGACTGAGCATAGAGTCCCCAATAGAGGAGCTAGAGAAAGGACCCAAGGAGATGAAGAGGTTTGCAGCCCCATTGGAGGAACAATAATATGGACCAACTAGTACCTCCAGAGCTCCCAGGGACTAAACCACCAACCAAAGAGTACACATGGAAGGACCCATGGCTCCAGCTACATATGATGACCTTTTCAGACATCAGTGAGAGGAGAGGCCATTGGTCCTGTAAAGGATCAATGCTCCAGTGTCAGGAAAGTGGGAGGGGTTTGGTAAGCAGGGGGAGGGGGGATGGGATAGGTAGTTTTCAGAGGGGAAACCAGGAAAGGGTATAACATTTAACATGTAAATAAAACAAATATAATAATAATAATAATAATAATAATAATAATAATAAAAGAATGGCCCCCATAGGCTCATAGATCTGAGTGCTTGAGTACCAGGGAGTGGCACTGTGTGAAAGGATGAGGAAGCCTTGTTGAAGGAAGTGTGTCACTACAGGCTGGGCTTTGCAATTGTCAAAAGCCCCAGCCAATCCCAGTGTCTCTCGCCCTGCCTGTGGAACCAGAGGTTCTCCAGCAACATGTCTGCATGTCGCCATGCTCCCTGCCGGATGACAATGTGGTAAACTGTAAACCATAGGCCTCAATTAAATGCTTTCATTTATAGAAGTTGCCATGATCATGGTATCTCTTCACAGCAATAGAACATTGACTAAGACAATTGTCTATTTGATGGAATCTAAAATCACCTAAAATCAGGGTTGTCCCCAAGCCTGAGGGAATATCTGAGAGATTTTCTAGATTGGATTAATTAATGTTGAGAGACCCACCTTAACTGTACATGCATCATTCCATAAACAAAGTCCCAAACTGAAAACAAAGGAGAAAGCTAGCAGGCCACACAGACATGAAAAACAAATTTTTATTACTTAAAAAGAAAATTTTAAGGAAAAAGCAACCTAAACACCACCATCTATCATTTTCTGCATTGTTTGTTTGTTTGTTTGTTTGTTGTTTCTTTCTGAGACAGGGTTTTTCTCTCTGTGGTCCTGGCTGTCCTAGAACTCACTGTAGACCAGGCTGGCCTCGAACTCAGAAATCTGGCCTCAAACTCAGAAATCTGCCTGCTTCTGCCTCCCAAGTGTTGGGATGGCTGCACCACCACTGCCCAGCTCTTTTTCTGCATTCTAAGTACATATATAACACACCCAACTGCTTCATTCTCCTGACACCATAATGGGCTATGTCTTTGAACTGTAACTAAAATCTATTCCTTCTTTAAGTTGCTTTTGCTAGGCAAAAGTAATTAATATGTTACAGAACGCGACAAGGAGAATAAACCCCACATAATTTATAATTTCTCAGCACATATACCACATCTGCTGTATTGTAGGTACAGCAGGTATTGTTTGTTGAAGACTTAGAGTGGATCTCTTCAAGATGATTTGTATAAATTCCTATTCTACCTGCATTAAGATTTAAAATAAGTTCTTATGAGCCACTTATTTATAACTTGATTTTCCATTAGAAAAATAGTCTAGAAATGAAACAATAGTTTCATAATAATCTCTCCCCTCCCTCCCTCCCTGTGTGTGTATGATGCATATAATATTTATGGCGAATATTTATATGAGTGTGAGCATTTGTGTGCCCATGCTTATGGAGGCATGACATCGAGCAGTCTCCTCAGTCCCTGTCTAACCTATTTTTCAATTAATTAATTAATTAATTAATTAATTAATTAACTTTAATCATATGAGTTGGTGTGTCTGCGTGTACAGGCCCAGTGTGCGTATAGAGGTTGGGGACCAGTTTGGGGGTTAGTTGATTCCCTCATTCCATTTGTTTTGAAGCAAAATTTCCTTTGTTTCTGTTGCTGCACGGTGTACTGAAGGCTAGCTTGCACTTGAGCTTCCAGATGATTCTCTCTGGACTACATCTCCCATGTCACCATTGGAGTGCTGGGGTCACCAACATCAGTTTTACATCCTGCTAGTTATGTGGCTCCGGGGATCAAGCTGAGGTTGTTAGATTTGTGTGGCAAACACTTTGACCCAAGGATCAGCTTCATGACCTGCTTTAGTTTTGGGGACAGGATCCCCCAGTAAGCCCTGAGGTTCCTCTGCCTCTCTCTCTGCCACACTGGGCTTACAGGCGTGCACTGCACACCTGACTTCCACATGGATCCTGGGAATCAAAGTGAGGTCCTCCGTGCTTGCACAGCAAGCACTTTGATCACTGAGTTAGTTTGCAGTCCCACAAGCACTCTTTTGTCAGGCCATTTCAGTGGTGATCTGCCTGCAAAGACGGCTTACATAACAGAGATTTCATCCCAAAGTGGACTTGTGTTAGTAAAGGAGGTATTAAGCTAATATATCCTTAATACATAAATTTAACAGTTACTGTTATTTTAAAACACAGTTATACCTTATTTCCACAGGGATTCGTTCCCCACAGTACCACACCCCAAGGCTGCTTATGTCCCTGTATTAAATGGCATAGGATTTGCGTTTGGCTTGTATACATCCTCTCATATGATCGATAGATTACTTAAAATACTTATTACCACATCAGCTGTAAATATTTAGTGTATTGTATTATTTAGGGAATAACATTTAAAAACTCTGTGTGCATTTTGTAGAGATGCCTTTTTAAAAAATATTTTCAATTTGCAGTTGGTAAACTCACAGATAGGAAGAACACGGATTTGGAGGGACGACAGTATTTCCTCAAATTCTGTTCTGAACAGTAAGTCCAAGTTGCAATGAAATTTAGTAAAATGGTCAAGAAGTAGTTTTTAAAATTCCAAGGGAGCTCCAAAGAGTGCCTCTTCCGGCAGACTCTGCTTGCAAGCACAGTTACTATCCTGCATGTCACAAATCCTGCCTTTCCCTCCAGCTGCTAGTCCTTCATCCTGTATCCTGCTGATCACCTCTCCTACTGGTCCCACAACAGACGGCATCACGCCACTAATTCATTTTGATATTAGGCTTCTATTTACATGCCATAGGCTCCTCCTTGTCTTTACACTAGCTGTAAAGTTCTAAATGTCTCCTAATAATCTCTAAATGCTTTAACAACTTCTTCTTCTTCCTCTTCCTGTTCCTCTTCCTCCTCCTCCTCTTCCTTCTCTTCCTCCTTTGTGTGTGTGTGTGTGTGTGTGTGTGTGTGTGTGTGTGTGTGTCTGTGTGAGTACAGGTGTGAATGAAGGTTAGGAGACCACTTTTGGGAGTCAGTTCTCTTTCCATCAAGGGTATCAAGGATCAAACATAGGTCTTCTTTACCTGCTCAGCCATCTTGTTTCCCCTCCCCCTTTTGAGACAGAACTTCCTGTGCACCAACGTCTCGGCATTTGCTGATGACTTATCTTTCTCATTATTATAATTGTAATTCTCCTAGAGATGTTGGGCCAGGTAAGTGATACACCAATATGCCAACACTCAGGACAGTCTGTATAGACAACTCATCCCACGCAAGTATTCAGTGCTGTCATGAACTAAACAGAACTTGTGCTACACTGCACTACTTAATTTTGCCTTGTGGCCAAAATACCTGGAGAAACAATGTTCCATATGGCAGAGAAAAGCTGTACATATCACTGCAGACCAAAAGGAGAGAGCAAGCAGGAGTAAGGGGTGGGTGGTAGCCTTTAAAGCTGTCCGGTGGGGCCCCTACCTCCCAGTGTTTTCAGAACCTCCCAAAATAACATCACCATCCAGGGGCCAAGCATTCAAAATGAATCTTTAGGCAAATTTGCCAAGTCAACAGTAGAGCAGAGATAGTTCTGTGAGTATTTTACACAGTTTTCTCTCAATGCATCCCCCAATAATCATATAAAGGAAGTATAATTTACCCCCTCCCCTCTTCAAATTATAACAAGATTATACCAGCAAGAGTCAGATATCTTCTCTGTTACTTCCCACTCTGACAATATTCAGTGAAGGATGAATTTAATGTCATTTTTAGATTTATGTTTTCCTTTTTAGTGAAGGTAATTATATTTTCTCCACCGGACTGTTGTAAAGTATATTACTGCTACCCCAGTGCCCAGACCCCATCCTCACCAACGCGCTGCTGCTAGTGCTCAGGTCTAACTCTTTCCTTGGGTCCTACTAGGAGGTTCTCAAGTCTGTCTGCCTGATATTTGCAACAGGATAGCTTGTTCTCTCAGCCTTGGACTGTGGTAGTCTCTGTGAAAGGCCAGCAGCTTCCCCTGCCTTCCATTTTAACCATCGCTACGCTGTTCAGAGGAGACACCATTCATCATGGGTATTGAGAAGATAAACAGAAGAGATTGCAATGTACTTCCCATGCACAACACACCGTACTGTGGGAGCCTGCCGAAGGGCATTGAGAAAGCTGGATATCTGTAGAAGACTTTTTGAAGACCCAGTGTATCGTGTAAGCTTAACGGACAAGACTGTGGACTTGATGGCATTCTGTAAAAGATGGGTAAGAGGACACTCATTAGCGTTTAGAACAACTAACTGCACTACCCTGTTGTATGTGCCATGGTCCTTCTCCAGATACTGTAATAACTGAAAAGAGATGGTTGCCATCGGGACAGCAGATTAGAAGTCCATCTCAACAAAATAGAAGAGACTGTATTTTCCCTGTACATGGTATTTGTAGATTATCTTTCTCACAGTTGAAATCTAACTTACAAACTCAAAATCCATGAACATACTTTACGAAAATTTTTATTCTTTTGGTAAATGAAGTCTAGTATTTATAAGTAAATGTTAAAAAGCTGCCCTTTCCGCCTTTGAAAATGTATTCTAATGTTCATCCACAAGATATATCTACACCTTTCCTGAGATCCTTGGCTCCATTTTGTCCGGAGCTCATATTTTACTTTTTGAATCCTTTGTCAGAGGCAAAATATGTATTACCACAAAGGATACGCCAGCACAGGAAATGCTCTCGGAGCATGGGAAACTCATTTAATAACTCATGGTAATCAGTTAGCGGAAAGATTTGTAGATGGTAATATTCAGATTCATATGTAGCCATTTAATCTGTTCTTCACAATTCAGAAAGTAATTACAGATGCACAGCTAGGAGACTCCGCCAGCCGATGCATTTGCTGCGGGCGGAGTTGTCAGCTAGACTTACTTTGCCTGGTTGGATGAGATAGGTTCAGTGAGTAACACAGAGGAAGCTGGATTTGTTTGTAAATTAAATGAATTTTAGGTCATCACAAATCTGGCTGCCCTTTCCTGAAATATTGCTGCATAAACCAAATTTTCAGGTGTAATAACTTAAAATAGATTTGCATTCCCTAGGAAAATAGTAATTTCTTGGCATTTAGATATTCATACATGACCTTCTTTTACCCAGGCCAAGGTTTAAATAATGGCTTCTCTCTCCTCTGCTCATTCTGACTCAGCCTGTATGTGTGTGTGTGTGTGTGTGTGTGTGTGTGTGTACCCACATAAGTACATGTGAATAATTGGCTGTTTAAAGGAAAGGAAGATTACAGAGAAAATCTAATTTTCAAATTAAAAGTTTATTGTCAAGTATCTTGAGCTCTAAACCAGACTCTTTGAAGGACTACATTTGGGTAAATAGATGATTTTGTCGCCTGTTTTGTGCTTCTTACATCCCTAGCTCTCAAGTTCTCTCTTTTAAATGAGCTAAAATTAAATGAGTCAATATATATCTCAAGATCGTTGAGGATCTAAATAGAAACAGCATGAGTTTAAAGCGTAAAATAACAGTTTTCTCTTTTCCTGTGATGGTGTGAAAATTAAGCAATTATGTACTTCCTAGGTTACAAGATTGATATATAGACCTAGCATATTTCCCGTGTTCTTGTTTATCAGGCACAAACTCAATTATGCCTGATAACTGAGAATGGAGAGATGACTCAGACACTAAGAGTGATTGTGCTTTCAGAGGATCCAAGTTTGATTCCCAGAACCCACATTTAGTGACTCACAACCATCTGTAACTGCAGCTTCAGGTCATCTGACATCTTCTGATCTCTGAAGGCATGTGTAGCCACCTGCCCAGACACACACAGAGACCCATACACAGAACCCCCCCAACATACACACACACACACACACACACACACACACACAGAGAGACTCACAGACTCACACAAGTCACACACACACACAGACTCACACACAGTCACACACACACACAGAGACTCACAGACTCACACACAGAGACTCACAGACTCACACACAGTCACACATACACACAGACTCACACACAGTCACACACACACAGACTCACACACAGTCACACACACCCCTTAACACACAGGTACGCAGACTCACATGCACACACACACACACACACACACACACACACAGACTCACACACAGTCACACACACCCCCTAACACACAGGCACACAGACACACACAGAGAGACATATACACAGAGATACATGCACAGAGGCACACACAATTAAAATTCCATACAAATAAAATCTTTTTAAAAAGTGTCTCGCCTAAGAATATCTTTAACATTTTACAAGAAAAAGTGACAAATAAATAAATTAAGGTTGCTCAACCTAAAACTCCACTCCCAGCCTTTCCTCGGTCCCCCGCCTTCTACCTAGTAGAGGCTGGAAATGCTAGCAGTTTTCTTTCTGCCTCCCCTGCATCCCCACATGGGCATGGGAGTCTGTTCTTGCATAAGCTGACTGTACTGTGAGGTCCTCAGAGAGCGTCCCATGCCTGACAGAGCACCTCGGGGTGGTGTTTCCCTGCTCTCTCCTCCACTTACCTTTGTCTTAAATGTGTGTAGGTTATCCGCTACCCGGGCGGCATGGCATGCCAAGGTGTTCAAAGATATGAAGATTTCTAATATCTCTATATTATATTATATTTATATTTATTTATATATTTATATTAATATCCTTATTCTAATATCCTATATTTTTTTAATATCCTTATATTAGAAAGGTGATATAGAAAATGGCATTATGGGGAAATATGGCATTATTGAGCAAGAGAGATAACCTCCCGTCACATCTCTTCAAATTATATTTAACAAGTCCCTACATTGACTCTGCTGTTAGTTTGACTGCTTGGAATATTGATAGCCAAGAAAACATCCTAATGGAAGATTCATTTGATTTTTCCAGTCTGAGAATCACCCCTACTCCCAAGATGTGTGAATGTTTTTCATTTTACTTTTTATCTAACTAGATGGAACTGCCCCATGTGTAATAATCATTAAAATTTTTCCTTTTTTTTGTTTACATTTTAAAAGTAAGATAGACGTTTTTAACAAGTGGAAGAGAAAACCTAGCTCGATATGTACTTATAATGCATACATATCAGCAACATATCAAAATGCACATGTAGCCATGTTCAATAATCATCCTTAGAGTGCGAATAGCTTTGAACCGGTTTGGAGGTCTGAGACATACCAGGAAGATAATCCATTAATTATGGGTTTCAGGTAATTTCTCCTGACTTCGTGTATCATGTAGAAGTTAATGCAATTGGCTTTCATGGAACAGAAAGGGCAGCCTCCTGGTGAGGCTTCCTAGGTCTTCTGACTGCAGCCTGTGTCTCCAAAATAGATCTGTCTGGCTTTCGGTAGAAAGGTATTGTAGTCTTCCCAAGCACCTCTCCTGTGGGATGGGTCCCCCAACTAGCATACCACAGAACAGACGTTCTTCTATCGTTCCTGATGTGTCCCATACACTGTCTTATCAGCTTCAACATCTAACACTATCGAGGGTCTTGCAGTCAATTCAGGGAGCCAGATAAGTTCAAGTTAATATTACTTGTCTGAACTAAATATCCACCAATTTTCCATTAAGTCAAGTTTCCAATTCCCATGCCAGTGCATTCAACAACAATTGTCTATTGACTTTTTAAAATCAGGGTTACATTTGCACACAATTAACCTGTTTAAAAATATGCATTTCAGTGGCATCAAGTGTGTCCACATTGCTTTACAACTGACAGTTTAATAAGTTTCAAGAGATTTCTGTCATCCTAACAGAAATGTGTGAGCTTCTGTATCAAGCTTCTTGACTTAGCATGATGGCTGTGATGTTGCTTTTACCACAACATTGGTCAATATTTAACTTATTTTTAGAATTTCTTTAAAATAATTCTATTTTTACTTTATGTGTATAAGTGTTTTGCCTGTAGGTATGCCTGAGGACCACATGCATGCCTGGTATCTATGGCGCCTAGAAGACGCCATCAGACTCTCTGGAACTGGAGCGAAGGATGGTTGGGGGCTGCCATGGGAGTGCTGGGAACTGGATAGCATTCCCTTGGGACTAATGTGTCTACGGGCATTCATGTGCACACATTTGGTTTCCTACCTGCCTTAAATTCCTTTAGCGATGTTTCCATTGTATTGTTGAATTATATAGTAATTTAAGTTGAGTTTTCTGAGGAAAAATCTACACTATACTGTTTTCCACATTAACTGCACTATTTTATACACACAGGCAACACATAGGGTCTCCCATTTTTTATAAACACTTTTTGTTTTATAAAGAATGAGAACCATCATCTCTGAGTGTAAACTAGCGTCTCAGTGGAGTCCTCACTTGTGCTTTCCTAGTGGTTGATGAAAGTAAGCATCTTTTCATGTGTTTATTGACCATTTGTTTATCTCCTTTAGAAATGTCTACCCAGCTGCTTTGCTCGTTATTTAAAGTCGGGTTGTTTAAACTTTCTTTGTTCAACTTTAGTATTCTCGGATCCAAGGCCCTCATTGAATGCAGCTTTGCAAGCCTGCTATGTCTTTTCAGTTTCTTGATAATGTCTTTGGTGTATAAAAGCTTTACATTTGGAGGAAGTCCAATGTATCTATTTTTGCTCTTGTTCATACATTTGGTGCCATCTAAGAATACATTGCCAAATTCAAGGTCATGAAATTTAGTCACTGCTTCCTTCTAAGATTTTATAACATCAAATATTTTTTATAAAGTTAGCACAACATGGCAGACTTGGAAAAGTAAACAGGGAGCTGGAAAAATGACTTAGCTTGTCTGTCCCCAAGCCTGATCACTCACCAGAATTCAATCTGTGGTCCAAGTGGTAGAAGAACACCACCCCTGCAAATTGTGATGCCTCTGTGTATGTGTGTGTGTGTGTGTGTGTGTGTGTGTGTGTATCTGCACAAATACACACACACAAATGCACATACATGTGTGCACAAACATATGCACACATATACAAACAGATTAAATAAATAAAAATGTATTACTCATCGAAAGAAAAGTGAAAAGGAATACAATTTATGTAGGAACATTCTTCAGAGTTCATCTGATACCAAACCCTTTTTGTTTTCAGTAGTTTATAATTAGAAGCTGGTCCTGGCTTCTGCTTCCTAGGTATCACATTTCCCTCTTAGCATCTAATTAACGGAAATGATTAACTGATGAGCTAAGTGAAAGCAAAAAGACAAAATAATAAGGCCAGCAAAGCTCGGAAGGCTGGCAGGAGGTCTAGTGACAAGATCCCAAGCTTCTCCTCAGAAGGTTTGTAGCACACACCAAACTTTACTGCATCTGAAATCATTGTACATTCTTTTCTTATAGTTTAGATCTTCAATGTGCCTCAAAGACTCCCATGTTAAAGGCCTGGTCCTTGGGTGACATTATTAGGACAATGTAGAGCCTTTAAGAGGTGGGATCTAATGCTGCTTTTTCAGTCATTGTGAATGCTCCTTTGTAGGGAATTGTGGATTGTGGGCACCACTCTTCCTTTTAATTTTGCTTCCTGTCTGTGATGTAAATGATTTTTCTCTGTCAAATATTCCTACCAGGAAGTGGCATTTTACCATGAACCCTAAAACAATGAGGCCAACTGATTAAGGACCAAGATGTCTGAAACTTGAGCCAGCATAATCCCTTTCTCTTCATTAGTTGATATTTCAGATAGATTTATAGGAACATAAAGTGAATACACTGCCACATGAATGGGTTTAGTTTTTTGTGTTAAGTGACAATCCTTCACAGGCAGCGTCTTTATTAGTAAAGCAGTCATCAATAGTCTCCCAACCAAAAGAAGCCCAGGACCAGATGGATTTAGTGCAGAATTCTATTAGACCTTCAAAGAAGACCTAATACCAATACTCTTCAAACTATTCCACAAAATAGAAACAGAAGGAGCACTACCCAATTTGTTCTATGAAGCCACAATACCTAAACCACACAAAGACCCAAAAAAGTAAGAGAAGTTCACACCAATTTCCCTTATGAATATCGATGCAAAAATACTCAATAAAATTCTCACAAATCAAATCCAAGAACACATCAAAATAATCATCCATCGTGATCAAGTAGGCTTCATCTCAGGGATGCAAGGATGGTTCAATATATGGAAATCCATCAACATAATCTGCTACATAAACAAACTCAAAGAAAAAAACCCACATGATGATTTCATTAGATGCTGAAAAAACATTTGACAAAATCCAACACCCCCTCATTATAAAAGTCTTGGAAAGATCAGGAATTCAAGGCGCATGCCTAAGCATAGTAAAAGCAATATACAGCAAACCAGTAGCCAACATCAAACTAAATGGAGAGAAACTTGAAGCAATCCCACTAAAATCAGGGACTAATCAAGGCTACCCACTCTCTCCCTACCTATTCAATATAGTACTCAAAGTCATAGGCAGAACAATTAGACAACAAAAGGAGGTCAAAGGGATACAAATTGGAAAGGAAAAAGAGCCAAAATATTACTATTTGCAGATGATATGATAGCATATGTAAGTGACCCCCCCCAAATTCCACCAGAGAACTCCTAAATCTGATAAACAACTTTAGAAAAGTGGCTGGATATAAAATTAACACAAACAAATCAGTGGTCTTCCACTACTCAAAGGATAGACAGGCTGGGAAAGAAATTAGGGAAACAATATCCTTCACAATAGTCACAAATAATATAAAATACCTTGGTGTGACTCTAACCAAGCAAGTGAAAGATCTGTATGACAACTGAAGAAAGAAATTGAAGAAGATCTCAGAAGATGAAAAGATTTCCCATGCTCATGTATTAGCAGGATTAATATAGTAAAAATGGCCATCTTGCCGAAAGCCATCTATAGATTCAATACAATCCCCATTGAAATTACAACTCAACTCTTCATAAAGATAGAAAGAGCAATTTTCAAATTCGCCTGGAGTAACAAAAAACCCAGGATAGCAAAAACTATTCTCAACAATAAAAGAACTTCTGGCAGAATCACTATTCCTGACCTCAAGCTGTACTACAGAGCAATTGTGATAAAAACTGCATAGTACTGGTACAGTGACAGGTAGGTCAATGAAATAGAATTGACGACTCAGAAATGAATCAACATACCTATGGTCATTTGATCTTTGACAAAGGAGCTAAAGCCATCCAGTGGAAAAAACCCAGCATTTGCAACAAGCGGTGCCGGTTCAACTGGCGATTAGCATGTAGAAGAATACAAATTGTTCCATTCTTATGTCCTTGTTCAAAGCTCAAATCTCAGTACATCAAGGACCTCCACACAAAACCAGATACACTGAAACTAATATAAAAGAAAGTGGGGGAAAGCCTCGAGCACATGGGCATAGGGGAAATTTTTCTGAACAGAACACCAATAGCTTATGCTTTAATTGCCAAATGGGACCTCATAAAACTGCAAAGCTTCTGTAAGGCAAAGGACACTGTCAATAGGACAAAATGGCAACCAACAAAAGATCTTTACCAACCGTACATCTGATAGAAGGCTAATATCCAATATATACAAAGAACTCAAGAAGTTAGACTCCAGAGAACCAAATAACCCTATTAAAAATGAGGTACAGAGCTCTCAACTGAGGAAACTTGAATGGCTGAGAAGCACCTAAAGAAATTTTCAACATCCTTAGTCATCAGGGAAATGCAAATTAAAACTACCCTGAGATTTCACCTCACATCAATCAGAATGGCTAAGATCAAAAAGTCAGGAGACAGAAGAATGTGGAGAAAGAGGAGCACTCCTCCATTGCTAGTGGGATTTCAGGCTGGTACAACCACTAAGGAAATTAGTTTGGCATCTCCTCAGAAAATTCGACATAGTACTACCTGAGGACCCAGCTATACCACTCCTGGGCATATACCCAGAAGATGCTCCAACATGTAATAAGGACACATGCACCACTATGTCCATAGCAGCCTTATTTATAATAGCCAGAAGCTGGAAAGAACCCAGATGTCCTTCAACAGAGGAATGGATACAGAAAATGTGGTACATTTATACAATGGAATACTACTCAGCTATTAAAAACAATGACTTCATGGAATTCACAGGCAAATGAATGGAACTTGAAAATATCAACCCGAGTGAGGTAAACCAATCACAAAATGACACACATGGTACGCACTCACTGGCAAGTAGATATTAGCCCAGAAGCTTGGAATACCCTAGATACAATTCACAGACCACATGAAGATTAAGAAGAAGGAAGACCAAGAAGGTCTTCAAGAAGGCCTTCTTCAAGAAGTGTGGATTCTTTCATCCTTCTCCAAAGGAAAACAAAATACCCATGGCAGGAGATACAGAGACAAAATGTGCAGCAGAGACTGAAGGAAAGGCCATTCAGAGACATCTGGGGATCCATCCTATATACAGTCACCAAATCCAGACACTATTGTGGATGTCAGCAAGTGCTTACTGACAGCAGTCTGATATAGCTATCTCCTGAGAGGCTCTGTCATTGCCTGAAAAATACAGAGGTGGATTCCCTCAGCCAACCATTGGACTGAGCACAGGGTCCCTAATGGAGGAGCTATAGAAAGGACCCAAGGAGCTGAAGGGGTTTGCAGCCTTCAGGAGGAACAGCAATATGAACCAACCCCCAGAGCTCCCAGGGACTAAATGACCAACCAAAGAGCACACATGGAGGGACCCATGGCTCTAGCTACATATGTAGCAGAGGATGGCCTTTTCAGACATCAATGAGAGGAGAGGCCATTGGTCCTGTGAGGGCTTGATCTCTCAGTGCAGGGGAATACCAGGTCCAGGAATCGGGATTGGGTGTGTTGGTAAGCAAGGAGGAGGGGGGAGGGGATAGGGAGTTTTTGAAGGGGAAACCAGGAAAGGGGATAACATTTGAAATGTAAATAAAGAAAATTTCTAGTAAAATAAATCTTTGAAATGAGCAATAGGACCTCTCAAAATTCTATTCAATAAATAAAGCCAGGTTTTGAGAATACAGATATTCAGTTGTTTTTAGTATCTGATGAACCTCCTAAGGTTTCAAAGGTTGTCTGAGCCAACTCCCAAACATAAGCCTTTTTTTTTTTCAGTAGAGTATCTTTGTGAGTCAAAAGAATGTTTTCTTTTTTACTTCTTAGAAAATTGTTTAGTTGACACTAAACAGGGTAAGCACAAGGACCTGCGCTGTGTCCTTCGCACTTATGTGAAAATGCACGTACACAGTATGTGGGGAGACGGAGGAGGCTGGTTGAGCCCTAGGGCCCTCTGGTCAGCTGGTCAAGCCGAAGGGGTTAGCTCCAGGTCTATGAGAGATCTTCTCTTAAAGTAAGGTGGATAACAACTGTGGAATGACACCTAAGGATCGATCTCTCTCTCTCTCTCTCTCTCTCTCTCTCTCTCTCTCTCTCTCTCTCTCTCACACACACACACACACACTAGTGAGGCTATGCGCTCTCTCTCTCTCTCTCTCTCTCTCTCTCTCTCTCTCTCTCACACACACACACACACACACAGGCACACATTCACATACTTATGGTTTTAAGAGATAAACAAAAACAAGTGAGACCCTAGAGGAAAGCAAGCCCCAAGTATGCATTGCAGCTTTTCAGCAAGGCGTCTGTCTGTTCATTAGCAGTAACACACAGCTTGGTTCCAAGGGTCACACAGATAACTTGCTTGGATTGTGAGAGTCATGCACTTCTGTTCATGGAGGTTAGCAAAAGATCTAATGAATGAGTGATTAATGATATCACGGCTACTTAGGATAAAGCTCAAGTATGGAGGTTTTCTTAATGCTTGAAATGTAGTAACGACGATTGAAGTATCACCCAAAGCTAAAATTTGGTAACCATTCAACTTTTTTTCTTTTTCTTTTTTTTTTTTTTTTTTTTGGTTTTTTCGAGACAGGGTTTCTCTGTGTAGCCCTGGCTGTCCTGGAACTCACTCTGTAGACCAGGCTGGCCTCGAACTCAGAAATCCACCTGCCTCTGCCTCCTGAGTGCTGGGATTACAGCCACCACTACCCGGCTAGTTATTAACGAGTAGCAGGGGTGCAGGAGCGTTTCTGCAATGTGTTACTATAGCTAATGCACTCAACCAAGCACATTCCATCTCCAGCCTTCCAGTGCCTATGACTAGTGGCAAACGCTTATCTCCATCACGTGACACTGCGAGCTAACAACTTTATTTGGAAAAATGCTTAATATGGCAGCTTCTACTGGGACGTCTTCTCCCAGTTTCCCTCCTCATTCAACCGTTTCGATCAGCATTTTTCTATAAATGACTCCCTTATGACTCTTCCTCGCCCAAGTCTCTTATCAGGTCGGCCTTGCCATTCTCCTGGCGTTTCTGTCTGCTCCCCCACGCCTAAACAATGTCTCCCGAAACCTCCATCTGGCAATTCATCTTCCTGTCTGGCACTAAGTGTATATTCCTTTTCTCACTGTGACATTTCTAGCCACAATCCTCCCTGGTTCTTTCTGCTCCTGCGACACTTTGTAGGTAATCACAACAGAAAGAGTTAGATGTAATTACTGCCTATTTTTATAAAACGAAGTGTAGCTTGTCCCTGCTCTATTCTAGGTATACTCCAACTGCATAATTGACGGTGATCTTCAGTGAAAGCATCCTTCCACCGTGGGAGGCTGGATACAACTAATATTAGCGTTCTCTGTTACCTGCCTTTATATGATAGGTCAGCTGTCATAGCAGGCATTTGACAAGGCCAGTGAATTAGGCTGAAATCTTTTGAGAGCTGTGGCGATTTTCTTAATTGTGCTAAGAGACCGTGGCTCCATTCGGAATGAGGCTATAAATGACTTGATGTGAGTCATGCTGTAGGTGCTGGATCACTCTATTTTTATTAGGTTCAATTGTGGAAACCGAGAGTTCATTGACCTCATCCTCAAATTGTGTAGCTATTGTGTAGCTATCCTCTTTTGGAGCTTTAATTAATTATTGCTCTATTTCATGGAACTCCTCAGCATCGTATCTTAATCAGGCACCCAGTTGTAAAGTCAATTTTGTTAACTAGTCTTTAGTTGCTTAAAATAGGTATTTAAAAATGATAATCTCTTCCAGTGTTCAGTAGGCAGAGGCAGGTGAATCTCTGAGTTTGAGGCCAATCTGCTTTATAGCGCAAGTTTTGGGCCAGGCAGGGCATTGCATATTATGCAAATATATATAAATTATAAGAATATTTACATTCTTAAAAGCAGGGTTGGTAATTCAAGTTTGTAATTCTGTCTACTTGTGAGCCTTTGGAAGATGGATCGAAAGTCTGAGGAAAAACTGGACTAAACCCTGTCTCAAATGACAACTCAATGTATGGGTTTGCTCCTCACCATCACTAATTACAGGTATTTGTGATACCATGAAAGGACTCAGTGAAAGAAAACCTGTTTGAGAGAATTGTGGGAAAGGCTTTCATTCTAATTCTATCTGAACACATGAAATGACTCACAGTAGAGAGAGCCCCTATGTGTGTATATATGTATGTATGTATATAAGTATATGGGCATGCCTTTATTTAGCCTGGTTCCCCTAAAATAATAGAAAGAACTCACACTGGGGAGGTTCCCTGGAAATGGTATGTGGGAAGACCTCATTATTGCATGATCTTCTTGGCACACACGACAATGCATAGTGAAGAGAAGTAGCATCAAAGCAAGTGTGTGTGACTGCGGTCGGCCCTTTGCCCAGTCCACAGGTCTATTGCACACAGACACTAGAAATCCTGAGGGAATATACTAAATTCTTCAGTTGGACCCTATGTAAGAATATATGCTGTGTATAAAACCTGGCAATGTAAAACACAAGAAAGTTGTCAGTGATAACAGATAATTCCTAAGTCCTGTAAAAATTTCTCACAAATATGTCAATAAGTCTTATGAAGTGCTTGATACAAAGTAATTAATTTGTGTAGAAGGTTCCTGAACAAGGACAGCCTAAAGAAAAGTAGATTTCTTGACTACCACTTTCTAATTTCACTTTAGGAAATAAACATTAAGGTATTATTATGATATGTTTTGTTAGACAATAGTAGATGAGTAATAGGGTCTGTCATATTAAATCAAATCAGATAATACATTTTTGTTTTGAACCATGTTGGACCCACCAAGGAATATATACACTGTATTTTTTGATATTTTTGAAGTAGATTATATGTCTTTTTAAACTTTAATGTGTATTTTCTTAAGAAAAGATTCTATACTTTTAAAAGAGAGTTCACTGTTTCAATCAATTTATAGAATAGCATATGTTATTTCTTTTAGTTAGTGACATAACATATGCAAATACATAATTGCAAGCATAATCATATCAAAATATCACACATTGCCAAAACTTTACATTTTATGTCATTATCATCACAACCAATGATATATTTCCCTTATATATCAGTTTTCTTGCTTATATTGTTATAACTTTTATTTTTATCATAACTTGTGCTTTAACGCTCATACTGAAGAATGTAGAAAGGTGTTTGTTGTCTTTTACAAGATCATCAGGATCATCAGGACTAATCCTTTTGTCAAAGAAGGTGCAATATACTTTCCTAGTAAGTCTATCCACATAACGTTAAAATACTTTCTCCTGTGACTGTGAAGCTAAAGCACAAAATTGTCTTCCATGTGGAAGGATGAATAATTGAAAATAAATTGTCTCAGAGGGATTGGTAGGATCAAATTTCTGATATTGTTAGAAGACAGATAAGACTTTGAGAGAAACTGATTAGACAAAATTAAAATAGAAATCATCAGAGAGAGAGAGAGAGAGAGAGAGAGAGACAGAGACAGAGACAGAGACAGAGACAGAGACAGAGAGACAGAGAGAGACAGAAAGAGATAGAGAGAGACAGAGAGAGTCAGAGAGAGACAGAGAGAGTGAGAGAGAGATACAGACAGAGACAGAGAGAGTCAAAGAGAGACAGAGAGAGTGAGAGATACAGAGAGATACAGAGAGAGAGAGAGAGAGAGAGAGAGAGAGAGAGAGAGAGAGAGAGAGGCTAAGGGAGGGAAGCAGGCCAGAGGGGAGTTGGTAAGACTCAGTGCAGACTTAGTATAACTAAGAGAATACAAACATGACTGCTCAAACAGTATTTGAACTTTGCTCAGGAAAATTTTTCCACAGTTGGGACCACACATAGTACAGTGTTTAAGATAGAACTTTACCAGATGACTTGGCAGTGAATTGGGTGTAACAATCTGTTAAAAATTGACTTTAATAAAGCAAGAAGAATCAAACTATATCAAGTAACCAAGACTACATTCTGGTCACTGCGGGCAACTTACACTTTGAAGCATCCTTACTACAGAACAGTTCTATCCTTACACCCACGGGACTACCTGGTCGAGATAACAGCACCTATAAAGGCAGTGCAACATGGTCAGAGGAAAAGGAACATGGCAGTGAGGGAGGAGGGAGCTTCTGAGCCTCAAATTATAGGAAGATTCTGGGGGTTCTCTGGTAGTTTTTGTCCCAGGGCTTCAGGAGGCTCTTTGGGGGTTTGAGATGTGCTTACTATGCTTCAGATCATATTGTGTCTGAACATGAACTGATACAGGTCAAGAATTTTTAATTGCTCGTAGATAACAACTAATGAACAGATGAAACAGCAAGCAGATTGTTTACGTACAGTTTTCCTTCAATGGCATTTCCCTTATATGAGTAGTCAAGTCAACAGCACACATGACTAAAATATATCTAGTTTGCCATCACAACATGCCACTCTTCCTGGCAGGCGAAGCTTTGTGTTACGCTGTAGATTTGATGTTCAAGGATATGTTTCTGACTGCTTCTGGTTCAAGTCATTCGTAGCATTTTTTGTTTGGAATTAGATAAAACTGCAGACACTTTTCTGAGACCATTTACCCCCTAGGAGCCAATTCTATTGTAATGTGAGTTTTGTTTTGTTATGCGTTTGATATGGTCAGGATTTTTTTTCCTTGTTTTTAAAACAAAGATGCTATTGGCTCCAGTGATTCCTGGATGTAGTAAACATGATTTTTGGATTGTGGAAAATATTTAGAGGTTTTTAAAAATGAGGTGAAGGGTTGTAGGATATCATGTCTGAGTGAACACCGCATACGACACAGCACCATCTCAGAAAAGAAAGAGCCATGGCAGAGGCCAGTCAGAGTTGGCATATGGCAAAGAAGCGGCCTGATACAACCTGGCAATGCGCTTCTGATTTTCTACTCAGTGCCACGCCCCTGTGCATTGCAATGGGATTAAAAAAAAATATCATGGGACGGACAAAGAAAAAGAGTCCGCCTGTAATTTATGTAATAAGTCGAGAATTTCATAAGTGTTCATGTGGTGCTGAAATTGTAGGTAGAACTTGACATTTGCCCAGTCTGCAAGGAGCAGGGAGGCTGGAGGCTCATGACGGGTAAGGTTTGTTCTCTGGGGAGGAGACAACCATATTCAAATCCAGCCACACCTGGCCTTGCTATGCTGCCTTGCCTCAGACTTGATTTCACAACGGCTCCTTTATGACTTCCCATCGCAGCATTAGTAACTGCCATCTTATATTCAAAAGTCGTCTACTTTTTTGTCAACTTGACCCAGCTATGGTTTTCTGAAAAGAGGGGACCTTATTTTAGAAAATGTGTTCAGGAGACTGAGCTGTAAGCAGACAAGTCTGTAGAGCACTTTCTTAATTGGTTCAGCCCATGTGGGTGGTCCCTGTGGCTGCTGGTCCTGAGTTCTTTAAGAAAGCGGGCCGAGGACAGGCAGTGGTGGCGCACGCCTTTAATCCCAGCACTTGGGAGGCAGACAGGCGGATTTCCGAGTTCAAGGCCAGCCTGGTCTACAGAGTGAGTTCCAGGACATCCAGGGCTACACAGAGAAACCCTATCTCGAAAACCAAAAAAAAAAAAAAAAAAAAAAAAAAAAAAGAAAGAAAGAAAAAAAGAAAGCCAGTAAGCCCACTCCTCCATGACCTGTCCATCAGCTCCTGCCCCGAGGTTCCTGTCCTGTTTGAGTTCCTGTCCTGACTTCCTTTGATGACAATGTCCTTTCTTCCCAGGTTGCTTTTGTCATGGTGTTTCATCATCGCAATAGAAACAAACCTTAACTAGGACACAGTAATGCTCAAATCCCCTCATGTTCAATGGAAAGTAAGTGAGAATTCACATTCTCCTCTTTCATTCTTGTGTCCTGAACAGAGATGTGCTTGTGCCTATGATGTGCAGGATTTAAGAAGTCTGTGACGATGCCCCATCCCCGCCCCACGACATGTCCTGTCTATTCCTGTCCCGTGGAATAAACCTTTTAGATACTCTGTTCTCTCTGCTCTACATATTTTGAGCACCTTGTGTTGGCAACTTCTAAAGATGATAAATTCCCTATTTGTACTTAAGCAATTTATTTAGCAAAGAAACAATCATTCTTCATACTTGATTATATGGCACATGGTCACCTTTACTGACATAAACACCACTGTCCTTAAACTCATCCAGAAAGTCACACCATGGAGCCATAAAATACACTGAAGTCCAGAGAGAAAAGGAACGCTCCCAGGAGAGTTGGAGAACGCTGGTTGCCTTTTGACTGAGTGGAGAAGCCATCCACACACTCCAGTGTTTGGATGAGAATTTCTTAAGTCTATATAATATGGATAGAAGTATAGGCATGATTTTAGGTAGAATAGATAAGCATGATGGATATTTTTCCATATTTTTTAAAAAGAGTCATAATTGCATCACACAGCATACAAAGTGATCACTTTTTTTTCTGATAGCACACTGCCATGTGTCATACGCTATAGTCGCACAGAACTCAAGTCGTTCACTTAATCAAACTTTCAATTTGTCCACATTTTAAAGTCATTTTTCCTGTCTATAGCACCACTGGAGTGTGTGGATGGCTTCTCCACTCAGTCAAAAGGCAACCAGCGTTCTCCAACTCTCCTGGGAGCGTTCCTTTTCTCTCTGGACTTCAGTGTGTTTTATGGCTCCATGGTGTGACTTTCTGGATGAGTTTAAGGACAGTGATGTTTATGTCAGTTGTTCTGCATTTCCTTTTTTTGCTAGAAATAAGACCCTTGCTAGCTCTCCACGTCATAGGTGAAATTGGAATCATGTTCACTTTTAAAGTGTTGCTGATTTGAAGCAATGGCTGGATAAGAAGCTGGCACTTCCAAGAGGGGCTACAAATGTGAGACATGAGAGGAAGATGACGTCATCCTAGTTGCTGTCCTCAGCACTAAGTGAATACTGCTTTAGGAAACAAATTTGGTAGGGGAGAAAATCTAATGGGAATTGTACGATAGATGGTATTCATTTATATTGTGTTTCAATGGGGATCATCAATAGCTGGACAACATAATATACTTTTGTCCCTGCCTGGCGCATTCCCATGTTGTATCAGCTTTGCTGCTCTTTGGGCCTTCCTTTAAACCACCTGAAAGCGCCTTCTCTTCTTCCTTTAAACCATCCGAAAGCGTCTTCTCTTCCTTAGCCTGCTAAAACCGATCCACTCCGGCTATCTCATCAAAGGAAGAAATCACTACTTTTTTTAATCTCTTTTTTCTTCAAATTCCTTTAATTGTTTGGAGTTCTGCTTCTGCAAATAGCTAAAGACTAATTTAAAAAAAACAAATGGTGATTCATTCATTTCCTCATCCAGAGCCGCTCTGAGCCTCAGGCTCAGGATGGCAGCAGCGTGAGGTTAATTCTGGAATCACAAGCTGCTTGAGGACTGTGAGCCTCACCGCACATCTCTCCGGACCGGAGCTCCCACTAGCTCTGCACCCAGAACAGCGGGGGAAAGCAAGGCTTTCTATTTGATAGTTAAGTGTTTTGAGCCAAGTTTGAGATGGTTTAGGCTGAGTGGATTAGGAGTGGACTGGTCTCCATTTTGATAAAGCCCCAATGTAAACAGTTGTCCATATCCACTGGTTTGCATGGTCAGAATCCATGCAAAAGAAAAAAAAAAAAGGCAAATTACCAAACATCTGCAGTGTGCTACTAGTTTTCCAGCAATAGCATCAGAGTACGGTAATTAAGGTGATTAAGACGATGGACTCTAAGTTTAAATTCCAGCTTTACCACCCGCTGGCTGTGTAACCTTGAAAGGTTGTTTCTCTGTCTAATTCTGTTTTCTCTGATGTTACATAAGGATTAATAGTCGTAGCTGATATTTATTGAGTATATAGTATACATACAGTGCATAGGGTATTTGTTGACTTGTTTTTGATTTAGCAAACTAGATGTTAGAAGAAAGTAGACTTTTACATGCAAAAAAGATAGGGAAAAGGAATAAAAGAGTGAACCCAATATGGAATAATGCATATAGTTAGAGTCACAGAAGGACATGAGGAAAGATGAGAGAGACTTGCTTGGCACCTAAAAATACTTTATAGATGCAACATTTTTAGTCATCATGAAAACTCTGTGGAGAAGGTACCGCCTTACCACACGCTTTTAGAGACCAGGGAACCAAGGCTCAGGGCCGCACAGTTGGTAGAGGGCAGAAGTAAGCAGTAAGAACCAAGTCAGCCTTCAGTGTCCGCATGGGGAGCTAGGTCTACTCTGAGGGCTTCACAGGCCTTAATCCACTCAACTGCTACTTCCAACCCCCTATAAATGAGGAACTATAACTATCTTCCTCATACACATGAAAGAAGCTAGGTGGCTTGCCTGCAATTACACAGCTACCCAGAGCGAGTTGGCACAGTCCCCGCAACTCTAGCGTCAGATCACCGTGCTGTTGTTTCTTGCTTCACACAGTGGGACTGAAGAGGGAAATGGTATGTAAAGCACTCACCTGATGCAGGGGCATACTCACGAGTTACTGATAGTAGCATTACTGTATCCTTTGATTGCAGTTTGGTGGAAATAAGAGTAGCATAGCCCTCTTGCCGGATCATGACACCTATGCTTTCACGGGTCCCAAGAGACAGGTAGGGCCTTGCTATTGCTGGCCTTCTTCCTTTCCTGTCTCCTTCTTTTGCTTATTCTCACATTTAGCTGCAATATAGCAGAGGCAGAGGCAGAGGCAGAGGCAGAGGCAGAGGCAGAGGCAGAGGCAGAGGCAGAGGCAGAGGCAGAGGCAGAGGCAGAGGCAGAGGCAGAGGCAGAGGCAGAGGCAGAGGCAGAGGCAGACAGAGGGAGAAAGGACCAGGGATCCTTTGCTGATTTTTCTTTGACTGGGTTTTAAATTTCAATTGAGGTCCATCTGTCCTAGCTGAGAGTGTGCTAGGACAGTTAAATATCCCAATCCTGAAAGACATTAAAGCATTTATAATAAATATTAGGCGATCGTTTCATATCTCATATATTTTAATAACCCTCACTTTATGTCAACTACTTTTAAAAATAAGCATATTGGGCTACATAGATCTCACAAGAGGCATGCACGATGAGCAACTTTCCTCTGCCCCCGTTTCTAGGTGAGCTATACCGTACTGATGAAGGAAACAGAAAATGAGTTACATAACTTTAACATACAAGAGAGGCTTCATTCCTCTTTTTCATTTTCAGACAGGTTCTCAGAATGTACTCTAGGCTGGTCTTGAATTCCTTATCCTTTTGCCTCAACCTTCAGAGGAGTGCTGGAATTACAGCTGGAGTAAGTGGCTTTGTTCGTTCATTCATTCATTCATTCATTCATTCACTCATTTCTTGCTTCCTTATTCCACACCTCTTTCTCTCCATCTCCCTTTCTCCCTCCCTTCGTGCTTCCTTCCAGCCCCTCTCACTTTCCTGCTTCTCATTTTTCTTTCAAGTAGGGTCTTAAACTCAGTATTTGTATATCCAAGTCTAGTCTCAAACTCCTAACCCGCCTGAAGTCATCTCTAAATACTGAGATTACAAGACTGCAGCAAGATGCATGGTTTTAGATTATCTTTAAAGGAAGTTACTTTTGGAACACCCTCAGATTAATACTTTCCATGACTCTAGAGATGGCTCAGTGGCTAAGAGTACTGACTGCTCTTCCAAGGTCCTGAGTTCAATTCCCAGCAACCACCTGTTGGCTCAAAACCATCTGTAATGGGATCTGATGCCCTCTTCTGGTATGTCTGAAGTCAGCAACAGTGTCCTCGTACATACATAAAGTAAATGAATAAACCTTTAAAAAAGAGAATACTTTCCACCGGTCTCCATTAGACTGCACTATTATATTTCATTGATTTTTTTCCATTCTATCATCAAAATAAAGGTTTTTGAGTATACAAACATTCTGGACCTATTCTTCTGCGGGGAATATATGGAGAAAGACATAGTCTTACTGCTCGAGGCCAAGCCCTGTCAAATAGGAGGATGTAGTAGGATTGTGTCCCCCTTGGCCTCTTAGGATGTTTAGGAGGCAGACATTGTTTACATATGTAAACATTGACATCTTTTTAAACCTCATTTGAGATACGAAGAGATTGTTTTCTTATTTATTGACAAATGATTTTTATATATTATTATATGTTTATAAATAAAGCATATTACAATTTACAGTTCTTACATATTCTTCTACCTCAGTACAGATATGCAGTTTATTCAGGTTTTGGAAAGGGCTTACCTCACTAAACAGCAGAAGAGTAGACAATAGTCGTAGTCCATGAATGTAGCTGCTTCTGATGAGAAGAAATACATACGGTCTACAAGGCACTGTCCTTGGCCTTCTGTAAGAGTTTTCTGAGGGTTTTTCATAACCAAGCATTCTGCTTATTTACCCATTTGTAGTACTGGATTGAATAGACCGTGTTGCTATATAATTAATACTTTTTCTAAACTTAGGTTCCACTTGAAGTATTTAGTGAATCTCTTCTCATACCACCGATACATTTTTACATTTTGAATGGTGGTAAATCTGTCGGTTTAGATGGTCCTAATTTTGCAAGCAAAATCCAAAGCAATATAACCAGGAGCCAGTCAACCTTGCCTCGCACTTGGCTTTGACCATGCCAACGTCACAGGGTGTCTTCACAGCCTTTGATCTGGAGTGTATTGGCCTTGACATCCACAGTGAACACAGTGTGTTGTTGTCTTCTTCATGGCTGACTCAATAGTCGGGGGAACTTGATGATGCCTTAGAGGTCCAGCTTGTTTCTCTTGGGCGTGGTCTTGTGAGAATATTCGGGCTGCCTAGTAGTACGAGGGTCTAGTAGACACCTCACTAGTATCTGTGAATAAAAGAATGAGTAAATGAATGGATTTAGTATCACATTAGGGGTTCTCAATGGATTTTAATGCATGAACAACTAAATAAAGCTTGTGAACTAGTTTCAGTGTTTTCACTCTAATGGGGCCTGGGCTGTGCAATAAGCACAGCTGTGAAGCTAAGAACACGATGTTAGTAACAAGGGCAGGGATGTAGGAGGAGTGAGCAGGGCAAGCATGGGACCTGTGTACTGATTTTACTATATTAACAAAACATCCCGATGAGGAAAAGGGAGAGGAGGGAAGGGAGGAGGGAAGGTGAGGGAAGAGGAGGAGAGAGAGGGGGAAGGGGAGGAGGAGGGGCAGGAGGGAAGGGGAAGAGGAGGAGGGAAGGGGAAGAGGCACATGTGAGAGGGAGACTGAGAAGTAAACACGGGGAAGGGGAAATTCTGTGCATCATCTCATGACCAAGCGTAAGCCTCACAGGTGGAGAGAGACCAGGAGGGAGAGAGAGAGCAGGGGCATCATGGAAATCTATAATTCCGCACATGATTGTGGTGTTGGTAAAAGCATCCCCATGTTTTCCTGGGCAATTCCTCACTATTTCTGTCATCTCAGGGAAATCAGGAGCTAACATGCTCAAAAACAGTCACACACGCTGACGCACAGCCTACTGTTCTTTTCCTCGCAAAATTAAAACACAAAACCTTCTGAGGTTCGTTGAGTGAAAAGCCTGGAGAGAAACCTGCAGTGGGTGGAGGTTAGTAAGTCCTTCACCTCCTCCATCTTCCCTTGGGAAGATTTGTATTCAGCTCTGACCCAAATCAGCGTGATTTCTTCTGAAATAGGTGTTATTTTGAAACCTTAACTATTAAGAAAGAACAGAAAATTTAAAAACAAGTGTGACGGATAAAGGCTTTTTAATTTTATTAACATTACTTATTAATTTTATTATCGTTATCTGTATGGATAAAAGTTCAGAGCTTGCCGGGCGGTGGTGGCGCACGCCTTTAATCCCAGCACTTGGGAGGCAGAGGCAGGCGGATTTCTGAGTTCGAGGCCAGCCTGGTCTACAGAGTGAGTTCCAGGACAGCCAGGGCTACATAGAGAAACCCTGTCTCGAAAAACCAAAAAAAAAAAAAAAAAAAAAAAAAAAAGTTCAGAGCTTTTCTACGCCCACCCCATTGCCCTGAAACAAACAGTGACACGGAGACTCGCGTATTGACTTCCTGTACTGTGGCTGGGCAGGGTTCACTTGCATTCTAACCCAACTTTGCTGCCTCATGGAGACTCCCTGAGGACTCCCTGATGCAGTCCTCTCTCCACCAGAGAAACTCTCATTGGGATTTGAGGGCCTGCCTCCTCTCCTGCCCCGCTATTGGCTGATCAGATCTTTGATAGCCAATCCGAGGTGATGGAAAACAAAACGCTCCTGTCTCCAGCACTGAGACAGGAGACGCACTTTCCTCGCCACCATGTGAGACAGCATCCTGCTCACTCTCAGAGAGAGCTGTTAGCTTGCCAAACTCACTAATACGCGCTTGAGACACTGCTTTAAACCTTTCAGGTGAACTAGCACCTTTTTACTTAGTTTATGTTTCTAGCTCGTGCTTATGCATTCTCCATAGCAGATTGCTGGAATCTGCTGGCTGAAAGGAGTTATCCAAACTTCCTTGCTGAAGTTGAGAGATCTGTCAACTTCTTGAGCATTCTGTGAAGAAGTGATCTGAAGAATTCTCATCATGACCCCGTCGTCATCACCACCATCATCACCCCTATCACCATCATCATGTGATTATGATTCACATTATCATCATTATCATCATTATCATCACCACCATCTTCACCATCTGACTTTAATCATGCTATCCTCATAGCACGTGTTAACTACAGAACGTTTCTCTCATAGACACATAGGGGAATGAAGGACTGAACAAGATCAGTCCTTGAGCAGTGAGTGTGACCTAGAAGTACACAATCATGTTTCTTTTTTAAGTTAAATTCATGCATTCATTTAGAAAAGGCAAGCTGGACTTTGGAAATATGAGATGATGTTTCAGCAGTTTACCCAACAGGATGTATTTGAAATGTTTTCAATGTTTATGTTAACAAAAAAGTCTAAAAGTTAAAGGGGAAAAATTCAACAGGTGAGCTAGCATGTTTTCATTCCCCAACCCAAAAAAGAAGACATTACCCAATAGCAGTTTAATCGTGGGATCGTTGACTCACTCGAGTTCGTGAAATAGTCAGTGGTTTGGAGAGCGTGCTGCTAGAGCACTTCTGGTTGTCAGAATCAGAAAGCAGCTAAGAGATCAAAGGGGAGGTCAGGACAGAGGGAACAGGGTGGCTCCTGCCAGATGAGGCGGGACGCTTCAGAGATAGAAAGGAAATGCACACTTAAAGTAAGGCCGGCGAGCAATACAGAGTTTGGGCTACAGATCTGGGGCTTTACGTAAGTAAGGCCAGTCCATGGGCTTTGCTTGGTGTAATCTAAGAATGAAAGTGTGAGCACTTACAGGTTGGGCATATGTGTGCATCGCCTCATTTAATTGTTGAGGGCCTTGTTTTCACAGGGAGGCTATGCTGTCTAAGTGGCCTTTGACCTCAGAGCAGACACCTTTGAGTCAGGGCTTATTCTCTTGTAAGAGCAGTGTTTTATATGTTTATCTTTGTCCATGTGCTATTCATGTGAATGTACATGTATGTGTGCAGCGCTATGCATGTGGGTGTGTATGGATGTGCACAGGAGGCCAGGAGTCCCACATGTTCTCTCAGTCTCCATCAAGGTCTCTCCCCGATCCTGGAGTTCACCGTTTCAGCAAGACTCCTTTACCCACTGAGCCAGGGTTCTAGCCCAAGAAGCAATTGTTTTAAAAGGGTGATTTGTATCTGTGTACAGAATGATTTGGGAGAAATTGAAATAAGGAAATAATTCTGGCATTAAATGTGAAAACTGAAGGGACCATAACAAATTATGTCCAATTTCATCCACTTATAGTGGAATTTAATGCCAAAAAAATTGTGGTTACTAAAGTAATGTGACCAATTATTTGTATCATTTTGGATAACGACTTCTGTTCCCCCCCCACACACAGCTACAGCAAAAGTATACAATCTACACTTTCATACCGCCATTGTCTTCCTGCATTGTCCACCATGCAAACTGAATATGTCTTCATCTGTGAGTCTGAAAGCAGCATCATTTGCCTGCTTATAGATTCTACAGTATATTTTGTTTGAATAAAGATCACCTGAAATGTGAAGTTTTTAATTTGACATTAGTGAATACTGAGTAATAGTCAACATTCTTTTGCTGATAACAGAGTGAATGACATGTTTTCCCCAGCATCTTATATTGGTTTTGGTGGGTCAACTACTTCACCTTTTTGCTACGGTTCGGGTAGTCAAAACCAAGTTACCAAAGCATAAATTGCTCTGGTCATAAAAGAGGTTATCTATCTACATCGGAGGAGCCCAGCTCAGATGTGGACTGGCCATTCTAATTTATTTCAGCTATTTTAAATCATGAAAAGATGATTGTTAAAGCGAACACCATGAACAGCAGAGTAGACCAAGACTGAAGACCGGGTGTGTGTGTGTGCGCGCGCTTGTATAATATATGTATAGACTATGTGTATGCACAGATATATGTATTCTGTAACAACTCATTATGAAACTTTATCTTCTCTACTTTCTAGTTATATCAGGCAATAAATCACTTTGTGTGTGTTGATGTTTCCTTTAGCATTACTGAAAGCATTAGAAGATTCTTCTCTACTGAAATCAGGAAAAGCCTGAGACAGACACATAGAACTTTAAGGTCTGGTACTCAGTTCTTCCTTCTTGCCTGAACTCTCAGTGGCAGCTGCACACAGCTTTGGAGCCGAGCCTGTTTACCCATTGCTTACATGTAAGGAGTACATCTGTCATCATTCTCACAGACTTATTTACAAATGAGCTCATTCCCTCAGAGGTATTAGGATCTCCTGGGATTTCCAAGCCTTGGTGTGGTTTCTCAAAGGAAAATGATGTTGTTGAACCTGCTGAGTCTCAACTTCATTAGAGTCCATCCATTTCTAGATTCGTGGATGTGTGTTTTTTAAGTCTTAAAATCCCTCACAAGAATAAATACATATGCTTTAAAAGAAAAAAGACAAAAAGGAATAAAGGCAACGTATGGTCCTCATGATGTGGACTCCTCAATGTGTAGCTGATTAGCTGATCACCTCAAAATGTACAGGAAACATTTTGTTCAGGGTGGAGATATTTGTACTGATGATGTACAAATGAAAGGTCCTAGCTACATACAGCTAATGAATATTTAAAATGAGATAGTATAACGGAGGAACCTAATTTTTAATATTTAACTTTGTGTAATATAGTAATGAATGAATAGAAATTTGAATTTAGTTCTTTGTGGTTATTGTAGCTATGACTAGAGCTATTATTTCAAACAGCAGTATATTAATCTTAGAATATTATGAGTTTAAATAGAATAATTAGCAAGACAGGAAAAAAACCAACAGCCTGATAAATGCCCTTTTGTTATTGTTGAGATAAGGACTAAGAACAAAGATAAGGTCTTTGTTGTTATTGAGATAAGTAGCCCAAGGTGGTGTTGAACTCAGAGTCCCCCTGCCTTTGCCTCCTGAGTGCTAGGATTGCAGGTTGAAGTCACCATGCCTGGCTATCAGCAATATTGTAATGTGAGCTAAAAGGCAGTTTTTATGCATCTCTTGCATGATGATGTCTAAACTTCTTAGTATAAATTAGAAGATAGATTTGCCTGTCTTAGTTTCCATCCTCATTAGCATCATACAAGACAATTAGCAACTTCCCGTATTCATCTTGTTTCTCTATTTAATATCATTTTCTTCTTGGTTATAAAGATCCAGTTGAGGGGGATGGAGAGATGGCTCAGCAGTCAAGAGCACTCAACCCAGTTTTTCTTCCTAGTGCCCACATATTGTCTATATGAACTATCCATAACTCCAGTTCCAGGACATCTGATGCTGTTCTGATCTCCTCAGGCAGCAGGTGTACACATGGTGCACATACACCATGCAGGCAAAACACTCATACACATAAAATAAATAAACCTGAAATTTAAAAATAGTCCATCTGAAAATCTCCCTAGTTTGAATGTAGTTAGATACAGTTAGATATCTTCTAATAGACATTATCTCTTTGTGCTTTTGCTAACATTTATAGGTACCTCTCTTACTACACATGCTATGATGAACTATAAGTCTTTGTATGAGTTTTATGCTAGACTGAGAGCTTTCTGAGGGTAGGCATGTATTGCATATGCTATTCTCAACAGTTCCCGATATGTGCTCGGTGAATGAATAGCACATTTCAAATATATCAGCTAATGACTCTATTTGGCTTAGTATGTTTGAATAGGAGAGAATCTTACCTATCTTGTGGAGGCCAAATGGAAACCTTTGAATTTCAATGGCTTTCTCAAAATGATTGACATAGAGATGATTTTCTTAATACATAACAAATAAATAAAAATACAGCTTGTAAACAAACTCATTTTTCTCTTTTTGGCATCAAGACGAACTAAATGTCCCTTGATGAGTATGATGAAGACCAATAAACTAGGTGCTTCTTGGTTTTCTCTCTGCCAGCCCTTCCCCTTGTGGGAAACGACAGGGCTCTTTTCTATCTCCCTTTCAGTTTAGTGTTATATGACGCTAATCGGGGAGATAGTGCGGTAATTAGGAATGCAGTACCATCAGGACAGGCTGATAGTAAGCTCTGCATCTCCTTTCATCAGATCGGGGATGTGGTTTCTTGAATTTCATGGTGTCTGGCAGAATAAAGGGCATGGACGAAAGCAGTTGGATCCCGCACCATCTAGATAAGACTAATTCGATCCTCGCAGGCAGAAGGAGACATCTGAGGCGGCAGCCGGTCACACAGTAGAAGATGAATCCCCTTAGCCCTGGTCTCTTTCACAAAACCACATTCTGGGAGAGTCAGAAAGAAAGCAGGTTTATTTTTCACTTGCAGTTCTGGCCTAAGGGGCCACAGGTAGTGATTGGCTTCCTGCTGGCAAAGTGACAAAGGTGCAGACTATCACCTGGTAAGAGACAAACAGAACGTGAGACCTAGACAAAGTGGCAGACTCACTCTTGAGATAATCCATTTATCAACTCATGCATCAACCCATTAATCAAATGAGCAGATCAGTCCATTCTGGAGGGTAACTGCAATCACCTTGTACAGGCTCCACCTGTTGTTAGCCTAGGATAGGAATTAAATTGCAGCACTAATTTCCGAGGAGACAGACCACACAGCACAGCGTCTGTCTCTGAAAAGCCACACTTTCAGGCGATGTTGGGGTTGCAGCCCACTCTAAACTTTGCACAAACCTTCTATGATTACTTTCTATATATTTTAATGCAGACAAGATCCATCCTTTCCTTGGTTGCAAAGCTTGTCACAAATCGATCTTGTAGCATTATGCGCTAGGCTTATGCTGATGACTTCTCTGTGAATTAGATAGTTATCTTTCACACCTCTGAGCAGTGGGAGTTTGGCACATTTTTTTTTCTTTGCCACAAATCTTCATTGGGAGATAAGTTTAGTATTTCTAGTATTCTTATTAGTTATCTCTGTATTCCAGTTGGTGTCAAAAAGTTTGTCCTGTGGGAGAGCATGAGCCAGTCAGAGTCATTAATTATTTTCTAATGAAGAATTAATTAACTTTATTTTAAATATCTAGCAGGTATTATATTTACTAGATGGTTAGGGTATAGGAATACAATGTTTGAATTTTAAGGTTTTCTATGATCATTGCATCCTATCCTATGCATCTGAGCTTGGTTGACATTCTGCCAAATTTAGTATGATAATATGATATGAGGTATTTAAAGGGATGCTTTGGGGATGGAAGTAGTTAATTATGATCAAAGCTGAGCACAAATTAAAGCAGGACTGCCCTTGGGAAAGTGGGAGAGGATCAGACATTTTATCTTTGATCACTTTGACCACACATTTGCTTCTCTTACTTTATTATTATTATTTTTAAAAGTTTTAGTGTTTATGATCAGAGAGTTTTATGTTAAATGCAACTATTTTATTCTCTTTGTTAGATTCCTGGAGTTATGAATAATGTGTGCCCCCCAAAGAAAACAAAAAACAAACAAACAACAACAACAACAATAACAACCCCCCCCTCCCAAAAGCTGGGCAGTGGTGGCGCACGCCTTTAATCCCAGCACTTGGGAGGCAGAGGCAGGCAGTTTTCTGAGTTTGAGGCCAGCCTGGTCTACAGAGTGAGTTCCAGGACAGCCAGGGCTACACAGAGAAACCCTGTCTCGAAAAACCAAAATAATAATAATAATAATGATAATAATAATAATAATAATAATAATAATAATAAAAGAAAGAAAGAAAGAAAGAAAGAAAGAAAAAGAAAAAAGAATGTGGGCTTAGGTTCTAGTTAAGGAATAATAATAATAGTAATAATAATATATACATATACATATGTAATATGATATATATATTCACATAAACATTAAGCAATAGAGTGTAGTGGTTCAGATACTAGTCAGGGAGTCCAGAGGTCTAGTCTTGAAAAATAACCTTGCAATGTAACTTCCTCTGACCAAACCACTCAAGCTCTTTCCAGTTTGTTTTTGTTTTTGTTTTTTTTTGTAAAGAAAAAATAGATAATGACTATATATAATATGTACATTACCCTTAAAGGCTTTAACATTTTTATTAATATTTATTAATTCATAATTTACTTATATGGAACTTTTTTGAATGTGCACCACTTGCATGCCTGGTATCTTGGAGAGCAGAAGATGGTGCAGGATTCTCTGCAACTAAAGTTGATGGATGATTGTGAGGTGCTATGTCAGCGCTAGGAATGGAATGAGGTCCTCTGAGAGAGCAGCCTGTGCTCTCTACGACTGGGCATCTCTTCAGGCCACTTCATTATTTTTAACTCTGTGTATGTGTGGAGGTCTGTGTACTGATGTGTGATAGTTCAGCTGCCCAAGGAGGCCCAAAGAGAACACTGAATGCTCTGGAGCTGGAGTTATAGGGAGCTGTGAACTTCTCTACATGGCGCTGGGAACAGAACTTGAGCTGGAGTTATAGGGACCTGTGAACTTTTCTACATGGTGTTGGGAACAGAACTTGTATCCTCTGCAAGAGCAGGATGCACTTTCAACTGAAACTCTGCCCAGGCTGTTTTCTTACCTGTAAACCAGGATGATACAACTTTCCCCCTAGAAAGTTACAAAAGGTGAAATCACCAATATTGTTTACTCTACTAAGGAATGCTTAATGGTCTCCTGAAACCGTTGGTATCCTCGTTTAATAAATGGCATCCAAGTTAGAGACTCATTTTCTTTGCAAAAATACTAAGAACATTATTTTTAGGCAGGTATGGTGGCACATTCCTGTAATGCCAACATGTTGGATGCTAAGACAGGAAGTACACAATTTCAAAGCTAGCCTGACACACATGAGAGACACTATCAATCAATCAATCAATCAATAAAATATAAAAGAAAGAAAAATAAACATTCTATGTTCTATGACCAATCCCACATTCATATATTCTGAAGTTAATCCTAGACAACACACAGTTTCTCCAGAGGTATTCCAGCATATAGCATTAAGAAATCTTTATTTTAAAAGAATTAGCACACCATTATTACCCTAAGTTATTTCCTTATTATCATCAGATACTGGATAAATTTCTAATTCTGTTACATAAAGCCACACCCCTAATATTTATTCTTCTCTAATTTAGTGTCTAAATGAAGTTAAATAACCGCCTTCCCATTGCTGATCTCTTAAATCTTTTTTTTTTTTTTTTTTTTTTTTGGTTTCTTGAGACAGGGCTTCTCTGTGTAGCCCTGGCTGTCCTGGAGCTCACTCTGTAGACCAGGCTGGCCTCGAACTCAGATAACCACCTGCCTCTGCCTCCCAAGTGCTGGAATTAAAGGCGTGTGCCACCACCGCCTGGCTGATCTCTTAAATCTTAACTTAAATGTCAAAAGTACAGATTCCTTCCTCCCCATCTCTTCTTTTTTTCTTTTTTGTTTTTCGAGACAGGGTTTCTCTGTGTAGTCCTGACTATCCTGGAACTCACTCTGTAGACCAGGCTGGCCTCGAACTCAGAAATCCACCTGCCTCTGCCTCCCAAGTGCTGGGATTACAGGCGTGCGCCACCACGCCTGGCTCTCTTCTTTTTTTTCTTGCCACATATTTATTGGAAACAAAACAACTGAGTTTATTGCCCTGTAGAATGTGCTCTAGTGTCCCACAAGTTGTATTCCCACGGTGTTGTCTATTTCTCTGTCTTCTCAGTTCCCAGCTGACCTTCCGACTCCTCTGAAGTCCCTGAAGACTGAGCTTCTTCTTCTCTGTGATGTCTTAAATTCCTTTCAACACAAAGACCCCCTTTTCTCTTTTCTGGGTTTTCTTATGTTCACTTCCTGGTTTCTTGCTCTACCTCTTTAACCTGTCTTTGATTAGCTCTTGTTTAGAGAAAGCTCTTGGATTGAAGGTTATGCTAGGGCTGAGCCACACACAATTATTTGTTTATAGTAAACAGAAAGCTCTTGGGTTAAAGGCATACACTAGGGCTGAGCCACATCACAAGAAACAGGTTTTTTCAGTTTACAATCTTGGGGTTCACACTGTGATGAAATATCCTGCAGTATTGGGTTTCCATCAAGAAATACATAATAGAATTAGAGTTTTAGGACAAAGCCCATGCTTTGGCATCCACAGTAGGCTAGGCTTGATCACCTTTCCCAAACACCGGTTGAAGAGTTGCATAAGGTGAAAGGTTGGGGAAGACTAAATGTGCTGAGAAGGGAAATAAAGTGTTCAGTGATCCAAGCTCATCTTTGGAGTTGAGGAATGGGCTTTAGATTTAAACAGTGGAAGAACTGGTGTAAGGGGCTAGGAATATGTACGATAAGCAGTGTTGCTCACGATGCAGACCCAGCAGGGGACAAGCTGGTCTAGGGAGAGCATTCCTTCTGTTCCAGCTTGCACTCTGGCCAGTGTGAGCAATTGCTCTAAATCGGCGGGTGGCTTGTCCTCAGAAGCCGTGCTTAGCACAATGACCAGAGCTCTCCAGGTAACTTTTAGGTTCTGGAGGAGGAGGTTATAGAACACTTCTGGAGGATGCCCCAGTTACTCTCTGTTTGTGAATGTCAGCATTGAAGGGGAGTGAGAGAGGTCAGATGCCATCACCTTTTAGACAGACATCCCCTGATTATCAGTCCTACATGCAGAGGTAGGCTGGTGATGCACAGTAGGGAGACAGATGCAAAATGAAGGCAGAGATGTTAGGCTTCTGTACTGCTCTTCCTTCCCTTGTTGGTCCAAGGAAGTAAGTTGTCAACAGGTTTTATTTATTTATTTATTTATTTATTTATTTATTTATTTAATTTTTTTGAGCGAGGGTCTCTCTATGTAGTCTTGGAACTCAGGCTGGCCTCAAACTCACAAGGATTTGCCTGTGTCTGCCTCTTAGTTCTTCTCATATCTTCTTCACCTCTCTACCTACTCGACTCTCTGCCCCCTTTCCCCTCTCTCTTAAACAAAAACAATCAAGAGACACATAGGCAAACACACACCCAACCTGGCCCATCCCAGTCTCTATTCGTCCACATGTGCATCAGTCCTGTGGTTTACGGAGGACACTGCTTCCTTGTGATCAGCCATCTTCTCTGGCTCTGACAATCTTTCCCCTTTCTCTTCATCATAGGTCCTGAAACCCGAGGTGAAGGTTTGATGAAAAGGCATCCCATTTAGACTGAATGCTCCAAAATCCAAGGGCAGGTTTGAAGTGTCTGTTATCATGCATGCCTGCTCGACTAGTTTTAGAAGGTCAGCAGATGCTGGGGCTTAGTTGATACTGAATGCCTAGATACTCTTTTAAATTAACAGTTAAAAAATTATTTCTGACATAAAATTCACATTTTGTAAGTAGTGTATTCAAAGTTTTAAGATATTCAGTTAAAACAGTAAGTTATATGTAGCAACCTTTAACATTGTCTTTACATTTACAAATGTGCTTACTGATCATTAGGCAAGAATAAAGAGGTAGCTTTATAAAGCTATAAATGAAAGATGATTGCAATATTATTGTCGTAAGACCTTTTAATATAATAGCTGCATGCATTTTACACTGTGATAACTGTTAATTATCCTCACATAGTGCTAAATATACAAGTAATTAATAAACTTATTTACAAAGATCCACTAAAGTTTTTTATTATTTTTTTGCTAATGAATCTCAATAATGAAACTATACCAATCTTATTTTCTTTTCTGGGAGCAAACAGTATATTTTTTCCTGGTGATGTTATCTTTGGTCACTACTAATAATGTACTGTTGTTTTAATTTAGAATGACACTATAGTCTTATAATCAATAGTCAGGCTCTCATTACTTTTATAGTAATGCTGATTAGCTTTGGATGAACTGGTCATATTCTCCCACTCAATTTCTAGTTAAAAAATAGTATTTGTTGTCATTTGACAATTGGCAAAGATTACCAGTCAGCTGTGGCTACTGTACTGTCTGACTCACACAGGATTTAAACCATGACCTTGGCCTCGTTATCATGCTCTTATAATCTACTGAGAAAAATAGCTACAGAAATAAATTCTGAAACTAAGAAGTTAAGAAAAATCTATTTGTGTCCCCAAGTGTAAATCAGGGTGCATCTGTGCCCTTTGAGTAATTCTATTGGTAGGTGTTTTAGATACGAATTAAGAAATGCAGGATATGCTTCTCAAAGTCAAAGCCTATCATGTTAGTTTTCTACCTAAAAACTCCCACAGTGTAATGATTATAAGACAAGTGTGGATTCTTCACCAAGACACATAAGCTAGAACATAATCTTGCTACCATCTATGTCTATACTACCCTTTGCTGTAATTCTGTGCTCTTCATACTCCAATAATTCCTTCATATTTTAGCTGTTCATGTATTTGTTCAGCATACATTTACTGAGCTGCTGTAGTATACCAGACACTTTAATAGGCCCTGGGAGAAACTGGAAAAAAGTGCATTCCTTGCTATTAAGAGTTGATGGTTCGGTTGAGGATATAGATGAGGAAGTGTGTAAGGCCCACTGCGACACATGCTCTCTCTGAGCAGGGCATGCACATTGGTAAGAGAGCCTGGGAGGAAGAGACGGAGGAGAAAAAGGCAGAGAATATGGCAGACATACAACTGAAAAGGTAGGCCAAACGGAGGAAAAAACATTTGAAAGTTATAGACATTAGAGGGCAAGGAGATTGTCACAGAGCAGGAGATGTGTCTGCCGCGGTGGGTAGAGACGGAGATGCTGCCAGGACCTGAGTGAAAGTTAATGTCTTTGCATTCATTTCCTCCTCTCTTCAGATTGCCTTTTCATGTTCTCAAGTTCCATTCAAGCCAGTAATGGTAAACCTTCTCCTCAGAAAGCAATGAACTGAATACTGTTGAGGCATCCACCTGTGAGCCATGGATTATTCTAGGCGCTTGGGATACATTAATAAAATTCTTTATATTTTAGTAGATGGAAGCACACAATCAATGATGGACTGAAGTAAAAGTACTTTAATTTACAGTGAGAATACAATCCTCAGAGGGAAGCAAGGACACTGGAACCGGGAAAGGAGGCTGGAGTGATGGGGGTGGGGATCTGAAAGGGAGGATGTTAAAGAGAAGAGTGAGCGCAGATCTGAAAAGGGTATTGGCTGAGTGAACATCGCAGTGAGAGGAAAGGACAGTGCAAGGGAGGCATGGAACTCCTAAGCAGGGGACAAGGTGGCCCTTGCAGAGCAGTTATGACTTCGAATACAGCAGAGCACCATCTCAGTATTTCCACCTGTGTGGTGGTGTTTTAGGATGCTTGCTCATTATCTGCCCATGTGGTGCTAGGGACTGAATCCAGGGCTGCACACGTTCTGGCTGTTTTAGTTACTTTTCAGTTGCTGTGATAGAACACCAAGACCGAAGCTATTTATAAAAGAATTTATTTGGGCTTATGGTTCCAGAAAGGTGACAGTCAACCATAGTGAGAAAGTACAGTGGGGAGGAGCAGCAGGCATCATATAGGAGCAGGAAACAGAGAGAGAAAGAGAGAGGGGGGAGGGGAAAGGGAGGGGAGAGGGAGAGAGAGAGAGAGAGAGAGAGATTGAGAGAACACCACACAGTGGAGACGGGGTGAGACTAGAGTCTCCCGCAGCCTCCAGTGATACTCTTCCTCCAGCAAGGCTGTACATCTTAGACCTCCCCAAGCAGCACTACTAACTGGGCACCAAACATTCCAATGCCTGAGCTTATGCCTCTTCAAAACCTACTTCAGGTACCAATTTCTGTTTTAGTTTATGTCTCTGTTACTGCGATAAAGGTAGCTGACAAAAGCAACTTCCAGAAGAAAGGGTTTATTTGACTTATGGATTACAGTCATTAGGGACGCCAAGGCAGGAACTCCTAGCAGGAACTCGGAGGCAGGAACTAAGGTGGATATCATGGAAGAAAGCTGTTTACTAGCTTGCTCTGCTTTCTTTCTTATAAAACCCAGAATTACCTGCCCAGGGGTAGCAGTTCCCATAATGTACTGGGCCTTCTGTAACAATCAAAAATCAAGAACACATGCCCTCACTTCTTACAGTCTATTTTAATGGAAGCAATTCCTTAGTTGAGATTCTCTCTTCCCAGGAGGCCTGGGTTTGTCAGGTTGACAAAAACTAACAAGAACATTAAGAAGAACAAGTGTCCTACTACCAAGCCACACACACAATCCAGGGTGCTTCTCATGCTGTAGAGCTGCAAGACAGAATCAGTTATACCAGTCGGGACAAGCTGTAGAATCTATCTACAGTAGAGCAGAAATGCTCTTGTGAGTCTTATGAGGTATCCTTGTGAGGTGTCTTTGTAAGGCATTCTTGTGAGGTATCCAGATTTCATGGCAGAATACTAAGGCCTCAGTACATTATAAGAATGTGATTATTTTATATTTTTATACTTCTGGTATGTCTCCTAATACTTATCTAGTAAATTATAAATAGTTTTAAATGAAAACTCACAAGGGTTATAAACCTATAGGAACCCAAATTCAGTAATAAAAGTCAGTTACTTCTAAAATTAAGCAAGAACATTGCATTTTGAATCTACTACAAATGTGTTCACCTACTGAGAGATATGTCCAAGCAAAATAAAATTCCACACATGACAAAGTAAGATATGATTAACATTTCAGGTAAACACAAACTGGAACAAAACAGACATCTCTAAGATCCATAGTTTGGGAAAACCAAGCCTTGTGATGATCATTCATTTCATTATGAACATAGCTATAGCCCATTTTAAAGCTCTATATGATATGTATATATATACATACATACATATATATATATATAGTTTTTCTGCATGATATAAAAAGTGACAAACCTTCACTTTGTAAAGGCACAGACTAATGACAGCTGATTTTATGTACTTCCACTTCTAAGAAAAATTCACTTGTAGCAAAAGACTAAAAAAGCAAAATAAAATGAAATATAGTAGCAACAACAAAACCACAGAGAATCCTAGTCAGCCAGCTCATGCTCCATTCCAGGGTATGGGCTGTGACACAGATTCAGGCTCATGCCTACTACCTTTAAGTACTGGCACTGTCTTGTCCAGGGACATGAGGGGTGTGGACAGGGAAACAGACCTCAGAACGCTGTATGACTGGCAGAAAATCATGTAGGTCCCAGAAGGTGACCATCTGCTGCAAATGAGCCCACATTTCCCCCCATCTGAATAACTGCTTTCAAGTTCACATTTTGTGTATTTGAAATAACTAAGCTATTTTAACCTCAGAATCTTCAGACTCAGCAGTGTTTGCATATTCTGGTTTCTGTTCCTGTTGTGATGATGTTGGCTGGCATTTGAAGGATGGTATTTTCAAAAATGGAAACAGAAATAAGGTGGAACACTATTATTTATAGTTCTATCATTTCATTTAAAAGAAAATTTACCGTGTTTTGGTGGTTTGTGTTTCCTAGGTTAAAGCTGTAAGTACGTATACCAACTGGCAACTGCCATGCGCATTAAGAAGAGTGTGTGTATAATAAAACTTAAGATTGCCGGGCGGTGGTGGCTCACGCCTTTAATCCCAGCACTTGGGAGGCAGAGGCAGGCGGATCTCTGAGTTCGAGGCCAGCCTGGTCTACAGAGTGAGTTCCAGGACAGCCAGGGCTATACAGGGAAACCCTGTCTCGAAAAAAACAAAAACAAAACAAAACAAAACAAAACAAAAAAACAAAAAACAAAAAAAAAACTTAAGATTTGAATTTTAGGTGACTGATTCAATTTTCTTTAGGTGACTGATTCAATTTTCTTTAGAAGTTTTTTTTTTTTTTTTTTCCTTAGAATATATGCCCCTCAACCTTTGGTAGACATTAGTGGTCTGGGGTACTTTCAAAATGTATCCACGACGAAGATCTTAGTTCAAGAAGTTGATTTATTTGATCTAGGGTTAGGTTCAAGTATTTTATAAAGTGACCAATGTAATCTTCATGTTATTATAAAGTGACCCATGTAATTTTCATGTTAACTTTGAAAACCATGCACGATAGTCTTAAATTATACTAAGTTTCTAGAGTCTGGCTCCAGCTCTATTATTTACCATATTTATAAATCTTCTGATCTTGGTCTTCAATTTCCTATTGATGAGGCTGGATTAAGATTTATAAAATTATTAAGAGACTTATAAAAATTCTTCAACCGTAAAACACTTAAATCAATTGGGCTAATATGACCTCATCTGGTTTGCATAAAGCAGTGAAAGCTAATTTGGATTATGAATCTGGATGAAAACAGGTGAATGGTAGTAGCAATGAACACTAGTAATAATAATATGAAAGAAAACATAAGCAAACGTTTCCACTTCTTTCCGGTTACAAAGCATGGAAGAAAAACAATATAGACATTAGCTTAGAAATCACAAGAGACATGTAGTGCCGCTTTGTCTGTTCCCAGTTCTCTCAAATTGAGACTAGTCAGATGGTACCTGGGGAACAAAGGAGGGAGAGAGCTTACTACACATAAATATAATACAAACCCCCAAGGCTTTACTCACCAGCCTATAATCTGGCCTAGTACTAAGCAGTGTGCGTGTGGAAGGCGTGGTAGGGGTGTGTGTACACACACACACACACACGCACACGCACACGCACACGCACACGAACACTCTAACCTTGCTAACGAAGCACCTGTCTAGTGCCAGGAAGAGGAAGAGGGGGTGATCCAGATCACCTCCGCTGGCTCGCCCCGCCCAGGGAGAGCTGTCTGGGCTGCGCTGGGCTGTCCCCGAGCCCGCGCTGGTGGTGGCCACCTCCCTCCTACTGGAGTCGTTTTTCTTCCGTTCTTTGAGCCGGTCTCCAGGCTTCTAAATTCAGGCTAACGCTCCAATCATGCTTTTTCTCTAGACTAGAGTGACCGGCAGAAAAGGGCCAACCAGCCCGATTCCTCCGGGGACGAGATGTGACCCTTTTCCCCTCTTGTCTTCCAATCGCCTCCTTGCCCAGAGCTCGGGCAAACAGCCCCCCAGCATCCTCTCTTCTGTACCTCTCGGTGCAGTCGGCACCGACAACCCAGTTTCCCCGAACTTCCGCACTCCCGCTCAGGTCCCAGCCCGAGAGACTCTTCCCGCGAGCGCTCTCCACTCCCGCAGGCTCGCCTTCCCCAGTCCAGGACCCCGCCCGGGACAGCTCGGAGCGTCCGGCCGGTCCCTCAGGCTGCGGCTGGGAGTCTTCCCTCCGAGCCAGCCACCTGAGAACCTCCCGCCCCCACCGCCCGCAGCCCCGCACCCCGGGGCGCCCGCTCCCTCGCCGCCCCACTCCCCGCAGCTTCCCGCCCCGCCCCGGCCGCTAGCAGGGTCCGGGGCGAGCGCCGGCCGAGTCCCGGCCTGGGCAGTCGGCGGGCGACGCGGGCCCGGCGGGAAGAGCCCGTGAGGCGGAGGCGGCGCGGGCGGCTGCAGCGAGCGGCGGCGGCGGCGGCGGCGGCGGCGCAGTGAGCGGGCCCGACGCGCCGACTCCGCGGACCCCGGGCGGGCGCGTGATGAGGCGCGGCGGGCGGCCGGCCCCGCGGCGCGCGCGAGCTCACTTGGGTCCGGGCGTTGGCAGCCGCGGGCCGCGGGCCGGAAGACCGGGCGTCTTGGGCCGGGGTGGGGGCGGGGGTCCCCTGCCGCAGCCCGCGCCTCGTGCTTCCCGGAGGGGTCCTCCCTCGCGGCGCCCCGGAGCCCGGTGACGCGCCTGCCCGCCGGCGGGACAGCCGCTCTCGCCGCCTCCGGGCGCTCGGGGCGAGTTCCCGGGACTCCCCAGGGGGTCGGGCTCGCGGGCAGCGTTTCCCGCTCCACCGCGCAGCGCGGCGGCCGGACACTCGCGCCCCGGCCCGCGCGCGCCGCCTCCCTCCAGTCACCCCACCCTCGGCCGTCCCCGCCACCTTACTCCACCGCCCTCCCCCGCCGCTCCGCGCACTCCGCGTCGGGGCCTCCAGCTCCTCGCTCCCGCGAACCGCTCACTTGCCAGCCCTTCGCCCCCGGGAAGAAGAAACATTTCCCCGAGCGCACTCCTCGGCCCTCCCCCCTCCGCCCTCCCCTCCCCTCCCCCTGCCGTCTTTCCTGGGGGAGGGGGGCTGTCGCCTCGGATTGAAGGCCATTGATTTGTATGTATTTGTCCCAGTCCCGGAGGCTGCCCCAGCCGCCCGCGCCCGAGCCGCCGCTGCCAGTGGAGTTGCCTCCCCGCTTCCCTAGGGTGGTTCGGCTCCACCAAACATGTCGGCTCCGCTCGGGCCCCGGGGCCGCCCGGCTGCCACCCCGGCGGCCTCGCAGCCTCCTCCGCAGCCCGAGATGCCGGACCTCAGCCACCTCACGGAAGAGGAGAGGAAAATCATCCTGGCTGTCATGGATCGTCAGAAGAAAGAAGAGGAGAAGGAGCAGTCCGTGCTCAAGTAAGGACCGGGGCTCCATCTTCCCGCCTCCCTCCCTGCCCTCCGCCCCCCTCGGCCGCTTTCCCCGCGACCGCCCGCGCGCCCGGGGATCGCCGCCTCTCCTCCCCGCCGGTGGCGCCGGGGCCACGAGGGCCGCGGGCCGCGGCCGCCGGGGTCGCTTTCTAGTTGTCAGCCGCGGGGGTGTGTGTCGCGGAGGGAGGGCGCCGAGGCCGGCTGAGGTGACGGCGGCGAGCTAGGGGAGGCGGCAGTTTCCCCGGCGCCCTCCGGCTTTCCCCGCGGGCCACTTCGGCTCCCGGGATGAGGCTGAACCCTGACTCCTCGCGTCCCAGTTCCTTTCCCGCCGCCCCCGCGCGGAGGCAGTGACAGGGGCAGGGAATCCAATATGGCCGTGCACAGGTGCTCCCGGGCCGGACCTGGGTGAAGGCGCCCAGGCCCGGGGTGCGGGTGCCACCGGGGTCGCTCGTCCCGCGCCTGGGAGGGCCGGCTCCGTCCCCAGCCCCCGGAGGAGCTGCGCTGCCCACGGTCGCGGCGGGCAGGCAGGTTGCGGGGCGGGCGAGGGGGGCCTAAGCGCGGTCTGGTCTCGGGTGGGTGTGCGGCTGCCGCCATCTTCCAGCCCCTCCCCCTCGGCGGGTGCTAACACCCTGCACTCTGCCGTTCTTCCTGTTTGCAACTCGTAAATCTGTAGGATCCCGAAGAGACTCCGGTTCCTACCACCGCGGCAGTTTCCTACCGTCAAGGCAGGGCTGCTCCCTGCCTTGTGAAGTTCTACTATGTTTGCCCACAGTCCAGCCAACGGGATTTTGGCGAGGGTGGGAGGCGTGAAAGTAGCACCAGCATCGGTTTAGAGGCGGTGTAACTTCAGCACCAGGGAACTGTCCAGAATGAGTTTTCCTTTACTTTGGGATTCCTTGTCCGTGTAGCACTGTAGCTGAGATTATTTCTACAGGTTTGCTTTTTAAATGTTTGATGATATCACAGTTACTTTTGGAAAGTCATTGTCTATATCTGTAGCCCTTTAATGTTTATCGAGTCGTTTTTTCTTCACGTTTACTTGAAATGAGTTACTCACTACAAAAATTAACCTGTTTATGCCTAAAGAGGGGGCAGTTCTTTTTTTTTTTATGTCACCGAATACACTTTCTCACAATCTCTATAGAAACACACAACTAAAAGCGTTGACTTCCTCCTTGAAAAGAAATGACATACTGACCTTCAGCACTTATTTTGAAAACAGGTTGTCGAATTCAGTATTTTTTTTTACAAATGGAAACACACCTTGTCTAGATGTACATTGTTTCACATTTTAGTGAAATAGATTTTACATGACCTATGGTAACAAACTTATATCAATTAGATCTTTAAAAGATACAATTTGTCACAAAATAATAAAGGAACAAGAGAGCAAATGTATTCCTGACATATTAACTGAAATTAAGAATTGCTTCAATACTAATTTTTAGGTTTGAATATTTACTAGGGAATTTGGCTTACTCATGATCATAGGATAGGAACAAAAAGTTAAATTTTAATCAGCTTAAACTATGAAATAATATAGTTAAAAAAAGCTTTTTTGAGCATACTCTAACTTAGCTCAACTTTATATACCAATATGTGCTAAGATTTTGATCATTATAGTTTATATTCAGATACATAAATTTATGCTTCTTAGTATAGTTGCTAAAAAAAATCAGTGTTGCCAAAATGATGCTCAAATAAAATATGGCTTTATTTCTTTATTTCTTTGACCCACATATTTAAATTAAAATGGGTTTTTATTTATAGTAAATTAAATCATAGTGTTTATTGGCTAGTTAATTTTATGTAGTTTTTATTCACAGTTTCAATATATGGACATTTAAATGAATGTTTGAGTGCTGAACTACATTTGCTCATAAGAGTGTATTTTATTGAATAGATGTTTTAAAAGTGTTTTCCAGGTCAAGTATATATGTGTACAGCTTTAAGTAAACCTCCATATTTTGCAAGTATATATGTTTGTACATTTGTTTCACATAATTTAGACAGGCACAGTCTCTAAACATAGCTATATAATATGTGAAATCACATCAATGAGAAATATAGACTCAGATTTAAGTATTTATTCACATAGTTTTAAATGTTCTTTAAAATGCTTTTGAAATGAGAGTGGACAAGGAAGCCGAGAATAAACTTTATCATAAACTTTATAATAAAACTTTATAATAGTGTCACAGGAACAAGAGGCAAGTCAGTTTGAAAAAAATTTGGCCATTTATTAAATAATATATTCCCAGACTTCGGTGTTAAATAACAAATGTGCTGTGTAGAATAAATAACACTTATAGTTGTGACTACTCTTTCTCTTGAAGGCCCATCATATAAACTCCTGACTAAACTGTCTATCATTTTCCTGCATGCTAGCATCTTTCCCTAGAGGGTCATAGGCACAGAGAAGTAAACTAAAATTCAAGTTTGTATCTGCTACTCTTTAGCTATCATAATAAAAATAAGTTTGATGTGTGAAGAAATTGAAGACTGGATAAAAATGTTTTGTGTGATCTGTGAGTTTCAGTATTCATACTAAATGTTATTCCAAGTCAGATGTGTACACCCAAGGGCATCATAGGATGATATGCTGGAATACAAGAAGACCATATTAAACCTATAGTTGTATCTTTGTTTGAAAAAGAAAAGACTAAGCCCCATTGATACTTAGTTTGGTTAGCTAATATTAACATGCATATAATTTATGAATAAATGTATACATTAAAAATTCACGCCTGAGATGTTTTCAATAAGAAAGGTGAGTGAGCATCAGAACAGGTTGGGACCAGAACACTGAATTCTCTTAAGAGACTGAGTAATTACAAATGATCCGTTCGTACTTCATTATCAGTGATTTCTTTAAGGCCAGCTATGCATCTGTATGAGGAAGTCTTCTATAGAACAATACTATTTTAGGTGTGAACAAGGTATTTTTTCAAAGCATTTTACATCCCACTAACCCCCTTGTTAATTGCTAAGAGAAAACAAAAGAAAATAAAAGGGCTCTTCTTTGAATTCCTGCAGCAGTTTCAATCCTGAGCCTTGAGGAGTCATGGTTATCTTGCTCCTTGGCATCCTTAACATATAGTACCTAGGAAGGACTGTTGAGCTGAATTACCATGCAAATGAGGTAGTTCACTCACTGTGGACAAAAGAGGGATCATTGTTTTGAAAGAAAAACTTTTTAGGGAATGTTGTGTTTCCATTGTCTTTTGTTTTTATTTTGGTCTGACTAAAAATCCAGTAGAAAAGTATTCAGGAAATGTGGTTTGACTATATATGCAAGAGCAGCATAATCTTTATTTATTTTTTATTCAATATATCCTTTATTTACATTTCAAATGATTTCCCCTTTCCTGGATCCCCCCTCCCTGAAAGTCCCATAAGCCCTCTTCCCTCCCCCTGTCCCCCCATCCACCCCTTCCCACTTCCCTGTTCTGGTATTCCCTACACTGCTGCACTGAGCCTTTCCAGACCCAGGGGCCACTTCTTCTTTCTTCTTGGACATTATTTGATATGTGGATTGTGTCTTGGGTATTTCAAGCTTCTAGGCTAATATCCGCTTATCAGTGAGTACATACCATGAGTGTTCTTTTGAGACTGGGTTACCTCACTTAGGATGATGTTCTCCAGCTCCATCCATTTGTCTAAGAATTTCATGAATTCATTGTTTCTAATGGCTGAATAGTACTCCATTGTGTATATATATACCACATTTTTTGTATCCATTCCTCCACTGAGGGACATCTGGGTTCTTACCAGCTTCTGGCTATTATAAATAGGGCTGCTTGGGAGGCAGAGACAGGCGAATTTCTGAGTTCGAGGCCAGCCTGGTCTACAGAGTGAGTTCCAGGACAGCCAGGGCTACACAGAAACTCTGTCTCGAAAAAAACAAAAACCAAAAAACCAACCAACCAACCAACAAACAAACAAAAACGGACTGGCTTTTAGCCGGGTGGTGGTGGTGCATACCTTTAATCCCAGCAGAGTCTATACAAAATGTTTTGAGTTCTTTTCCTTCCCTTTCTCCCTACTTGTTTGTTTGTGTTTTTAATCTTTCCCCCTCTTTTCCTCCCTTTCTTTCATTTGATAGTATCTTCTGTGTAGCCCAGGTTGACCTTAAATTATCCTTCGGCCTCTGTCTTTCCAATCCCAAGTGCTAGGATTACCAGTCATTGCGCTATCACACCTAACTATTTTTGTTTTTCAGGAGATGTGTGTTGTCTTTGTTCTTGGCTTGGGTTTCCTATTAATGTTGATAGGACAATGTGCTCCTCAGATAGAAAGAATAAAGCACATACATGAGAGATTAAGTTAACAAGGGCATAGTGTATACACATATGAGTGGTTATAAATGTTTTATTGTACTTAGTTTAATTCATTTATTTGTGTTTGAGACAGGGTGTTGCTTTGTAGCTCTGGCTTGCTTGGACCTTGCTCTATAGACCAGGCTGGCCCAAAATTCCAGGTCTGCCTGTCCCTGCTACCCACGTGCTAGTATTAAAGGTATGTGCTACTGTTTCTGGCTAAAATTTTATTTTATTTTATTTATTTTATTTTATTTATTTATTTTATTTTATTTTATTTTATTTTATTTTATTTTATTTTATTTTATTATTTTATTTTATTTTATTTTATGACAGGGTCTTTCTGCATAGCCCTGGTTGTCCTGGAACTCACTATGTAGACCAGGCTAACCTCAGACTCACACAGATCTGACGTACTTTGCCCTCCAGGTTCTGGAATCATAGATGTGTGTGCCACCACACCCAGCTTAAATTTTTAATAAAATTTTTATAAGTGATTTCTAAAGTTAATTTACAATTTTTATTTAATAGATAATATATACTTTTGTTACAAAATATCATATTTGCCAATTTACCTATGTGCAATTATTGTTAATAGAATATTTATTCTATGCACAATATAATTGAGGCACAAAAATGTATATACTCATATAACTAGGTTTATTTATATACTAGTGCACATGCATGTAAGCATGCTTGTGTGCAGTCATAAAAATGGAAGTATGTCCTGAATTTTGGGACAAGAATTTTACATTGGGTTAAATGCCAGTATCTGTCCCATTTGCTGAATGTTTTGAAACTTCTTTAACTAATGGCATACTTTTAGGTACTTTCGTTGTTTTTGTTTTCCACTGGAGACAGTACTTTGATTCACTGTTTTTAAGGTGGAGACTGTATCTCTGGGCTAAATTTTTAGAAATAAATTGTTCTTTTTTTTTTTTTTTTGTTTTTTTGTTTTTTTTTTTTTTTTCGAGACAGGGTTTCTCTGTGTAGCTCTGGCTGTCCTGGAACTCACTCTGTAGACCAGGCTGGCCTCGAACTCAGAAATCCGCCTGCCTCTGCCTCCCAAGTGCTGGGATTAAAGGCGTGCGCCACCACGCCCGGCTAATAAATTGTTCTTTTAAAGAGTCAGTAAACTTCAATAAATACTATAGTAAATACCTCAATAAGTACTATACTATATTTTTGTAGAGGAAGTATACATGCTAAGGAGACTTTTTTACTTCCTTGCCAAATCAGTGTATGGTAAGCTTGGTCAGAATATCAGTAGTAAACATGCCATTGTAGATTTAACTTGAAGTTTTCCTATTATCAATGATAGTGAGAGTGCTTTCCGTTTGTTTGGGATCATTATATTTTCTTTACTGTTGGTAATTTTTATAATATTTATGTCTGCCTGCCTGCCCATTTGTCTATGTGTGTCTCTCTCTACCATAGCACACCAGATAAATGAATCATAAAGATGTTTAAATAAAGATGTCCATTTCATCATGTAAATATCCATTGCCTTTGCCAAAGATGCAAGCCTTCAATTTTTAAGGATTCAGATGTATTTAACAGTTGCTTGGCACTTTGTAAGACAGTACCTGGTGAAATTTTAATATTTATTCTGTATATTAAAATAGAAGAACAATGATATTTTCCACTTGACAGCACATTTTAATCAAGGGACAGTTATCTCTGTGTGTGAGCACAGAGATACTGGAGGCTTATGTGATGGACCAACTTAGTTGTTACTTGACATTGACTATGCAATAGGTAATCCTCGTTGTTAGCTGATTTTAGACCACACCCTTTAAGGCTTAAAATGTTTTAATAACATTCTAGGTGAATCTTTGCTAGTTTCTAAAAATTGAGAGATTTGTTTTTGGTCTAGTAGAAAGTTAAACTGTTTGGAGGAACATTTAACCAAGTATAGGATTGTGGTAAGAGCACAGGATTGAAGACTGAGGATTTGCAGCCAGTTTCCTTAGCAATATTCATTTTTAAGAAGTCTGAGGACTAAGGGATCTGTGAAAAGAACATGGATACCAAATACTGCTGCCAAGTGGATGTAGGTGACTATTTTGTGGAGGTTACTTTGTGGTTATCCTTTGTGATTAATTCCCATTATAGTATTGAACCAAGTATGCACTGATTTGTCTTATTCCTATTATAAAGAAGAGTCTTACTAGATTAAGCTAATTCTGAAGCCTGGTTATTTGAACTTAGGATGTTCATCTTCAAATTGTCACTCATAAAACTCAGTCTTTGTATAACTGCATCTTTCTTATCCTTCTGATCTTACCTTCAAACATGCATGTTTAGAGAGTCCTTCTCTGACTTTTAACCAGGCTTTTAACCAGGTTTCCTTTTAAATTCTTATTATAGTATTTTTTATGTTTCTCTACTGTAGACTATTTTATAGTCTACAGTAGACATAGTAACATAGTAGACTCTGTTATAGTCTACTTTGCTAGGCTTTAAACGTTAATAGAGGAAATATTTTCATTTAGAGAATAATTTAAAAAATTTCTTTATAATAGTAAACTTATTTCTGAAATAAAATGTAGTTTAAAAACTTATGCCCAATTTACTTGGAAGTTGACATGTACAATGCAGCTTGTATACTTATTTATTTACACAATTGCAATTGTTTTAAACCTCAGCTTCGCTATTTTCACTGGAATATAGAAGATTGGGATTATATATTATTTTAAAATGTAATCAACCTTGGAATTAAGTTATGTTTTGATTTCAACTTTTCTTTTTGATCATTAACAAGTGTGTGTGTGTGTGTGTGTGTGTGTGTGTGTGGCAGAGCTGGATGATAGGTGCTAGACCTGCTGCATGCTAGGCAAACACTCCATAAGTGGGAGGATAGCTGTATTCCCAGGCCTGGAAAATATTAAAACATGAATTTATCTATTTTCTGTGCATGAATGTATGACTACTGGTACACATGTACCACAGTACATATATAAAGGTCAGAGAACTACTTCTGAGAGTTATTTTTTGCCCCCTTATGAGTTTTGGGGAACAAGTTTAGGTCATCAGATCTTCTTTGTACAAGTGTTCTATTTGCTAGAAGTTTCTATTTGAGCTTGAAGATCAAATGATGAGCAAAAAGATCATGAGCATTTATCCTTGTTGGAACATCTTTTGGGTATATGCCCAGGAGTGGTATAGCTGGGTCCTCAGATAATACTATGTCCAATTTTCTGAGGAACCGCCAGAGTGATTTCCAGAGTGGTTGTACCAGCTTGCAAAACCGCCAACAATGGAGTGTTCCTATTTCTTTACATCCTAGCCAGCATCTGCTGTCACCTGAGTTTTTGATCTTAGCCATTCTGACTGGTGTGAGGTGGAATCTTGGGGTTGTTTTGATTTGCATTTCCCTGATGACTAAGGATGTTGAACATTTCTTTAGGTGCTTCTCAGTCATTCGAGATTCCTCAGTTGTGAATTCTTTGTTTAGCTCTGCACCCCATTTTAATGGAGTTATTTGATTCTCTGTAGTGTAACAGAGGTGGGTGCTCGCAGCCAACTGTTGGACTGAGCACGGGTCCTCAATGGAGGAAACAGAGAAAGGACTGAAGGAGCTAAAGGGGTTTGTGCCCCCATGGGAAAAACAATAATATCAACCAACCAGACACCCACCCCCCAGAGCTCCCAGGGACTAAACCATTAACCAGAGTACACATGGAGGGACCCATTGCTCCAGCTGCATATGTAGCAGAGGATGGCTTTGTTGGGCATCAATGGGAGGAGAGGCACTTGGTCCTGTGAAGACTCGATTCCCAGTGTAGGGGAATTCTAGGGTGGGGAGGCAGGAATGGGTGAGTGGGTGGGGGAACACCCTCATAGAAGCAGGGGGAGGGGATGATATGGGGGGGCTTTTGGGGGGCATGAAAGGGGATAACATTTGAAATGTAAATAAAATATCCAAAAAAATTAAAAAAGATCCTAAGTTCAAGGCCAGTCTCAATATGTAACCCAAGCTGACTGTAACTCATGATCTTTTTCTTCATCCTCAGGGGTGCTGGGAGTGCTGGCATTACAGGTGTTTACCACCATAATTGACTCACACAAAAAGCATTGAGTAGAAATAGTTCACGCCTTTCACAGGCAGAGTCTAAGACTAACAATATCACATGAAGACAAAATAATATAAAATGGCATGAGAAAATACAGTAACGGTGTTTTCGGTACATAATAACCATAGCAAAAACCATTCAGAGTACTCTTATCAGTAGTTTGTTGTTTCTGCGGTGTCGTTTCAAAGTACCTGTTCTTTCCTCTTAAAATACCTTGAAGGAAGTTTCACTCCTAGACGCTAGTTGCTCCTAGACTAGCTACTCTCTGGTGACTAATGAGATTTCTGAGTGTCTAGATACTTTTAGTCACTACCAGCTAACCCTTAGGGAATTCACTGTGAGAAAAATGATGAACTACAACTGAACAATTGTATAGTAAGGGTTCGGATACTGCTGCGCACTGTGTCTCACGAAGATATGCAGAAGAAGAAGCTGAACCAGTCCTAGGCAGATGAATTCTTTGGTGTCCCAAAGGATGAGTAGATGTTACCCCCACAAGTGGAGATATTCTAAGCAAAACCTCCAGACTCTCAAGTCTCCCAAAGACTCTTGAGTTGTATGGGTGGCATATGGGCACGGTTTAGAAGTGGCTCAGCAGAGCATGTACTTTAGATGGAGATGAGTTATTTGAGGACATTGGAGAGATGCCAAGGTCCAGATCTTAAAAGACCGTGTATGGTATTCTTTGGATTTGAGTGCCATCATAAATTGTATCAGGAATGGATTTTAACCAGTGGTGTGATATAAGTAGACTTTTGTTGGAAAACACTCTTACAGTTATGAGTGTAGAATTAGGGCACTAGTTAGCAGACTAATTCAAGTGATAAATAATGAAAACATAAAATTACATAGTAGAGAGTCAAGATAAATTTTTGAAAAAAGCCAGGCAGTGGTGGCGCACACCTTTAATCTCAGCACTTGGGAGGCAGAGGCAGGCAGATTTCTGAGTTCGAGGCCAGCCTGGTCTACAGAGTGAGTTCCAGGACAGCCAGGAATATACAGAGAAACCCTGTCTCGAAAAACCAAAAACCAACCAAACAAACAAAACCAACAACAACAACAACAACAACAACAACAACAAAACCATCAAATTTTTGAAAAAGTTAGAAGCCAGATTTCTAGGATTTGGTAACTGTGTTTAGAGTCAGATAAGCCTCCTAAGGCACCTCACTCCCTTGACTCTACAACCCTGGTTGTATATAACTCTCACTGATAGCTAGCTCTCTAACCTTAACAGGTCTGAGGACTAGTGCTCTCCTGAGGGGGCAGTGGTGGACGAACCTCTTTTATTGTTTTAGTTTTTCTAAGGTTTACCAAATGAATATGAGTTAGAAAAGTAACTCTGAAACGTATAATGTCTTGTGGAGTGGAAATAGAGATGTAATAGAAATGATCCAAAGTGGGAAAGAAGAAAAGAAAAGAGACAAGGGGGAAAAGTGGAGAGAGGTCAGCCAGGGCTCCGTGAGTCCATTGTAATCCGACAGAGCCCTGTGATGCATTGGCTTGTAAAACTCCTCTGCTGGCGAAACTTGTGCTGTGCACTCTTTATTTTTTCCCTTTCTGCTTTTCTTTTCCTTTTCTTTCCTCCTCCCCTCTCCTCCTTTCCCCTTCCCTCCCTTTCCCTCCCCTCTCCTCTCTTTTCCTTTTCTTTTTCTTTGGGACAGGGTTTCTCTGTTTAACCCTGGCTGTCCTGGAGCTTACTCTGTAGACCAGGCTGGCCTTGAACTCAGATTCCTCTGCCTTGCCTCCCTGGCACTGAGATAAAGCTTGTGTGGCTGCTATGTGATCTTTCAAAAACTCCTTGTTTTTCTTTTATATCAAAATTTTCTTATAGTCTCAAGAATTTCTCACCCTTTGTCTCTGTTTCAGTTCTTGGGCATTTATAGGAAAAAACAGAGGAAATTATCTATGGAAGTGAAATGGAAGTTAATGAAGATTCTCTTCTCTAGATTACTGAATTTCTGAGAATTACAAAATGTTTGTTATGAAAGGAAGAAGAAACGTTTCAGATTTTATGATTGTACATTTCAGAGATAGAATTAGACGCTGTCAAGAGCGTGCTGGAGAGATGGCTCCACTGTTAGAAGCACTTCCTGTTCCCGCAGAGGACTCAGGTTTCATTCTCAGCACCTACACAGTAGCTCATACCTCCTGCCTGTTACTTTAGTTACAGGGAGCATGACATCCTCTTCTGGTCTGTACCAGTTCTGGGTGCTTATGCTTAAATGAATGCAAACAGACACTTATACGTATATACATTTTTAAAAACTATTTTTTAAAAAGTGAGAGAGTTTAGACCCAGGTATGATATGATAGTTCCCTTACTTTATCTGTAGTACTGTTACCTAAAAAAATTGAAGTTACATAGTATAATAGACAAATTGACTAAAAGTTATCCACTTTCATATAGTTTATATTTTATAATTGGCATACATATAATTTTTATATGTATGTTATATAAATATCACAGGCATTATTTACAGTTTCTATGCAACATAGTGCTACCTAAAAGCATTTAAAAGGTACTTAGAGTTAATAACTTTTATGTGGTTTATACAACATAAAAATGTAATATTTCTATGAAACACAGTGTGGTAGGTTCTCAAACAAAGCTGGATACATTCTCCCTTCAGGCATGGGCGGCCCTTGTCATTTTCCCCTCCAGCTGAACTTACCTCTTCCTGGGAGGGGACTAGCTTGGCAGGGTTGGGCATTCTGTGAGGCCTGGGCTCGTAAGACTGGGAAGAACAACCCAGTTAGATGGCAGAACACCCAGCCAGGTGTTTGACAGGTGCAGATGATGCTCGCATCCATCTCATTTTGTGGGCATATGGGAAGTCTAGTATAATTTTTCTAATAGTTTGTTTCCCAGGAACATAGAGGAAAAGCCTGCCTGTTTTATCAAATTCAATTTCTGTTTCCTAAAAGCTGTCTTTAGCCTGAAAGAATTCATTAATGCCTTTTCTGTCAAAACTGAGTTTTGATATGGAGTTGGTGGTTCGTGTTCATCAAAGGCCTGCATTTTCCTTCAGAAAGTTGCTCCTGTACAGCATGGCTCCGAGCTCTGGCCTGCCTTTGTGCGTTGCCTTCCCTCTGCATAGGTTCATTGACACTGAGTTTTGGTGGATCTTCCCATTAGCTTTCAGTGAGTAAGAGAGACGCTTTGGGTGTTATGTTGTTGCAGTTTGGGGCGTTGTAACTACTATTTTGAGTAATATCACCTTTATTTTGTTGCCTTGTCTGTTTTAATTTTTCTATGTTTGTCTAATATAAATTTTCTTAAAAATTTTTGTTTTGTTTTTGTTTTGTGTTTTTTTGTTTGTTTGTTTTTTTGAGGTAAGGTTTCACTGTGTAACTCTGGCTAGCCTGGAATTAATTTCGAAGACCAGTCTGGCTTTGAACTCATAGAGAGCCAGCAGCCTCTGCAATCTCCCAAGTGCTGGGATTAAAGGCGTGTACCACCTTACCCAACTAACTTTTTGTTTTTAACTTTGAAAAGCTTTGCATTTCTTAACTGTGCAGTAGTTCTGCAGAAGCACGTCTACGTTACAAACACACACTCATATGTATGTATTTGTTTGCTTATTGATTTATTTATTGATTGATTGATTGAAGGGTGTCATGTATCCTAGCTGGCCTCAAAGTTGCTGTGTACCTGAGGGTAACCTTGAACTTCTGATCCTCCTGCCTCTACTTTTCTGAGTTCTTGCACCTGGTGTATACAGTATTGGGGATCAAACTCAGAGCTTTTTGCATGCTAGTCCAGAACTTTTAACAAATGAGCTTCATCTATGGTCTCATGATTGTTTTTTTCCTGTAGGCTGACAGCTTTTCACTGAGTGTCTGGTATAAGCTGAGTCCTAACTCAGCCACAGAATTACTGAACGGAATTTATAAGGAAGGGCCTGTTCCACTTCCCTGGTAACAACTGAGCTATACTCTACCTTTGTTTGGCTTGGTATAATCATAATAATTTGGGTGGCTTATAACCAACAGAAATATATGAAAAATAATTACATTTCGGTTTATTTTTTTGCAGATTTCTATACTGTAGAAGATTCAAAAGTCAAGGCATGATATTTTCACTGTTTGGCCCCAGTCTTACTTTCTGGCTGTATGTGTGAGGCATTCTGATATAATCTCACATTGCACCAATCTTGGTATATGGGTGAAGGTTCTACCCATATACCCCAGTCATCCAATGCTTCACCTTCTGTTAATGTGAAATACTGACAGAGTAGAATGGCAGGAGAGAATAAGGTCATATTATTTGTGGATCGTGTTTCGAGTCCCACATGTTTTCAGGGAAGCTTTGCCTGTCTTCAGGTCACAGGTGGTCTGTTCATACCCCCTACTCCTTGTTCTGGAGCTCGCTTTCCAGTACCATTAGCACAGGCTTGCCTCCACCCCTTAATCCCCATCTCATCTCTAAAATACCTCGATATCAACTCTTAGTTTCTTGGTATTCCATTATTTGCTAACAAAGTAATGAATGTAAGTACTTGGTTACAATATTAGATATGAAGGATCTATAATCCTGTGCCCTCCAACCTACTTACCCCCACCCAGGACAGCGTTTCTCTGTGTAGCCTTGGCTGTTCTGGAACTCACGTTTTAGATCAGGCTTGCCTTAAACTCACAGAGACCCATGTGCCTGTCTTCTGAATGTTGGGATTAAAGACTTGGGCCACCACTGCCTTTCTAATTATTATATTCTTAATTCTATTATGAATTAAGTAAAGAGCCTTACTCTTTAACCAATGACCTGCTGCGTGTGAGCTCTATTGCTATAATGAGAAGTTTTTGAGAAAGGAGTCTCTCTTTCAAGTTACATAGCACTTTGTATATATTTATGTTTCTGATATCTGATAGTAGTTACTATTCTTTGTTTTTCTTACAGCGCTCAGCTGATTTTAATTTGTGGACCAAATTTTAATCTTTTTAATGAAATGGTTAATTAATTTTTATGGTCAGGGAACTACCAGACACTCAGTTTAAACATTTTAAACTGGTCAGGCGGTGGTGGCGCCCGCCTTTAATCCCAGCACTTGAGAAGCAGAGGAGGTGGATTTCTGAGTTCGAGGGCAGCCTGGTTTACAGAGTGAGGTCTAGGACAGCCAGGACTATATGGAGAAATCCTGTCTTGACCTCCCCCCCCCAAACATTTTAAACTAAGACTTGGTGGTGCCAGAATAATCCTCTTGTCTTTCTTTCCTCTTGTCAGCCATAAATATAACTGATTATTAAATACTTTTTAGTTATATTTCTCAAACATCTTTCAAATCTGTCTTTTCATCATCTTTATTGTCATTGTCTTATACCTTTAATGTGATTTGCTTATTTATTTCTAAATTAATATTCATGTCTAGTTTTATTTTTCATGTTTACCTCCTCTGACCCAACCTCAGTAATGCTTCAGTTCTCTAAGACACAGATAATATTTTTAAATGTTTAAAATACTTCAGTATCTTAACTTCACTTACCAATTACATTTAGTACATTGGTGTTTTGCCTGTGTGTAAGTCTGTGCATGACATGAGTGCTTGGTTTCTCAGGAGGGCAGAAGAGTGTATCTGATCCCCTGAGACTGGAGTCAGGGACAGTTGTGAGCCACTAAGAGAGTGCTGGGAACTGAACCTGGGTCTTCAGGAAGACCAGCCCATCCTTTTAACAACTGAGCCATTTCTGCAGCCTTTGCTATTCCTTTTTAATTTTGTAATCGTCTCGCATTAAGTTTTGTTTGAGTTTGATTATATTGGTGGACTTGTAGGAGCTAAGTATGGACTTGTATTGATTCAGTATTTATTATATACTAGGTTTCAGGTCACAGATGGACCTTAGAAGCATACAATGCGAGTTTGTATCTAGATACTTCAACAGATAGGTGCCTATGTAGTCCTGTGTGTATCTGTCTATGACTGTGAGCGATGTGCGTGAGCATGTGCTCTCGTCTGCACCTGAACATGCACCTGGAGACCCACAGATGACATCGGGCGTCTCTTCCATCACTCTCTGCCTATTATTTGGAGTCAGGGTCTTTCCTTGAATCTGAAATTCCCATTTTGACCAGGCTCAGAAGCCAGCAAGCCCCAGAGACCCTTCTGTCTCTGCCCCCCTCAGAGGTGGGGTTTTCTGCATTTGCTGCAATGCCTAGCTTGTTACCCGGGTGCTGAGATCAGAATCCACGCCCTGCGATTATGGAGCAAGTGCTCTTAATTGCTCAGCCAAGTCACCATCCCCATATACAGCTTCTAATAATTGGAATATAGTTTTCTTCTCTCATGTTGCTATTTCTTATAAAAACAGGAAGAAGAGGAGTGCTTGGACTCTGGAGTCAGACAGCCAGGGTCTAACTCCCATTGTCACTTGGTTTACCTCCCTGAGTGTATTTGTAAAGTGGGAATGACAATATGTACCTCAGAAGTTGTTTATACTTGCAAACCTCTTAAAATATTGTCTAAAATATCACACACACACTGTTTTTAAAAATAATTTAGTTTTGAAGAAAACAAAGCATTGACAACTATTGAGAATGTTATTAGCAAATACTTTGGACAACTGTTAGGAGGATAGAGTTACATTTGTTAGTAAAGTCCTAGATCTTTCAATGTTACTTAGTACACTTCTCCAGTGACTTGAGAGAACCTGGACTTATTATTGTACAGTTCTACAGGTCAGGTACCTCACACAGTCTTGTTGGCTTACAGTCAAGGTGACGGCACGGCGTGTCTCCTCTTGAAGCTCTATTTGCTTGCTCATTTCAGTTGCCCAAAATGAACAGGCGCTTCACACACACACACATGCATGTGCTTTTGCTGTTTGTTAATAGAACCAAGCTTTCCTTTTCTCATTAGCAGTTGTCTAGAGAATATCTTTAATCTTTAGAGGTCTCTTGCATGCAGCCCTCTGTTTCAGAACTGACAGTGGGGCTGAATCCTTCTCCAGATGTTAGGACTCTCACACTTCTTTTATTGTCTCATCTCTTTCTGCCTTTTCTTGACCAAGGAGTATTGTGATAAATTGTGCTTGCTTATATCAGATATTTCAGAATAGTATCTTCCTCTTTTAACTATAACTTTAAATTTCCTTTGGCACAAAAGGACACATGTTCATATATTCCTAGGATTAGGACAGAGCAGCTTTTATTGGGTGGGAGTCATTCTTTTTATTTCTCTATTGAGCACCAGTAAAAATATCTGGATACCCACACACATATGTATGTGTGTGTGTATGTGTGTGTGTGTGTATATATATATATATATATATATATATATATAGTTTATTTTTACTTTATGAGTATTTTGCCTGTGTGTGTATATGTGTACTCTAGTTGTGCCCTGGTATCTGTACTGTCCGGTTTTGTGTGTCAACTTGATACAAGCTGGAGTTATCACAGAGAAAGGAGCCTCCCTTGAGGAAATGCCTCCATAAGGTTCAGCTGTAAGGTGATTTCTCAATTAGTGATCAAGTGGGGAAGGCCTAGCCCATTGTGGGTGGTGCCATCCCTGAGCTGGTTGTCCTGGGTTCTATAAGAAGCCAGGTTGAACAAGCTAGGGGAAGCAAGCCAGTAAGCAGCACTCCTCCATGACCTCTGCATCAGCTCTTGCCTCTGGGTTCCAGCCCTGTGTGAGTTCCAGTCCTGACTTATTTTGGTGATGAACAGCAGTGTGGAAGTATAAGCTGAATAAACCCTTTCCTCCCCAACTTGCTTCTTGGTCATGATGTTTTGTGTAGGAATAGAAATCCTGACTGAGACAGGGGCATTGCTCCCCTAGAACTGAAGTTACAGTTGGTTGTAGGTTGCCATGTAGGCCCTGGGAACTAAATCTGGCTCCTCTGCTAGAGTGGCAAATGTTCTTAACCATTGAGCCATTTTTCCGGTCCCTTTGCCTATTTAGTTTAAAAAATAAAGTACACAGTTTTATTTTTTAGTTTTAAAATGTTTTTGTATTCAGAGACAGATTTTAGAATGAGATTATGCTGGACAGTTTTATGCCAGTTTGACACAGATTAAATTGAGAAAATGCACCCATACCATCAGACTGTGGGCAAGCCTATACGGCATTTTCTTAAGTGACGATTGATGGGAGAAGGTCCTGCTCATTGTGGGTGGCACCATTTTTGGGTTGGTGATCCTGGCTCTCTAAGTAAGTAGGCTGAGCCAGCCATGAGCAATCCCGTGAGCAGCGTTCCTCCACAGCCTCTGCACCAGCGCCTGCCTCCAGGTTTCTGCCCTGCTTAAGTTACTGCCCTGACCTCTTTGATGATCTGTAATGTGAATAAACTATTTCCTCCTGAACTTGCTTTTTGGTCATGGTGTTTCATTGTAGTAATAGAAATCCCAACTAGGACAGAGATTATTGAAAAGATATTCCATAGAGCACTTTGTTCTTAGCTTTATAATAGTATGCCATCCTCAAATTAATGCCAATATGATTTTCACTTTTTCTTTATTCAGGAGTTTCTTCCAGAGTTAGAATCTAGTCTATACCTGATCTACATATTTTTATGAGTTTTAAGGCAACACTACATATTGAGAGAGGGCTACATAGTGAGACAGTCTCCCCACCAGAAACGTTAGTTTAAGTAGAGATGGGATGGAAGAATTGAAGGTAAGCAGTAGAGTTGTTTGGTGTTAAGAGTGCAAAGATTAAATACTCTTCCTAAATAGTGTATTTTCACTGTATGAAGGCTATCTTGCATATTTTATATTGCAAGTTAAGTGAAGATTTGTGTAACCGTTACTTTTCTTGTGGCTGTGACTAAACACCTAACAGCTTAAGGGAAGAAAGATTATTTTCTCTTATAATTTCTGAGTGTCATAGTCAACGGGTGAGGCAAATCCTCTTGTGTTGATCAGTGGTGGCAGCAGCTCTTGGTTCTGGTCCATTACATGGTAGGGATCGGGAAGCAGGGAACACCAACGAGCCAGAGCCAGAGGATGAAGGCACGCCCTTCACATGCCCGTCCTAAGACCCACAGCAAATGGAGTGGCCAGCTGGGGACAAGTGACTGCACAGTTTGCCATGGTTTGTGAGGAGTTACTCCTTTTCTTACAATAAAGTATATTTTTGTGTTATTTTTGTTCTTTTGGAATTATTAACAAAGTGTGTTTAAATGGAAAAAATACTGTGAGTTCAGCTTCATGTCTGTATTTAAAGTATGATCAGATCATTTGACAGTTATGGATATTAGAAGTAGCTGTGAAATAAAGCAGAACAAATAACCTCTAAATACTAACATACATTCATATTACCGTTTATTGAATTATATGTTAGTATAGACCTTGTTTCAGAGTCCAGTTAGAATATAGAAGCTACGATAGAACTTTGAGCAAAAACCCATTAATATAGAAGAAAAAAAAAAAAAAAGGACAAAGCTCCTTCCTTTATATCCGAGGCTGAGATTCAGCCCACTGTGGGGTGTGGCTGTGGCCCACTTTGCTGCCTTGTGCTTGCCAAGCTAGGGCAAACAAAGTCGTTTACTTTTATGAAAGGAAGTCATTTGTGGGGGCTGTTGGACTTGGTGGCTAGGCTGCCTGCGGTGCTCAAGGAGCCCTTTGGGAGGCTTATTGGGATGTCAGTCAGATTTCTTAAGAACTTGCCAGTGGGAGTGCCTCCAGAATATGCTGGGAAGATGGCCTGTGGGGTGCTGGTGCAGCAAACAAGCAGGTCTAATCCTTCAGGGGATTCATTAGCTCCAGGTAGCCATATAAACACTAGCAACAAAGCACTGAGACAGTTTTTCCTTTAATGTCACCATGGCTCCCTCTACTGTCAAAGTTTAGCATTGCACCACAGGGCACCATAGGGAACGATAGAAAGCAGTGCAAAGAAGGGTAGATTTGGAGCAGAGAGGCAGTGAATTTTTAATAGACTGACTGTCATAGACTATGCTGTCCACAAATACCCACATGTAAAACAGCATTGATTTACTTTTCATTTTATATGATTTTTTCCTCTGGGTTACAGGGTGTGTGCGTTTCTTCCGCACCATTACCATCCCTGGCATTGACTATTATGTATGCACACACTCTCTGTAATGATGTGCACAGAGCAAAAGAGAACTGTGTCGAATTGGATTGTATTCTAAAGTTTTCTCTTAGAAGTACATGCATAACTTCTCCTTACATTTAGTACAAAGCATGTTTTATGATCATGCCTAGGTTAGGGTGGAAGGAATGTATGTGTCTCCTCATTCGGAAGGAGAACAGGAAATACATCCTGGGTTCGTAGACTTGATACTGGAAAGCTTGGCAATATCTAGGACAGTTACTTATAATTCATCCTTAAAAATCTTGTCTGGTTTAGAAGTTATTTACAATTTTAGCAAAAATTGGTGTTGACATAAAAATGGTATGCTTAGCTTCTGGATCAATAAACTTTAATTGCAGTAAGCATAGCTATTTGCATGAAACAGTGAGGGTCAGAACAAACTTAAGGAGCAGAAAAAGTTTTTTGAAGGTTAGATACAGATTAAACTTATTTTAACAATTTGTATTAACTTTAGCTTACACAAGAGATATGAGATATGCAATCTTTTAATCTTTGTGTGTGTATAATATGAGTGTGTATACTTCTGTATATTCATGGGTGTGCCACGTGTTCATGTGGGGATCAGAGGACAGCCTCCAGTATCCATTCCACCCGGAAAAAGGTTCTTATTTTTTAAGAAAGTTTTAAGGAACAGACGAGCTGTTTCTCAAGCATCCAGAAATTCTCCTGTTCCCATCTTTGATCCTGCCGTAGGAGCACAGGATTATACTCGCTGTGGACGACGATGTCTGGCTTTATGTGCATTCTGGGCGATCTGGACTTACGTCCTCATGTTTGCACAGTAAGCACTCCACTCAGTGAGCTCCTGAGCTATCTTCCCAGCCCTGGAAAAAGGAATCTTTTGATACTGAAGAAGGTGTTTTTGTTTCTTGGCCAGTTTTGGGTAGAAGATAGAAAAATACAATTAAGATACTTTGACTAAAGTTTCAGCTCCATCATTACATAACATTTTGTCTTGAAAAAATTAAATAAGCTCTCTAAAATCTACAAAATGATAGAAAATAAAAGCTGTGATCTCTAAACTGAAATCCTGATGCCAAGGTACTCTAGGATTCATGTAATTTGGACATTAGAAATACAGAAGTGCACAAATCATAAAACTGTGACTGTCAGTAGACAGGACAGCAACCTCCAATCAAACACATTAACTTTTGTCTAGCAAAATGGAAGAATATTTACATGTAAATCAGAGATTTTTCTTGAAAGAGAGTTTGCTTTGTTTTTCAGAGATTTTGTATTTTGGAATTATAGTAAGGAAATTACAGGATTAAAGTGACTCTATACAGATGAAAGTGCACATAAACTATAAGTTACTGTAATGAATTAATCATTATAGCTATAATGACTATTGATGTTATTGTCATTTCTAGTCACTTCAGATAATATTTAAAGGGAAGAAGCGAAATTCTTGTTTTGCTGTTGCATGCACATTATATAAGACAAGCGTTGTGGTCTTTACTGATGTCAGATGAAATATTCAGTATATGGTCATAGAATCCTTTTTCTTAGAGTGTCCATAAACTGCAGGCGCCATTCAACTGTCGTTCCCACCTCAGGACCATGGTCGCTCCAGGGAGTAAGGAGTTGTGTCTTGGGAGTGGGTGCATAATTAGTACTATTCTAAATGCATAAGAAATCATTTATCACATATTATGGATAATATTTATTTCATATTACTAGGAAAATAAGGCTTAATTCTCTCTCAGTCCTCTGTATGCAAAGGCTGAAAAAAGTATACAGACCTTAGCATACAAATAAAATCTTTTTTTCCTTCCACTAACAGTTATGCTTCTTTAGGTTATGTTAGGGTTCCTAAACTTTTTTCATGTTATGATATATATATAGGAAAAGTGATGGATTTGTTGTTTTATTCAGTAATGTGGACTAGGTGAAAATCACATTTTCATATTACAGCTATAGCAAAAATATGCATACTATTATGGAAATAGTAAATATTAAATTATAAACTTTTTGTTTCAAGACAGAGTTTCTCTGGGTATCTGGCTATCCTGAAGCTCACTCTGTAGACCAGGCTGGCCTTGAAATCAGAGATCTGCCTGCCTCTGCCTCCCAGATGCTGGAATTGAAGGCTAGATGCCCCAGTATAGGGGAGTGCCAGGACAGGGAAGCAGGAGTGGGTGGATTAGTGAGCAGGAGGAGCGGGGATGGGTTAGGGAATTTCGGGGCGGGGCGGGGGGGACCAGGAAAGGGACAACATTTGAAATGTAAATAAAGAATATTTATTTACAAGAATATTTATTTACCAAAGGCCTCTCCTCCCTTTGATGTCTAACAAGGCCATCCTCTGCTGCATATGCATCTGGAGACATGGGTCCCTCCATGTGTACTCTTTGGTTGATGGTTTAGTCTCTGGGAGCTCTGGGGGTACTGGGTGGCTCATATTCCTCCTGTGGCACTACAAACCCCTTCAACTCCTTGGGTCATTTCTCTTACTCCTCCATTGGGGACCCAGTGCTCAGTTCAATGGCTGGCTGAGAGTGTCTCCCTCTGTATTTGTCATGCACAAGCAGAGTCTCCCAGGAGACAGCTGTATCAGGCTCCTGTCAGCAAGCATTCGTGGGCATCTATAATAGTGTCTGGGTTATGTAACTGTATATGGGATGGGTCCCTGGGTGGGGTAGTCTCTGGATGGTCTTTCCCTCAGACTCTGCTCCACCCTTTGTCTCTGTATCTCCTTCTATGGGTATTTTGTTCCCCTTTCTACAAAGGAGCCAAATATCCATACTTTGTTCTTCCTCCTTCTTGGGCATCATTTGATATGTGAAATGTGTCTTGGGTATTCCAGGCTTCTGGGCTAATGTCCACTTATCAGTGAGTGCATGCCATGTGTGTTCTGTTGTGATTGGGTTACCTCACTCAGCATATTTTCCAGTTCCATCCATTTGTCTAAGAATTTCATAAATTCATTGTTTTTAATAGCTGAGTAATATTCCATTGTGTTTATATACCACATTTTCTGTATCCATTCCTCCGTTGAGGGACATCTGGGTTCCTTCCAACTTCTGGCTATTATAAATAGGGCTGCTATGAACATAGTGGAACATGTGTCCTTATTACATGCTGGGGAATCCTTGGGGTATATGCCCAGGAGTGGTATAACAGGGTCCTCTGGTAGTATTATGGCCAATTTTCTCAGGAACTGCCAAACTGATTTCCAGAGTGGTTGTACCAGCTTGCAACCCCACCAGCAGTGGACGAGTGTTTCTCTTTTTCCACATTCTTGCCAGCACCTGCTGTCTCCTGAGTTTTTATCTTAGCCATTCTGACTGTTGTGAGGTGGAATCTCAGGGTTGTTTTGATTTGTATTTCCCTGATGACTAAGGATGTTGAACATTTCTTTAGGTGCTTCTCAGCCATTTGATATTCCTCAAAGATTGAAAATTCTTTGTTTAGCTCTGTACCCCAGTTTTTAATAGGGTTATTTGGTTCGCTGGTTCTCTTGAGTTCTTTGTATATATTGGATATTAGCTCTCTGTTGGATGTAGGATTAGTAGAGATCTTTCTCAATTTGTTGGTTGCTGTTTTGTCCTTTTGAGAGTGTCCTTTGCCTTACAGAAACTTTGTAATTTTATGAGGTCCCATTTGTCAATTCTTGATCTTAGAGCATAAGCTATTGTTCTGTTCTGGAAATGTTCCCCTTGTGCCCATGTCCTCCAGGGTCTTCCTCAATTTCTTTTTTATTAGTTTCAGTGTGTCTGGTTTTATGTGGAGGTCCTTGATCCACTTGGACTTGAGCTTAGTACAAGGAGATAAGAATCGATAGATTTGCATTCTTCTGCATGCTAACTGCCAGTTGAGTCAGCACCCTTTGTTGAAAAGGCTATCTTTTTTCCACTGGATGGTTTTAGCTCCTATGTCAAAGATCAAGTGGCCATATAGGTGTGTGGATTCATTTCTGGGTCTTCAATTCTATTCCATTGATCTACCTCCCTGTCACTGTACTAATACCATGTAGTTTTTAACACTATTTCTCTGTAGTACTGCTTGAGGTCTGGGATACTGATTCCCCCAGAAGTTCTCTCACGGTTGAGAATAGTTTTTGCTATCATGGGTTTTTTGTTATTCCAGATGAATTTGAGAATTGCTCTTTCTAACTCTATGAAGAATTGAGTTGGAATTTTGATGGGGATTGCAATGAATCTGTAGATTGCTTTTGGCAACATATTCTCAACTCTTATAGAATTTGCTTTGTACATGGTTAAGTAGCTTCTAAAATAGTTTCATGGTATACACAGTGTTGAAAGTAAAAGACTGTTTTGGATACATACATACCTACATACCTACATACATATATACATATATATGCAAATGTATTTTGGATACCTGCTATAAACTAACCACTGAGCTAATATAAGAAACTGGAATTAATATGGTTTCCATGCTGAAAGTTTTACAATCTAATGGGAAAGAATAATATAAATAAATTATTAAAGCAGCTGTGGTGGCTCATACCTGTAATCATAGCACTTAGGAGGCAGAGGCAGAAGGATCTCTGGCTTAAGGATAACTTGGATTGTATGGTGAAACTGTCCCAAAGACAGTAAAATACATAATAACTACTTTAAAATAGTCATTTTGAATATTTAAAGAAGGCTTTATAACCAGAGATAACATTCAGGCTTGCCTAATAGGAAAATACTATGTGTAGAATGGGGTCATTTTAAGCATGTTCAAGAGATGGACTATGAAAAAAATATACTGTCTTTTGGGGCTAGTATTCTGTATTCCCAGAAAGAGGAGATGCAAAGAAGGGATGGAGCGGTAGGAGAGTAAGCTGATGTGCAGGCTCAATTGTGACTGTTCTTACACGCAGGTGTGTAAGTCAACTGACCAACATAGTGTAGAAAACACTGATTTAGAAAATATTGAATCACTTCCATGCTGAAGGATATATATTACTAGGAGGATAAACTAACACTGCTGTTCAGTATGACCTGTAGAGATGGCTTGTGGGAATTCGTAACCTGCTTCGTGTGGGTTAACTTGCTCTCTGGAAGGCATGGCGTATCGAGTTCAGAGTGTCCTGCTGTTGGAAACAACAGACCAGTCTGCAGACCAGGTGGGCTGGGCTTTTAACTTGTGTCTCAGGGGAGTATCTTCTGAAGCACAGAGTTTCAATGTGGTCATATTCAAGCTTATATGACCATATAAGCTTGCCCAGTGCCTTCCAGTGTCAGGGGATTGCTGGGTACCAGAAACGTCATTACTTACCATTTTAATGAGGAAGAAGTCAGGAAAAATGGGCATGGTTTTAAAGATCAAAACATGACACTATAAAAGAGGTTAATACAATAATAAAATGGTTTATGAATTATTAGAGTGATTATATAAATAATTTGGATTGTAAATCTTGTTACGTGGTAAACATTTATTTGGGGGAAAAGATTTATTTTAACTTACATATTGGGCTTACATATTGATTTTATATTACTGTATTAGCTGTTAACTATTTAGCTGCGCTTCTATATTCTGTTTAGCAGTTTGGGTTTATTGAACTAGTTTGTTTGATCTGCGGGGAGGGACTTTGAAATAAGGGCCTGGTATACCGTGTCAACAAATCCTATTGCATTAGTGTCACAGCCTCTTTGCATAAGAGTTCTCCCTGGTGATTTCTCCTGCTGCAGTCACTGTTTTGTAGTCTGGTTGTCTAGCCACAGAATATCTTAAGAATGAAATTTAAGCTGGGCCTGGTGGTACAGGATGGAAATGTGTGCTACTTTGGAGACAGGTTGGAGACCTGCAGATTCAAGGCCAGCCTGAGCTGCATACTGAGGACAGGGACAATGCAGGCACTCAGACTTTGTCTCAGAATAAAAAGTGGCAGAGGGCTAGGGACATAACAAGTGACCAGTGTGTGCTAGTCTGCAGCCACAGCCTTCACCCGTTTATTTTCTGGAGTAATGACCTCGTAGGGTTTCTATTGGTTTGAATAAAACTCAGTTGCCTTAATTTCGCAATTTTATAGTTTCCCTCCAAAATGTCCTTCTGGCTTCATCTTTCCTATAGATGTAATAAAAAAATCAGTTTTTAGAGGGTTGAAGGAAAAGGGGGGTTACTCTTCTAAGGGTGATTTATATGGAATAAACAATTTAGTGAATTTATCTATCATATTTATTAGGTATCCAGAAATATTTGTGATCAAGACAAACCAGCTGCTTTCATTTGAAAAGTTAAATTAAAATCTCCTCAGATACCGTTAAGAACATAAAACTCTTGTTACTCATTTTTCTTCAACTTCAATAGAAAATCTTATGGAATTGTTTTGGAACACATGCTTCCAATCTGCCACCAGATTTTGCAGCAGGAATTTATATAATCACGCCATAGCTCAAACTGTCTCACAATTCACCATATGTCTCAATATTTCCAATGTTTTCAAACACTCTCTTCTCTTCCCACCCTTTCTAGTTTACATTTCTCAGCTTTGCCCCAGCTCCTACCCTGCAGTTTTCATCCTCCTTTCTGATTCACTGGTAATTCTGTGTAGCTGCCTAGGATAGAGTGAGTTCTACGCTGTCTCTTTCTCTTGTACACTACTAAGCAGCATTCATCCATCACTTAGGAACTCTTGATTGCAGGTCTAGCTTGTGTTAGGATATTGTTTCCCACCATGAAGCTGTATTCTCAGCCTTACTGCTTGTCTTCTACCTCTGCTCATGCTTTTCTTTTGAAAATAACTATGATTATTTTTTGAAACAAAACAAAACAAAACAATGCCAAATGGTGACTATGAGGAGGTGGCGCAGTGCTGGTCAGAGGACATGTAACAGTTGTATAGTACTAAGGTCAGAGGTTTTGTACAAATCTGGTCAGTCTTTTGTTTCCTCTTCTGTACTAAGGATTAAACCAGTTTCTCAGGCATTCTAGGCAAGGCTTCACCACGGAGCTCAGTCCCAGTTTCTCAGGCATTCTAGGCAAGGCTTCACCACGGAGCTCAGTCCCAGTTTCTCAGGCATTCTAGGCAAGGCTTCACCACGGGGAGCTCAGTCCCAGCCTTTTATAAGAGCACTTATTGCCCTAATCCCACACCTCCTTCTCAGGAGCCAAGGCACCATGTGTGCGGGCAGGGTAAAGGCTTTGCCATTTGTCAGCTGTGGGCCACGCTTGCTTGTCTGGTGCTAGCTCTGCGACACCTAGCAGCTCTCTAACTCCTGTATTTTGTTTCATATCCAAACTGAAGATGAGAATGCCTGTTTAATACCCGGGGAGGTGGAGGTGGGCTATCAGAGGTTTCAGGTAAGCTTTAGCTCTCTAATCAGCATGAGGCCTGCCTGGCCTATGGGACATTGTCTCAGACAAAGAAACTGTAACAATAACAAAATAGAATGCCTGCATCACAGGGTTGTGCCAAAGTGCAAATGGGATGCATCGGAGCGGATATTAATTGGGGGGGGAGGGGATTAGTCACTGTTTACTTTAGGGCTACTGGGTCACCATTCTGGTGTTCTCTCTCTCCTGAAGTTAGAGTTTGTTTATATGAATGTCAGCCTTGAGGGATATAAAATGAGACTAGAATGAGAAGAAGCAAGAGTCTAGGCATGATTTATCTTCGCTAAAGGATTTGACTTTCACTGAAAGAATTGTCTGGCTCCAAACTCATAGAGATCTGTCTGTTTCTGCCTCCCAAGTGCTGGGATTAAAGACATGCACCACCATCACCCCATGGACTTTTTACTTGTTTTTAGGCTGTTCTGGGAATCTAGTCCAAGGCCTTGTGCGTGCTAGACAAATGGTCTATCACTGAGGTACACACTTGGTGCACTAAAGTGTTTCTAAGACTGTTGATAACAACTTCAGCTCTTGATACCACAAAATATGGTCTTTTTTATTAAAAAATTCAAAAATTGCTAAAATTGGTAAGTAGAATGTCATCTGTGCTCTGACAGTTAGATGTTTAAAGTCTTGTCATTGCTATTTAAAAATTGTTGAAACTCTGTAGTTTATCTACATCCTGATCTGTACTTATGCAATTTGAAAAGGGTACATCAAGGTTGTTTAATTTGATCTAAATAGTAGTATAAGAATTATATGAATACTCTTTTGAGGATTCTAAATGCTGAAGGCACCATCTTTTTTTTTTCTTTTCTTTTTCTTTTTCTTTTTTTTTAATTGGATATATTCTGTATTTACATTTCATTTCCCTTTTTCTGGTTCCCTGCCCCCCAAAGGTCCCACATGCCCCTTTCCCTCCCCGTGTTCCCCCATCCACCCTTTCCCACTTCCCTGTTCTGGTATTCCCCTACACTGATGCTTTGATCCTTTCCAGCACCAGTGTCCACTCCTTCCTTCTTGTCAGACATCATTTGTTATGTGGATTGTGTCTTTGGTGTCCCAAGATTCTAGGCTAATATCCACTTATCAGTGAGTGCACACCATGGGTATTCTTATGAGACTGGGTTACCTCACTTAGTATGATGTTCTCCAGCTCCATCCATTTCTCTAAGAATTTCATGAATTCATTGTTTCTAATGGCTGTATAGTACTCCATTGTGTATATATACCACATTTTTTGTATCCATTCCTCTGTTGAGGGACATCTGGGATCTTTCCGGCTTCTGGCTATTATAAATCAGGCTGCTATGAACATAGTGGAGCATGTATCCTTATTGCATGCTGGGGAATCTTCTGGGTATATGCCCAGGAGTGGTATGGCTGGGTCCTCTGGAAGTATCACATCCAGTTTTCTGAGGAACCGCCAGATTGATTTCCAGAGTGGTTGTACCAGCTTGCAGTCCCACCAGCAGTGGAGGAGTGTTCCTCTTTCTCCACATCCTCGCCAACACCTGCTGTTTCCTGAGTTTTTAATCTTAGCCATTCTGACTGGTGTGAGGTGAAATCTCAGGGTTGTTTTGATTTGCATTTCGCTAATGACTAATGATGTTGAACATTTTTTAAGGTGTTTCTCAGCCATCCAATTTTCTTCAGGTGAAAAGTCTTTGTTTAGCTCTGTACCCCATTTTTGGATAGGGTTATTGGTTTTCTGAGGTCTAACTTCTTGAGTTCTTTGTATACATTGGATATTAGCCCTCTGTCAGATGTAGGGTTGGTGAAGATCTTTTCCCAATTTGTTGGTTGCCGATTTGTCCTTTTGACAGTATCTTTTGCCTTGCAGAAACTTTGTTATTTTATAAGGTCCCATTTGTCTATTCTTGATCTTAGAGCATAAGCTATTGGTGTTCTGTTCAGGAACTTTCCTCCTGAGCCAATGTCCTCAAGGGTCTTCCCCAGTTTCTTTTCTATTAATTTTAGTGTGTCTGGTTTAATGTGGAGGTCCTTAATCCACTTGGAGTTGAGCTTAGTACAAGGAGATAAGAGTGGATCAATTTTCATTCTTCTGCATGTTGACCTCCAGTTGAGCCAGCACCATTTGTTGAAAAGGCTATTTTTTTTCCCACTGGATGTTTTCAGCTCCTTTGTCAAAGATCAATTGGCCATAGATGTGGGGGTCCAATTCTGGGTCTTCAATCCTATTCCATTGATCCACCTCCCTGTCCTGTACCTATAGAAGGCACCATCTTTTAGATACTTTTGTCCAGACCTCTGATTATATCATGTAGAAATAGTAAATTCAAAGACTTTATCTTTTTATTATAAAATGGAACTATAGCAATAATAGACATTAAAACGAAATAATTTTGTGTAATCATTATTGCCTTCATCTGCCCATTTGTTTCTGCCTTTATTTATTTAGTGTATGTGCATTCTTGTATATATATATGGAGATCAAAGGTGAACTCATGAAATTATTTTTCTCTTTTATCATGTGGATCCTGAGATCAGGGCTCAGGTTTTGAGGCAAATGTCCTTTTGCATTGGGACACATCCCCCATTCTAATTCATTGATTTTCTAAGGCATATTCTTTTCTTTTCTTTTCTTTTCTTTTCTTTTCTTTTCTTTTCTTTTCTTTCCTTTCCTTTCCTTTCCTTTCCTTTCCTTTCCTTTCCTTTCCTTTCCTTTTCTTTTCTTTTCTTTTCTTTTCTTTTCCCTTTCCCCTTTCCGCTTTCCCCCTTCCCTTCCCTTCCCTTCCCTTCCCTTCCCTTCCCTTCCCTTCCCTTCCCTTCCCTTCCCTTCCCTTCCCTTCCCTTCCCTTCCCTTCTCTTCCCTTCCCCTTCCTTCCCCTCCCTTCCCCTCCCTTCCCCTCCTCTCCTCTTCCTTTTATCACTTTACATCCTTCCTGCCATCTCTCCTCCCAGTCCCACTCTCACAAAACCCTCCCCCTATTACCCCTTTCCTTTTCCTCAGAGAAGGGGGAAGCCCCCCATTGGGTACCACCCTGCCCTTGGATATCAAGTTGTAGCAGCACTAATTGCATCCTTCTCTACTGAGGTCCAGCCTGGCAGTCCAGCAAGGGGAAAGGGATCCATCCAATGGCAGGCAAGAGTCAGAGACAGCCCCCTCTCCAATTGTTTGGGTCCCACATGAAGACCAAACTGCACATTTGCTACAAATGTGTAGAGGGCCTAGGTCCAGCCCCTGCATGCTCTTTGGTTGGTGGTTCATTCTCTGTGAGCCCCTATGGGCCCAGGTTAGATCACTCTATAGGTCTTCTTGTACTGTCTTTGACCCCTCCAGCTGGCTCAATTCTATACTCCACTCTTACAATGACTCCCAGAACTCCTCCTGATGTTTGGCTGTGTGTCTCTGCATCTGCTTCCATTCGTTGCTCCACGTAGCATCTTACCAGATCACCATAGATTAAAACGACTTCAACAACAGAAACAACAGAAAGCTTACAAACCCATTGAAACTGAACAACAATCTCCTTAATGGCCACTGGGGGAGGGAAGAAAGAGAGAAAGAAATGAAAGACTTTCTAGAATTCAGTGAAAACAAATGTATGACATATCCAGATATTTGGAATACAATGAAAGCATTGTTAAGAGAAAAGGTCATAGCATTCAGTGCCTTCATAAAGAAATTGGAGAGTCATACTAGCAACTTTAAAACATGCCTGAAAGCTGTAGAACAGAAAGAAGGAAATACACTCAAGAGTGGACAGCAGGGAATAATCAAACTAAGGGCAGAAATCAATCAATTAGAAACAAAGAGATCAATACAAAGAATAAGGGAAACCCAGAGCTGGTTCTTGAGAAAATCAACAGGACAGACAAACCCTTAGTCAAATTAACTAAAGGGCAGAGAGACAGTATACAAATCAGCATTCTATTTCTTTTTTTTTTCTTTTTATTGAAAAGGGAAGTAAAACTATTCTATGATAAAATTAAAGATTTACATGGAAAATATTTCAGATAAAATAGAGATACATAGAAAAACATGTTAAAGTTGACAATTTTCATGGAAAATTAAAGAGTAAAGTGGTAGATGTGTAAAACATTGCTAAATTAATTGAAATATGAAATAGAAACATTTTATGATAGAATTGAAGATTTACATGGAAAGCATTTCTGATAAAATTGTAGAAAAATGTAGAAAAACATGTTAGAATTGAAGATTATCATGGAAATTTTTATATAGATATAATAATGGTAGGCATAAAAGTATTACTAAGTTGATTAAAAGTGGAATTATAAACATTTTCTGATAAACTTGAAGATTTACATGGAAAATATTTCTGATAAAATTGAAGAAATATATAGAAAAACATGTTAAAATTAAAGATTATCATGGAAATTATACAGATAAAATGATAGGCATAAAGATAATTCTAAGTTAATTGAAGGTGGAATTATAAAGATTTTCAGATAAAATTGAAGATTTACATGGAAAATATTTCTATTAAAATTCAAGAAATATATAGACAAACACATTAAAATTGGCTATTTCATGGAAAATTTTACATATAAAATGGTAGATATACAAACTAAATTAATTGAAGGTGGAATTAGAAACATTTGTAATAAAATCAAAGATTTACATTGAAAACATTTCTCATAAAATAGAGGAAATATATAAAAAGACATTAAAATTGAAGGTTACGAAAAATAATGCAGATAAAATGGTGGACATAAAAATATTACTAAATTAATTAAAAGGGGAATTACAAATTTTTTCTGATAAAATTGAAGATTTACATGAGAAATATTTGTGTTTATGTCTTTTAATTGGGGAGTTGAGTCCATTGTTGTTAAGAGATATTAAGGAATAGTGATTGTTGCTTCCTGTTATTTTTGACGTTATTTTTATGTTTGTGTGGGTATCTTCTTTTGGGTTTGTTGGAAGAAGATTACTTTCTTGCTTTTTCTAGGTATAGTTTCCCTCCTTGTGTTGGCATTTTCCATCTATTATCCTTTGTACGGCTGGATTTGTGGAGAGATATTGTGTAATTGGCTTTATCATGGAATATCTTGGTTTCTCCATCTATGATTATTGAGAATTTTGCTAGGTATAGTAGCCTGTGCTGGCATTTGTGTTCTCTTAGGGTCTGTATGAGGTCTGCTCAGGATTTTCTTCTAGCTTTCATCATCTCTGGTGAGAAGTCTGGTGTAATTCTGATAGGTCTGCCTTTGTAAGTTACTTGCTCCTTTTCCCTTACTGCTTTTAATAGTCTTTCTTTGTTTAGTGAATTTGGTGTTTTCATTATTATGTGCCGGGAGGACTTTCTGTTCTGGTCCAGTCTGTTTGGAGTTCTGAAGGCTTCTTGTATGTTCATGGGCATCTCTTTCTCTAGGTTAGGGAAGTTTTCTTCTATAATTTTGTTGAAGATATTTACTGGGCCTTTAAGTTGCAAATCTTCACTCTCTTCTATACCTATAATCCTTAGGTTTGGTCTTCTCATTTTGTCCTGGATTTCCTGGATGTTTTGGGTCAGGAGCTTTATAAATTTTGAATTTTCTTTGTCTGTTGCATCTATGGTATCTTCAGCACCTGAGATTCTTTCTTCTTTCTATCTCTTGTATTCTGTTGTTGATGCTTGCATCTATGACTCCTAAATTCTTTCCAAGGTTTTCTATCTCCAGAGATGTCTCACTTTGTGATTTCTTTATTGTTTCTACTTCCACTTTTAGATCCTGGATGGTTTTGTTCAGTTCCTTCACTTGATTGTTTGTGTTTTCCCTGTAATTCTTTAAGGGATTTTTTGTGTTTCTTCTTTAAGGGCTTCTGCCTGTTGACCCATGATCTCCTGAATTTCTTTAAGGGAGTTATTTGAGTCTTTCTTGAAGCCCTCTATCAGTATCATGAGATAAGATTTTAAATCTAACTCTTGCTTTTCTGGTGTTTTGGGGTATCCGGGACTTGCTGTGGTGGGAGAACTGGGTTCTGATGTTGCTGTGTGGCCTTGGTTTCTGTTGGTAGGGTTCTTATGCTTGCTTTTTGCCATCTGGTTATCTCTGGTGCTAGTGGGTATTGTCTCTGGCTGGAGTTTGTTCCTCCTGTGGGCCTGTATGCCTGTGTCCTTACTCCTCTGAGCTCAGAAGTGAAAGCACTGCTGGGAGACCAACTCTCTCCTGGAGGGCTGTGCACAGAAGGCTGTGGAGTCGCCTGGCTCCCTGGTGCAAATGGCAGCGGGAAGACTTCTGTCCCAGCTGCTCCACTGATCTTATGCCCCGTGTGCTCCTAGCCATTCCCCTCCAGAGAGAATGTGGATCTCACCAACATTCTATTTCTTAATACAGAGCTTTCATTGTAGATTAAAAAATAATCCCCAATATTCTGCTGCTTACTTTTAGTTTTCTCCTCATCTCTCTTTTGTTATCAAGTCAAATATGGAAGGAATAGCTCTGTTTCTTGGATTCTTAAATTTTGCTCACATCTAGTAGCTGTGTTATTAGTTAGTGGAGATATGGGAATGATGAAGTTTCCACATAGTGGGCAAGTCACAATTGTAACTGACTTTTCTATTTCTAAAAACCATTATCTGTTTAATTGTGTGTTTGCATGTCTGCCATTGCACTTGTGTAGCGCTTATAGAACAACTTGCAGGAGTCAGCTCTCTCCTGTTCTGTGTGTCTGGAGATCCAGTTCCAGTCACCAGTCATGATGGAAAGCACATTTACCACTTAGCCATCTAACTGCCTCCAGACTTCCTAATGTGAGGGCTCTTAGCATTTCCCCATAGAAGGAGTTTTTAATCCAGCCCTTCCCATTTCTTCTCCATTCTTTAAAAATGTTTTAATAGAATAGAGTGACATCACTTAATGCCTCCCTTTCCCCCTTCCAGCTCCTCCCAGTTAACCCCCTTTCACCCTTCCCATTGTCTCCTTCAAATTGATAGTCATTTTCTTTGATTATTATGGTTACATGCATATGTATATATCTAAGGATATGCACAATAGATATTATTGCAGCCTGCTAAGACTGGTTGTGTGTGTGTGTGTGTGTGTGTGTGTGTGTGTGTGTGTGTATGGTTTCAGGGTGACCACTTTGCATTGGACAACCAATAATGGGACTCCTCTCTGGTAAAGGCTAATTATCATTCTCTCAGTAGTTATTAGTTGCTGTAGTTCTTTGTCCAGGAGTAGGACTCCACAAAAATTCCTCCCTTTCATGCTAACATGTCTGATGATATTGTCATTGTTAAAGTCTTGTTTATGTTGAGATCTTATCTCAAGTAGCATCTTTTCTAGGAGAGACTCTTTTATTCCAGGTTTCCCTATATTCTGGCTCTCAGAATCTTTTGACCTCTTCTGCCATAGATGTAGGAGTTCTGATGTGAATGTATCTGCTGGGTCTGAGCCTCCTATGCTTTGTTGATCTCTGGATTGTGTCCAGGTATACTTTTCTACAGTGATTCCCATTTACTGAAAAAGAGGCTTCTTTGATGAGGGGTGGTAGTTACTTAATGTGGTAGAAAAATAAGATTTAGAATAAATAATTATACCAGTCTAAGAATTAAGTAATTATGTTGGTCGAACAAAGTGGCAGTAGCAGAGTCTTTTCTAAGGTCCATGACCTTACTAGCACCAGGAATCTGACTAGGTGTCTAGTACTAGGCATGATCTCCCTCTCTTGAGTTAGACAGCTGCTGGTTGCCACTGACATGCCAGTACTACTTACTGCACCTTTCTGCACATTTTTCCATGCTGGTAATTGTGGTTCATAGGTGCTGCTGCTCGATAAGACTGTGTAATTGTTTTTCTCCCTTGGCAGATGGAATAATATTTTCTGTAACAATGGAAGCTAGATTGCAGGAAAGATTCCTATTGTTTTTCTTTTCTCTTTTTATACTTATAAGAGCAATATTTTTTTGTTTCAGTTATTTCTTCCGTAGATTTCTTCTTCAACTCTCAAGTAGCATCAGATATTTTCCTAAATGAATAGTTTCCTTCCTTCCTTCCTTCCTTCCTTCCTTCCTTCCTTCCTTCCTCCTTCCTTCCTTCCTTCCTTCCTCCCTCCCTCCCTCCCTTCTTTCCTTCCTTCCTTCCTTCCTTCCTTCCTTCCTTCCTTCTTCCTTCCTCCTTCCTTCCTTCCTTCCTTCTTTCCTTCCTCCTTCTTTCTTCCTTCCTTCCTTCCTTCCTTCCTTCCTTCCTTCCTTCCTTCCTTCTTTCCTTCCTTCCTCCCTCCCTCCGTCCCTCCCTCCCTCCCTTCCTTCCTTCCTCCTTCCCTCCTTCCCTCCTTCCCTCCCTCCCTGCTCTGTGGGCAACCTACACTAAATCCCTCAGTGACTTATTCTGTAGTCCCTTTAGCCTTTGAAGCTTTTCTCTGATGTTTCCACTATCCTGGTTTATAAAAGTCATAGTCATAGTAGCTTTGTGCTCCTCGCTGCTGGGGTCATAAGGTGTATATTGGGTGAATGCCTCCATGAGCCTCTCTAGAAAGGCAGCAGGTAACTCATCTGATGCCTGTCTTACCTCACATACCTTGATCAAATTTGTGGGACTCTGGACAGCTGCCTTGAGACCTGACAATAGAGCCTGGCAGTAGACTTTAAGGTGTTCCTTACCTTTGGCTGAATTAAAATCCAAGTCAGGTCTAGTCATGTGAAACTGATATTGGTGATAGCCTTGTCAATCAATGGTGTCCCCGTGTCTGAGGGGACTTTTTTTTTTTTTTTTTTTTTTTGTTTTGTTTTTTTCGAGACAGGGTTTCTTTGTGTCACCTTGGCTGTCCTGGAACTCACTCTGTAGACCAGGCTGGCCTCAAACTCAGAAATCCTCCTGCCTCTGCCTCCCAGAGTGCTGGGATTACAGGTGTGTGCCACCACTGCCCGGCATGAGGGGACATTCTTTCTGGCTTCCTGCATTATCCTCTCTCCGTCTTTGGTTGTGAAGAGCACTCTCATGAGTTGTTGGATATCATCCAGGTGGGCTGATGAGTAAATAAAAGAGTCTCAAAGAGATTAATCAGCCCCTTGGGGGTATCCGAAAAAGCGCAGAGGGGTTGTTGGGTCTTCCAGTTCTACAAGTCTCTGAAGAGAAGGGCCAATATTACATGGCCTGATTACCATCCTTGTCTGTGCGCCCGTAGGCTCAGAGGGGGAAGGTCACTGTTGTGATGGGTGAAGTGGCCCTTTTGCTTTGAGTCTCCATGACTGGTCCTGGTTTTGAGGGTCCCTCCCCGCCCTCCCTGCTTGCTGGGGCTGATCCTTGAGGAGGGGCTGTGGGAACCGGCGCCATGGTAGTTGGGTAAGGGTGTGGAGGATCCATCAGCAGCAGATGCGCTGTGGAAGGGTCTTGGAGGATGTTTTTTATAGACTTGTTGGTCTCTATGGGTTCTTCTCCTTCATGGCCAGGAGCTGCAAGAGTCTTGGAGACAAATAAGCTTTAATCGAAGATGTGGTGGTCTTCCACTAGATCCTTTCAGGTAATTATATAGTGAATTTGCTCTGAGTGCCTAAGGAATCCTGGCCTAAAGACTCGTTTCTCTACTGCTTTGATCACATGCAAGTCGAAGGTCCCTCCAGGTGGTTGCCCTACTCAGAAGGTGGGCCATTCCGAGGAGCAGAGAGCGACTGACTTGCCCTTCTTTACTACTACTGAGTTCTCTCCTCTTCCCCTAACTTTCCTCCAGTGGCTAACTAGGATGTTTAACAGGGTAGCTCCAATCTGACCAATGTCCAAAAATAACTTCACTCCAAGTTCAAGAACACAGAACGAGATAACCAACACTAACAATCAGAGAAAGACAATCAACACACAGTTCACCCTGCCACAGGGACAGAAACCAGGTTATACAGACAGTTCACCCCTGCCACTGGTACAGAAACCAGGTTATAGCAAGACTCGGTTGGTTCTCACCAATACTGTGTTTTGCCATTTCCAAAAGGAGTGGAGTCCTCCCGACTTCTTTGGGGCGTGGGGGCAGGGCTGAAGTGTCCTCTAGACTCCCCACGGTCACTGCATTAAAGCACATCTGCCCACTGCAATTGACCACATGAGACTAGAGGCTTTCTAGCTAGCACCATGCTCGAGAGTCAAAAGTGAAAACAAAAGACAGATGAACAGACACTTACAAGTTGCTGAGCTTGGTCCTTTCCCCTCTGATATGTCTAGTTGGCAGTTGCTTGGGTGTCTTCTCGAATTCTGGACGAAGCCCCCAGATGCAAGACCCTGACTCTCAGTAAGTAGTACTTATTTCAAGATGCCCCCGAATGAGACACTGAGGTGCAGATCAATGCAGAACCAAGAGGTTTATTTTCTAGCGCACCATTGAGTTGACCTTCAATTATTCCCTTAAGGCAAGCAACTAGAAGGTGACACAGTTTTTTTCTAAGGAAAAATCTGTAATATAATTTGTTAAAGGGTTTTTTCTCTAATTTGCTGTATTGGATTCTCCTGTCCCTTTGGCTTGGGACCTTATGCATGTTAATTAAAGCATTCCATTACCGAACTGCATCCCCAGTGTGATATCATTTTTCTGTAAATTATTTTTCAATAGAATTGAATTGACTTTTGGTGGATTCTTAAAGATTTTAAGATGTGGGCTTACTAAATCTGAATAATATTAACATTGTGGGTAAGAGTTTATTGCATCTACTTAACAGAAAGCTTTATATGAATTGGGTTGTTATTAAAATTAATTTCATCAGTTCTTTTTCTTAGTTTCATAAGGAGTAGCGTAATTTTACAATTAAAAAATCATGTCTTGGGGTACGGTGATGCACACCTTTAATCCAAGCACTCAGGTGGGAGACCCAGGCACATCTCTGAGTCTGAGCCCAGTCTGGTCTACATAGGGAGTTCCAGGACAGCCAGCACTTCACAGAGAGACTCTGTCTCAAAAAAAATCACATAAATTAGTTGTGATTTTTGGTATCTTAATGACAGCATCATATCAGTAATGCAGTGTTTATTTATCTGCCATAGTGTGATAATAAAAAGGTCTAGACTAAATTTATTTGGTGGCATTTATAGTCTTCTTAAATTTTCATTTTTCTTTTCTTAAAGATTTATTGTTATATCTAAGTACACTGTAGTAGTCTTCAGACACACCAGAAGAGGGTGTCAGATTTCATTACCGGTGGTTGTGAGCTACCATGTGGTTGCTGGGATTTGAACTCAGGCCCTTTGGAAGAACAGTCAGTGCTCTTAACCGCTAAGTCATCTCTCCAGCCCCTTCTTAGATTTTCTATTTAATAGTTCTATTGTTTGTGGATGAAAATTTCCTTTGAGCATCTAGTTTTTCTCTACTCTTTAATGTTTCCATAGCCTTTACCACATGTGGAAAATATTAAGCAACTATGTATTCCAAATGGCAAATAATAATAAAATAACTAACTTTTAAGAAAGTAAGTAAATAAATAATAAAGTTATAGATATGACCTTGAACAGATTGCCTGGAGACCAACTGACAATTATCGACATTTTCTAAAGAATGAAGGCAATAATTATATGTGATTATTGTTTTAGTCTTTCTTGAGCTTACCATAGTATCTGCGAGAATGTTGGCACTCAGTAATAAGCAATTGGAGGAATTAAGCACAACTTGCTTAAAGAATTTTAAGACATTGATATTAGAAAGAAAGGGGAATAATGAAAGGAAAAAATTTAAGTGTATTAAAATATTTTAATAGCTGACCCTGAATATAAACCAGAATTAAACATTTTCTGTATCATGAATAAAGAATATATGTCTGGTGAGTGAGGTGTAGGGAGTGAACAGGGAGAGAGATGGGAAGTATACAGGAGTTAGCTCATGCTTCTCTGTGACATAGAGAGGAAATGACAAATGTCCTAAGACATTTTGAATTCATTTTACTTTCCACAGGGCATATTTCACTTTCTTGTGCTACCTGTTAACTGGCTGGGGAAGCTAAGGCCGATTTTAACGTCCCCTGAGGAGGAAATGGATTATTAGATAAGAACATATGTAAGGGATGTTAAGTGTACAGGGCAGTCTTGTTCAAGGACTAATAGATGTGTGTGTGTGTGTGTGTGTGTGTGTGTGTGTGTGTCTGTGTGTGTGTGTCTGTGTCTGTGTGTGTGTGTTTGAGAGGGAAATGGGGAGTGAGTGAGGGGGAAGGACAGACAGACAGAGACACAGAGAAACATACATACATATATACATACATACATACAGACCAACAGACAGACAGACAGACACACACACACAGAATGCATTTCATGTTTTGTGGCTATTAGACATTTTCTGTATATGTGTCTTGAGGATAAAAGCAGATAAATTGAGAATGAAACTGTAGGCTGAGAGACTTCTACAGCACAGCAGAGTTTGATCTTATTGTGAATATAATGGCAGTATAAACACAGCATATGAGAGGGGATGGCATGTGGAGACCTAGTGATGGGGGGTTTCAGAATGGAAGCAGGAGAGGAGCAAAGCTCTAGCTCAAATAGTACTTCAGTTTTGAAGAGATGTGACATTTGGTCTGTGCCCCCCAAGTAAATAGATTTTCTTTAGGCTTCAGATATGTTATTGGAATCATCTTATTGCTATCTTGTAAGCCATTTAATAGGCTTGTTCCTTTGCTTGTGCATTGATGATCTACAACTGAAGTAACATATGAGATAGAGTCTAAAGAAAGATAATAAAGCTGGGCATGGTGGCACACATCTGTAATAGCTGGGCACAATGGCACACATTTGTGCTCTCAGCACTCAGGAGGCAGAGGCCAGGGGCTGCACGTTTGAAGCCATCTAGGGCTACATAGTGAATTGTAGACTAACCAGTACTAAACATTGAGACCAAATCTCAAAAAAGCAAAGCAAAACAGGACAGATCACCCTATCACTCAACTACTTAACTAACCAGCTGTAACTTATACATGCACAAAAATAAAACTCCAAATCCAAACCAGAAAACTAAGCCAAACCAGCAAACAAAGAAATTCAACCAACTAAACAACAACAAAACAAAAAGCAAAAAAAAAAAAAAAAAAGAAAGAAAAGAAAGGTACACATTTTAATTTCTAAGTTAAAATTTTATTTACCTTTGATATTGGAGTTAAGATGATTTTTTTACTCAAGTGTGTGTTGTATTCATTAAAATATTTTCTAGGCACTAACAATTATGATAAAATGAAATTCTATTTTAAGAATGTGTTTCTAAAGAAATTCTTGCCTTTTGTGATTAAACTCCTGATTATTTAAATTTAGGTTGGTCAAATTTCTTTTGCTCTGGATATTATGAAAATGACATAACTATCATTGGTATATTTAATAGGGAAAACAGAAAATAAGAGAGTGTAAGGAGTTACAGTGGATGAATGACAGAGGGCTCAGGGGAAGAGGGGACACGAAGCACAAAAGTGACAGAAAAGGAAACGTCACACTACTGAAAATGTGTAATTAAGAATATAAAATCCCAATCCTGTCTTGAAAAGCCAAAACCAACCCCCCCAAATACGAAATCCCTCCTGAAAAGAGTATACTAAATGTGATAATCAAAGAAAGTTTAGTATGGGAAATTAATTAATATATGTGTTAACTATCTGTATGTTTTCTGAAAAGATCAGCAATCAAAGAAAAGCATCAGTAGTCCTAGGCTGGGAGAGGGAAAAAGGACAGAGCTGTTAAACCAAGTGGGTTTAATTGCTGTGATGTATGCTGAGGTTGTTGTAGTACTACGATTACCTAGGAAGCTGCAGTTCTATTGACTCAGAACGTCTGTAGTCATGTGGGTGATACTAGACTCACCTCAGACGCTGAACTTACTCATGGCTACCTCTGCCAGAACCGCCCTGTGATCCTAGGAGCCTCTTCTCTGGAGACAGTTTTGGCAGATGAACTACTGGCTAGTGGTGTGTAGAGACTGATGATGCTTCAACACATGGACATCTTCACAACAAAGAAGACCAGCTATTGTGGAAAATATTAAAAAGGACCTCAGGCTTCCTGTGCTGCTGCTGGCAGCTCTATGCCCTGGTGGCGATTCTGCTGCATTTGCCTCTAGACTAGCCTCAATAGCGACTGATCATGGTCTTCTGAGTTCCAGTTCACTTGTCTCGGAGCTGCTAGTTCCTTCTCAGCCTTAAACCCCCTGTGGACGGCCATCCACATTCCAGTAACAAACAAAACTCCAGAAGCTTATAATTAAACAGATTTATATATATCAATAAATTATTAATTCACAAGATGCCCGTACAATAATTTCAGAGCCAATTGATAATGATACAAGCTGCCCACCTAGATTAGACAAGTATTCCCAATTATTCTATCCTTTATGCTATTTATAGCTATCTGTGACTATTTAAAGCCACACAGTATCTGAATCTTCTTCCTCTCCCTCCATCTTTCTCTCTCGTTTTTCTCTCTCTCCTCTGTTCCCATTTTTTCAACTCTTATCTCTGTCTACCCTTTCCCTGACCAATCACAGGCCTCCTAATATTGAAACTAATTGGGCAGGGAAAATCCTGCCACATATCACCATTTCTATTTAAATAAAAAACTTTTCTCTCAAAATATAAATTGAGCACAACTATTACCATTTTGTAATTTCTAAAGAACAAGATAGACCTAATACCCAGTACATCATTTTTATCAATAAAATAGAACATTGTCATCTGTCCTAACTTAAAGACTTGTAATTCTACACTTGACTTATGTTCTGGCTTTAGATTGTATTCCATCTGAAAACCATCCTCTCAAATCTGTTCTCTCAATGTAAATAGCCTGGGTTGACTATGAGACTATAAGTCTTCAACCCCATCAGAAACAACTAATATTAACTGAAAATATTTAGGAAGCCTAACACAGCTTCCAGAACTGAGACAAATTGTAGAGACAGCTGCCTACCTATACAGCTCCAGGAAATCAAGAAGTTGAGTATCTTTCTTCAGCCTTCTGGCTCAGGATCATCTGACAGACCTTTGAAAAACAGGAGTTATTAAGGACTAGCTTATTCTGTCTCAGTGGAACTAATTTGTCCTGAACTGTAACTTGTGTCCTTTTTCTGGACAGTATTATGCCTGTAGATTAAATGAGGCAAGTCTTGCCTAGTGGCTGTCTTGCCACAACTGGAGCAGCTCCACTGATGCTCAATTTCTTTGATTCCAAGACAAGGAAAGCTGTCAGGAGCAGACTTGTCTGAATAACATTAAATTAAAGGGTCTCCCTTTGTCATATCTGATCCATATAACTCTAGCCTGCCTAGCTCAGTCGATAGGTCATGAGAATCTTAATTTCAGGGTTGTGGGTTTGTGCCCCACATTGTATTCCACCTGTTGTGGGAAATATTATAAAGGACTGGAAGGCTTCCTGCACTACTGCTCACAGTGCCCTCTAGACTAGCCTCAACAGCAACCGATGGCGGTCTTCCCAGCTCCGGTTCGCTGGTCTCTAAAGCCGCTAGTTCCTTCTCAGCCATAAACCCCCTGTAGACAATTGTCCCACATTCCAATAACCCAGTAAAATAAAAACTCTGAAAACTTATAATTAAACAGTAAGATTTATATCAATAAATTCTCAATTCACAAGATTTCTATACAATAATTTCAGAACCAAGTAATAATGATAAAAGCTGCCCACCTAGATTAGATAAGTTATCCCAATTATTCTATCCTTTATTATATTTATAGCTACCTGTGGCTATTTACAGTCACACAGAATCTGAATCTTCTCCCTCTCCTTCCATCTTCTTTTCTCCTTTCTCTCTGTCCTCAGTCACCATCTCTACAACTCTTAGCTCTGCCTCCCTTTTTCCTGTCCAATCACAGGCCTCCTGCTTCACTAATATTTAAATTAATCAGACAGGGAAAAATCCTGCCACAACCAGCTGATAATGTCAGTAGAGCTTCAGATGAGAGACGTGAGCCACAAGATATATCTACATCTTAAACCAACTTGTAAAATCAAGACATGCACGTTAACTTTTGTTGAATAGGATAAGTGGTCATAGGATAAGATGCACTCCCAGGAAATTGTAAATGTACAGAGCGATTGTGAACCCCTCTCCACCCTCCTCTTTCTTAATGATGGTCCACATAACTCCTGCACAATGTCATGGTCAGGAACTTGGTTGTGGCATCACTTATGGCACTTGTCCAGGTATGTGGTAATAGTTTGCTGCTGCCACTGGAGCTGTAGCCCATGGGCAGTCTTCTGAGCTTACTGAATATTGTCGTTGTCCCTGCAGGAACCACCAGAGGGAAAATAAACTTGACCACCTTTTATTGCCATCCAGTTCTCATAAGTTCATGATGTAATTAGATACAAGGTGCCAATGGAGTGTTTTAGAAATGCTGTTGACAGGTTTCCAGCCCTCCAAGGAGGGCACTGGAAGTAGGAATAGCATTGACAACCAAGAATGGGATCACAGGAAGTACTTATAAAATAGGATTCTTTGATCATATAGGAGAAAATCAACAAGAAAATTTTTTTTTGGTAATTTTTCTGAATGTCCAGACAGATCTTTTTATTAGTTTGATTTCTTCAAAGGAATTAATAATGATATATGGGCTTAATAGAAAAACTTTGAAAATGAGATAATTCTCCACTGAAATTTCTGAGTATTTAGTTACAAGAAGTGGAAACTGAGCCAGGTGGTGGTGGCGCACGCCTTTAATCCCAGCACTTGGGAGGCAGAGGCAGGCGGATTTCTGAGTTCGAGGCCAGCCTGGACTACAGAGTGAGCTCAGGACAGCCAGGACTACACAGAGAAACCCTGTCTCGAAAAACAAACAAACAAACAAACAAACAAACAAAAAAAAAGAAGTGGAAACTGATCTTGTAACTAGACCTGCAATTGCAGCACTTGGAACCTGAACCAAGAGGCCGGCTAAGAGCTTTAGGCTAGCCTAGGCTTCAGAGTGAGACCATATCTCAAAACGACCCAAACAAACAAACAAGCAAACAAACAAAGGACTTTGCTTAACTTAAGTAGAAAATATATTTGCTATAAGTTCACTAGGTGGTCAGCTCTGAGTGGCTGGTTTGTAATCTCATGGGTGGCCTCTTTGGTGGCTGCTTGTTGCTTGTGTTGCCAGCACCAGTGTTTGTTGCTTTAGGTCTATATTCTCAGGACAGATTGGTCTTGTTTGGGTTAGTTGCTTGCCCTTGGACATAGAAAGTCATGACACCTGCACAGACAACTACAATGTTATTGTACTTAATAACTAAAGACTAAATATACTACTGTATTTAATAATTAAAATTAGCTTCTCAAAGAAAATTTGCAATGTAAAAAAATGATCACTAGGCAAGCAAAAACTACAAGTTATTTATTATTTGAGGCTGTTTTAGATTAGTAGTAGGTAGCTCAAAATCATAGCCCCAAGTGCTTGTGCACTTGATATGTAATGGACACTCTGATCTGTTTTAGTAGTATCTTGGAGGAAGATGTCATTATTATCCTCATTTTACAGATGAGAAAAGTTGAGAGGTGCACTTCTGATGATGGTGGATTAGGCAATTTGGACTAACCCTTCTACTGAGAGCAACTAGAAAAACTGGATCAAATATAGAGTTCATCTGTTTGAGAGTATCAGAGAGCTAACACAGCAGTGACGGCTATGGGGACAAGATCCTGGACAAGAAGGAAACCTAAAAGGTGAGCTGGGAATTTGAGACTTCTTTCCCCTATGGGAATGTGCTTCCAGGAAAATGGCTAAAAGCCTGAGAAATTAAGAAGAGTTTTTGATATACTAATGAAATTGGGTTAATATGCTAGTTTGGAAGTAGGGATTTTTGGCATGGAGACTGTCTCCAAGCTTTGGGCTGAAACCTTGAAGTCTACACTTTAGTAAGCATGAGTCAGAAAGTGAATGGTGTAATGCCATCTAATGTACATGGTGGTATACTTCTGTAATTGCAGCAATGGGGAGGTAGAGGCAGGAGGGTCAGGCATTCAATGTCATCCTAATGAGTTCAAAGCCAGCCTTGGCTACATGCAATCCAATTTTAACAATCAAATAAAATCTACTTATATGACAGCTGAGCTATGATCTTGAACTGAGATGCGTAGGAGGATTGCTAATGAATCTGAGTACCAATCAAAGCAGGGTAAATCTTTCCTGGCAAAGTAGAGTATCATGCATAATCTCAAAAACTTCTGCCACTACTACCACTAATAAATATATACTGTCAGTACTAGAGAGATGACTTGGTGGTTGAGAGCATTGGCTGAGGACCGGGGTTCAATTCTCAGCAGTATGTGGTGATTCACAGCCATCCCTAATTTCAGTTGCAGGGAATTCTACATGCTCTTGTGAACTCTGTGGATGCCAGGCATGCAAGTGGTGTACATACATATACTCAGGCAAAACATTCATACACATAAGTAAATAAAATATATAGTTTTACAAACAAAAATAAGCTTATAGGAGGTAAGATCATGAAACTGAAACTTAAGAAACAATATAACATGGAATACTGGTATGGGAAAATATGTCCAATAAAACATAAAAACACAATATGAGGGAAGAAAAAGGAGAAAATTAAAGAGATTTACTACGCACAACGAGAATTTCAGAAGGACAGGAGGAAGCATTAGGCAGACACAGTTTTAGAGACAATGGTTGAGACTTTTATACCAAAATGATGAACACCAAGTCACTGATTTCTAGTGTCACAAACTCAAGAAAGCTAAGTGTAAGAAAAACCTTAAGCAGGCCTCTCTTAGTAAATATTAAAACCACACAACACATACACACACACATACACACACTCACAAATTTAAAAATTATCCAGATGAAAACAATTCCAACTTTCAAAGTATCTTCCATAAAAACCATGCTGATTCACACTAGTAAAGGGAGGTGTAAGATTGGAATGATGTCTGCAAAATGTTGAGGGAAAAGAAAAATATTTTTTAAAAAATTAGACAAGGAGACCCATGCCACTTCTGCCACGGGGAAGACCCCATTTCCTGAGAGAACCAGCAGCAGCAGGGCATTTGGTAAGAACCACCCCACCTCTAGAGGCCCAGAGCTGCTGGCTGGGACTCACTACCCAACAATCACCAAAACCTACCCTCCCTCCAGTTCACCACTCCCTTTCTGTCCCTTCTACCCCTCCCTCTTCCTCCTCCACCGCCTGCCCTGTTCCTTCCAATGTGGTAGACACATGCCACTTCTGCCTCGGGGAAGACCCTATTTCCTGATACTTTCTAGAGAACCAGCAGCAGCAGGGCATTTGCAGCAGCAGGGCATTTGCAGCAGCAGGGCATTTGAACAAACAGCATGGAGGACATTCAAGAACCAGCAGCCTGCAGGGCATTTGACCCTTGCCAAGTCTGACACAGGGAAGACCCCATCTCCTGATACTTCCTGGAGAACCATCTGTATGCAGGACATTTGAGAGAAAGGGAATCCAAGGAGTACAGATGCACAGGCCAGCAGGACAGAGAAGTCACAGTCAGAGACAGCAAGACCATCTAATACCAGAGATAACTAGTTGGCCAAAGGCAAATGCAAGATCATTACCAACAGAAACCAAGGCAACATGGCACCCTCAGAACCCAGTTGTCCCACAACAGCAAATCCTAGATTCTTCATCACATCAGAAAAGCAAGAGCAGGATTTAAAATCACATCTCATGATGTTGATGGAGGATTTCAAGAAGGACATAACTCCCTTAGAGAAATACAGGAGAACATGGGTCAACAGGTAGAAGCCCTTAAAGAGGAAACACAAAAATCCCTTAAAGAATTTCAGGAAAAAACAAACAAGTGAAAGAACAAAACTGTCCAGGATCTAAAAACAGAAGTAGAAACAATAAAGAAATTGCAAAGTGAGACGTTTCTGGAGATAGAAAACCTTGGAAAGAAATCAGGAGTCACAGATGCAAGCATCAACAACAGAATACAAGAGATAGAAGAAAGAATCTCGGAGGCTGAAGATTCTATAGAAAACATTAACTCAACAGTCAAAGTAAATGCAAAATGCAAAAAGCTTGTAACCCAAAACATCCAGGAACTCCAGGACACAATGAGAAGACCAAACCTGAGGATTATAGGTATGGAAGAGAGAAAGGATTTACATCTTAAAGGCCCAGTAAATATCTCCAACAAAATTATAAAAGAAAACTTCCCTAACCTAAAGAAAAAGATGCCCATGAACATACAAGAAGCCCACTGAACTCCAAACAGACTGGACCAGAGCAGAAACTCCTCCTGTCACATAATAATCAAAACACCAAATGCACTAAACAAAAAAAAGACTATTAAAAGCAGTAAGGGGAAAAGGACAAGTAACATATAATAATGACAGACTATCAGAATTACACCAGACTTCTCACCAGAGTCTTTGAAAGCTAGAAGATCCTGGGCAGATGTCATACAGACCCTAAGAGAACATAAATGTCAGCCCAGACTACTATACCCAGCAAAACTTTCAATTACTGTAGATGGAGAAAACAAGACATTCCATGACAAAAGCAAATTTACACAATATCTTTCCACAAATCCAGCTGTACAAAGGATAATGGGTAGAAAGTACCAACACAAGGGGTAAAACCACACGGTAGAAAAAGCACTAAAGTAATCTTTCAACAAATCCAATAGAAGACACCTGAACAAACAGAATTTCACCTTTAACAAAGATAACAGTAAGCAACAATCACTTTTCCTTAATATCTCTTAACATCAATTATCTCAATTCCCCTATAAAAAGACATAGACTAACAGACTGGATATGTAAACAGGACCCAATGTTTTACTGCATACAAGAAACCCACCTTAGTAACAAAGGCAGTCACTATCAGAGTCAAAGGTTGGAAAACAATTTTCCAAGCAAATGGTCCCAAGAAATAAGCTGGAGTGGCCATTCTTATATTGGATAAAATTGACTTTCAACCAAAAGTTGAAAGATAAGGAGGGACACTTCATACTGGTCAAAGGATAGGTCTACCAAGATTAACTCTCAATTTTGAACATCTATGCTCCAAATGCAAGTGCACCCATATTCGTAAAAGAAACTTTACTAAAGCTCAAAGCACACATTGCACCCCACAGAATAATAGTGGGAGACTTCAACACCACACTCTTAACCATGGACAAATCATGAAAACAGAAACTAAACAGAGACACAGTGAAACTAACTGCAGCTATGGACCAAATGGATCTAACAGATAGTTATAGAACATTCCACCCCAAAGCAAAAGAATATACCTTCTCAGCACCTCATGGTACCTTCTCCAAAACTGACCATATAATTGGTCACAAAATGGGCCTCAACAGATATAGAAATATTGAAATTATTACGTGCACCTTATCAGATCGCCACAGCCTAAGGCTGGTCTTAAGCTCAAACAAAAACAATGGAAAATACACATACACATGGACTTTGAACAATGCTCTTCTCAACTATAGCTTGGTCAAGAAAGAAATAAAGAAATTAAAGACTTTAGAATTTAATGAAAATGAAGACACATCATATCAAAACTTATGGGACACAATGAGAGCAGTGTTAAGAGGAAAACTCATAGCTCTGAGTGCCTCCAAAAAGAAAATGGAGAGAGCTTACACTAACAGCTTGACAGAGCACATGAAAGCTCTAGAACAAAAAGAAGCAAATACACCTAAGAGGAGTAGATGGCAGGAAATAATCAAACTCAGGGCGGAAATCAACCAAATAGAACCAAAAAGAACTATACAAAGAATCAACAAAACTTGTAGTTCTTTCTTTGTAGGATCTTTGTGTGGTTTTGGTATCAGCGTAATTGTGGCTTTATAGAATGAGTTGGGCAGTGTTCCTTCTGTTTCTATTTTGTGGAATAGTTTGAAGAGTATTGGTGTTAGGTCTTCTTTGAAGGTCTGATAGAATTCTGCACTAAAACCATCTGGTCCCGTACTTTTTTTGGTTGGTAGACTTTCTATAACCCCTTCTATTTCTCTAGGGGTTATGGGACTGTTTAGCTGATCTAATTGATCCTGATTTAATTTTGGTATTTGGTATCTGTCTAGAAATTGTCCATTTCCTTCAGATTCTCCACTTGTGTTGAGTATAGGCTTTTGTAGTAGGATCTGATGATTTTTTGAATTTCCTCAGTTTCTGTTGTTATATCCCCCTTTTCATTTCTAATTTTGTTAATTTGTATACTGTCTCTGTGTCCTTTGGTTAGTCTGGCTAAGGGTTTATCTGTCTTGTTGATTTTCTCAAAGAACCAGGTCTTGGTTTTGTTGATTCTTTGTATGGTTCTCTTTGTTTCTACTTGATTGATTTCAGCCCTTAGTTTGATGATTTCCTGTCTTCTACTCCTCCTGGGTGAATTAGCTTCTTTTTGTTCCAGGGCTTTCAGGTGTGCTGTTAAGCTGCTAGTGTATGCTCTCTCCAGTTTCTTTTTTGGAGGCACTCAGGACTATGAGTTTTCCTCTTAGCACTGCTTTCATTGTGTCCCATAGATTTGGGTAAGTTATATCCTCATTTTCATTAAATTCTTTTTTTTCTCTCTTTTTTTTCTATATTCTTTGTTTACATTCCAAAGGCTTTCCCCTTTACCAGTTCCCCCCTCACCATATGTCCCATAAGTCTTCTTCCCTCCGCCCATTCCCCAATCACCCTCCCCCCACCATTTCTCTGTTCTGATACTCTCCTACAAAACTGGATCCATTCTTTTCAGGACCAGGGTTCTCTCCTTCCTTCTTGGGAATCTTTTGATTTGCTAATTGTGCCTTGAGTATTCTGAGGTTTTGGGCTCATTAATATCCACTTATCAGTGATTGCATTTCATGTGTATTCTTTTGTGATTGGGTTAACTCACTTAGGATATTTTCCAGATCCAAGCATTTGCCTACAAATTGCATGAATTCATTATTTTTAATTGCTGAGTAGTATTTCATTGTATAAATATACCACATTTTCTGTATCCATTTCTCCTTTGAGGGACATCTGGGCTCCTTCCAACTTCTGGCTATTATAAATAAGGCTGCTATGAACATTGTGGAGCATGTGTCTTTATTGTATGCAGGGGAATCCTCTGGGTATATATCCAGGAGTGGTATTACAGGGTCCTCTGGAAGTGTCATGCCCAATTTTCTGAGGAACTGCCAGACTGATTTCCAGAGTGGTTGTACTATCTTGCAATCCCACCAAGAGTGTAGGAGTGTTCCTTTTTCTGCACATCCTCGCCAGCATCTGTTGTCCCTTGAGTTTAAAAAAGTCTTTGATTTCTTTCTTTATTTCTTCCTTGACTAAGGTGTCATTGAATATTGTTCAGTTTCCATGTGTATGTAGGCTTTCTGTCATTTTTGTTGCTATTGAAGACCACTCTTCTCCATAGATGCAAAAATACTAAATAAAATTCTTGCCAACCGAATCCAAGAGCACATCAAAACGATCATTCACCATGATCAAGTAGGCTTCATCCCGGGGATGCAGGGATGGTTCAATATATGGAAATCCATCAATGTAATCCACTACATAAACAAACTAAAAGAAAAAAAACCACATGGTCATCTCATTAGATGCTGAAAAAGCATTTGACAAAATTCAGCATCCTTTCATGTTAAAAGTCCTGGAAAGAACAGGAATTCAAGGCCCATACTTAAACATCGTAAAAGCAATATACAACAAACCAGTAGCCAACATCAAAATAAATGGAGAGAAACTTGAAGCAATCCCACTAAAATCGGGGACTAGACAAGGCTGCCCTCTCCATATCTTTTCAATATAGTACTTGAAGTTCTAGCAAGAGCAATTAGACAACATAAGGAAGTCAAAGGGATACAAATTGGAAAGGAAGAAGTCAAACTATCACTATTTGCAGATGATATGATAGTATATGTAAGCGACCCAAAAAACTCCACCAGAGAACTACTACAGCTGATAAACAACTTCAGCAAAGTGGCTGGTTATAAAATCAACTCAAACAAATCAGTAGCCTTCCTGTACTCAAAGGACAAGCAGGCTGAGAAAGAAGATGGGGAAATAATACCCTTCACAATAGCCACAAACAATATAAAGTATCTTTGCATTACTCTAACCAAAAAAGTGAAAGATCTGTATGACAGGAACTTCAAGTCCTTGAGGAAAGAAATCAAATACGACCTCAGGAAATGGAAAAATATTTCATGCTCTTGGATTGGCAGGATCAATATAGTAAAAATGGCCATCTTACCAAAAGCAATCTACAGATTCAATGCAATCCCCATCAAAATCCCAAATCAATTGTTCATAGATCTAGAAAGAGCAATTCTCAAATTCATCTGGAATAACAAAAAACCCAGGATAGCTAAAACTATTCTCAACAATAAAAGGACTTCTGGGGGAAATCAATATCCTTGACCTCAAGCAGTACTACAGAGCAATTGTGTTAAAAACTGCATGGTATTGGTACAGTGACAGGCAAGCAGATCAATGGGATAAAATTGAAGACCCAGAAACGAACCCACAGACTCATGGTTACTTGATCTTTGATAAAGGAGCTACAACCATCCAGTGGAATAAAGATAGCCTTTTCAACAAATGGTGCTGGTTCAACTGGAGGTCAGTATGCAGAAGAATGCGAATTGACCCACTCTTATCTCCTTGTACTAAGATAAATTCCAAATGGATCAAGGACTTCCACATAAAACCAGACACACTGAAACTAATAGAAAAGAAACTGGGGAAGACCCTGGAGGACATGGGCCCAGGGGGAAAGTTTCTGAACAGAACACCAATAGCTTATGCGCTAAGATCAAGAATTGACAAATGGGACCTCATAAAATTACAAAGTTTCTGTAAGGCAAAGGATACGGTCAGAAGGACATAACAGCAATCAACAAATTGGGAAAAGATCTTCACCAACCCCACATCCGACAGTGGGCTAATATCCAATATATACAAAGAACTCAAGAAATTAGACCCCAAAGAACCAAATAACCCTATCAAAAAATGGGGTACAGAGCTAAACAAAGAATTTTCACAAGAAGAAATTCGGATGGCTGAGAAGCACCTTAAGAGATATTCAACATCTTTAGTCATCAGGGAAATGCAAATCAAAACAACCCTGAGATTCCACCTCACACCAGCCAGAATGGCTAAGATTAAAAACTCAAGAGACAACAGGTGCTGGTGAGGATGTGGAGAAAGAGGAACATTCCTCCACTGTTGGTGGGATTGCAAGATGGTACAACTGCTCTGGAAATCAGTCTGGCGGTTCCTCAAAAAATTGGGCATGACGCTTCCAGAGGACCCTGTCATACCACTCCTGGGCATATACCCAGAGGATTCCCCTGCATACAATAAAGACACATGCTCCACAATGTTCATAGCAGCCTTATTTATAATAGTCAGAAGTTGGAAGGAGCCCAGATGTCCCTCAAAGGAGGAATGGATACAGAAAATGTAGTATATTTATACAATGGAATACTACTCAGCAATTAAAATAATGAATTCATGAAATTTGTAGGCAAATGGTTGGATCTGGAAAATATCATCCTAAGTGAGTTAACCCAATCACAAAAGAATACACATGAAATGCAATTACTGATGTTATTTATTGATGGATATTAATGAGCCCAGAAGCTCTGAATCGTCAAGGCATAATTAGCAAGTGAAAAGATTCCCAAGAAGAAGGAGGGAGAGGACCCTGGTCCTGAAAAGACTGGATCCAGTTTTGTAGGAGAGTACCAGAACAGAGAAATGGCGGGGGTAGGGGGGGTGGGGTGGGGAAGAGGACTTATGGGACATATGGTGAGGGGGAAACTGGGAAAGGGAAAAGCCTTTGGAATGTAAACAAAGAATATAGAAAATAAAAAGACAAAACAAAACTAAAGAAAACAAAACAACAACAACAAAACAAAGAATCAACAAAACCAGGAGCCGGTTCTTTGAGAAAATCAACAAGATAGATAAACCCTTAGCCAGACTAACCAGAGGGCACAGAGGCACTATCCAAATAAAATCAGAAATGAAAAGGGAGACATTACAACAGAAACTGTGGAAATTAAAAAAATCATCAGATCCTACTACCACAGCTTATTTTCAACAAAGTTTGAATATCTGGACAAAATCCACAAAATTAGCAAGTGAAAAGATTCCCAAGAAGTAGGAGGGAGAGGACCCTGGTCCTGAAAAGACTGGATTCAGTTTTGTAGAAGAGTACCAGAACAGAGAAATGGCGGGGGCAGGGGTGGGGTGGGGTGGCCTTTCTAGATACATACCAGGTACCAACGTTATAACAGGATCAGATAAACCATCTAAATAGTCCCATAAGTCCTGAGAAAATACAAGCAGTAGTTAATAGTCTCCCATCAAAAAACAAACAAACAAACAAACAAACAAACAAAAAACAAAAAACAAAAAACAAAAACAGCCCAGGACCAGATGGATTTAGCTGGGAATGCTATCAGATTTTCAGACAAGAGCTAATACCGATACTTTTCAAACTATTCCATGAAATAAAAACTCAAGGAACACTACCCAACTCATCCTATGAAGCCACAATAACACTTATACCTAAACCAAACAAAGACCAAAAAAGGAAGAACTTCAGACCGATCTCCTTCATGAACATTGATGCAAAAATACTCAGCAAAATTCTGGCCAACTGAATCCAAGAATGCATCAAAGCTATAATTCACCACGATCAGGTAGGCTTCATCCCAGGGATGCAGAGATGGTTCAATATCCGGACATCCACCAATGTAATCCACTACATCAACAGAGTCAAGGAAAAAAAAATCACATAGTCATTTCATTAGATGCTGAAAGGCTTTTGACAAAATCCAGCATCTCTTCATGATAAAAGTCTTGGAGAAATCAAGAATCCAAGGCCCATACCTAAACATAGTGAAAGCAATATACTGCAAACCGGTAGCCTACATCAAATTAAACAACTTGAAGCAATCCCACTAAAATCAGGGACCAGACAGGGCTTCCCACTCTTTCCCTATGTATTCAATATAGTACTTGAAGTCCTAGCCAGAGCCATCAGACAACAAACGGAGGTCAAAGAGATGAAAATTGGAAAGGAAGAAGTCAAATTATCATTATTTGCAGATGATATGATCATTTACTTAAGTGACCCGAAGACTTCCACCAGAGAACTCCCAAAGCTGATAAACAACTTCAGCAAAGTGGCCAGATATAAAATTAACTCAAACAAATCAGTAGCCTTCCTCTACTCAAAGGATAAACAAGCTGAGAAAGGAATTTAATGACACCTTTCACAATAGTCCCAAATAACATTTCATACCTTGGGGTGAAAGCAAGTGAAAGATCTGTATGATGAGAACTTTAAGCCTCTGAAGAAAGAAATCGTAGATCTCAGAAGATGGAAAGATCGTCCATGCTCATGGATTGGCAGGATCAATATAGTAAAAATGTCCATCTTGCTAAAAGCAATCTACAGATTCAATGCAATCCCCATCAAAATCCCAAATCAATTTTCCATAGATCTAGAAAGAACAATTCTCAAATTCATCTGCAATGACAAAAAACCCAGGATAGAAAAAAACTATTCTTCACAACAAAAGATCGCCTGAGTGAATCACCATCCCTGACCTCAAGCTGTACTACAGAGCAATAGTGATAAAAACTGTTTGGTATTGGTATGGAGACAGGCAGGAAGATCAATGGAATATAATTGAAGATCCAAAAAAGAACCCACACGTGTACAGTCACTTGATAATTGACAAAGGAGTTAAAAACATCCAGGGAAAAAAGACAGCATTTTTTTTGATGTTAATCATTATAAACAATTTCAGTATTATCTGGGGAATGGATATTTCTATAAGAGATATTGATATGATATATCTCAAAGAAAATTAATTTTTGTCAGATAGAGAAATAGAACAGTATCAGATACATAAAGTTTCTGCCATAATTACATTAGTGCTTTATGAAGGTTTTGGTGTTTGAATTGTATGCTGAAATAGTTATAATAGAGTTTTCTGTTGGATTTTTTTTTAATTTTTATTTTCTATGTTCTATGTTTACATTCCAAAGGCTTTCCCCTTTCCCAGTTCCCACCCACCATAGTTCCCATAGTTCCTCTCCCCCCCAACTGTTCCCCAATCATTCCCCCTCCCCCCTCGGTTTCTTTACTAAACTGGATGCAATCTTTACAGGCCCAGGGTCCTCTCCTTTCTTCTTCTTGGGAATCATTTGACTTGCTATTTGTGTCTTGAGTATTTAGTGCTTCTGGGCTCATTAATATTCACTTATCAGTGATTGCATTTCATGTGATTCTTTTGTGATTGGGTTAATTCACTCAGGATGATATTTTCCAGGTCTAACCATTTACCTACAAATTGCATGAATTCATTATTTTTAATTGCTGAGTAGTATTCCATTGTATAAATATACCACATTTTCTGTATCCATTCCTCCTTTGAGGGATATTTGGGCTGCTTCCAATTTCTGGCTATTATAAACAAGGCTGCTATAAACATAGTGGAGCATGTGTCCTTATTGCATGTAGGGGAATCCTCTGGGTATATGCCCAGGAGTGGTATGCCAGGGTCCTCTGGAAGTGATATGCCCAATTTTCTGAGGAACCGCCAAACTGATTTCCAGAGCGGTTTTAACATTTTGCAATCCCACCAACAGTGGAGGAGTGTTCCTCTTTCTCCACATCCTCGCCAGCACTTGTTGTCTCTCGAGTTTTTAAACTTAGCCATTCTGACTGGTGTGAGGTGGAATCTCAGGGTTGTTTTGATTTGCATTTCCCTGATGACTAATGATGTTGAACATCTTTTAAGGTGTTTCTCGGCCATCCGAATTTCTTCTGGTGAAAATTCTTTGTTTAGCTCTGTGCCCCATTTTTTGATAGGGTTATTTGGTTCTTTGCGGTCTAACTTCTTGAGTTCTTTGTATATATTGGATATTAGCCCTCTGTCGGATGTGGGGTTGGTGAAGATCTTTTCCCACTTTGTTGGTTGCCGTTTTGTCCTTCTGACAGTGTCCTTTGCTTTGCAGAAACTTTGTAATTTTATGAGGTCCCATTTGTCGATTCTTGATCTTAGAGCATAAGCTATTGGTGTTCTGTTCAGGAACTTTTCCCCTGTGCCCAAGTCCTCCAGGGTCTTCCCAAGTTTCTTTTCTAATAGTTTCAGTGTGTCTGGTTTTATGTGGAGGTCCTTGATCCACTTGGAGTTGATCTTAGTGCAAAGAGATAAGAGTGGGTCAATTCGCATTCTTCTGCATGTTGACCTCCAGTTGAACCAGCACCATTTGTTGAAAAGGCTATCTTTATTCCACCGGATGGTTGTGGCTCCTTTATCAGAGATCAAGTGACCATAAGTCTGTGGGTTAATTTCTGGGTCTTCAATCCTGTTCCATTGATCTGCTTGCCTGTTGCTATACCAATACCATGCAGTTTTTAACACAATTGCTCTGTAGTACTGCTTGAGGTCAGGGATATTGATTCCCCCAGAAGTCCTTTTATTGTTGAGAATAGTTTTAGCTATCCTGGGTTTTTTGTTGCTCCAGATGAATTTGAGAATTGCTCTTTCTAGATCTATAAAGAATTGAGTTGGGATTTTGATGGGGATCGCATTGAATCTGTATATTGCTTTTGGCAAGATGGCCATTTTTACTATATTGATCCTGCCAATCCAGGAGCAAGAAATATTTTTCCATCTTCTGAGGTCTTCTTCGATTTCTTTCTTCAAGGACTTGAAGTTCCTGTCATACAGATCTTTTGCTTGTTTGGTTAGAGTTACGCCAAGATACTTTATGTTGTTTGTGGCTATTGTGAAGGGTGTTATTTCCCTAATTTCTTTCTCAGCCTGCTTGTCCTTTGAGTACAAGAAGGCCACTGACTTGCTTGAGTTAATTTTATAACCTGCCACTTTGCTGAAGTTGTTTATCAGCTGTAGAAGTTCTCTGGTGGAGTTTTTTGGGTCGCTTAGGTAAACTATCATATCGTCTGCAAATAGTGATAGTTTCACTTCTTCCTTTCCAATTTGTATCCCTTTGACTTCCTTATGTTGTCTAATTGCTCTTGCTAGAACTTCAAGTACTATATTGAAAAGATATGGAGAGAGAGGGCAGCCTTGTCTAGTCCCTGATTTTAGTGGGAATGCTTCAAGTTTCTCTCCATTTATTTTGATGTTGGCTACTGGTTTGCTGTAGATTGCTTTTACTATGTTTAGGTATGGGCCTTGAATTCCTGCTCTTTCCAAGACTTTTAGCATGAAAGGATGCTGAATTTTGTCGAATGCTTTTTCAGCATCTAATGAGATGACCATGTGGTTTTTTTCTTTCAGTTTGTTTATGTAGTGGATTACATTGATGGATTTCCGTATATTGAACCATCCCTGCATCCCCGGGATGAAACCTACTTGATCATGGTGGATGATCGTTTTAATGTGCTCTTGGATTCGGTTAGCAAGAATTTTATTTAGTATTTTTGCATCTATATTCATAAGAGAAATTGGCCTGTAGTTCTCTTTCTTTGTTGGATCTTTTTGTGGTTTAGGTATTAGCATAATTGTGGCTTCGAAGAATGAGTTGGGCAGTGTCCCTTCTGTCTCTATTTTGTGGAATAGTTTGAAAAGTATTGGTGTTAAGTCTTCTTTGAAGGTCTGGTAGAATTCTGCACTAAAACCAGCTGGTCCCGTACTTTTTTTGGTTGGGAGGCTTTCTATAACCCCTTCTATTTCTTTAGGGGTTATGGGACTATTTAGCTGATCTACTTGATGCTGATTTAATTTTGGTATTTGATATCTGTCTAGGAAATTGTCCATTTCCTCCAGATTCTCCAGTTGTTTTGAGTATAGATCTTTGTAGTAGGATCTGATGATCTTTTGAATTTCCTAAGTTTCTGTTGTTATGTCTCCCTTTTCATTTCTAATTTTGTTAATTTGTATACTGTCTCTGTGTCCTTTGGTTAGTCTGGCTAAGGGTTTATCTATCTTGTTGATTTTCTCAAAGAACCAGCTCCTGGTCTTGTTGATTCTTTGTATGGTTCTCTTTGTTTCTATTTGATTGATTTCAGCCCTGAGTTTGATGATTTCTTGTCTTCTACTCCTCCTGGGTGAATTAACTTGTTTTTCTTCCAGGGCTTTAAGGTGTGCCATTAAGTTGCTAGTGTATGCTCTCTCCAGTTTCTTTTTGGATGCACTTAGAGCTATGAGTTTTCCTCTTAGCACTGCTTTCATTGTGTCCCATAGATTTGGGTAGGTTGTACCTTCATTTTCATTGAATTCTAAAAAGTCTTTGATTTCTTTTTTTATTTCTTCCTTGACCAAGGTGTCATTGAGTAGAGTATTGTTCAGTTTCCATGTGTATGTGGGCTTTCTGTTGTTTTTGTTGTTATTGAAGACCACTCTTACTCCATGGTGATCTGATAGGAAGCATGGGATTAGCTCGATCTTCTTGTATTTGTTGACATCTGTCTTGTGACCAATTATATGGTCTATTTTGGAGAAGGTACCATGTGGAGCTGAGAAGAAGGTATATTTTTTAGCTTTAGGATGAAATGTTCTATATATATCTGTTAAATCCAGTTGGCCCAGAGTTTCAATTAGTTTCACTGTGTCCCTGTTTAGTTTCTGCTTTCCTGATCTGTCCATTGAGGAGAGTGGAGTGTTGAAGTCACCCACAATTATTGTGTTAGGTGTAATGTGTGCTTTAAGCTTTAGTAAGGTTTCTTTTACGAATGAGGGTGCCCTTGCATTTGGAGCATAGATGTTCAGTATTGAGAGCTCTTCTTGGTGGATTTTCCCTTTGGCCAGCAAGAAGTGACCTTCTGAGTCTCTTTTGATGACTTTAGGTTGGAAGTCTATTTTATCTGATATTAGAATGGCTACTCCAGCTTGTTTCCTGAGACCATTTGCTTGTAAAATTGTCTTCCAGCCTTTTACTCTAAGGCAGTGTTTGTCTTTAACACTGAGATGGGTGTCCTGTATGCAGCAAAATGTAGGGTCCTGTTTCCGTATCCAGTCTGTTAATCTATGTCTTTTTATTGGGGAATTGAGTCCATTGATGTTAAGAGATATTAAGGAATAGTAATTATTTCCTCCAGACATTTTTGAAATTATATTTATTTATTTTATTTATTTTTTTTATATTCGAGAGGTTACCTTCTTTTAGGTTTGATGAGAGGAGGTTTCTATCTTGTTTCTTCCCGGGTGTATTTTCCGTCCTTGTCTTGGTGTTTTCCCCCTATTATCCTTTGTAGGGCTGGATTTGTGGAAAGATATCATGCAAATTTGGTCTTGTCATGGAATACCTTGATGTCTCCATCTATGGTGATTGAGAGCTTTGCTGGGTAAAGTAGTTTTGGCTGAAGTTTGTGTTCTCTTAGAGTTTGCATTATATCTGCCCAGGATCTTCTAGCTTTCATGGTCTCAGGTGAGAAGTCTGGTGTTATTCTGATAGGTCTTCCTTTATAAGTTACTTGGCCTTTTTCTCTTGCTGCCTTTAATATTCTTTCTTTGTTTAGTACATTTGGAGTTTTGATTATTATGTGACGGGATGTATTTCTGTTCTGATCCAGTCTGTTTGGGGTTCTGTATGCTTCTTGTATATTCATGGGCATCTCTCTCTTTAGGTTGGGGAAGTTTTCTTCCATAATTTTGTAGAAGATATTTGCTGGCCCTTTAACTTGTACATCTTCAATCTCGTCTATACCTATGATCCTTAGGTTTGGTCTTCTCATTGTGTCCTGGATTTCCTGGATGTTTTGGGTTACAGCCTTTTTGCATTTAGTATTTTCTTTGACTGTTGAATCAATGGTTCCTATGGTATCTTCGGTTTCTGATATTCTGTCTTCTATCTCTTGTATTCTATTGTTGATATTTGCATCTATGGCCCCTGATTTCTTCCCAAGGTTTTCTATCTCCAATGTTGTCTCCCTCTGTGATTTCTTAGTTGTTTCTACTTCTGTTTTTAGTACCTGGATGGATGTGCTCAGATCTTTCGCTTGCTTGATTGTGTTTTCATGTATTTCTTTAATAGATTTTTGTGTTTCCTCTTTCATAGCTTCTACTTGTTGGCCCACGTTCTTCTGTATTTCTTTAAGTGATTTTTGTCTTTCTTCCTTATTGTCTTCTTCTTTTTGATCCATCTTCTCCTGCATTTCTTGAAGTGATTTTTGTATTTGCCTTGTAAAGGCTTCTAACTTTTGATCCATTTTTTCCTCTATTTCTTTACGAGATTTTTCTATGTGTTCAGCTACCAGCATCCTGACCAGTGATTTTATATCCAAGTCTTGTTTTTCTGGTGTTTTGGGGTATCCAGGGCTTCCTGTTGTTGGCGAACTGGGTTCAGATGCTGTCATGTTGCCTTGATTTCTGTTAGTGTCATTCCTTCGTTTACCTTTTGCCATCTGGTTATTTCTGGTGTTAGTTGACCTTGTTGTCACTGGCTGGTGTTTGAATCTCCTGTGAGGCTGGGCTTACCTGTTGTTTCTCTACTGGTGGTTATGCGTGATTGCTGCTCAAAGGGATCACGAGCTGGCTGCCACCCACTGACTTTGTGCACGGCCTGAGGTCTCTGGGAAGTGTGGGGGAGTGCAGCAGAGCCTCGGCAGGCACTGCTGGGCCTGCCTAGTAGGGAGAGCCTAGCAGATCCCCTCACGTGGTAGCCCCTGATGGAATCTGTCTACCTGTGCCTTTCCAGCTGTGTCCTGGTTGCAATATGGAGGCCTGCCGCTATCGCTGGTCCGGGGTCCTGGGGAGCTGGGTGGTTCCGGCTGCCTCGGTGCACGCCCTAAGCTCGCAGGGACGTGCTGCAGAGCCTAGGCGCCTGGGCCCGCCTCTGGGCGAGAGCTTAGCAGCTCTCCCTGCTCTTAGCCCCAGACGGAGTCTCTACCTGCGCCTTTCCGGCTGTGTCCTGGTTGCAATATGGAGGCCTGCCGCTATCGCTGGTCCGGGGTCCTGGGGAGCTGGGTGGTTCTGGCTGCCTTGGTGCACGGCCTAAGCTCGCAGGGAGTTGCTGCAGAGCCTAGGCGCCTGGGCCTGCCTCTGGGCGAGAGCTTAGCAGCGCTCCCTGCTCTAGCCCCAGACGGAGTCCCTACCTGCACCTTTCTAGCTGTGTCCTGGTTGTAATATCAAAAGACAGCATTTTTAACAAATTGTGCTGGATCAACTGGAGGTCAGCATGTAGAAAAATGCATATTAACCCATTCGTATCTCCTTGTACAAAGCTCAAGTCCAAGTGCATCAAGGACCTACACATAAAACCAGACACACTGAAGCTTATTGAGAAGAAAGTGGGGAAGAATCTTGAACACATGGGCACAGGGAAAAAGTTCCTGAATAGAACACCAATGGCTTATGCTCTAAGAACAAGAATCGACAAATGGGACCTCATAAAACTGCAAAGCTTCTGTAAGGCAAAGGACACGGTCAATAGGACAAAATGGCAACGAACAAATTGGGAAAAGATCTTTACCAATCCTACATCTGATAGAGTGCTAATATCCAGTGTATACAAAGAACTCAAGAAGTTAGTCTCCAGAGAGTCAAATAACCCTATTCAAAATGGGGTACAGAGCTAAGCAGGGAATTCTCAACTGAAGAAACTCGAATGGCTCTAAAGCACCTAAAGAAATGTTCAGTATCCTTAGTTATCAGGGAAATGCAAATCAAAACAACCCTGAGATTCCACCTCCCACCAATCAGAATGGCTAAGATAAAAAATTCAGGGGACAGCAGATGCTGGAGAGGATGTGGGGAAAGAAGAATACTTCTCCAATTGCAAGCTGGTACAACCACTCTGGATATCATTTTGACAATTCCTCAGAAAATTAGACATAGTACTACCTGAGGACACAGCTATACCATTCCTGGGCATATACCCAGAAGGTGCTCCTACATGTAATAAGGACACATGCTCAACTATGTTCATAGCTGCCTATTATTTATAATAGCCAGAAGCTGGAAAGAACCCAGGTGTCCTTCAACAGGGGAATGGATTCAGAAACTGGTATATATACACAATGGAGTACTCTTCAGCTATTAAAAACAATGAATTCATGAAATTCTTAGGCAAATGGATGGAACTAGAAAGTGTCATCCTGAGTGAGGTAACCCAATCACAAAAGAACGCACATGGTATGCACTCACTGATAAGTGAATGTTAGCCCAAAAGATCAAAATAAACAAATTACAATTCACAGAGCACAGAAAGCTCAAGAAGGAGGACTTAAGTGAGGGTACTTTGGTTCCTCTGAGAAAGGGAACAAAATACTCACAGGAGCAATTATGGAGACAAAGTATGAAGTGGAGACTGAAGGAAAGACCACCCAGTGACTGCCCTACCTGGGGATTCATCCTATAAACAGTCACCCAACCCCAACACTATTATGGACAACAAGAAGTGCATACCAAAAGGAGCATGCCATGGTTGTCTCCAGAGGGGACCTGCAAGAGCCTTACACATACAGAGGCAGGTGCTAGCAGCCAACCATTGGTCTGGCTGTGGGGTAGACTGGAGGAGCTGAAGGTGTTTACAGCCTCGTGGGAAGAACAAGGATGTTGGCCATCCGGATGCCCCTGGACTCCCACGGACTAAACCATCAACCAAGGGGTACACATGGTCCCAGCCAAAAATGTGGCAGAGGAATTCCTTGTGGGGCAACAGTGGGAGGTGTGGTCTTTGGTCAGGTGAAGGCTCAATAGGTGCCCCAATAAAGGGATATGGAGGGGGTGGATGGGAGTGGATCAGGTGGAGGGGCATATACTTGGAAGCAGGGGATGGGAGGGGAGGGGTTGTGGGTTTTCGGGGAGGGGGGAACTGGAAAAGGTTTTACCATTTGAAATGTAAATGAGGATTATATTCAATATTAAAAAAAAAGGAGACAAGGTCTTACTGTATTTAGGTTGCCCCAACTCCTGGGGTCCAGCGATTTGCCTGCCTTTGCCTCGTGGTACAAATCTGTGCCACTCGGCTCAGCTTGAAGAAAGACAAAAAATAACTAAACTTTATGTTCTGTAAAAACATCTACCAGAAACGATGCAGATTAAAGGGCATTTCAGAAATACAATAGTTGAGATATGTCACCAACTTCCCACACTTAAAGACATACTATGAGAAATGATATTAGATGGAAGGCTAGAAATGAATAAAAAAGTTGAAAAAATGGAAATTTAAATTGACTATATAAACAAATACGATGATCTGGGGTAAAACATATGTTAACAACAGTCTATTTGTACAAGAAGACAGGTAGAAGAGTTAAATGGTGTAAGTTATGTTGTCAGGAAGAAGTTTGCCATACATGCTAGTTTGGTAAAACAATACATATGATAATTGGTGTGTTTATTTATAATAGTTGCAGAATATAAAACTTTCAAACTAATGCATTGGTAAACCCGAAAAGTACAATCAATTGAAAAAGATAAGAGAGGAGGAAAAAGAAACACGGACACCAGAGAACAAATGGTATCATCGTTTTGAACTCAAATTTAGTAGTAAGTTAACTAAGTGGATTACTTGTAATCTGCCCTTGGGAGGATGAGGTAGGATGTGCTACCTGTGAGTTTTATACCAACCTGGGAGCTCAAAATCAAACAATTAAACAAATGACCTTAAATACATTCATTGTTACAAATATTGACAGACTAGATAAAAATCTGACTCTATCTTCTGTAAGAAATGAGTTTAAAGCCTCTCACAGATATTCAAAATATATGAATGTAGAAAGGCTAAGAAATAAAATGATGTTAAAATAACTATCAATTAACAAAAATAATTTAATTTATAACACCATAAGAACTTTTATACTAAAACTTGAACTTATTGGAAGAAAATCTTTATAGACAAAATTTTATTCAAGGATATAAATGTAAATATTACAAGGTGGGAATTAGAAAAATAAGAAATTAAAAATATATCACCCAGGAATGTAATATTAGTTAAATTTTTGGAAATCTGTGTAATCAACGACATTAACTTTAATAAAGGAGAAGAAAACTATTGTGATAACATTACATGCAGTAAGTGGATTGGATAAAGCTTTCCATTTGATTAAAGAAAAGCTCAGCAAAGTAGAAACTGAGATAATTGTAGTTGAATACAAAGTAATACAAACTATTGCAGTGCCAGTGCTTTACTGAGTATTCACCAGTCCAAGAGGCCAGAGGAGACAGCTATTGGGATTGGGAAAAAATAATAGTTTTTATTAATATATGTTGGTATGCAGTGAATTTAAATAAAGCACAGATACACTTTTAAAGTTCAAAATTTTATTGGAGCTTCATGATATACTCAATAGTTACAAAAAGAGTATATTTCTATATTAAAAATAACATTTGAGAGGCTGGAGAGATGGCTTAGATATTAAGAGCACTTGCTGCTCTTCCAGAAAATTGAAATTTACTTCCCAGTACCCCTATCAGGCTGACTGTAACTCCAGTTCTAGCTATGACCTCCCTGGGTCTCAGCTGTCATTCCCAAATGCAGATATACACACCCCTACACATCATTTAAAATATTAAAATAAATATTTAAAAAATCCCACCTGAAAATAATGGGTTTAACATATGAGATTTATATAAAATGAATGGAGAGAAATCTAAGGAAAGGTGTATAAGCCTTCAGCACCTAAATTATGATACATTATTTAGAGGAATAGGGAATAATAGTGTTGATGGAGTAGTCTCCATGCTATTAAAATGCAAATTTCCCCCAAATTTAGTTGTCGGGTTTTTTTTGTTTTTTTGTTTTGTTTGTTTGTTTTTTTGTTTGTTTTTAGACAGGGTTTCTTTGTGTAGTCCTGGCTGTCTTGGAACTCAATCTGTAGACCAGGCTGGCCTTGAACTCAGAAATCCGCCTGCCTCTGCCTCCCAAGTGCTGGGATTACAGGTGTGCACCACCACGCCCGGCTCCCAAATTTAGTTTTAATGTGATGAAAATTTTAGTAAAATTCAGCACATGTAAACAAAAAATGTTTCCATTAAATGACAGATTGATTCTAATATTTATATGAAAAGGCAAAGCCCCCCAAATAGTCAGACACTCTTTTAGAGGAACAGAGAAACAAATTGACCATAAAGGAAGTGATGATAATTATGATTCACTGAAAAGAGTTAGGTTTTTAATTATTTTATTTTATTTTCATCAAACAAAGCATCTGGAGATCTTTGATTACAGGCTTAGTGATATGTGCCCATAATTCCAATATGTAGGAGGCTGACTTAACACTGCTTGAGACCAGGAGTTTGAGGCCAGAATGAACAACATAGCAATGCTCTGCCTCAAAATAAATGAACACCAAGATACTTTTAGAAATGTGCAAAGTTTGAGAACAGAATATATTTAAAAATTTAAGTAAAATACAACTTAATTGAGAAAACCACACTTATTATAGCTTTTAAATATAGATATAACAGGCACTATTTTTTCTAATTATCTCCTTTTGAAAAAAAATTTTTTTGGCACAGTTGTTCAAGTAGGCTTTTCTAAAATTGGTTTCTGCCTGTAGATTTGGCGTATTTAATTACAGTAAGCAATGACATGTAAGCCAAAGGGACTGTGCTTTGTGTTTACTTACTCTGCTGCCGCCACATCACCTGTCTCTGTGAGAACTCGTGATGCTCAACATTTGACCTTTAATTTATCACATGGTTTGAAATCAGTTGGGCGGGTGAATGGATAAATGAAGGCTATTTAGGTCGGCATGCTACTATTTAGTGGCAATCTCTAGAAACATGGTTGTTATAGTGCACAAATCCTTTGATGTCTCGTTAGGCAGTCGATTTATTCAAGAACTGGAGTCAGATTACAGAGACTATGGAGTCTGAAGTCTCCATTGGGAGTGTATGATGGCCAGTGAGGACACAGGTGGCTATTGGGTAAGGAGTGGGTCATTTCCCTTTCCATCACTTAGTTCTGTATTCACTTGGCTAAGTTTCACACCAGGATAGATTTCCTCTATCACTCCTTTTTACTTTTAATGTGTTATTATTTTATTATTTAGAGAAACATTGATTTTAACCTACTTTTTGCATATGATATCAGTGATTTCATATTTTACATGATTAAGAAATATCAACAGCATATATTCCAATAACATATTCTCTGTTATAACTTTAGACTTATGTCTGCTACACAAGACACTTAGAATCAATCAGTCTTATTTGAAATCAATTAAAAACTTAAAAATAACATACTTTGGACAGAATAGTCACTAGATGCTGGTTGGTTTCTTAAGATTTAGGCCAGTAGTCTAGATTTTTAGAAGTGTAGCTTTGGCTTGGAACATTTCCGATGCCATCTATTAATGTGGCATTTGCATGTCATTTACTCTGGGGAACTGTACTTACGGTTCTTCTTCCTTGAAAGGTTATTAAAAATTAGTAAGAAATATGAAGTATATAATAGTGTATGTCTGTCATTTTCCATTGCTAATTATTTTCTGTCCTGTTATCTCTTTAATAATAACTCAGAGGACTCTATATTCAATTTCTCATGACAAGAAAAAGAACTGGCTAGAAACCGCACACTTTGTAATGTTTAATAATTAATTGAAATTACTTTAGGCATAAGTAAATATAATCAAGTACAGTAATGCACATGTTCTTGCATGCTTCTGGTTCTCATGTCTAACTCCCCTTCCTTAAGCTATGGTGACATACCTATCCAGGTGTAGTTGAAGGAAATAGGGTTTTGGTATTTTATTGTCCACAAATACGGTCCTCTGTTTCACTCAAATATACATCTGTTATATTACAGAATTTTGACTCAGTTGGTCTGAGCTGTGATCCTAGGTGTGAGGGGTAAAATTTTCTAGGATGTTTTGATCTCTTCGTTTCTACCTTCATGGGTTGTTTTTTTTTCTAGGAGGCTGCAAATGCCCATAGACAAAAATCTGATATATTCTCTGTGATTAAGAATCATGCCTGAGTTGATTACAGCCAAATGAATTGCTTTGAGTACCAACACAGGTTTGCCAGAATTCAGCATTAGCGACTGGCTGGGCTTCAGGAGGCAATGCTAAACTTGGGCCATCTGGTCTGCTTTTTCACCTTCAGTTCTTGCCAAACAATGAGACAATAATCTGGTGCCTTTGATTAGTGATAGGTCTAGCAGGAGGTGATGGGTTAGGCTTTAAGTGGTTAGGAGGACAGGATGAGAGGAATGTCACGTGCTGACGTTAAGTGGAGAAGAGCTCTGTAAACACAGAGCATGGAGATTGCGCGTTGTGTGCAGTATTTTATTAAACTATTATTACTGGGATTTTTAGGGACAAATCCTGTGTCATGGCAGCCCTAATAAAACTAGACTAGATATTGTGACAGTTCCTGATTAGACAGAAACAATTCCATCTCCAAGGGAGTATACACAGTGTAACTGTGGCTTCATAGAATGAATTGGGTAGTGTTCCTCCAGTTTCTATTTTGTGGAATAGTTTGAAGAGTATTGTTATTAGATCTTCTTTCGAAGGTCTGATAGAATTCTGCACTAAAACCATCTGGTCCTGGGCTTTTTTTGTTTTGTAGACTTTTAATGATTGTTTCTATTTCCTTAGGGGTTATGGGAATGTATAGATGTTTTATCTGATCCCAATAGAACTTTGGTATTTGGTATCTGTCTAGAAAATTTTCTGTTTTATCCAGATTTTCCAGTTTTGTTGAATATAGGCTTTTGTAGTAGGAACTGATGATTTTTTTGAATTTCCAGTTTCTATTGTTATATCTCCCTTTCATTTCTGTGCCCTCTGGTTAGTCTGCTTAAGGGTTCATCTATCTTGTTGATTTTCTCAAAGAACCAGCTCCTGGTTTTGTTGATTCTTTGTATAATTATTTTTGTTTCTAGTTGCTTGATTTCAGCCCTGAGTTTGATTATTTCCTGCCATCTACTCCTCCTGGGTGTATTTGCTTCTTTCTGTTCTAGAGCTTTCAGGTGTTCTGTTAAGCTGCTAGTGTATGCTCTCTCCAGCTTCTTTTTGGAGGCCCTCAGCGCTATGAGTTTTCCTCTTAGCACTGCTTTCATTGTGTCCCATAAGTTTGCATATGTTGCACCTTCATTTTCATTAAACTCTAAAGTCTTTAATTTCTTTATTTCTTCCTTGACCAAGTTATCATTGAGAAGGGTATTGTACAGCTTCCATGTGTATGTGGGCTTTCTGTTGTTTTTGTTGGTATTGAAGATTAGCCTTAGTCTGTGGTGATCTGATAGGGTGCATGGAATTATTTCAGTTTTCTTATATCTGCTGAGGTCTGTTTTGCGATTGAGTATATGGTCAGTTTTGGAGAAGGTACAGTGAGGTGCTGAGAAGAAGGTATTTTTTTTTGTTATAGGATAAAATGTTTTATAGATATCTGTTAAATCCATTTGGTTCATAACTTCTGTTAGTTTTACTGTTTCTCTGTTTAGTTTGTGTTTCCCTGATCTGTCCATTGATGAGAGTGGGGTGTTGAAGTCTCCCACTATTATTGTGTGGGGTACAATGCGTGCTTTGAGCTTTCATAAAGTTCTTTTATGAATGTGGGTGCCCTTGTATTTGGAGCATATATGTTCAGAATTGAGAGTTCATCTTGGCAGATTTTTCTTTTGATGAGTATGAAGTGTCCTTTTTTATCTTTTTTTTGACTACTTTAGGTTGAAAGTTTGTTTTATTTGATATTAGAATGGCTACACCAGCTTGTTTCTTGGTACCATTTGCTTGGAAAATTGTTTTCCAGCCTTTTACTCTGAGGTAGTATATGTCTTTGTTACTGAAGTGCGTTTCCTGTATGCAGCAAAATGTTGGGTTCTCTTTATATATCCAGTCTGTTAGTCTGTGTCTTTTCATTGGAGAATTGAGCCCATTGATATTAAGAGATTTAAGGAGAAGTGATTGTTGCTTCCTGTCATTTTTGTTATTAGAGGTGGAGTTATGTTTATGTGGCTCTCTTCTTTTGGGTTTGTTAAAAGAAGATTGATTTCTTGCTTTTTCTAGTGTGTAGTTTCCCTCCTTTTGTTGGTGTTTTCCATTCATTATCCTTTGAAGGGCTAGATTTGTGGAAAGATATTGTGTACATTTGTTTTTGTCATGCAATACCTTGGCTTCTCCATCTATGGTAATTCAGAGTTTTGCTGGGTATAGTAACCTGGAATGGCATTTGTCTTCCCTTAGGGTCTATATGACATCTGCCCAGGATCTTCTGGCTTTCATAGTCTCTGGTAAGAAGTCTGGTGTAATTCTGATAGTCTGCCTGTTACTGACCTTTCCCCCTTACTGCTTTTCATATTCTTTCTTTGTTTAGTGCATTTGGTGTTTTGATTATTATGTGATGAGAGGAATTTCTGTTCTGGTCCAGTCTATTTGGACTTCTGTAGGCTTCTTGTATGTTCATGGGCATCTTTTTCTTTAGGTTAGAAAAGTTTTCTATAATTTTTTTGAAGACATTTACTGGCCCTTTAAGTTGGAAATCTTCACTCTCTTCTATACATATAATCCTTAGGCTTGGTCATCTCATTTTGTCCTGGATTTCCTGGGTGTTTTGGGTTAGGAGCTTTTTGCATTTTGCATTTTCTTTGACTGTTGTATCAATGCTTTCTATGGTATCTTCTGCATCTGAGATTCTCTCTTCTATCTCTTGTATTCTGTTGATGCTTGCATTTATGACTCCTGTCTTCTTTCCTAGGTTTTCTATGTCCAGAGTTGTTTCCCTTTGTGATTTCTTTATTGTTTCTACCTCCATTTTTAGATCCTGGATGGTTTTGTGCAATTCCTTCACTTGTTTTGTTGTGCTTTCCTGTAATTATTTAAGGGCTTCTGTTTACCTGTGTTCGCCTGTAGTTCTTTAAGGGAGTTATTTATGTCTTTCTTGAAGCCCTCTATCAGCATCATGAACTGTGATTTTAATTCCAAATCCTGCTTTTTCCAGTGTGTTGGGGTATCCAAGACTTGCTGTTGTGGGAGAATTGGGTTTGAATAATGCCATGTTGCCTTGATTTTGTTGGTAATATTCCTACGTTTTCCTTTCTTCATATGTTTATCTCTGGTGTTCGTTGGTCCTGCTGTCTCTGGCTAGCGCTTGTCCCTCCTGTGGGCCTGCAAGCCTGTCTCAGCACCCCTGGGTGATTAGCTCTCCCTTGGCACAGAGTGTGGTGATGCTTCCCCAGTCCTTGGTGCAGGTGGAGCCTGTTTGGATCCTGTCCCAGCTGCTTTGCCACTCCTGTGTTCCCTGAGCTCCTGGGTGTACACTCCTGCTCAGTTTTTGGAGAGACAATGGGGGTCTCACCTCCAAACCCGGTAGTCTAATCACTCCCTGCAGACCAGTTCTCTCCTGGTAGGATCAGTGCACAGAGTGCTGTGGTGCTGCCCAACTCCTGGGTGCAGGTGGAGATCAGATGGACCCTGTCTCAGCTGCTCTGCCACTCCTGTGTTCTCTGTGCTCCTCAGCCTGCTCAGTTGCCATAGAGAAAATGCCCTAGGTTTTCCAGCTCCAAGCTTGTCTCATTTTGTGATTTCTTTATTGTTTCTATTCCCATTTTTCCATTCTGTGAGATTTTGTTCAATTCCTTCACCTGTTTGGTTGTGTTTTCCTGTAGTTCTTTAAGGGATTTTTGTTTTTCTTCTTTAAGTGCTTCTACTTGTTTTCCTTTATTTCTTTAAGCAAGTTATTTATGTTCTTCTTTTTTCTTTTCTTTTCTTTCTTTTTTTAAAATTTCTATATTCTTTGTTTACATTCCAAAGGCTTTTCCCTTTCCCAGTTTCCCTCCCCCTCACCATAAGTCCCATAAGTCCTCTCCCCCCCGCCCCCGTTGCCCAATCACCTTCCCCCCACCATTTCTCTGTTCTGGTACTCTCCTACAAAACTGGATTTAGTCTTTTCTGGACCAGGGTCCTCTCCTTCCTTTTTCGTGGGAACCTTTTGCTTAGCTAATTGTGCCTTGAGTATTCAGAGCTTTTGGGCTAATTAATATCCACTTATCAGTAATTGCAATTCATATGTATTCTTTTGTGATTGGATTAACTCAGGATGACATTTTCCAGATCCAACCATTTGCCTACAAATTTCATGAATTCATTATTTTTAATTGCTGAGTAGTCTTCCATTGTATAAATATACCACATTTTCTGTATTCATTCCTCCGTTGAGGGACATCCGGGCTCCTTCCAACTTCTGGCTATTATAAATAAGGCTGCTATGAACATAGTGGAGCATGTGTCTTTATTGCATGCATGGGAATCCTCTGGGTATATGCCCAGGAGTGGTATGCCAGGGTCCTCTGAGGAACCACCATACTGATTTCCAGAGAGGTTGTACCATCTTGCAATCCCACCAACAATGGAGGAGTGTTCCTCTTTCTCTACATCCTTGCCAGCACCTGTTGTCTCTTGAGTTTTTTTATTTATTTATTTTTTATTTTCTATATTCTATGTTTACTTTCCAAAGGCTTTCCCCTTTCCCAGTTCCCCCCTCCCTATGTCCCATAGTTCCTCTCCCCCCCAATTATTCCCCAATCATTCCCCCTCCCCCCACAGTTTCTCTACAAAACTGGATCCAATCTTTCCAGGCCCAGGGTCCTCTCCTTTCTTCTTCTTGGGAATCATTTGACTTGCTAATTGTGCCTTGAGTATTTAGGGCTTCTGGGCTCATTAATATCCACTTATCATTGATTGCATTTCATGTGTATTCTTTTGTGATTGGGTTAGCTCACTCAGGATGATATTTTCCAGGTCTAACCATTTACCTACAAATTGCATGAATTCATTATTTTTAATTGCTGAGTAGTATTCCATTGTATAAATATACCACATTTTCTGTATCCATTCCTCCTTTGAGGGATATTTGGGCTGCTTCCAATTTCTGGCTATTATAAACAAGGCTGCTATAAACATAGTGGAGCATGTGTTTTTATTGTATGCAGGGGAATCCTCTGGGTATATGCCCAGGAGTGGTATGCCAGGGTCCTCTGGAAGGAACATGCCCAATTTTCTGAGGAACCGCCACACTGATTTCCAGAGCGGTTTTACCATTTTGCAATCCCACCAACAGTGGAGGAGTGTTCCTCTTTCTCCACATCCTCACCAGCATTTGTCGTCTCTTGAGTTTTTAATCTTAGCCATTCTGACTGGTGTGAGGTGGAATCTCAGGGTTGTTTTGATTTGCATTTCTCTGATGACTAACGATGTTGAACATCTCTTAAGGTGTTTCTCAGCCATCTGAATTTCTTCTGGTGAAAATTCTTTGTTTAGCTCTGTGCTCCCTTTTTTGATAGGGTTATTTGGTTCTTTGCGGTCTAACTTCTTGAGTTCTTTGTATATATTGGATATTAGCCCTCTGTCGGATGTGGGGTTGGTGAAGATCTTTTCCCACTTTGTTGGTTGTCCTTCTGACAGTGTCCTTTGCCTTGCAGAAACTTTGTAATTTTATGAGGTCCCATTTGTCAATTCTTGATCTTAGTGCATAAGCTATTGGTGTTCTGTTCAGGAACTTTCCCCTTGTGCCTATGTCCTCCAGGGTCTTCCCAAGTTTCTTTCCTAATAGTTTCAGTGTGTCTGGTTTTCTGTGGAGGTCCTTGGTCCACTTGGAGTTGATCTTAGTGCAAGGAGATAAGAGTGGGTCAATTCGCATTCTTCTGCATGTTGACCTCCAGTTGAACCAGCACCATTTGTTGAAAAGACTATCTTTTTTTCCACTGGATGGTTGTGGCTCCTTTATCAAAGATCAAGTGACCATAAGTCTGTGGGTTAATTTCTGGGTCTTCAATCCTATTCCATTGATCCACTTGCCTGTTGCTGTACCAATACCATGCAGTTTTTAACACAATTGCTCTGTAGTACTGTTTAAGGTCAGGGATATTGATTCCCCCAGAAGTCCTTTTATTGTTGAGAATAGTTTTAGCTATCCTGGGTTTTTTGTTGCTCCAGATGAATTTGAGAATTGCTCTTTCTAGATCTATAAAGAATTGAGTTGGGATTTTGATGGGGATCGCATTGAATCTGTATATTGCTTTTGGTAAGATGGCCATTTTTACTATATTGATCCTGCCAATCCAAGAGCATGAAATATTTTTCCATCTTCTGTGGTCTTCTTCGATTTCTTTCTTCAAGGACTTGAAGTTCCTGTCATACAGATCTTTTGCTTGTTTGGTTAGAGTTACGCCAAGGTACTTTATGTTGTTTGTGGCTATTGTGAAGGGTGTTATTTCCCTAACTTCTTTCTCAGCCTGCTTGTCCTTTGAGTATAAGAAGGCTACTGATTTGCTTGAGTTAATTTTATAACCAGCCACTTTGCTGAAGTTGTTTATCAGCTGTAGAAGTTCTCTGGTGGAGTTTTTTGGGTCACTTAAGTAAACTATCATATCATCTGCAAATAATGATAGTTTGACTTCTTCCTTTCCAATTTGTATCCCTTTGACTTCCTTATGTTGTCTAATTGCTCTTGCTAGAACTTCAAGTACTATATTGAAAAGATATGGAGAGAGAGGGCAGCCTTGTCTAGTCCCTGATTTTAGTGGGATTGCTTCAAGTTTCTCTCCATTTATTTTGATGTTGGCTACTGGTTTGCTGTAGGTTGCTTTTACTATGTTTAGGTATGGGCCTTGAATTCCTGCTCTTTCCAAGACTTTTAGCATGAAAGGATGCTGAATTTTGTCGAATGCTTTTTCAGCATCTAATGAGATGACCATGTGGTTTTTTTCTTTCAGTTTGTTTATGTAGTGGATTACATTGATGGATTTCCGTATGTTGAACCATCCCTGCATCCCTGGGATGAAGCCTACTTGATCATGGTGAATGATCGTTTTGATGTGCTCTTGGATTCGGTTGGCAAGAATTTTATTTAGTATTTTTGCATCGATATTCATATGAGAAATTGGCCTGTAGTTCTCTTTCTTGGATCTTTTTGTGGTTTAGGTATTAGCGTAATTGTGGCTTCAAAGAATGAGTTGGGCAGTATCCCATCTGTCTCTATTTTGTGGAATAGTTTGAAAAGTATTGGTGTTAAGTCTTCTTTGAAGGTCTGGTAGAATTCTGCATTAAAACCGTCTGGTCCCGTACTTTTCTTGCTTGGGAGGCTTTCTATAACCCCTTCTATTTCTTTAGGGGTTATGGGACTATTTAGCTGGTCTATTTGATGCTGATTTAATTTTGGTATTTGGTATCTGTCTAGGAAATTGTCCATTTCCTCTAGATTCTCCAGTTGTTTTGAGTATAGACCTTTGTAGTAGGATCTGATGATCTTTTGAATTATCTCTTGAGTTTTTAATCTTAGCTATTCTGACTGGTGTGAGGTGGAATCTCAGGGTTGTTTTGATTTGCATTTCCCTGATGACTAATGATGTTGAACATCTTTTAAGGTGCTTCTCAGCCATCCAAATTTCTTCTGGTGAAAATTATTTAGCTCTGTACATCATTTTTTAATAGGGTTCTTTGGTTCTTTGGGGTCTAACTTCTTGAGTTCTTTGTATATATTGGATATTAATCCTCTGTCAGATGTGGGGTTGGTGAAGATCTTTTCCCACTTTGTTGGTTGCTGTTTTGTCCTTCTGACAGTATCTTTTGCCTTACAGAAACTTTGTAATTTTATGAGGTCCCATTTGTCAATTCTTGATCTTAGAGCATAAGCTATTGGTGTTCTGTTCAGAAACTTTCCCCCTGTGCCCATGTCCTCCAGGGTCTTCCCCAGTTTCTTTTCTATTAGTTTCAGTGTGTCTGGTTTTATGTGGAGTCCTTGATCTATTTGGAGTTGATCTTAGTACAAGGAGATAAGAGTGGGTCAATTTGCATTCTTCTGCATGTTGACCTCCAGTTGAACCAGCACCATTTGTTGAAAAGGCTATCTTTTTTCCACTGGATGGTTGTGGCTCCTTTATCAAAGATCAAGTAACCATGAGTCTGTAGGTTCATTTCTGGGTCTTCAATTTTATTCCATTGATCTACTTTCCTGTTGCTGTACCAATACCATGCAGTTTGCTATTGAAGTGCAAGGTTGCAGGAAAGAAGCAGAGTCTCTTCTGCTTTAAGGCTAGTTAAAGCTTTTCATGTCTATCCTTTTCTTTAAATGTTTAGTACCTTCCTGGTGACTAGGTTTTTTTAAGGTCTCCCTTTCCCTCTCTCTCTACCCCTCTCCTCTCATGCATATATATCATATATGCACATAGATTCATTGTATACCATAACAGTTCAACCTTTCAAAGCTCACAGATGAGTCCTTTACACTGTGTAGCCAAAACCATAGTCGACTTGTGGAACCATTTCATTTTCTGTAAGAGAATCCTTTATTTAGCACTTAACCCTCCCCTCCCCCACCCTCTTTAGCCACTAATTCACCTTCTATTGATTTACGAATTCTAGATGTTTTATATAAATAAAACCATACACATTTTCAGTAGTGAGAACTGAACATAGAACCTTGCACTTGAAAGTAAGGCTGTCTACCACTATATATCTAGGCTATTTTAAATGTTTTATTTTTTAGACAGGATCTTGTCAAATTGACCTAACCTGCTTTGAGTTTGTGATGTTGACTAGGCCTTGATCTTGCAATCCTTCTGCCTCAGCTTCTTAAGGATCTTGGATTACAGACTTGTGCTACTAGGGCTGGCTCGGGTATTTTCTTTTGAGACTTTTTCATATAGTATAAGGTTATCAGGAGTCATCTATATTTTAGTTTGTATTAATATTTCATTTCTTTTTTATTATAAAGCACACACATACAACTTTTACATCTTTAATAATTTTAAAGTATAGAATTCAGTGGCATTTGGCACATCTGAAGTTGGGCATCTAGGATCACTGTCTATATTAAACATTTTCATTAATCCAAAAGAAACTCTGTACCTATTGAATGATCCTTTCCATTACCCCTTCCTCAACAACCATTGTAAATGGAACTTTTAAATGTTATTTAATAATTCTGTTAGTTATTAATGTGACCTGGCTACTTCCCACCTCAACCTACACCCAGCCCTCATACTTGAGGTAGAGTCTAATGGAATTAGCAAAATTACTGGGTTATTTACCCCTAATCTAGTTTTTTCTACCTTAGACTGTTAATTTTCTAGCTGTCCTCCACAAAGTTTATTGTCTGAGTCATGCCTGGGTTATCTCTACTCCATTGGTCCATCTGCAGGGGTCACTTTCCTCAGTTTCATGAACCTGGTCCATCATGTTTAAAGGAGACCTCCTGTTTCCTTCATCTTTCTTTCTCCTCCCCCTCCTTCCTCTCTTCTCTCTCCTTATAGTCCTTACCTGTGACCTCTTTTAACCAATAGCTTTAAATTGGGTAACAAGGTTTACCCAACAAATGGTAAACATGAGAATCTGCTTATTGATTGCAACCAGATCTTGGGATTCAGAATTTAGCATTTGAATACACAATACCAGACTCACCCCTAAAAAACCACCAATGTATTCACATCTCTGGACTGCTCTATTTCTTATATTTCCTATAAATGGAATCATATAATGTGTATAGTTCTTTATGTCTGTTTTTTCCATTTTCAGCAATATTTCTAAGAGCCATTCATGCCATAACATATATAGTTTATACCTTTGTCTAAGTAACTGTATACTGTTCATTTGTATGTATATTCTGTACCTTACCCACAGCTCAGTTTATGGCTTAGCTTATGGGTATTTGAGTTGTTTTTACTTTTTATGGATAATCAATAATGGTGCTATGCACATTCATGTACGAATTTTGTCTAAATTTCTTATTTTCCTTTAAATTTTTTCTTAGTTTTTTTGAGAATTTTGTAGAATGCATTTTAAAAATTATATTCATCCCTCCCCCAGTTTCTTCCAGGTCCTTCCCCATTTTGCTACAGTACCCAACTTTGTGTCCTATGGCTTTTTAGCAAATATTCACCAAATACAATCTGTGCTACTCATATATTTGTATTTTTCCTTTGATTGAAAATAGATTTGTATACAACATTATTTGATTATGGTGTATTGTCCTTTAGCTGCAAGTTGGTCTTTGTCACCCCTTTGGGTGACAAACTATCTGTTTCCTCTCTCCTTAGAACACAAGCATATAAGGAATGATACTAAAATAAAACAAACACACGTAAATCAGAACAGGAACAAATTAGTAATGGGAAAAAAGTGCCAAAGAAAAGGCAGCACACACACACACACACACACACACACACACACACACCATAGGAACACAAATCTGGAAGCCATAGTATATATGCAGAGGATCTGTGCAGTATTGAAGAAAATGCACTGACAGACACATTATGAGAAAAAGAACCTCCAGAGATGCTATTGAATTCATTTAGTGTTGGCTATCTACTTTTGGGCGTGGGACCTACCTGGTGTTTCCCCAGGGAGACTCCCTTGGAGGACATTAATTTTGCAAGTGGCTATCATTGGAGATAGTTTCTGGGCTAGAGATGGTGGTGTATATTTACTACTTCTCTCAGCTCTAGGACTCCGTTTAGTTCAGATCCATGTAGGCCCTGTGCATGCTGCCTTACTTTCTGAGTTCATGAGTGCTTTGTGTGCCTTGTTCCCTTGGTGGACTCCCTCTCCTCTGGCTCTTACACTCTTTCTGCCTCTTCTCCAGGGTTCCCTGAGGCCTGGGGTGGGGGGGGAGGATTTGACACAGTCATCCTGTTTAGGACAGTGTTCTAAGGTCTCTAATTCTGCATATTGTTTTGCTGATGGGTGTCAGTATTTGTTCCCGTCGGCTGAAGAAGCTTCTCTGGTGCTGACTGAGCAATGCACTGATTTGTGAGCATAGCAGGAAATTGTGAGGAATAATTTTACTGGCATGTTCCTTTGGCCCCTAGCCTAATGTAGTCCCAGGTTCTTGGCTACCTAACAGCACCAGGTATGGGTTCCAGTTCTTGGAATGGACCTCAGATCAAATCAGATTTTGTTGCTTGCTCCCACAGTTTTGTGGCACTATAACACCAGCATATCTTGTAAGAAAGGTCACCATTGTAGACCTAAGGGTTTGGGGTTGGATTGGTATGCATCTTTCTTTTTGGTAGCATGCAGAGTACCTTTCAGTATCTTGAACACTGGTTTATAGAGGTGAAGGCTTTAAGTACGCCACCAGTTCAGCTTTTCTGTGTTCAATGAGTTATGTAGGTGTCTTCAGAAATAGGTCCTTACCATCAGTTTGTAGAAAGTATTTGCAATAGCATAGGTTGTTTGGGGATTCCATGGGACCTCTTGGGCCAACAGTTCAACTATTTGTAATCCATTTTCTGGGACTGGAAACTTCATTTAGTGATGAGAGATGTCCAGTTGGGACGGACTCAGTCTCCTCCATTATTTGGTGATTACATTTAGACTGCCTTCATATTATAGGAAGTGTGTATGTGTTAGGTTTCCATTTCCCTCAAATGGCTCTCAGTTTTAACTGTCCCTCTCTGTGTTCCCTCCCACTTCCCCATTTTATCTTCCCATTTCAGTTTGCCCATCACAGATATCTATTCTATTGGCCATTCCCTCTACTCCCTCACTCTAAACCTAGCCTCTGTGTTTAGACAGAGCTGCTCTGTGTTTAGAGTGAGGGATCAGAGGGGATGGCCAATAGATGGGATCTTACTTGTTAATGACTTAACAGCTAACATCTACATATAAGAGAATACATACTATAATTGTATCACCTCATTCAGGACGATTTTTCCCCTCCATTAATTAATTTATTTATTCATTTTACATCCTGATTGTTCCCCCCTCTCACAGTCCCTCTCCCTAATTCCTTATTCCCTTCTCCTCTCTCTGATGCAGTGGACTCCCCTACTCCCCTGTGTATCCCTCTACCCTGGCACATCAAGTCTCTGTGGGGCTAGGTGCATCCTCTTCCACTGAAGCCAGACAAGGCAGCCCAGTTAGGGCAATGTATTCCTCAGACAGGCAACAGCTTTAGGGATAGTCCCCATTCCAGTTCTTGGGGTATTCACATGAAGACTGAGCTGCATATCTGCTACATTTGTGCTGGGAGGTCTAGGTCCAGCCTGTGTATGCTCTTTGAGGTCCAGTCTCTGAAAGCCACCAAGGGTCCAGGTTAGTTGACTCTGCTGTTCTTACTGTGGAGTTCTTATCCCCTTTGGGGCCTGCAATTCTTCCCCCAACTCTTCCATTAGAGCTCCAAGCTCTATTCAATGGGTATCTGCATCTGTTTCTGTCAACTCTTTGGGATGAAGCCTTTAGAGGACAGTTATGCTAGGCTCCTGTCTGCAAGCATAGCAGAGCATCATTAGGAGTGTCAGGGATTGGTACTTGCCCATGGAATGGGTCTCAAGTTTGGCCAGTTATTGGTTGGTCATTCCTTCAGTCTCTGCTCTTACCTTTGTTCCTGTATTTCTTTTACAGAACAAATTTTGGGTCAAACGTTTTGTGGGTGGGTTGGTGTCTTTATCTCTCCACTGGAGGTCCTACCTGGCTATAGGAGGTGGCCTCTTCAGGTTCCATAGCTCACTACTATGTATCTAAGGTAAGGTCAACCACGTTGACTCCTGGGAGCCTTGCCCATCCCAGGTCTCTGGCATTTCCTTGAGATTCCCTTCTTCCCTGGAAGCTGCAGATTTCCCTTCAGTCTCCTGGCCCTCTGGTCCTCTTTCCTGTCTCTCCCCACACCTGATCCTGCCCCACACCACTTCCCTCCCCATCCCTTCTCCCATCCAGTTCCTTCCCTCCTTTTACATCTGGGTTGATTCTAGTTTTTGACTATAATGAATAAAGCTACTGTGAGCATAGTGGAGCACAGGTCCTTGTGGTATGGTGGAGCATCTTTTGGATATATGCCTAGGAGCTGTATAGTTGGGTCTTCAGGTAGAACTATTTCTATTTTTTCCTGAGGAACCACCAGATTGATTGTACAAGTGGTTGTAGAAGTTTGCAATTCCACCAGTAATGGAGGAGTGTTCCCTTTCCCGTCATTCTCACTAGCATCTGCTGTTGCTTGAGGATGATGAACATTTCTTTAAGTGCTTCTTGGCCATTCGAGATTCCTTTGTTAAGAATTCTCTCTGTGCCCCATTTTTCAATTGGGTTATTAGGTTTATAAGTGTCTAACTTCTTGATTTCTGTATCTATTTTGGATATTAACTCTCTGTTGGATGTAGAGTTAGTGAAGATCTTTTCCCAATCTGTAGACTGCCATTTCAGCCTATTGATAGTGTTCTTTGCTTTACAGAAGCTTTTCAGTTTCATGAGGTTCCATTGATCAATTTTTGATCTTAGAGCCTGTGAGATTGGTGTTCTGTTCAGGAAGTTATCTTACGAGTTCAAGGCTATTTCCCACTTTCTCTTTTATTTGATTTAGTGTATCCAGTTTTATGTTGAGGTCTTCAATCTACTTGGACTTGATTTTTGTGCAGGGTGATAAATATGAATCTATTTGCATTCTTCTACATGCAGACATCCAGTTAGACCAGCACCATTTTTTGAAGATGTCTTTTTTCATCATATGGTTTTGTTTTCTTTGTCAAAAATTATGTTTCCATAGGTGTGTGAATTTATTTCTGGGTCTTTGATTGATTCCATTGATTGACCTGTTTTTTTCTAGCTCTATCTGTTTACCTGTGAATGTCATAATTTTATTTTTAAAAAGCCTCCACAATCCTCTTTTCTTTGTATTTTTGGCTCTAAAGCCAGAATCAAGTGGCTGAAACTGCCAATCTCTGTTGCTTGCTGGGGCTGCAACATGGCTCTCTCTTTCAATATATTTTCACAGCCTTCTCTTGTGGATGGTCTTCTTCACTGCCTAAACTTTTATTAAATTCATTTTCCACAAGTTGGAAGCTTAGCTGAGTAGGATCTTGCCCTGAGATCACCACTGTCTATATTTCATTAGTTCATGCTTTTCTTTAATTTTTTTTTATTTTTTTGAGCACTGGAACTAGCTCTATTAAATGTATTGGTGCTCTTTTCTCCTCAAACTGTATATTTTATACTTTTGCTTAGCTTGCCCCCCTTTGTTCTAGATCTGCATAAGTGTGACTGCTAATAACCACACAATAAGTCGCTACCGGGCTGTCTTTGACTGTTGTCTGCCAGTGCCAACAATCCAAAACTCTTCAGGTTAGCTTCAGGCAGATTTTTTTTTTTTTTGGACAAGGACAGAAAGCAGCTACTTTGTTCATTAATATGTCACAAGAATGTCTCTAGGGGCTCTACCAGAGCCTGACAAATACAGAGGTGGATGCTTGCAACCAATATTGGACTTAGCATGGGGTCCCCAATGGAGAAGTTAGAGAAAGGACTGAAGGCTTTCCGGTCTGATCCTGGGCCCTGAGCAGACCTTGGGAGTGCATGAAGTCCTCAAGACACATGGTCCTCAGGGCCATGACCCACCGGGGCCCACCCATATGGCTGTGGTAACCCATGGGCTGCATTCCAAGAGTTCTAAAGCCATTTGTCATTTCTCTTGAATGGCCTTCAGCAACAGAGGGAGTTCTAGGATGGCCAGGACTACACAGAGAAACCCTCTCTCAAAAAAAAAAAAAAAAAAAAAAAAAAAAAGAAAACAAAACAAACAAACAACCATCACTAATAAAAAGAACAGAGATGAAGTGGAAAATAACCGATAACACTAGCGTGTTATTATTTCATAGAATTTCATTTTAGTTATATACGTATATGCAAATACATATGCTGCATATAAAATGTATTGCCTCCGCTGGGCCACTTCACTAGGCTGTCCCTCTGTTAGCCATTTCTCTGGCGGGAGACCCTGAGTTCCTCTTGCTACCACGCAACACCTCACACACCTACGGTTTGCCAGCTCGCCATCTGGTAGAAGCCTGATTCTTAATGCTTAATTAGTTAGCCAATTAGATTTATGTATATTATAATCACAATTACAAGATGCCAATACAGTAATTCCAGAGCCAATTAAAAGTGATAAAGCTTTATCCCAATATTTCTAACCTTATGAAAACACACAGATAAATGTCAGAAGCCATCTGGTTTCCGACCTGTGACCTCTCTCTTACGACCTCTGTGACTCCCCCAATCCTAGCTCCATCTCCCTTTTCCTGTCCAATCACTGGCCTTCCTCTGCCCTAATATGATTGGACATGGAAAATCTTGCAATAGAATTCTTACAAAATAATACTAATTATGTAGTGCTCTATTCAGAGTGTATGAAATAAAGTGGCCATGTGTGATAGTGCATGCCTGTAATCCCAGCATTCTGGAGGCAGAGGCTGGTGGGTCTCTGTGAGTTTGAGGTCAGGCTGGTCTACTATAGTATGTTTCAGGATAGCCATGACTTATGTAGAAATACCCTGTCTCAAAAGGCAAAAACAAACAAAAATTTAAGACAAGGTCTAATGTAGCCCAGGCACCCCTGGAACTCCTTATGTAGGACAACCCTGGACTTATCCTTTTCCTGCTACCTTCTGAGTGCTGGGGTTATGAATGCCCACTATCATACTTGGTTTATGTAGTGGACATCAAACATTGAGTTTTACTTAATGATGTTAGACAAGGGCTTTACCAACTGAACTATATCCCAAATTCAGAGTGTCTGTATGTGTTCATATGTATAGATGTGTGTGCAGGCCTGTAATCATCCTTGGGTCTTGACCTAAAGTCCATCGAACTTAGTTTTTGAGGCAGAATCTCTCACTGAGACCTGGGACTTGATGTCTGGGCTACACTACCTGTCCAGTGAGTCTTGGGGATCCTCTTGTTTCTTCTACCTCTCAAGTGTTGTGAGTTTAGTACATATGCCTCAATGACTTTCCATATACATGCTGGAGAAGACGCTCAGTAGCTCCTGGTTACAGCGAACATGACGCCAGCTGAGCTTTCTCTTCCTCAGCCCATTTGGCAGTTGTTTAGAATCAAGTAGGTCCCAATTTTAGCCACCAATAAATATAATGAACACATCTGAGGAATAAAGCATTGACCTTTCTAGATCTCAACTATAAAAGTGAGAGATGCGAGGACGACATAAAGCTAGTGGCACTGCATTTGCATCAGTGTCTGGATTGATGGATTGGCTATAGTCCTCAAGGAGCTTTTACATTGCTCATCCTACATTGTGGTTTGAATTTTACTCTTAGTGTTTTTTTTTAAACTGAATATATTCTTTATTTACATTTCATTTCCCTTTTCCTGGCTGCCCACCCCCGAAAGGTACCATATGCCCTTTTCCCTCCCCCTGTTCTCCCATCCTCCCCTTCCCACTTCCCTGTTCTGGTATTCCCCTACACTGATGCATTCCCTAACCCTAACCCTAACCCTAACCCTAACCCTAACCCTAACCCTAACCCTAACCCATCCAGGGTCCACTGCTTCCTTCTTCTCGGACATCATTTGGTATGTGGATTGTGTCTTAGGTGTTCCAAGAGTCTAGGCTAATATCCACTTATCAGTGAGTGCATACCATGGGTATTCTTTTGAGACTGGGTTACCTCACTTAGTATGATGTTCTCCAGCTCTATCCATTTGTCTAAGAATTTCATGAATGCATTGCTTCTAATGGCTGAATAGTACTCCATTGTGTATATATACCACATTTTTTGTATCAATTCCTCCGTTGAGGGACATCTGGGTTCTTTCCAGCTTCTGGCTATTATAAATAAGGCTGCTATGAACATGGTGGAGCATGTATCCTTATTACATGCTGGGGAATCTTCTGGGTATATGCCCAAGAGTGGCATGGCTGGGTCCTCTGGAAGTATCGTGTCTGGTTTTCTGAGGAACTGCCAGACTGATTTCCAGAGTGGTTGTACCAGCTTGCAATCCCACCAGCAGTGGAGGAGTGTTCCTCTTTCTCCACATCCTCGCCAACACCTGATGTTTCCTGAGTTTTTTTTTTAATTTTTAATTTTCTATATTCTTTGTTTACATTCCAAAGGCTTTCCTCTTTCCCAGTCCCCCCCCCAGTATATGTCCCATAAGTCCTCTTCCCTCTGCCCATTCCCCAATCACCCCCTCCTCCCAACCATTTCTCTGTTCTGGTACTCTCCTACAATACTGGATCCAGTCTTCTTGGGACCAGGGTCCTCTCCTTCCTTCTTCTTGGGAATCTTTTGATTTGCTAATTGTGCCTTGAGTATTCAGAGCTTCTGGGCTAATTAATATCCACTTATGAGTGATTGCATTTCATGTGTATTCTTTTGTGATTGGATTAACTCACTTAGGATGATATTTTCCATGTCTAACCATTTGCCTACAAATTTCATGAATTCATTATTTTTAATTGCTGAGTAGTCTTCCATTGTATAAATATACCACATTTTCTGTATCCATTCCTCCTTTGAGGGACGTCTGGGCTCTTTCCAACTTCGGGCTATTATAAATAAGACTGCTGTGAACATAGTGGAGCATGTGTCTTCACTGCATGCAGGGGAATTCTCTGGGTATATTCCCAGGAGTGGTATGACAGGATCCTCTGGAAGTGTCATGCCCAATTTTCTGAGGTACTGCCAGACTGATTTCCAGAGCTGTTGTACCATCTTGCAATCCCACCAACAGTGGAGGAGTGTTCTTTCTCCACATCCTTGCCAACACCTGTTGTCTCTTGAGTTTTTAATCTTAGCCATTCTGACTGGTGTGAGGTGGAATCTCAGGGTTGTTTCGATTTGCATTTCCCTAATGACTAATGATGTTAACATTTCTTAAGGTGCTTCTTAGCCATCCGAAGTTCTTCAGGTAAAAAGTCATTGTTTAGCTCTGTACCCCATTTTTTGATAGGGTTATTTGGTTTTCTGGGGTCTAACTTCTTGAGTTCTTTGTATACGTTGGATATTAGCCCTCTGTCAGATGTAGGGTTGGTGAAGAGCTTTTCCCAATTTGTTGGTTGCCAATTTGTCCTTTCGACAGTGTCTTTTGCCTTACAGAAACTTTGTAATTTTATGAGGTCCCATATGTCTATTCTTGATCTTAGAGCCTAAGCTATTGGTGTTCTGTTCAGGAACTTTCCCCCTGAGCCAATGTCCTCAAGGGTCTTCCCCAGTTTCTTTTCTATTAGTTTCAGTGTGTCTGATTTTATGTGGAAGTCCTTGATCCACTTGGAGTTGAGCTTAGTTCAAGGAGATAAGAGTGGATCAATTCTCATTCTTCTGCATGCTGATCTCCAGTTGGGCCAGCACCATTTGTTGAAAAGGCTATCTTTTTTCCACTGGATGTTTTCAGCTCCTTTGTCGAAGTTCAATTGACCATAGATGTGTGGGTTCACTTCTGGGTCTTCAATCCTATTCCATTGATCCACCTCCCTGTCGCTGTACAAATACCATGCAGTTTTTTTTTCAATTTTTTTTATTGGATATATTCTATATTTACAATTCATTTCCCTTTTTCTGGTTCCCCACCCCCAAAGGTCCCACATGCCCTTTTCCCTCCCCCTGCTCCCTCATCCACCCCTCCCCCCTCACTGTTCTTGTACTCCCCCACAGTGATGTTTTGGTCCATTCTAGCACCAGTGTCCACTCCTTTCTTCTTCTTCTTTTTTTTTAATTTTATTTTCTATATTCTATGTTTACATTCCAAAGGCTTTCCCCTTTCCCAGTTCCCACCCACCATAGTTCCCATAGTTTCTCTCCCCCCCATCTGTTCCCCGATAATTCCCCCTCCCCCCTCGGTTTCTTTACTAAACTGGATGCAATCTTTACAGGCCCAGGGTCCTCTCCTTTCTTCTTCTTGGGAATCATTTGACTTGCTATTTGTGTCTTGAGTATTTAGGGCTTCTGGGCTCATTAATATCCACTTATCAGTGATTGCATTTCATGTGCATTCTTTTGTGATTGGGTTAATTCACTCAGGATGATATTTTCCAGGTCTAACCATTTACCTACAAATTGCATGAATTCATTATTTTTAATTGCTGAGTAGTATTCCATTGTATAAATATACCACATTTTCTGTATCCATTCCTCCTTTGAGGGATATTTGGGCTGCTTCCAATTTCTGGCTATTATAAACAAGGCTGCTATAAACATAGTGGAGCATGTGTCCTTATTGCATGCAGGGGAATCCTCTGGGTATATGCCCAGGAGTAATACCATGCAGTTTTAAACACTATTTCTCTGTTGTACTGCTTGAGGTCCGGGATACTGATTCCCCCAGAAGTTCTTTTACTGTTGATAATAGTTTTAGCTATTCTGGTTTTTTTTGTTATTCCAGATGAATTTGAGAATTGCTCTTTCTAACTCTATGAAGAACTGAGTTGGGATTTTGATGGGGATTGCGTTGAATCTGTATATTGCTTTTTGGCAAGATTGCCATTTTAACTATATTAATCCTGCCGACCCAGGAGCATGAAAGATTTTTCCATTTTCTGAGGTCTTCTTCCATTTCCTTTTTCAGAGACCTGAAATTCTTGTCATACAAATCTTTCACTTGTTTGGTTATAGTCACACTAAGATACTTTATATTATTTGTGGCTATTGTGAAGGGTGTCATTTCCCTAATTTCTTTCTCAGCCAATGTACTAAACAAAGAAAGAATATTAAAGGCAGTAAGAGAAAAAGGCCAACTAACATATAAAGGAAGACCTATTAGAATCACACCAGACTTCTCACCAGAGACCACGAAAGCTAGAAGATCCTGGGCAGATCTCATGCAGACTCTAAGAGAACACAAATGTTAGCCAAGACTACTATACCCAGCAAAACCCTCAATCACCATAGATGGAGAAAACAAAATATTCCATGACAAAACAAAATTTACACAATATCTTTCCACAAACCCAGCCCTACAAAGGATAATAGGAGGAAAACTCCAATACAAGGAGGGAAACTACACCCTGGAAAAAGCAAGATAGTAACCTTCTTCCATCAAACTCAAAAGAAGATAACCACTCAAAAACAAAAATCTCATCAAAATGACAGGAAGTAATAATCACTATTCCTTAATATCTCTTAATATCAATGGACTCAATTCTCCAATAAAAAGACACAGACTAACAGACTGGATACATAAACAGGACCCTACATTTTGCTGCATACAGGAAACACACCTCAGAGTCAAAGACAAACACTACCTTAGAGTAAAAGGCTAGAAGACAAGTTTACAAGCAAATGGTCTCAGAAAACGAGCTGTAGTAGCCATTCTAATATCAAATAAAATTGACTTTCAACCTAAAGTCATCAAAAGAGACACAGAAGGTCACTTCTTGCTGATCAAGAAAAAAAAATCCACCAAGAAGAACTCACAATTCTGAGTATCTATGCTCCAAATGGAAGGGCACACTCATTCATAAAAGAAACTTTACTAAAGCTCAAAGCACACATTGCACCTAACACAATAATTGTGGGGGACCTCAACACTCCACTATCCTCAATGGACTGATCAGGAAAACAGAAACTAAACAGGGACACAGGGAACCTTATTAAAGCTTTGGACCAGTTGGATTTAAAATGTATACATAGAACATTTCATCCTAAAGCAAAAGAATATACCTTTTTCTCAGTACCTCATGGTACCTTCTCCAAAATCAACCATATAGTTGGTCACAAGACAGACCTCAACAAATATAAGATGGAACTAATCCCATGCCTCCTATTGGATCATCATGGAGTAAGAGTGGTCTTCAATAGCAACAAAAACAACAGAAAGTCCACATACACATGGAGGCCGAACAATATTCTACTCAATGATACCTTAGTTAAGGAAGAAATAAAGAAAAAAATCACTTTTTAGAATTTAATGAAAATGAAGGCACAACATACCCAAATCTATGGGACACAATGAAAGCAGTGCTAAGAGGAAAACTCATAGCCTTGAGTGCCCCCAAAAAGAAACAGGAGAGAGCATATACTAGCAACTTAATGATACACCTGAAAGCTCTGGAACAAAAAGAAGCTAATTCACCCAGGAGTAGTAGAAGACAGGAAATCATCAAACTAAGGGCTGAAATCAATCAAGTTGAAACAAAGAGAACCATACAAAGAATCAAAACCAAGAGCTGGTTCTTTGAGAAAATCAACAAGATAGATAAACCCTTAGCCAAAGGGCACAGAGACAGTATCCAAATTAACAAAATTAGAAATGAAAAGGGGGATATAACAACAGAAACTGAGGAAATTCAAAAAATCATCAGATTCTACTACAAAAGCCTATACTCAACACAAGTGGAGAATCTGGAGGAAATGGACAATTTCTAGACAGATACCAAATACCGAAATTAAATCAGGATCAAATAGATCGTCTAAACAGTCCAATAACCCCCAAAGAAATAGAAGGGGCCATAGAAAGTATTCTAACCAAAAAAAAGCACAGGCCCAGATGGTTTTAGTGCAGAATTCTATCAGATCTTCAAAGACCTAATACCAATACTCTTCAAACTATTCCACAAAATATAAACAGAAGGAACACTACCCAACTCATTTTATGAAGCCACAATTACCCTGATACCAAACCACAGAAAGATCGAACTAAGAAAGAGAACTTCAGACCAATTTACCTTATGAACACCGATGCAAAAATACTCAATAAAATTCTTGCCAACCAAATCCAAGAGCACATCAGAATGATATTTCACCATGATCAAGTTGGCTTCATCCCAGGGAAGCAGGGATGGTTTAATATACGGAAATCCATTAATGTAATCCACTACACAAACAAACTGAAAGACAAAAAACCACATGGTCATCTCATTAGATGCTGAAAAAGCATTCAACAAAATTCAGCATCCTTTCATGTTGAAAGATTTGGAAAGAACAGCAATTCAAGGCCCATACCTAAACATGGTAAAAGCAATTTACAGCAAACCGGTAGCCAATATCAAAGTAAATGGAGAAAAACTTGAAGCAATCTCACTAAAATCAGGGACTAGACAAGGATGCCCCCTCTCACCATAACTCTTCATGTTTTTAATCTTGAAAATAGTTGTTCACAAATGTAGGTACTACCAGAAGAGGACAGCAAAAATTGCGATTGTGGAGCCAGGGATATTTGTTTCTGGGAGATAGTTCTTGTAAATGTCAAGTAAGGAGATATGAATAACGTCTCCTCAAGTTAAATATCAGACTGAAGCTCCATTTATTGTTTGAAAATTGGCAGATGTCATAATTATGTCAAATAAAGATGGAGTAGTAAATATACCAAAATATTTTCCTGAAAAACTTACAAATCTCTTTCAAATTATTGAATCAGACTGATAATCAAGGCTACATAATATGTTTAGCAAACATGTCAAAATACATGAAGCTATCTTCCTTAATTTGAGTTTACCATAATTTCAGTTTCATAATACTGTTAAGGTTGGAAATATTGTCTTGATAAGTTGGTTTTTACCTGAAATGTGAAATGTTTAATTCCTTTTAATCAGTCATTGAATCCATTAAAAATACTATATCTCTAAGTCAGTTTTCACTGGCAAATTGTGGCATAAATTTTATTTTTGATACCACAAGCAAGTTGACAACATTGTAAATCATAAAATCTTTTTAACCTTTGGCCTGAACTTAGCCATCTTATGTCAGAGAAATTTTTGTCCCGATAGCATCAGTTCTTTTTAGGAATTGTTGTTATCGGTGATGATTTAATCTGTTGGTCACTGTGAAACTCTTTCTTGATGATGACTTGAATGATGTTATCCATTTTAATGCCTTTGCATGTAAATTTTTTGATATAATATGCAATAGTTATTAAATATGAATTTTGGAAAGCAATTATATCAACAGAAGATGCTGTTTTTCCTTTCCTTTCCTTTCCTTTCCTTTCCTTTCCTTTCCTTTCCTTTCCTTTCCTTTCCTTTCCTTTCCTTTCCTTTCCTTTCCTTTCCTTTCCTTTCCTTTCCTCTCCTCTCCTCTCCTCTCCTCTCCTCTCCTCTCCTCTCCTCTCCTCTCCTCTCCTCTCCTCTCCTCTCCTCTCCTCTCCTCTCCTCTCCTCTCCTCTCCTCTCCTCCCCTCCCCTCCCCTCCCCTCCCCTCCCCTCCCCTCCCCTCCCCTCCCCTCCCCTCCCCTCTCCTCTCCTCCCCTCTCCTCTCCTCCCCTCCCCTCCCCTCCCCTCCCCTCCCCTCCCCTCCCCCCTTCTTGTCAACTTGAAGTAAGCTATGGTCATCTTGAAGGGAGGAATCTCAATTGAAAAGTTGCCTCCATCACATTAGCCTATAGGCAATTCTGTGAGGGATCTCCATGATTAATGACCAGTGTGGGAAGGTCCAACTGTGGTACTCCTGCTGGGCAGGTGAGCCTGGATTGTATAAGACAGCAAGCTGAGAAAGCCAGTAAACGGCTTTCCTCCACACCCCCTCTTCAGTTCTGTCCTCCACACCCTCCTCTTCAGTTCTGTCCTCCACACCCTCCTCTTCAGTTCTGTCCTCCACACCCTCCTCTTCAGTTCTGTCCTCCACACCCTCCTCTTCAGTTCTGTCCTCCACACCCTCCTCTTCATTTCTGTCCTCCACACCCCCTCTTCAGTTCTGTCCTCCACACCCCCTCTTCAGTTCTGTCCTCCACACCCTCCTCTTCAGTTCTGTCCTCCACACCTCCTCTTCAGTTCTGCCATCATGTTCTTGTTTTGCCTTGATTTCCCTTCCTCATAGACTGGGTGACTGTAACATGAAATAACCCCTTTCCTCCCCAAGTTACTTTTGGCCATGGTGCTTTTCACAGCACTAGACAAAAGCTGTACTAGATACGTTAACAGTGGACAGAAAAATCCCCCACCTATTAACATTTTATCCTGATTCACATACATTTCCTGACTTAGTTGTGCCTCTATTTTTTTTTAATTTAGGAAAAGTGAGAACATTGCTTCTACAGAGTATGCTACCACAGCAACAGGAATCCTTGAGATGGATGTGCTCCACAGTCCTCTCCTTTCCAATCCTTTTCTCTAATTTGTTTTAGCAAGTCCTCTTGGTGACTTGTCTTCACTTGCATTTATGTTCTCTTCTGGTATTTTTTGGGGGAGGGTGACTATACTAGACAGTATAATGATTTTAGGACAGCTCCATGTTGCATGGGAGTAGAAGACGCCTGCTTCTTTTGCTTTCATTAACCAGTAGTCAGTTTCATCTATCCTGAATAAGAAAAGTGTAGTTTTATAGTTCTGTAGTGATCTGGGCACCAGTATTAAGTAAGGAATTGGAGTTGACATCAGAAAAGAGTGAGTCAAGAAAAAGAATGAGGGGGAGGGTGTATGCATCAGACAAGAGAAATCGAGGAAAACCTTGTTGATCAGTTGTAGAAAGGACAGCCATAAACGCCTTTTCATTCAGGATAGAAACTAAAACACACTGTACAACTATCAAGTACAACGTGTAAAATATAAAAGGCAGTAGATGAAATCGAGGTATTTAATATTTCCTTTCATTGGGATGGCACGGTTTGCTTCCTCCCCTGCATTGCCTTTTGTACTTTTCTCTACAGGTGTGGCTGGAGCCTGTTTATCTCAGTAAATTAAAATGTTAATGTGTCTTTTTTAGGCAGAAGGGTTTTTCTGTGTTGGAGGTCAACTTTTAGCCAAAATTTCCCACTCTGAGATCCCCCTCATTTGCCAATTACAACTTTGTCTCTGGTGTTTTGGGATTACATGTGGGGTTTTCTAGGCCTTGAGGGAGCATGGAAAGCTTGCCTGCCTATGTTTACCTTGGGGCTGAGAGGTTTCTTCCTGAAGTGGCTCTCAGAAGACTACCACAGTTACTGCAGTTTCCAAATCCCTTCTGCCTTTCCCGGCACTTGTCTCCTGGGTGCCCAGTTAGAACCTCAGCTTCAGAATTCTGTCCTGTCTTCTGCTTCTCTTTTCTACAGTCCGCTAGGCTCTGGCTGACTGAGTCCACAAGGAACCCTGGGTAAATCTCTGCCATCCTAGTAGTCTATCTGTGCTATCCTAGCACTCAGCTGACCCTTCTTACAGCTTTTGCTTTAAAGTCAGCTGGATCTGTTGCAGCTCCTGCTACTGCCATGGTATCAGGAGCATATGGAAAAGGCTGTTACCCTATGGTGGGGGGTGGGAAGTGCAGTGAGGAGGCGCATGCCTGTGCCAGTGGGCCTTCTCTTCCTCACGCATCTGGGCCTCTGTCTGCTGTATGGTGTTGTCCACTCTCAGGGCAGTCTTTAACTTTTATTGAAGTGTCTCTGCAATGTTCTCACAGACACCTCCTGAGATCTGTTCTACCAATCTCAGTGTTGCCTAGTTCAGCTAAGTTAGCCTGATGAGCCATTACATACCATAAAACTAACATAAAATCTGACTTAGAGAGAAGATTCAGCTTGCATTATTGATGCAATTTTGTAATGAAAAATCCTAGGTAGTTGTATAAATTTTATTTACAAGTTTTAGTCTTTTGAGAAAGTAAATCCATTTCTCAAGACAGCTCTTAGCCATTTTTAAAGTCCAATTTTACCAATCATCATTGCTCTATGAGGTCCTTCTTAGTCTTTTAAATATTCAGTGTTATTAGATTTCATACCTACTGCTGTATATTGATCCAATCTCCTCCTCATTTCCTGAAAACTGTGAAAAGAGCATACAGAGCATACACTCTGCGGAGTGAGTAGTTTGACTTTAATAAGGGATAGTGAGCAATACTAACCCCAAGGGTGATTTACATGGGTGTTACCTGGGGTGTCACCTGAGTTGTCACATGAGATGGGGCTTTGTTGTAAAAGAATGTCTACTTACTCACATCATACCCACTGGGGCCATCTGCTTCGGAGTCAGGTCTTGATTATATAAAATCTTACCTCAGAGAGTAAGAGAGCTGACTTTTAGTTTTAGATGTCTGAAGAACTCTGAAAAATTGAAAGTGAAGCATTTGATTTTATTATAGTTACTTACATAGTATTTATTTAGATTTACTTTCATTATACTATACTTACATGAAGAACTTATGTTAGCATGACTATTTTAATATATACAGTATTAGTAATATTAGTTTATGAGACATTGACTATATTACCCCCTCCACTTCCTTTTATCTACTCCTTTAGGCATAAATTAATTAATTTATAAGGCTTTAAAAGTTCATTTATAAAAACTCCATGTTTTATTTAAAAAATTCCTTCAATTTATTTTTAAAAATAAACCAAAACAAGTAAAATAGAAATTATTTTTAGTTAATTTTATCATATTTACTATGGTACCTTAAAGTAAAAATACATTGTAAAATTTGTGACTAAAACATTGCTGCAAAGCTCTGTAGTTTCAGTAGAAGGACAGTTCATGGGCTGAGGATGTAGCTCGAGTGTTGTGGTTGCTTGCTGTGTAGACAGATGCCTGCTGTGTAGACGGAAGGCCCTGTGATAAATCCCTAAACAGAACAGAACAAAACAGAAAAAAAAACCCAAATGAGCCAACTTATCTGTTTTCCTCCCCCTTCGTATAAAATTGACGGAAGCGTTCAATTCTTTATGGTGCAGCACTAGTTCTCCTGTGTAATAACCCGATTTTCAAGTCCCTTATATATAACTACAAGTGTATAGGTCGAAATCGCTGCTTTAGTACAGTGCACTCAGTTGTGCAAACTTATCTTTTTAGGATCAAAGAAGAACACAAACCACAACCGACACAGTAAGTAACTATTCTGAGTGCAGCACACTTGACTCCTGTTCTGCTGTATTCTGCTCTCTGCACCTCTGATGGTATTAGCTTACACTAATACTGGATAGGCTGCAGCTAGTGTGTCTTTTGCGTTCTGACTCTCTGGCTTGTAAGAGAGCTGCCTGCAGCTTCTTACTTCATCCACATAGTGACTGGATGTAGTTTTTTGCTGCCTGCTTGTGGACTAGTTGAGTGTTCACTTAATTTCCCTACTTTCTGATTGCCTGGTGATAATTGGAGCTCACATTTCCATTGGCTGTAGCTTTTGTGCCTGTGTGTGTGTGTGTTTTTTTTTTTTTAATTTTGGGTAAAAATGGTTGAATCTATATTGTTGTTCTTTTGTTTTTTTCAGTCACATTATTTGCTTATTTAAACAGGTGGTTTCCCTTTAGTGGGATCACTGAACTGGTAAATAACGTTCTTCAGCCCCAGCAAAAACAACACAATGAGAAGGAGCCCCAGACGTAAGTAAGCAGTCTGCATAGACTGATAGTGTCTATGGTATGTAGAACCCTGAAGAGTGTGAAGTAAAATTGTGCCCTGGAATGCTGCCCCTCAGGGAGGGAAGCTGAGAGACAAAAGGTCACAGTTCTGCCATCAGTCGCTCCATGGAAATCTAAACAGAAAGCAGGATAACTTAAGAGGTCGTGGGAAGAACAGGCAATCCTCCTCACTTAACATTAATATGTAAGCCATATTTGTTTGCCCCAGGAACATATTTCTCCACCCATGTAGTATATTCTAGAGTATCTCCAAACAAAAGTGCTAGAGGATAGTTTAGAGCTATTAACTCCAAAATTTGTTGTGTGGTCAAATAGTTTTGGATAAGTTGTTTTAAGAAAGGCTAAGCAGATTCATTTAGGAAGCAATTTTAAGAACCTAACTATGATTAGATCATAACACTATTTACTAAACTTATTTGACCATCAAATCATGATTCACAGAATATGTTTTTAGATTATAAAACGTGACTGGTGAATATGGTATTGTATTCTCACAATGACTTGAAGCACTAAAAACTTTTAGATGCCATTTCTTTTAATCGTTAAGAGATTTTAAAGAAGTTCTTCACAGATTATCCTTATTCTTAATTGCATAAATAAAAGTGAATAAGTCATTTGAGCTTACAACCTATTGACCCAAACCTACTCTAAGATTCTAGCTATATGCAGGGAAGTCTAAAACGTCTTACCATGCCATGGGAAGAGAGGAAACGTGTACATATGAACAATGGTAACATCTACTATGATTAGTTCACATTTGATTTTCATTTATTTCTGATGGAAATTTGCCCAATGAATAGCTATTGCAATAAGGATAATACTAATATTAGTGTCTATTTCAGTACTTTTCTACAAAAATGCTCTAATGGCTTGGATTGAGGTTCATTTAAGGCCAAAGGTTAGAGATAATATTATAATGAAAATTCACACCAAAAAGTATATTCAGAAAAGACAGTAGCTGTCTATCCTGATTTTAGGAAACCAGTTTTCTTTTGTGTTGGATAGAAACTGTTTACCTTATTTTTTCATTTGTTTTAGTCAAGAGTCATTGATTGTTTTTTATCCCCCTAAAGATTATATACTTTAGGGGGATTTTAAAAATTCTCCTAACCTGATTTTCTTTTTTTTTCTATTTATTTTTTATTGGATATATTCTATATTTACATTTCATTTCCCTTTTTCTGGTTCCCCATCTCCCAAAGGTCTCACATGCCTTTTTCCCTTCCCCTGTTCCCCCATCCACCCCTTCCCAATTCCCTGTTCTGGTATTCCCCTACACTGATGCTTTGGTCCTTTGCAGCACCAGTGTCCACTCCTTCCTTATTGTCGGATATCATTTGATATGTGGATTGTGTCTTTGGTGTCCCAAGAGTCTAGGCTAATATCCACTTATCAGTGAGTGCATACCATGGGTAGTCTTTTGAGACTGGGTTACCTCACTTAGTATGATGTTCTCCAGCTCCATCCATTTCTCTAAGAATTTCATGAATTCACTGTTTCTAATGGCTGAATAGTACTCCATTCTGTATATATACCACATTTTTTGTATCCATTCCTCTGTTGAGGGACATCTGGGTTCTTTCCAGCTTCTGGCTATTATAAATAAGGCTGCTATGAGCATAGTGGGGCATGTATTCTTATTGCATGCTGGTGAATCTTCTGGGTATATGCCCAGGAGTGGCATGGCTGGGTCCTCTGGATGTATCGTGTCCAGTTTTCTGAGGAACTGCCAGAAAGTTTCTGTAAGGCAAAAGACACTGTCAAAAGGACAAATCGGCAACCAACAAATTGGGAAAAGATCTTCGCCAACCCCACATCCGACAGAGGGCTATCCAATGTATACAAAGAACTCAAGAAGTTAGACCCCAGAAAACCAAATAACCTTATCCAAAAATGCGGTTCAGAGCTAAACAAAGACTTTTCACCTGAAGAAATTCGGATGGCTGAGAAACACCTTAAAAAATGTTCAACATCATTAGTCATTAGGGAAATGCAAATCAAAACAACCCTGAGATTTCGCCTCACACCAGTCAGAATGGCTAAGATTAAAAAACTCAGGAGACATCAGGTGTTGGCGAGGATGTGGAGAAAGAGGAACACTCCTCCACTGCTGGTGGGACTGCAAGCTAGTATAACCACTCTGGAAATCAGTCTGGTGGTTCCTAACGTGATTTTCAATAGCCCAGAAAAAAAGGGACTGTCTTTTAAGCTATAAAATATGAATCCAAGGAACAATATTTGGGAACTTTTATCAAAGGGCTAATTGTTAATCAACCACCCCTCCCTGCCTCTCCTTACTCTTTCTCTGCCTCCCTCCCTTCTTTCCCTTTCCCCTCTCTCCCTCTTTCTCTCTCCCCTCCTCCTTCTATCCCCTTTCTTCTTTTTACTGCCCCCACCCCATTATTTTCTTCCAGAAGACTGAATGTTTTGATTTTAGGTCATGGAGAGTCAGTCCCTTACTGTATCTATTGGAGTAGACAAGGTGTCACAGTGCCTAACTCTTCTGCTTGTGTCCTCAGTGGTAATAGAGCAGAATCAAGGATTAGAGATGAAAATTATTAAGAGCATTCTCATTAATTCATACAAGGTGATATAGTCCTTCAGAGTATTGATCATATATTGATCGTATATCTTGAAGGCTAACTGCCAATGGAAATTGAAGGCTTATAAAATAGCATTAATTTTGCCCAGGTGTGGTGGTTCATGTCTTTACTCCCAGCAGTGAGGAGGCAGATATAGGTGGGTGTCTGTGAATTTGAGGCCAGCCTGGTCTACAGAGTAAGTTACAGGAAGCCAGAGCTACATAATAGATTCTCTCTCTCTCTCTCTCTCTCTCTCTCTCTCTCTCTCTCTCAAAATGTTAATTTTACATTTTCTTTGTTATTTCTATTTTTTTCTGAAGTTTGATGTATTGAGAAAAGATCTTTTATTTTTGCCTATGAAGTTACTGATGCTTGACTGGCCATGGTTAAATAGTTGATGTAGTTGAAAAATGGTGTAAGCATTTACTGCACATAGATATTTATAGGTCCAACATAGTTTTCATTCTCAATAATCTAAAACTGACTGCATCTGTTGTGTACTCTAGAGCCATCTGATATTCCTTGGGGCTCAATATATGAATAAATAAATAAGAACCACAACAAATGTGTTGTTTATTCAGAAAATGCTGTTTCTGTCATGGCACATGCCTAGAATCCCAGCACTCAGGAGATGGCAGTTGGATGCCATAGCCTAGATCAGAGCAAGAGCTTTTCTCAATAAAAATAAAGGTATGAAAGTGTTAATTGCTGTTTTTATACAAATAATACATTCAGTGAGGTGCATCAACTGGAAATGTGCTGCTCGGTGACTTGTCATACATAGGGGATGTGTCTGGAGGCGAGCATCACGGTTGAAAAGCTCACTAGCACCAGCCATCTCTTACCTCACGCTCCTTCATGAACACTGCCTTCCGTCCTTGAGGTGGGGATCCCCTCATACCCTGACCTCTGTATAGCCACTGTTTTCTACATAGCAGCATTAGTTTTGTCTATTTTTATTTAGGTAACAGAAATCTACCTTATTATATAGTCTATTGTGTCTATCTTATTTTCCACAAGATATTTGTGAGATATATCAGTATGACTTCAAGTAGTTGTATCTCATTTATTCCTTTTACTGTGTAATACTTCGGATCTTAGTATGGTTTATTATATTTACCTATTTTAGTCTGAAATATTTTATTTCTAGTCTTTTGGCTACTATTAATATTGCTGCTTTATACATTCTGAAGACATTATTATTTTTCCATTTACTCTGGAGTATCATTTTATAGTTACTTGCAAAAGTAAATACTTTATTGAAAAAAAGATACTTTTAAACTTTAAATTGCTTACTATGTCAGGATGTTTGTCTCCATTTCTCCACTGATTTATTTGATAATGTTACATGTGCCAGTTGCTGAGCATGCCTTAACACTTGAGGTGACTCTGCATCTGACTGAGAGGGGGAGGGATTGCAAGCACAGGAGGCCTGCAGAAGAGTGGGGGGTTTCTTTTGTGTCACTTCCCTGCACTCTGTGAAATGATTCCAGCTTTATAGTTTGTCACTGCTCCAGGGGCAGTAGAGGCTGGGAGCATGGAGCCAAGCCTGAGGTGGGCTGAGGTCTCATGAAATAGTCAACTCTCTTCAGAGCATCAGACAGTTTATTCTCCAAGGGTTAAGAGACATCATGAGTAAAGTTTACAAGGACAAGCTGCATGTGGCAAAACTGTGTTTTTCCATAGAGGCATCTAAACAAGTAATAATAGCCAGTTGTGGGGAATGATGTGACATAATTCACTCCTACCTGTCACGCCTGGAAGGACCGTGCAAGCACATCCCAAGAGCAGGTCTGTGTTTTGAAGATAATTAGGTCACAAGACTCTTGCGTTCTTGTTTTCTCACAAGCAGTCAGAATTCTTAAATGACTCCATTACTGGACTGTGTTTCAACAATAGTTAACTATGTCAACCATAAATCAGTGTAATTAAGTCGTAGTAATCTCCAGAAATGTAAACAGTATCATCAGAGCTTTATTTCTTTTTTAGACACATGATTTTTTATCTAGGTGACTGGACATAAAGACATTTTATTTCCCAAATGTGAGCTGAACAGGACGCTAGGGGACATCCCACAGTAGATGGAAAATGCTCATAAAGCCTCAACCCTACACAAAAATCTATAGACAACGGAGGAAAGCTGTGAGTGGGAGAGTGGTGGTCTTCCGAAGGGAAGAGTATACCAACTGGTTGTCTAATGCCAAATAGTTAGCCCTCAAAACATGCATGCAAGTGATGAGTGGGCTAAAGACATTACATTTAGGACTAAATGTGTACACATAAGTATATATGTGTGCAATAGCAATTAGTTAAAAAAGTCCATGATTTTGAAGGCAGGGAACAATGTGTGGGAGGGAGGATTTGGAGAGGGGGAAGGGAAGGGAGGAATGCATTTATATTATTTAAAAAATAAAACAAAATGACAAAAGCCAAAACAAAGCATGTGCACATGTGCAGGTGTGTGTGTGTGTGCGCGCGTGCGCACGCACACACACACACACACACACACACACGCGCATGCAAACATATTTGCACAGACAGAAAACAAAAATCAAAATCCCCATGGAATTCATTTTGTGATTGTCAGCTACTCCTTAACATAGGACTAGCACTGAAGTTTGGTTGATTCACCCAGTGTCATTCCATTGGAAAAAAACCCGTTCCTTTTTCCTCTCCCCGCAGCTATTAATTGCAAATAGCTTCTTGGCTAGAGTGGGACTTTATGCTCACTTCCTTTCTCTGTGCTGGCATTTTTTTTTTCTGACTTGAACTTATGCAGTTCTTATGTATGCTGTTACAATCTCTGGATTCATATATGCATCAGCCCAGTTGTGTCTGAAGACACTGTTTTTTGATGTTGTCCATTACCCCTGGTTCTTGCAGTCTTTTGGGTCCCCTATTCTGAATAAATCTTTGAGCCTTGAGGGGAGGGATGTGATAAAGACACCCTAGATAGGGCTAATCAGTCCAAAGTTTTTCATTCTCTGCATACTGCCTAGCTGTGCATTTCCATGATAATTACTGTTTTAGCAAGAAGCTTCTCTGATAAGGGTCGAGTGATGTATAGATCAGTGGGTAAACAACTTGTCATTAGGGGTTGCTTTATTGTTATATCTATTTACGAGAATAATAATTGTAGGTTTTTCCCTTGGGGCCTTTGACCTACCTGGTCTCAGGTTGTTGGCCACGTTAGCAGTTGGAGGTGTGGATTCTGTGTCATGGAGTCGATAAGAAAGCTGAGATGGTGGCTCCCACGACAATGCATCAGAGGCAATGTTGTCTCTTACACACTTTTAGCTTGTAGGGTTCGTCGCTAGGTGAGACTGCGGCTTACTTTCTCCTCCCAGTATATGAGTACTTCTAGCATTAGGAACTTCAGTAGCAGTGAAGCCTCCTTCCATTTGATCACCAGCTCAATTTTTCCATGTTTAATGACATAATTATATGGCATCTTTACCAGTAGGGTCTTAGCATCAGGTCATGGAGGGTAACCAATATCATTGTCAATGACCTATACTGTTTGGGAGGAGAGTCTGTAGGACCTCTTTGGCCAACAATTCAAAAAGATTTAACCCATTCCTAATAACTGGGTATTATATGGTATAAAGTTAGGTATTCTTTGGTAACTCCATTTAATTTCCATTTAAACATATCTGTATTTTAGGAAGCTGAATGCGGTATCTGTCTTTGATGGTGAGGTATTTCTTGGAGGAAGCAAGAAGATGAATTGGAGGCAGCAGAAAGATAGATTCTGTTTTCAAATCCAGGGAAATTACATTGCTAATATTAAGAGTTATTACTGAACAGCATTCATTAATTTCTGTTATTTTGTTGGGGTTTTTAGAACATCTTTGTTGAACTTTCCTGGGATTATTTCTTGTGTCCTATCCTCTTAGGTGTTGCAAACATTTTCTTTAGGCGGAAGTATTCCATCTAGTGTTTAAGTCTGGATCTGTGAATGAATTGTCTGCCAATCCCTGGATTAAGTATTCAAATATTTGAGTCAATGGACTCTGAAAGTTCGATGTGCCTAGACTGATGTTCTACAAACTCTGAAAAACAACAGATATCAACCCAGACTACTATACCCAGTTGTGGTGGGTTAAAAAAGTCTGGCTTTCAGAGTTAACACTGAAAAGTCAGATGTTATTATTATAGGCCTGCTTTTATATATGACTTGAACTTTTTTCTTTGTAGTTTTTAATATCTTTTTTGTTCTGTACATGTAATGTTTTTGATTATTATGTGGCAGTAGGATTTTCTTTACTGGCCCTGTCTATTTGATATTTTACATACTTCTTGAATCCTAATAGGAATATTATTCTTTAGATTTAGGAAATTTTCTTTTATTAGTTTGTTTAAAATATTTTCTGTGCCTTTGGCTTGGGTTTCTTCTTTATCCTGTATACCTATTATTTATAGGTTTATTTGTTTATCTTTCATAATGTCCTAGATTTCCCGGATGTTTTATATCTGGGTTTTTTTTAGATTTTTAACATTTGAGTGAGTGTTCAATTTTGTCTACCTCGTCTTTAAGACCTGGCATTCTCTCTTCTAATTAATTTAATCTGCTGGTAAGAGTTTTCTCTGAGCTTTTTTTGTGATTTCCTAAGCCTTTCAGTTTTAGTTTTATTTCAGTTTTTTTTTTTTTGTGGTCATCCTATTTTCTTGTTAAATTCTCTTTTCATATCAGAATTATTTTCATTGTCATTCAACTGTGTGCTTTTAAGCTCTTCATTTAGCCATTTATTTTTATCTTCAAGGTCCTTGAACATACTCATAATTGATATTTTGGAGGCTTTGCCTTGCGCTTCAGCTAAATTGCTTTTCTCAGCAAATTTTACAATACAAATAGTGGCTTTGGAGGAGGTATATTGTCTCAGTTGTTTAATCTTTGTGTTTGGGGGATGGGATGTAGACATCTAGAGTTAGAATGGTTTTGGTGTTTCTTGGTATAGATATCTGGTCTTTCCTTAAATTTCTTGGGTGTTGGACATTTGCTTCTTCTTAACCCCACCCTATCAGTTTGTGTGGACCAGCTGAACAATACTTGGATTTTGGTCTTGGTGCCCCTGTGGGTTTCAGAGACAGCGTTCCCTAATTGGTGTAGTAGATAGGGTGACTGACTTTGTTGTTGGGACTGGGTTCAGACTTGAATTAATCCCATATGATTACAGTGGGAGGGCTGGGTGGTCGGCCAGCAGACAGCATAAGTGGATTGACCCTGGAAGTCTTTAAGTAGGGTTTTGTTTTGCTCCATAAGCTCCAGGTCTTGGGACTCAGTGGTGGGTGCAGATGGTAGGATGGCGGTTGAAGTGGTAGGACGGGGAAACTGGCTTTGGGAATTTCTACCAGAAGTTCTCAGTGTAACTCTGGGCTTGTACTCCAAACAGTCCCAGATTGATGAAGTGAAACATGTGCTTGGTACGTGAGAAATCTGGGGAAGGGAAATTACTCTGGGGAATCTCTTACTTAAATAGAGGTTGGCATTGGGCTTCATATATATATATATATATATATATATATATATATATATATATATATATATGGCTATATTGTAAACCTAAAATCAATGAAATACCCAATTCATCTGAGACCATTTTGTTAAATATTTTTACAGTGACTTACTGATTTTTCTAACATGTCAAAAAATGAGGGTAGCTATTGGTTATAATAATAATAGTAATAGTGATAATAATAATTCTTAGCATGGAATAAGAGACAATTTCTTCTAAGTTGCCTTTCTAGCTTCCACTTTTCTGTTTTATTTCATGTTTTCTTCCAGATGTATATGTTCTTTCAAATGCAAATTCTTTCCACCTCCTGAATTTTCATTTTCATTCATGTTTTGCATATGAAAAAGTCCAGGTTGAAATTTATTCCTTAGTTGATGCCTACCATACCTACTAAGAACAAGATATTTAAAACCCCAAAAATGTTTCTTTTCTGTGAAGTCATGCTAGTACTATTCATGTTTAATGGCTGTCTTCTAGAATCAGTTTTTCTTACACTTTCTTTGACAGGTCATCTCATAATACAGAGTAGGTGTTCTAATTTGTTTTTATAAGTTGACCTAGCAAAGTGCTCTCTGTTTATTTTTGTTTGATTTTGAACTATAATATACTGCTTGAAGACAACTGTTGCATTTATTGTTTCTATAATATAACATTAGACAGAAACAAGGGAGAAGGCATTTATTTTGGTTCATGACTTCAAAAGGCTTAGTCCTTGGTTGCTTGGCTGTATTTATCACTTGAGCAGAACATAGCAGCAGGAGCATATGATATATGATAGAGATTGTATACCTCATGATAGACAGACAGATGGTGTAGAGATTGGGGGAAGAGGGAGAAAGAGCTCTGAAGGAATAACCTTTAGGACAGTGGTTCTCAACCTTCCTAAAGCTGTGATCCTTTAGTACAGTTCCTCATGTTGTGGTGATCCTTAATCATAAAATTACTTTGATGCTACTTCATAACTAATTTCGCTACTCTTATGAGTTATAATGTAAAAATCTGATATGCAAGATATCTGATATGTGACCCTAAAGGGGGTTGCAACCCACAGGTTGCGAACTACTGTTTTAGGATCTCCCTAATGCCCAGAGTCCTTTAGCTGCCCTAGCTCCCGACATTTTTATGACCTCCACAGGTATTTCCTCAGCTAAGGATCATGCAGAGCAAGATCCTTTTGGCGCAACATTTCTTATTTTTTGATTATCTTGACATCATCTAAACACTACCTCAAAAATAACTCAAACTTTAGCTATCTGTATCCATAAAGATTATATGATGGATCTGTGAAAAGGGAGAAAATAAATTTAGCAGCAGCCTAGACGTATGAAAAGGTATGACTTCACAATAGAAAGCATTTTAAGTTTTAATGAACAAACCTTCCACTGGTGACCTTTAAAGTAGTAGTGTAATGATTAGTTTGTGGAGAGCTTAAAATTACACCAAATGTTTAAAGTTTAAAGTAACAACAATAAAACTGAGGTCGGGAATCAGATTTTCCAGGAATAGCAGTAAACACAAATTTAAAAGTTCTGTTATTTCACTAAGTGTAACATTTGCTTTAGAAGATGATAAATTTAATGAGTTCTTTAGTGAAGAAATTGATATGGAACATACACCAAAATTTGGATTAGAAGCCTTTATGAAATAAAATATAGCAACACTTCAAAATTAATATATTATTGTGTATATCTTAAATGTTTGTAAAGTAGTTCTTATTAGAATATCATATCTTTGTTGTATTTATACAAGAGATTTACATGTGGATTGTGCATAAAGTTTAAGTGTAATATATCTAAGATCATTTATTTTCACATTATTTATGGCTGCCCTCATGTCCCAGTGATGAGTTGAGAAAGTGACAAAGATTCTACGGCCCACAGTGCCTAAAATTGACTTTTGATTTACCTTACCAGATGGTTATATATTCAAATCTATGTATTTTAGTTCTGTTGGATCTTTTATTGTATTTCAAGTTTGTATTTGACAATGTTGTTCTGGAGTACATATAGACACAACTACCAATGAAATACAGTATTGTGTCCATCCATGTAAGTATGGAACTTAATATATAATAGGCTGATATCACAAATTGATGGAAGAGAAGTTAGCTACTTAATAAATGATGATGGGGAAGTAGAATATCTATATAAAGAACATTGAGATTAAATTTCTGCATCACATTGTATATAAAAATAAACCAGATCGATTAAAAGCTTAGCTCTGAGAGGTAAAATTGTAAGACTATTCAGAAGAGACTGGAGAATTTTTTGTGTGTAACATAGCTAAGTGAACACACATGTATGTGTATGCACATATATGTGTCTACACAAACACAGACAGACACATACAACACATACACACACACACACACCATTCAAATCACAATAATGAATGAAGAAATTGATATATTGACAACTTCAGAGGTCAACATTAGCAATTACACAACAGACTTGGAGATTTTTCTGTGTTTAAGTTTATAAAGGATAACATGTAAGCACTACCTCAAACCAGGAAGAAACATATAAGTCAAATCTAAAGTATTTGGTAAAAGATACAAATAAGCAGTTGATATGAGTGGCAGTCCATTCGAATGAACTTTATCAGAAGCCAGAAAAATGTGGTGTTGTTTGGGTCTAGTAGTTAGACTTCAGTGTTATCACTGCTGTATGTGCCTTGGGCATGATTACAGTTTTGAGAGTCTTTTCTTCTGTTAGGCATGATAGCACACATCTTCAATCCTTTCTCTTTGTTGAGTCCAAGCAGGAGGATCTTGAGTTCTAGGTCAGCCTGGGCTACACAGATACTGGGGTAGATAGATAGGCAAGTAGGTAGGTATGTAATGGATAGATAGATAGATAGATAGATAGATAGATAGATAGTTACATTGATACATGGATACGTAGATACATACATAGATGACAGACAGGTAGATGATAGACAGTTAAATAGATAGGCGATAGATGATGCATAGAGAGATACAGGACTAGAGAGAGAAATATGGATCTAATGCAGGGAGAACACGTAAGGGAATACATTATGATGTGTTTAAAGGAATAAAAGAAAAGGTAACAAAAGAAATAGTGAGAAACTTGGGGTTGAAGATGTGGACTTTTCCCTTGTATTATCACTTAACAGTGGGGACATATGAGAAATGTAGGATTTGATGACTTGATCACTCTTCAGATATTATACAATGTAATAACATAAACCTAAATAGTATAGTCTACTGTATACAGCTAGGTTAGAGCTATTAAAATTTCATGAAACTACCATTATATGTGCAGCTCACCATTGACTGGAGGATCATCATTTGGCACATGACTACAGATTCCAGACTTGTAGATCATTATAAGAGTTTTCTTCCTTGTAACATGGACAATGAATTAACATGTTATTTAATTTTCACATATTTATGAAATTTTCACAATATTTCATATTGCTTTGCATTTCATACATGGAGTATTGTGCATGTGCTCTTGAGATTAATGTGTATCCTATTATTTTAGTATTTAAATATTACTTATTTTTGTCCTATTTGATTTAAAGTTTACTTTAAGACCTTTATTTTATATTGGTTTTCTGTTTATATGCTTTATACACTGTTGACAGCGAGCTAATAGAGTTCACTACTCTTATTTACTGTCTCATTAGCCTTATGTATCTTGCTGCTTCAGTGTTACTCATAGATTTTGATGGATTTATTATCATAGAACTTTCTTTGTATCATTTTACAGTTTTAAACATAGTAGTTTATTAAATATAAGGTATGTCTGATATTTTTGCTTTGTGGATTTCCACTTGCATGGAATATTTTCTCAGTCCTGCTTTTAGTCTGTGTCTTCTTCCTTAATAGTGAAGTGAGTCTTATAGGCAGTCTATAGTTGAGTCTTTTTTCTTTCCTTATAAGGAAATGTTTCATTTCTTTCTATAAGAGAACATTATTTGTTAATACATAAGATAACCATTTGTTCATCAGTGATGTGTACCGTTTCTATGTATTTTTATCTTAATAATTAAAAACTTTAAATTAAAATATAATTATATCATTCCATTTTCTCTCTTCTACTCCTCCTGTGTTCTATCCCCAGTGCCCCCAGAACATGATTATTCCCAAATCCATTATGTCTCTTACCACAGATTATTTATTCTTTGTTTTCATCTCGTTGTTCTATGTCTTTGTGTCACATACCTTGAAGTGGACATTCCCTTCCTATCAGGCTGCGGGTGTTGAGAGCTGAAACATGAAGCAAGTCAAGAATTCAGATAGGTTTGAATTTTGTTATTGCCTTCACTGCCTTCAGTGGAACATCGTCGTAAAGTTCTTCAAAGGAAGCGAGCTGCTTTTGCATGCACTTACAATGGATGCTAGAGGACTAGAGGTTGCTTCTGTATCCTGGCTGTCCTTACACACATTCCCTTGTATGAAGACTGCATAGATTGCTCCTCACACACTTGACTATTTACAAGCAATTGACCTCTGATGCTTATTGCTTGGTGATTGCTGTGGAGGGAAGTAGGTGTTCTCTGTATGTTTTGTACCTTCCAGTTTTGACAGGTCCTAGTTACCTGACCTTGAGCATGGGTTACCTTCTCTCTGGAGATGTAGCTTCTTAGAACGCTTACCTAGAATGAGTGAAGGCTTACTTTCAGTCCCCAGAACCATATAAAATGGATGTGGTTGTGTATGCCTGTAATACCAGCAATGGACTTGAAGTTCGAGCATGAGCAGTCCAGCTCATCTTTGGATATGCCGAAGATGAACCAGTTACATCTGGTATCCTTGCATTTATATTATTGCCTGATAACATCTTTTCTTTTCTTTTTTTTTTTTAACATAGCAATTGTTTAATTCCAGGAATAATCACATATTCAGATGGAAAATAATGGCATCTATAAAACAATCAAGGGGACAGGGGATAGAGCTACTGATAGAGCACTTGCCTAGTATGTAAATGACCCTGAGTTTCCCCAGCACTGTAAAAATATTAATAATAAAACTCAGTGAGAAGCTTTATAAGAAAAAATTGATGACGTATATGTATAATATCTCTAATCTTACATTGGGCTATGGGTTTAAGACAAATGGTTAGTACCTAATTTCTTTTTTTCTTTCTTTCTTTCTTTTTTTTTTAGTTTGCTATATGTTAATTATTTTTTTAATTTTTATTTTCTATATTCTTTGTTTACATTCCAAAGGCTTTCCCCTTTCCCAGTTCCCCCCCACCATATGTCCCATAATTCCTCTCCCCCCCAACTATTCCCCAATCATCCCCCCCCAACGATTTCTCTGTTCTGGGTCCACAAAACTGGATCCAATCTTTTCAGGCCCAGGGTCCTCTCCTTTCTTCTTCTTGGGAATCATTTGACTTGCTAATTGTGCCTTGAGTATTTAGGGCTTCTGGGCTCATTAATATCCACTTATCAGTGATTGCATTTCATGTGTATTCTTTTGTGATTGGGTTAACTTACTTAGGATGATATTTTCCAGATCTAACCATTTACCTACAAATTGCATGAATTCATTATTTTTAATTGCTGAGTAGTATTCCATTGTATAAATATACCACATTTTCTGTATCCACTCCTCCTTTGAGGGATATCTGGGCTCCTTCCAATTTCTGGCTATTATAAACAAGGCTGCTATGAACATAGTGGAGCATGTGTCTTTATTGTATGCAGGGGAATCCTCTGGGTATATGCTCAGGAGTGGTATGCCAGGGTCCTCTGGAAGTGACATGCCCAATTTTCTGAGGAACCGCCAAACTGGTTTCCAGAGCAGTTTTACCATTTTGCAATCCCACCAACAGTGGAGGAGTGTTCCTCTTTCTCCACATCCTCGCCAGCACTTGTTGTCTCTTGAGTTTTTAATCTTAGCCATTCTGACTGGTGTGAGGTGGAATCTCAGGGTTGTTTTGATTTGCATTTCCCTGATGACTAATTATGTTGAACATCTCTTAAGGTGTTTCTCGGCCATCCGAATTTCTTCTGGTGAAAATTCTTTGTTTAGCACTGTACCCCATTTTTTGATAGGGTTATTTGGTTCTTTGGGGTCTAACTTCTTGAGTTCTTTATATATATTGAATATTAGCCCTCTGTTGGATGTGGGGTTGGTGAAGATCTTTTCTTCTTTTCTGATGGGCTCAAAATAAGTTATAATTTGGTAGATTATCATTCTTTTGTCATTAGTAGAATTGGAGTTTATATAATTTTCTGTTTTTTAAATCTTAAGTTAATTATGGTTATGAAACACTTAAATTGTCTTTATAAATACAATAGAAAAGTTTATAATAATAGTAAAGGAAACATCTTTCTAAGATGTCTTTTCTCTTAACCTAGTTTTCCTCTTGGTTCATTTTATTTGTGTGTGTGTGTGTGTGTGTGTGTGTGTGTGTGTAAGATATCAGAAGAGGGTGTTAAAGCTCCTGGGGATGGAGTTACAGTTCATTCTGAGCTGGGGCTGGGAACCATCCTTGGATCCTCTGAAGAGTAGCTGGTGCTCTTAATTGTTGAGATCATTCCCTAGACTCTAGAATTTTAATTTGAGAGTGTACTTGCCTTTACTTTTATTTGTGTAATTTTATTTGTTAGGTGATAGTATTTCACAGTATTTTCTTTTTATAGATAAGTTGTATTCAGACTGGTTGAACAGATGCATTTATCTTTCTGTGAGAATCTTTAGTTCACTCCAGTCGGAACTGTGTCTCATCGATTTTAAGATAATAGATTATGGCTTCTTTGTGTATATAAAATTGGCTTCCTGTATTTCTGAAGCTAAACTGTTGAAAAATAATGGTAGAAATTTTGTCTAATATTCAAGGAAATGTCCCACAAACATAGTCATTGCTCTTATAGTTAATATCTATATCAAAACTAGAACTAATTTCAATATTTATGATGTAATAGGCCATGTAAGCAAGATATTATTCTGTAGCTTCCAGATTAAACTTTACACTTTTATTCTCATCTTACATATTTTGATTTTGAAATTATGTTCACACAGTGTGATTTTGATCATTAGGAAACCAATGTTTATCCCCCTTTCTGTTCCTGCAGAAAGCTGCATCAACAATTTGAAATGTATAAGGAGCAAGTCAAGAAGATGGGAGAGGAATCGCAGCAGCAGCAGGAGCAGAAGGGTGATGCCCCGACCTGCGGCATCTGCCACAAGACAAAATTTGCAGATGGATGTGGCCATAACTGTTCATATTGCCAAACCAAGTTCTGTGCCCGCTGTGGAGGCCGAGTGTCCTTACGCTCAAACAAGGTACAGTACTGGAATACGACTCTTCTCCAATAGGCAAGCTTATTGCAAATAAAACCAGACAACTGAGATTGCTTCTGAGATTAACCGAAGAACAAACACCTTTGTTGCTCTCATCTTAGACAAAGTTTTTGATTTTTTTCTGAATGTGAAAGGTAATCTTAACTATTTTATATCAGTGTATAATTTTGGTTAGACTCATAGAGCCTTTGATTTTCTTTTCTTTTCTTTTTACTTCTCTCTTATTTTTTGTGGTTTTTTGAGACAGGGTTTCTCCGTGTAGCCCTGGCTGTCCTGGAACTCACTCTGTAGACCAGGATGGCCTCAAACTCAGAACTGCCTACCCCTGCCTCCCAAATGCTGGGATTACAGGCATGCGCCACCACCGCCCGGCTAAGAGGCCTTTGATTTTCAATTTCACTGAAAATATTTGGAGATTAATTATTCTGTCCTCTGTATGGGTAATGAAAATGCTGATCTAGGGAGACTCAGATTGAGTCTTAGAGCAACACAACCTATTGATGCAGAATTCTGATGTGTTTCTCTCTTATTGTGAGATTTTCGTGAACTTGTAGGTAATTTTTCTTACTTGGACATTTGACACAGGTCCGTTTTAGCTCTGAGACTCGTGTTTTTGTTTTATAGCTTTGGAAGCTTTACTCGTTTTTGTTTTTGTTTTCATGCTTTCAAACATTCAATATGGTACTTAAAGATCTCATTTCATATTTATACGAGGCTTCTCTTCTTTATCCACTTTAGTGACTATGTAAGAGATTCTCATAGAACACTTTGTTAAATTAGCAAAGCCAGTATTATGAATGTTCTTTCACTAAGTTCTTTTGAATTTCTTTCCTAATTAATATTTTACCACCACACTAATTACTTAGATGGTTATTACACACAGAGCTAATCTTTATGTACATTGTCTGGGAATAATTGTGGGAATTAGTCCTCATTGTGTGATTTCATGTTTTCATTTTCTTGTTTCTCTTTGTTAGCCCAATACTAATCCATTGTTGGTTTACTTGATGATGGTTTGTGTGTGCATGTGTGTGTGTGTGTGTGTGTGTGTGTGCGTGCGTGTATGAATATATGTAGTAATAATATTAAAAAAGTCTTGTCACAGGGTTTCTTCTTGCCTAAATGGTTTATGTTCCCGGATAAAAGACATGCACACAGTCTTTATATTTTAGTATGTCTTCAGCAGCACAGTAGGTGGGCGGGCAACTGCCTACCCTCTACGTAGTTAGAATCTACCTCCTATCCATAATCCAAGTTATTACTTACTATGTCTCATCTGGGCTGCTCTTAGCTCCAATTAGGCAGCCCTCTGGGACACATTCTATTGGCTCCTAGCCATGGTTCTCCTTTCTACTGTCCTACATGTCTTCTCTTCTGTCCATGTTGTCTCAAGGCTAGGAAACCCAAACCTCACCTGGGTCTCTTCTCTGCAGCTATTGGCTGTTGGTATCTTCATTAACCAATCAGAATTAATGTGGGCGTGGGTCCCAGGGCCTTCGAGCCTACTTCAGATCTTGGACACTTAGTGTTAAAATAAATAGTAAAAGACAAAACTTCAACCAATTGTGTGTGTGTGTGTGTGTGTGTGTGTGTGTGTATTTATATATGAATTGATACATTGGTATACTTTTATTTTTTATTTTTTATTCTTTTTTATTAGATATTTTCTTTATTTACATTTCAAATGTTATCCCCTTTCCATGTTCCCCCTCCGAAAACCCCCTATCTCATCCCCATTACCGATGCTCACTAACCCACCCACTCCTGCTTCCCTGACCTGGCATTCCCCTACACTGGGAAACTAGTGTGATGATGGGTGAGATGGAATCCTGAAGCATTTTTAATCCTGATGGCTAAGGTTGTTGAACAGTTCTAAAAATGTGTTTTCTAACTGATTTGCATTTCTTTTAAGTTTCTTTTCTTTTCCTTTCCTTTCTTTTCTTTTCTTTTCTTTTCTTTTCTTTTCTTTTCTCTTTTCTTTCTTTCTTTCTTTCTTTCTTTCTTTCTTTCTTTCTTTCTTTCTTTTTTTTGTTTTGTTTTTTTGAGACAGGGTTTCTCTGTGTGGTCCTGGCTGTCCTGGAACTCACTCTGTAGATTAGGCTGGCTTCAAACTCAGAAATCCGCCTGCCTCTGCTTCCCAAGGGCTGGGATTACAGGCGTGCGCCACCATGCCCCGCTCTTTTAAGTTTCTTAACCCATTTTATTTTTATTTTTATTTTTTAGGAAGGTTTCATATTTTCTTAATGTTTAGATTTTTAAGTTCTTTTTATATTCTAGACACTAATTCTGTCAGATGAGTGTCTGGAAAAGATTTCTCCCATTCTGTGGCTGTCTATTCCCTCACTTGACGCTTTCATTTGCTGTATAGAAACTTTAGATTCACGAGTTTCCATTTGTTGATGGTCCTATTTCCTGTGCTATTGGAATCTAATTCATAAAGCTCCTGCTTAGATGTGTGTGTTTCCTAATTTTTCCTATGGGAGTTTCAGAGTATCAGTTTTTATATTGAGGTCCTTGATCCATCGGAGTTGAATTTTGTGATGGGTGGGAGATAAAGCCCCATTTTTTAGCACTTTGAAATCCAGTTTGACTGGAACCATTGTTGAAGGTCCCAAGTTTTCCGCTGATGTATGCTGCCTGTTTGGCTGTCCAGTGTTTGAGAGATCTTGGGGGTCTGGATTAAGTGCGATTGCTGGTCCTCCTACAGGGTTGCCCTTCTCTACAGCTTTTTTCAGCCTTCCCTAATTCAACATCAGGGGTCAGCTGCTTCTGTCCATTGGTTGGGTGCAAGTATCTGCATCTGACTCTTTCAGCTGCTCGTTGGGTCTTCTGTAGTTCGGTCATGCTTGATCCCTTTTTGTGTGAGCACTCCATAGCCTCAGTAATAGTGTCAGGCCTTGGGACCTCCCCTTGAGCTGGATCCAACTTTGGGCCTGTCTCTGGACCTTCTTTTCCTCAGGCTTCTCTCTATTTCCATCCCTGTAATTCTTTCAGAGAGACACAATTATGGGTCAGAGTTGGGACTGTGGGATGGCCCCCCTCTCCCTCATTTGATGCCCTGTCTTCCTGCTGGATGTGGGCTCTATAAGTTCCTTCTCTCTACTGTTGGTCACTTCATCTAAGGTTCCTCCCTTTGAGTCCTGAGAGTCTCTTACCTCCGAAGTCTGGTGCATTCTGGAGGGTCCCTCTACCTCCTATCACCTGAGGTTTTCTGCTGGCCCTCAGGGCTTTAGTCCTTATCCCTCACCCAATGCCAGATCATGGTTCCCTTTACCCCCAGTCCCTACCTCCCTCCAATTCCCCTCCCAGGCCTCTCCCTCTTTTCCCCCCAGGCCCCTCCCTCTCTTCCCCTCCCAGGCCCCTCCTTTCTTCCCCTCCCTGGCCCCTCCCTCTCTTCCCCCCAGCCCCTTCCACTCTTCCCCTCCCAGGCTCCTTCCTCTCTCCCCTCCCTGCACCCCTTCCTTCCTCCCATTTGTTCTCCCTCCCAAGTGGGACTGAGGAGTCCTCACTTGGGCACTTAAGCTTGTTGACCTTTTTGAGTTCTGTGCACTGTATCTTGGGTACTCTGTACTTTTTAACATTCACTTATTAGTGAGAACATACCATGCTTGTCCTTTTGGGTCTGATTTACCTCACTCAGGATGATATTTTGTAGTTCCATCCATTTGCCTGTAAAACTCAGGATATCCTCTTTCTTAATAGCTGAGTAGTAGTCCATTGTGTAAATAAGCCACATTTCCTGTATCCATTCTTCTGTCCTGGGACATCTGGGCTATTTCCAGCCTCTGGCTATCACAAATAAGGCCATTATGAACATAGTGGCACATGTGCCCCTGTGGCATGGTGGGGCATCTTTTGGGTATATTACCAAGAGTGGTATAGCTGGGTCTTCAGGTAGATCTATTTCCAATTTTCTGAGGAACCTCCAGATTGATTTCCAGAGTGTTTGTACCAGTTTGCAATCCCACCAGCAATGGAGGAGTGTTCCTTTTTCTCCACATCCTCTCCAACATGTGTTGTCACCTGTGGTTTTGATCTTAGCCATTATGACTGGTGTGCGGTGGAATCTCAGGGTCATTTTGATTTGCATTTCTCTGATCACTAAGGACTTTGAACTTTTCTTAGGTGCTTCTCAGCCATTCAAGATTCCTCAGTTGTGAAATCTCAGTTTAGTTATATACCCCATGTTTTGATTGGGTTGGTCGGTCTTTTGGTGTTTAATTTCTTGAGTTCTTTATATATTTTGGATATTAGCCCTCTATTGGATGTGTGGTTAGTGACAATTTTTTTCCCATCTGTAGGTTGCCAATTTGTCTTATTGACTATGTCCTTTGCCTTACAGTAGCTTTCCAGTTTCCTGAGGTCCCATGTATCAATTCTTGATCTTAGAGCATGAGCCATTGGAGTTCTGTTTAGGAAATTTCCCCTGTGCCAATGAGTTCAAGGCTCTTTCCCATTTTCTTTATATTAGATTCAGTGTATCTGGTTTTATGTTGAGGTCCTTGATCCACTTGGACTTGAGCTTTGTGCAAGGTGACAAATGTGGGTCTATTTTCATTTTTCTACAAATAGCCAGTTAGACCAGTACCATTTATTGAAGATGCTTTTCCCCCCATTGTATATATTTGGTTTCTTTGTCCAAGATCAAGTGCCCATAAGTGTGTGGTTTTATTTCTGGATCTTCAATTCTATTCCATTGGTTGACATGTCTGTCTTTGTACCAATACCATGCAGTTTTTAATCACTATTGCTCTGTAGTAAAGCTTGAAGTCAGGGATGGTGATTCCCCCTGAAGTTCTTTAATTGTTAAGAATTGTTTGTGCTATTCTGGGCTTTCCAGATCAACTTTAGAATTACTCTTTCCATGTCTTTGAAGAATTGTGTTTGGATTTTAATGGGGATTGCATTGAATCTATAGATTGCCTTTGATAGGATGACCATTTTTACTATGTTAATTCTGCCAATCCGTTAGTATGGAAAATCTCTCATTTTTTGAGATTTTCTTCAATTTCTTTCTTGAGAGACTTGAAGTTATTGTCATACAGGTCTTTCACTTGTTTCGTTAGAGTTACCCCAAGATATTTTATAGTATTTGTGGCTATTGTGAAGGAAGTTGTTTTCCTAATTTCTTTCTAAGCCTGTTTATCATTTGTGTAAAGGAAAGCTACTGATTTATTTGAGTTAATTTTATATCCAGCCACTTTCCTGAAGTTGTTTATCAGCTGGAGAAGTTTTCTGATAGAATTTTGGGGTCACGTATGTATACTGTCATATCATCTGCAAATATTGATACCTTTATTTCTTCATTGCCAGTTTGTATCCCCTTGATCTCTTTTTGTTGTCTTATTATTTTAGCTAGCACTTCAAGTACTATATTGAAGAGATATGGGGAGAGTGGGCATCCTTGTCTTGTCCCCGATTTCAGTGGGATTGCTTCAAGTATGTTTGTGATAAATTGCTTTGATTACACTTAGCTATGGGCCTTGCATTCCCGATCTCTCCAATACTTTTAACATGAAGGGGTGTTGTACTTTGTCAAATGCTTTTTCTCCATCTAAGGAGATGATCATGTGATTTTTTTCTTTGAGTTTGTTTACATAGTGGATTATGTTAATGGATTTTTGTATATTGAATCAACCTTGCATCCCTAGGATAAAGCCTACTTGCTTGTAATTAATGATGGTTTTGATATGTTCTTGGATTCAGTTTGCAAGAATTTTATTGAGTATTTTTGCATCGATCTTCATAAGCAAGATTGGTCTAAAGTTCTCTTTTTTGGTTGGGTCCTTGTGTAGTTTAGGTATCAGAGTAATTGTGGCTTCATAGAATGAGTTAGGTAGTGTTCCTTTTATTTCTATTTTATGGAATAGTTTGAGAAAAAATGGTATCGTGTTCTTTGAAGGTATGGTAGAATTCTACACTAAATCCATCTTGCCCTGGGCTTTTTTTGGTTGGGAAGTTTTTAATGATTTCTTCTATTTCCTTGTGCGATATGGGCCTGTTTAGATAGTTTACCTGCTCTTCATTTAACTTTGGTATGTGGTATCTGTTTAGAAAACCATTCATTTCATCTAGATTTTTCAGTTGTGTTGAGTATAGGCTTTTAAAGTAGGATCTGATGATTTTTTGATTTTCCTCCATTTCTGTTGTTATGTCTCCCTTTTCATTTCTGATTTTGTTAATTTGGGTACTGCTTTTTGGCCTTTTAGTTAGTTTGGCTAGGGATTTATATATCTTGTTGATTCTCTCAAAGAACCAGCTTCTGGCTGTGTTGATTCTTTGCATTGTTTTCTTTGTTTCTGTTTGGTTGATTTCAGCACTGAGTTTGATTATTTCCTGTTGTCTACTCCTCTTGGGTGTATCAGTTTCTTTTGGTTTTAGAGCTCTCAGGTGTGTTGTTAAGTTATTGTAAGTTCTTTCTAGTTTCTTTACCTGGACACTAAGTCCTATGAACTTTTTTCTTAGCACTACTTTCATTGTGTCTCATAAGTTTAGGTATGATGTGTCAACATTTCCATTAAATTCCAGGAAGTCTTTAATATCTTTCTTTACTTCTTCCCTGACCAAGTTATTGTTGTTCAGTTTCCATGTGTATGTGGGCTTTTTGTAGTTTTGCTGTTCTTGAAGACCAGCCTTAGGCCATGGTGATTTGATAGGATGCTTGGGATTATTTCAGTCTTCTTGTATCAGTCGAGGGTTGTTTTGTGACGGTTGATTTTGGAGAAGGTACCATAAGGTGCTGAGAAGACGGTGTATCCTTTTGTTTTGGGGTGGAATATTCTGTAGATATCTGTTAAATCCATTTGGTTCATAACCTCTCTTAATTTCACTATATCTCTGTTTATTTTCTGTTTCAATGACCTGTCCATTGGTGAGAGTGGGGTGTTGAAATCTCCCACTATTATTGTGTAGGGTTCAGTGTGTGTTTTGAGCTTTAGTAAAGTTTCTTTTATGAATGTGAGTGCTCTTGCATTTGCGGCATAGATATTCAGAATTGAGAGGTGAATTTTTCCTCTTGATGAATATGAAGTGTCCTTCTTCATCACACTTGATAACTTTTGGTTGAACGTCTATTTTATTGGATATTAGGATGGCAACTCCTGCTTGTTTCCTAGGACCATTTGCTTGGAAGAACTTTTTCTATCCTTTTACTCTGAGATAGTGTCTGTCTTTGTTATTGAGGTGTGTTTCCTGTATGCAGCAAAATGCTAGATCTTGTTTGGGTATCCAGTCTGTTAGCTTATGTCTTTTAATAGGTGAGTTGAGTGCATTTATATTCAGAGACATTTAAGAGAGATGATTGTTGGTTCCTGATATGTTTGTTTTTGTAGGTGGCTTTATGTACTTATGGTTCTCTCCTTTTGGCTTTTTTGTGAGATGCTTAATATCTTATCCTTTTTTTGGTGCAGGTACCTTTGTTGTGCTGGACTTTTCCTTCTAGGATCCTCTGTAGGGTTGGGTTGGTAGATATTGTTTGAATTTTTTTTTCCTGGAATATTTTTGTTTCTCCATCTATGTTGGTTGAGAGTTTTGCTGGGTATAGTAGTATGGGCTGGCATTTGTGTTCTCTTAGAGTGTGCATGATCTCTGACCAGGCTCTTCTGGCTTTCATAGTCTCTGTTGAGAAGTCTGGTGTAATTCTGATAGGTCTGCCTTTGTATGTTACTTGGCCTTTTTCCCTTGCAGCTTTTAATACTGTTCTGTGAGTTTAATGTTTTGATTATTATGTGATGAGAGGATTTTATTTTCTGCTCCCATTTCTTTGGTGTTCTACCTTTATAGCCATCTGTTTCTTTAGGTTGGGAAAATTCTCTTCTATGATTTTGTTGAAGACATTTTCAGGTCCTTTGAACTGGGAATCTTTGTTCTCCTCTATTCTGATTATTCCTAGATTTTGTTTTTTCATTGTTTCCAGAATTTCTTTAATGCTTTGGGTTAGGAGTTTTTTATATTTTGAAATTTCTTTGACAGTTGTGTCAATATCTTCTATGGTATCTTCTATACCTCTCTTCTATCTCTTGTATTCTGTTGGTGATACTTGCTTCTGTAGTTCCTAACCTCTTTCCTAGGTTTTCCACTTCCCAGGTTTGCCTCCATTTGTATCTCTTTATTGTTTCTACTTCTACTTTTAGGTCTTGGATCACTTTATTCAATTCCTTCACTTGTTAACCTGTGTTTTCCTGTGTTTCTTTCAGTGAGTTATTGATATCCTCTTTAAAGGACTCTATTATCTTCATGAGATAGAATTTTAGGTCATCTTCCTGGTTTTCAGGTGTGTTGTTATATTCAGGGCTTGCTATGGTGGGAGAACTGGGTTCTGATGATGCCCACATATCTTGGCTTCTGTTGCTTATGGTCTTACACTTGCCTTTTGCCTCCTGGATATTCCTGTGTTTGTAGGTCTGGGTGACTATCTGGAGTCTGCCTCTTTTGTCCCTGGGTTGATTCAGGTCTCCTGGTAGGCCTGAGACCCTGGCTGTGGTAGACCACCAGTGGAGCCTTCCAACTGGTGACTCTTCAAAGGGGCAGACACTCTGCTGATCTGTTGCTCTGGCTGCAGTAGATCTCCTGGGAGGTCTTCAGACTGTTGGGTCTTCAGTGAAGCAGTCAAGATGTTGTGAAACTGCTCTGCGTGCAGCCTATCCTCAATTACTGAGTGCAGTGGATCTTCAACTGCTCTGAGTGCAGATGGTTCTCTAGAATGGATCAGGATCTGTTGTCTTCACTGGAGCAGACCAGCCAAGAGTCTGCCCCAGCAGAAAGGACCAGGAAGTTGAGACATTGCTCTTTTTTGGCAGTATATAGGAGGAGATGAAAACTGTATGTAGAAAGAGTTTTGAGGGGAAACTAAGGCCTCTTGACTCTATGTATTTTCTTTGTTTTGTTTCTACATTTACAATATTGGAACTATAATCCACAATTGCCAGATATAATATTTTATCAATTTTTCTTTTCATTTATGTAAAACTTAGAAGAAATCTAAGTTAATAAATAATTTGTGAAGCAGATATGCATAATTCATGTAATACTTCATTTTGTCTACTTTTGATAGTAGTTGATGAATCAAACATGCTATATTTTATCATTTTAATATGTAAAAGCTTTATTTCTAAATAGTTTTCAAATTATTTTCCTTGAGTTCAGGATTTAGTTAAGGTTGAATTGTGAAAGGGCATTTTATCTTTTCTGATATTTGGTTATTTAATTGCTCTTATGGAAATTATTTTGTTTATATCTCAATATATTATGATATTTGGCATGCTTTTATTTGCATTTAATGAAATAAATGGGAAAAATTCCCTCCTAAATATAAAGTTGAAATTTTAGAATTGAATCAAAGTATAAACATTTTCTGATTTCCATTTCACTAACAACTCTTAAGAGCTGCTCTTATTTAATAATGGAATTAATCATTCCTTTTTTGTCTTGTCTTTTCTGTCTTTTTAAACTTGCTTTCGTGGATATTCACACCAGGAGGACAAAGTGGTTAGAGTCTTTTTCTTTCTGTCTAATATACTTTTTCTTATTGTTATTGCAAATTTAATTTTATAGTTGCATTTAATTTTATTATTCTAAATATTTCGTTAGTTATATTGCATGACAGTTGCTAAACAGTATAGCATATGTAAGCACATTAAGCATGCTGTTTTTACTGAAAAACAACTTGCATTTCATTGTGTTAGAGGTGAAAATATTAATTCTTTATAGATTCTTTAGTTATTATAAGCTAACACTTGTGTTATTGTGTCTCTGGTGGAAAACATTGCCACCTACTGATTTTGCGCCTATCCAGTCCTCCCATTCTTGAGACCCTCGAAAGACAGGCTGGTGCTCAGTAGTTACCATCTCACAGCATTGTCCATTATGATCAGTACCTTACATATTTTCCTAAATTCACTCTTGGTCAGGTTTTATAAAGCTTCCAACTTAATACCTAGAGTCAGAGACTGTAACAACAAATTAAAATACCATTGAAAGTGGGTTCACTGAAACATATTTCTTGTGTTTATCATAAATACTTAATACACGTCTGTTTTATCTCAGTAGTTTGTTTGAGGAGTTAGTAATTTTTTTTATAGTTTTATATCTGCCCAAGAATGTCTGATTTGCATTTAGATCTGCTTTAGAGACTGGTGACTGCATATAAGGATAATAATATTTCTGTTCTGATAACTTTTAATGAGTCAAACTTAGCCTTGAGCCCTTTCAAATTTTTGAATTCCAAATGGCACACATTCAAAGTAGTTAAAGACTTCTAAGCAGTACCATGTTTTAAACCAGTGGGAAGGTTTTGCTTCCTTTCAAAGTCTTCAGCTACTCAGTTGGTGACAATGCATCTTGTGGCAAGTGTTGAGCATGGAATTGGAATGAAATCTCAGAGGAGAAGAAAAGATACTATAATTATTTCCTTTGCTTTTAAAAATCCTGTAGGAATCCTAACAAACTTAGAGGCTATTTTGAAGATTAACAGATCAATTAATGCACAAACTGTGCATCATTGTTGTTTAGGGTGATTCTTCAGAGAACCCACGAGCTTTCTTCTATTTACTTCCTTCCATAGCTTACCCACAGAGAGACAACCCCTATGGTTAATGACCTTCAGAGTCTCTATGGCAACTTTTGTGTCTGCAGTTAATTAATATAGGATGCATAATGGTCTAACTACTGTTTTTGTTTTGTTTTGTTTTGTTTTTGTTTTTGCTTTTGTTTTTTATCATGCCTTCTATCCTGGAAATTGTAAATGTAATGATGGAAACCTAGTTTTCATGTGCTGACCAGACTTCATTGTCATGTCCAAATCAGCTAAATAAACATGGCTTGTAGTGACAAGCCATTCTTTTACCATTGTGTAATTAGAATTATAGCTTATGTTTTATTTTCAGACATTTTTAAAAAATATACATTAAAAAGATCACCAGATAATTTGTGTCAGTGGTGGCTCCTTGATGTTTATTTGTCAGTTAGAAGAAGGTTTCTGTGAGAGTTAATTTTACCAATTAATTATTCCAGTAATTTTGTAGTGGACATTGGGTTGCTATATCAAAGCTCATGTTCATGTTTTAGAAGCCCTTTCCTTTTAAGTGTCTACCTGAAGACTGGCTCCCTTAGAATAAAATAGCTTTTCTTTCTTTTTTAAAAGTAGCCCAAAGATAGATATCTTGGGTCTACTATGAGCTTCCAGTGTCAGATGAGGTGGCATTTTCCTGGGATAATTAGCCAGGTCCTCAACCAGAGTTGTCCCAGGTATCTCTGGGAGTCAGCAGAAAGAGTTCCGTGAATGGCTCCCACTATATCATTGGATGTGGAAGCTGCCTCGAAAATTACCATTTACTTGGGAATTTAAGAATTTTATATTAATAAAATGTTATTGAGTTGTCATTTGAAGTGCCTGTTTCAGAAAATTGGTAAACAAAAAACAGAGACTTTACATTAAGGATAAGAGTGATTCCCTCCTCCCTTTAAGTTCTGTGTGAAACATTATTAAACTCCTGTAAGTATTCTGATTTAGCAGCTCATCTCTTGCTGTATGTAAGGTTAAGAGCTGCCCCACTCCTCAGCAGCATACATGAATCCACGTCATTTATGTGTTACAGCATTTGTGGAAAGCATAAATTGTGACATCAGTTATCATGGTACTTCTTGATGACATAATGTAACTTTCAAAGTTAATGTGAAGTGATGCTTCATATTTGCTTCGTAAACTCCAAGAAGTCATTGTTTTCACATTAAAAAAAAAACTCCATGCTTATCAGTCTCTAGTTAGTTAAGAGGTGACTGGTAGATAAAATGAATCAGTTTGTGTGGATTTGAAACGTGCAAATAAAGCTACAGACCATTTTGTGACTTTTGTACACAGAAGGTTGTATTCACATGTAGCTGTTAAACACTTGAGAAAAGTTTTACTGATATATTTATCAGTAAATACAGTTTTAATTAATTTAAAATTTAAAACCACATGAATCTAATTTTTAAAGCAACTAACCTTGATGGCAAATACTATTTCTTCAGCCCAAGGGAATACACAAATTTTTATACTCACATTAGCAGTAGACATACAAGCTTTACAGTTCCCACAAAGCATTATGTGTGTCAGAAGTAGTTGCATTTGAAGGCAAGAATGATAATAAACAAAGCTTTTCCTCCTTAGGGATAGAATTAGGAATACAAATGAAGTGAGGAAAGGTCTTCTTGAATGACTGAACTGGGGTAGCTGGACAGGTTGAGCAGGAAACAAAGTGACTCCTATAGGCTTCGCTGTGTACTGTGGACAGTAGGCACCACATATTTCTATTCCTCTGGTTTTGAACTTGAGTTGTTACTGAAGTTACCTTTTCCTTGATTATTAAATCTTTTAAATATACATGTCAGTGGCTCACAATGATGCATACACCAGACACCATGATGAGATTTGCTTGCTTTCAAAGATCTTGGTTTGGAGTTTATTTTTATAATTAGTTAGATGAGGCTTTAGCAGTACCCTCTTTAGGGAAGAAGCAAATATATTACATGTAACATACATTTGAAAGGCTGAGCAGTTGAAAATGTGCACCCTACTTAGTGGGGTCCCAGCAGATATTTGCAATTTCCTTTTCTCTTGCAGTTTATATTTAAGCAGTGTGAAAATCTACAAAACGTTCTTAGCTCTCCTTGAAACTGGAAATGGTATGTAATACAATTCTAGTACATGGCATAGAAGAAAATTTCTAAAGGTTTCTGACAAGTCACGATGGATATTCAGCACAAAAGTCAACACTACCTCTTATTGCAAATGTGATATCCTGACATGATTTGTCATTTGTTATGAGGAAAGAAAGACCAGGAGTATTAGAGTCCTAGGATATATTTGAACAAATGTGCTTTAGGGACAGAACCAGTGAGTTTGTTGGACCGGGTTTCGTGACTGGAGGGTACCTAGTTCAGCAGTGGCTTTTGGTATGCTGGGAAGGCAGAGCACCTGAGAGCTGCTCAGGGCTAGAACCCGAAGCCTCAGCTCTGCTGTGGGGCAGTGATGCACTTCGCCTCAGACTGAAGCCTGGAAGCGCCTTGGGTGTTGGAAATCCATGTTGTAAACCTAAGGAAGCTGGCTACTTCCAAGGAATGTCCAGAGGAGCAAAAGCAGCAGTAGCAGACAGTTGCTCAGAGGGAGAGGAGTGTGCATGAGCTGGTGGGCTCCTCTTTTCTGTCTGCTCACCTGTGTTCCCAGACTCCTGGGTGGTGGGATCCCTACCAGGGCAGGTCTTTCCTCATTAGTTGCTTTCTTATGTCAATTCTCCTGAAAAATACTGTTGTAGATACATTCTGAAGTGTGCTTCACTAATTCACTAATATTTCTCCATGTAGCAATTTGAAATTTAAGAGTTATCATCACAGCCACTGACCCAAGGCTGTCAGATGTTGCATGAAATATTAAAAAAAAAAGCATCCCATACTAGCGCTGGCTATGCTCTAGTAATGTGGTTTCCCACTCCCAAGATCCCCATGGTCCCCATGTGGTGGCCACCCAACTCACCCAGCTGTTCTCTCTCTGGGGACCCTGCTTTCATTCCCAGCCATCCGCCCTGTGTTTAACTGTCACAGATCCCTGTAACCTGGTAAATCAAAACTCTAGAGGCTTGTAATTTATCAGTCAGATTTATATCAATAGATTCCCAACCCACAAAACATCCACACAATGAACTCAGAGCCAATTGATATTGATACAAGCTGCTCACTAGATTGTACAAATTGTCCTGTACTAGTCCATCCCTTCTATGACATCCTTGGCGACCTGTGGCTGTTTAAACCACGGCATGGGTCTGGTTCATCCTTCTCTTCCTCCATTTTCCGTTCTTCTACCTGTGTCCCTATCTCTCCCATCTCTAAACCTCTCATCCCGCCTTCTTTATTCACTGTCCAATCACAGGCTGTAGTCTTATCTTATGCCTGCCCTCACCTGCATATAGACAGCAATCCACAGTCAGACAACTTTTTACAACTAGAGAAAATACTTTTCCCTTAAGTTTTTTCTGCTAATTGCAATCAATTTTTTGTTTCTTTTAAAATCAGATGTTATTGATTATGATGATGCATATATAAGCATGACATGTGCATGTCGGGGCACAAGCCTGCCCTGGCACATGAATGGAGGTCAAAGGTCAGAGGAGAACTTTGTGGAGGTTGGTCTTCTCCTCCCACTTTTTCCTTTTCTAATTACTTTTACTTTTTTACAGACCAGTTGTTATCCTCCTCCCAGTCCATCTTCCCACTGTTCCTCATCCCATCCCTCCTTCTCCTGTCTCCAAGAGGATGTCCTCCCTGCTCCCACCAGTCCTCCCCAACAGGGGTCCAGGTTAGTTGAGACTGCTGGTCTACCTATGGGATTGCCCTTCTCAGCTTCTTCCAGCCTTTCCCTAATTCAACCAGAGGGGTCCCGACTTCAATCCATTGGTTGGGCATAAATATCTGCTTCTGTCTCAATCAGGTGCTTGTTGGGTCACTCAGAGGGTAGTTATGGCTAGGCTCTTGTCTGTAAGCACACCATATTTGATTGATTTCTGCCCTAAGTTTCACTGTTTCTTGCAGTCTACTCCTTTTCGATGTGTTTGCTCTTTTTGTCTAGAGCTCTCAGCTGTGCTGTTAAGTTGCTAGTGTAGGAGGTCTCCAATTTCTTTAAGAGGGCACTTAGTGCTGTGAATTTACCTCTCAGCTCTGCTTTCCTTGTGTCCCATAAGTTTTGGTATGCTGTGTCATCATTTTAATTGAATTCCTGGAATTTATTTTATTTTTTTTATTTCTTTCCTAACCAAGTTGCTATTGAATAGAGTTTTTAGTTTCCGTGGATATGTGTGTTTTCTGTTGTTTCTGTTGTTACTGAAATCTAGCCTTGGTTTGTGATGATCTGATGGCATGCATGGAATTATTTCAGTCTTCTTATATCAGTTGAGGCTTGTTTTGTGATTGATTATATGATCAATTTTGGAGAAGGTACCATGAGGTGCTGAGAAGGTATATTCTTTTGTTTTGGGTGAAATATTCTGTAGATTTCTGTTACATCATTTGGTTCATAGCCTCTATTAGTTTTACTGTGTCTCTGTTGATTTTCTGTTTCAATGGCCTGCCAATGGGCCATTGGTGAGAATGGGGTGTTGAAGTCTCCCACTATTATTGTATGGGGTTCAGTGTGTGTTTTGAGGTTTAGTAAAGTTGTTTTTTCTTTCTTTCTTTCTTTCTTTCTTTCTTTCTTTCTTTCTTTCTTTCTTCCTTCCTTCCTTCCTTCCTTCCTTCCTTCCTTCCTGTCTTTCTTTCTTTCTTTCTTTCTTTCTTTCTTTCTTTCTTTCTTTCTCTTTCTTTCTTTCTTTCTTTCTTTCCTTCTTTCTTTCTCTCTCTCTCCTCCCTCCCTCTCTCCCTCCCTCCCTCCCTCCCTCTCTCCTTCCCTCCCCCCTCTCTCTCTTAATTGAATACCTGAGTCCTTCCATTTGAGGCATAGATGTTCAGAATTGAGACTTTCTCTTGTGAATTTTTCCTTTGGTGAATATGAAGTGTCCTTCCTCATCTCACTTGATAACTTGGTAGATTTTGGTTGAAAGTCTATTTTATTGGATATTAGAATGGCAACTCCTGCTTGCTTTTTGGGACCATTTGCCTTTTACTCTGAGGTAGGTTCTGTCTTTGTCATTAATGTGTGCTTCTTGTATGCCTCAAAATGCTAGATCCTGTTTGTGTATCTAGTCTGTTAGCTCGTGTCTTTCTATTGGAAGAATTGAGTCCACATTGAGAGATACTAAGGACAGATGATTGTTAGCTCCTGTTATGTTGTTGTAGGTGGCATTATGTGTATGTGATTCTTTCCTTTTGGTTTTGTTGTGAGATGATTAATTTTTCCTCAGAAAACTGGGCATAACACTGCCGGAGGACCCTGCTATACCACTCCTGGGCATATACCCCAAGGATTCCCCAGCATGTAATGAGGACACATGCCCCACTATGTTCATAGCAGACCTATTTATAATAGCCAGAAGCTGGAAAGAACCCAGATGTCCCTCAACGGAGGAATGGATACGGAAAATGTAGTATATAAACACAATGGAGTACTATTCAGCCATTAAAAACAATGAATTTATGAAATTCTTAGACAAATGGATGGAACTGGAAAATATGCTGAGTGAGGTAACCCGATCACAACAGAACACACATGGCATGCACTCACTGATAAGTGGACATTAGCCCAGAAGCCTGGAATACCCAAGACACATTTCACATATCAAATGATGCCCAAGAAGGAGGAAGAACAAAGTATGGATACCCTGGTCCTCCGTAGAAGGGGGAACAAAATACCCACAGAAGGAGACACGGAGACAAAGGGTGGAGCAGAGTCTGAGGGAAAGACCATCCAGAGACTACCCCACCCAGGGACCCATCCCATATACAGTTACAAAACCCAGACACTATTATAGATGTCCACGAGTGCTTGCTGACTGGAGCCGGATATAGCTGTCACCTGGGAGGCTCTGCTAGTGCATGAGAAATACAGAAGGGGACACTCTCAGCCAGCCATTGAACTGAGCACAGGGTCCCCAATGGAGGAGCTAGAAAAAGGACCCAAGGAGCTGAAGGGGTTTGTAGTACCACAGGAGGAACAACAATATGAGTCACCCAGTACTCCCAGAGCTCCCAGGGTCAAAACCATCAACCAAAGAGTACACATGGAGTTACCCATGGTTCCAGACTCATAGGCAGCAGAGGATGGCCTTGTTAGATATCAAAGGGAGGAGAGGTCTTTGGTGTCCCTTGGTCCTGGGAAGATTTGATGCTGTAGTGTAGAGGAATACCAGGGCAGGGAAGAGGGGGAGGGTTGATTGGGGAAGGGGAGATGGCTCATGGGATTTTCGGGGGAGGGGGAAACCAGGCAAGGGGACAACATTTGAAATGTAAATAAAGATTATATCTAATGAAAAATAAAGAAAAAAATTTCTTTGTTTTGTTTTTATTTTGTTTTGGTTTTTTGTTTTTTTGTTTTGGTCTAGGTACCCTTCTCCTGTTGGAATTTTTCTTCTAGAATCTGCTGTAGGGTCGGATTGGTAGATAGACTGTTTAAATTTGGTTTTGTCATGAAATATTTTGGTTTCTTCATCTAGGATGATTGAGATTTTTTGCAGGGTACAGTAACATGGGCTGGCATTTGTGTTCTCTTAGGCTCTGCATGACCTCTGTTCAGCCTCTTCTGCTTTTTAGGGTCTCTGGTGAGAAGTATGGTATAATTCTGATAGGTCTGGTGAGAAGTCTGGTATAATTCTGATAGGTCTGCCCTTATATGCTACTTGTCCTTTCCCCCCTATAGCTGTTAATATTCTTTCATTTCTCTGTGCATTCAGTGTTTTGATTATTATATGACAGAAGGACTTTCTTTTCTGGTCCAGTCTATTTGGTGCTCTAAAGGCTTCTTGTACATTTATGGCCATCTCTTTCTTTAGTGAAATTTTCTTCTACAATTTTGTTTCAGATGTTTTCTGGTCCTTTGAACTGGGAATCTTCGCTCTCTTCTATTCCTATTGTTCTTAGGTTTGGTGTTTTTCTTGTGTCCTGAATTTCCTTGATGTTTTGGTGTAAGGGTTTTCTTACATTTTGAATTTTTTTGACTGTTGTGTCAATATCTTCTGTGCCTGATATTCTCTCTTCTATCTCTTTTATTCTGTTGTTGATGCTCGCATCTGTAGCTCCTGACACTATTCTATGTTTCCCATTTTCAGGGTTGCCTTTATTGTGTTTTCTTTGTTGTTTCTAATTTCATTTTTTAGGTCTTGGACTGCTTTGTTCAGTTCCTTCACCTGTTTGATTGTGTTTTCCTATATTTCTTTAAGGGATTTGCTCCCTCTTTAAGGGCTGTTTACCTATATTTTCCTGTATTTCTTTCAGTGAGTTGTTTATATCCTACTTAAAGGAATCTGTTATCGTCGTAAGATAGGATTTTAAGTCTAGGTCAGCATCCTGGTTTCCAGGTGTGTTTGGGTATCCAGGCCTTGCTGTGGTGGAGAACTGGGTTTTATGGTGCGAAAGTATATTGGCTTCTGTTGCTTATGGTCTTATGTTTGCCTCTTGCCATCTAGTTATATCTGGGGTTAGCTGGCCTGGGAGTCTGTTTGGAGCCTGCCTCTTGTGTCCCTGGGTATGAGGGGGGGTGCTATGGGAAGTGTCGGAGGGAGCAAAGGCAAAGGGTGAAGTTATGAATTAAATTTCAATGAAAATAGTCAATACAATTTAAAAATAAGGGTAGAGGCACTCTTTTCCTTACAGTATTTATATCAGAAAACCTGTAATTGGGAATACTTTCTTTTTTATTTTAATATAAAAGTTTTATTAATTCTTGGAGAATTTCATACAATATAAAAATAAACACCTTTAGGGGCTGGAGAGATGGTTCAGTGATTAAGAGCACTGACTGGGCAGAGGAAGGCCTTGTTGGGCATCAGTGGGAGGAGTGGTCCTTGGTCAGGTAAAGGCTTAATAGAGGCCCCAACAAAGGGAAACTGAGGGGGGGCAGGTGGGAATGTGTCGGGTGGAGGGGCATATATTTGGAGACAGGAAAGGAGGAGGGGTTGGGGGTCTTTGTGGAGGGGGGAAATTGGGAAAGGTTTTACCATTGGCAGTGTAAATGAAGACGATATTCAATTAAAAAAAAAAAAAGAGCACTGACTGCTCTTCCAGAGGTCCTGAGTTCAATTCCCAGCCACCACATGGTGGCTCACAACCACCAAGGGATCTGATGCCCTCTTCTGGTGTGTCTGAAGATAGCTACAGTGTACTCATATACCTAAGATAAATAAATAAATAAATAAATAAATAAATAAATAATTCTTTAAAAAAATAAACACCTTCAATGCTTCTTGGCCTTTTGGCTAAGATAAACTGTAAAAATAAACACCTTCATTCTTAAATTTAGACATTGTTTAAAAAAATCAATAAAATTGATAAATAAATGAGACCAAAATGGTAGCAGTACATGCCTATGGCCCCAGAACCCTAGACAGGGTGGGAGAATCACAAGATTGAGGCAAACTTAAGCTAGAAGAGGGATGAGGGTGGGGAGGGATGAGGGTGGGGATGAGGATAACAGATAAGAATGTTCTCCTCCAATTCTACATACAAACTGGCTGTCCCTCCTTCCATCACAGGGACAAATGCTCGTTTTCAATGGAGAGTTTCCATATTTTTTATATATTTTTATTGGATATTTTCTTTAATTACATCTCAAATGTTATCCCCTTTCAAGGTATCCCCTCCAGACCCCTCCCCCCCCGTCACCTCCCCCTCCCCCTGCCTCTATGAAGGTGCTCACTACCCACCTGCCCATTCCTGCCTCACCACCCTAGCATTCCCCTACCCTGGGGCATTAAACCCTCTCAGGCCCAAGGGTAGCTCCTCACATGATATCCAATGAGGCCATCCTCTGCCACATATGCAGCCAGAGCCATGGGTCCCTCCATGTGTGTACTCTTTGGTTGGTGGTCCAGTCCTGGGGAGCTCAGGGGGGTCTGGCTGGTTGACACTGTTGCTCCCTCCATTGGGCTGCAAACCCCCTTCAGTCTCTTTTCCAACTTCTCCATCAGGGACTCTGTGTTCAGTCCAGTTGGCTGCCCAGCATCCACTTCTATATTTGTCAGGCTCCAGCAGAACCTCTTAGGAGACAGCCATATGAGGCTCCCGTCAGCAAGAACATCCCAGCATCCTCAATACAGTCCAGGTTTGGTAACTGTATATGGGATGAATCACCAGTAGGGGCAGTCTCTGGATGGCCTTTCCTTCAGTCTCTCCTCCATACATTGTCTCCATATTTTTTTCCCTTCTAAGAAGGATTGAAGCATCCACATTTTGGTCTTTCTTCTTGAGCTTCATATGGTCTGTGAATTGTATCTTGGGTATCCTGAACTTTTGGGCTAATATTCACTTATCATTGAATGCATATCATGTGTGTTCTTTTAGGACTGGGTTACCTCACTCAGGATGATATTTTCAAATTCCACCCATTTCCCCCTGAATTTCATGAAGTCATTGTTTTTAATAGCTGAGTAGTATTCCATTGTGTAAGTGTCCCACATTTTCTGTATCCGTTCCTCTGTTGAGGGACATCTGGGTTGTTTCCAGCTTTGGGCTATTATAAATATGGCTGATATGAACATGGTGGAGTATGTGTCCTTAATACATGTTGGAGAATCTTCTGGGTATATGCCTGGGAGTAGTATAACTGGGTCCTCAGGAAGCACTATGTCCAATTTTTTGATGAAATGCCAGACTGATTTCCAGAGTGTTTGTACCAGCTTGCAATCCCACCAGCAATGGAGGAGTGTTTCTCTTTCTCCATGTCTTTGCCAGCATCTGCTGTCACCTGAGTTTTTCATCTTAGCCATTCTGAGTGGCATGAGGTGGAATCTCAGTGTTGTTTTGATTTGCTTTTTTTTTTTTTGATAACTATGGATTTTGAACATTTCTTTAGGTGCTTCTCAGCCATTAGAATTTCTCAGTTGAGAATTCTCTATCTCTGTTCCCCAGTTATTAATAGGGTTAATTGGTTCTCTGGAGTCTACCTTCTTGAATTCTTTGTATATAGTGGATATTAGCCCTCTATCAGATGTAAGATTGGTAGAGATCTTTTCCCAATCTGTTGGTTACTGTTTTGTCCTATTGACAGTGTTCTTTGCCTTATAGAAGCTTTGCAATTTTATGAGGTCCCATTTGTTGATTCTTGATCTTAGAGCATAAGCTATTGGTATTCTGTTCAGGACCTTTTCATCTGTACCCATGTGCTTGAGGCTTTTTCCCACTTTCTCTTCTATTAGATTCAGTGTATCTGGTTTTATGTGGAGGTCTTTGATTCACATGGACTTGAGTTTTGTACAGGGAGATAAGAATGGATCAATTTGCATTCTTCTACATGTTGACCACCAGTTGAACCAGCACCATTTGTTGAAAATGTTCTCTTTTTTCCCCCATTGGATCCTTTGTCAAAGATCAAGTGACTGTAGGTGTATGGGCTCATTTATGGGTCTTCAATTTTATTCCATTGATCTCCTTACTTGTCACTGTACCAATATCATGGTACAGGGGTTATTAATAGTTTTTCTCACTATTGCTCTGTAGTACAGCTTGAGGGCAGGGATAGTGGTGATTCCCCTAGATGTTCTTTTATTGTTGAGAATAATTTTTGCTATCCTGGGGTGTATTTTTGTGTTTTGTTTTTGTTATTCCAGATGAATTTTAGAATTGCTCTTTCTAACTCTATGAAGAATTGAGTTGGAATTTTGATGGGGATTGCATTGAATCTGTAGATTGCTTTTGGCAAGATGGCCATTTTTACTATATTAATCTTGCCAATTCGTGAACATGGAAGATCTTTTCATCTTCTGAGGTCTTCTTCAATTTCTTTCTTTAGAGATGTGAAGTTTTTGTTGTACAGATCTTTAACTTGTTTGGTTAGAGTCACACTAAGATCTTCTGTATTGTTTGTGAGTATTGTGATGAGCATTGATTCCCTAATTACTTTCTCAGCTCATTTATCCTTTGAGTAGAGGAAGGCAACTCATTTGTTTGAGTTGATTTTATATCCAGCCACTGTGCTGGAGTTGTTTATCAGCTGTAGGAGTTCTCTGGTGGAATTTTTGGGGTCACTTAGTATTATCATAACATCTGCAATAGTGATATTTTTGACTTCTTCCTTTCCAATTTGTATTCCTTTGACCTCCTTTTGTCTAGTTGCTCTCGCTAGAACTTCAAGTACTATATTGAAAAGATAGGGACAGAGTGGGCAACCTTCTAAGTGTCTTCCCATTTAGTTTGATGTTGGCTACTGGTTTGCTGTATATTGCTTTTACTATGTTTATGTATGGGCCTTGGATTTCTGATCTTTCCAAGACTTTTAACATGACTGGATGTTGAATTTTGTTAAATGCTTTTTCAGCATCTAATGAAATGATCATGTAGTTTTTTTTCTTTTTTTTTAATTTTTATTTTCTATATTCTATGTTTATATTCCAAGGGCTTTCCCCTTTCCCAGTCCCCCCCCCCCCATGTCCCATAGTTCCTCTCCCCCCCAACTATTTCCCAATCATTCCCCCTCCCCCCACAGTTTCTCTACAAAACTGGATCCAATCTTTCCAGGTCCAGGGTCCTCTCCTTTCTTCTTGGGAATCATTTGACTTGCTAATTGTGCCTTGAGTATTTAGGGCTTCTGGGCTCATTAATATCCACTTATCAGTGATTGCATTTCATGTGTATTCTTTTGTGATTGGGTTAGCTCACTCAGGATGATATTTTCCAGGTCTAGCCATTTACCTACAAATTGCATGAATTCATTATTTTTAATTGCTGAGTAGTATTCCATTGTATAAATATACCACATTTTCTGTATCCATTCCTCCTTTGAGGGATATTTGGGCTCCTTCCAATTTCTGGCTATTATAAACAAGGCTGCTATAAACATAGTGGAGCATGTGTCTTTATTGTATGCAGGGGAATCCTCTGGGTATATGCCCAGGAGTGGTATGCCAGGGTCCTCTGGAAGGGACATGCCCAATTTTCTGAGGAACCGCCACACTGATTTCCAGAGCGGTTTTACCATTTTGCAATCCCACCAACAGTGGAGGAGTGTTCCTCTTTCTCCACATCCTTGCCAGCACTTGTCGTCTCTTGAGTTTTTAATCTTAGCCATTCTGACTGGTGTGAGGTGGAATCTCAGGGTTGTTTTGATTTGCATTTCTCTGATGACTAATGATGTTGAACATCTCTTAAGGTGTTTCTCAGCCATCCGAATTTCTTCTGGTGAAAATTCTTTGTTTAGCTCTGTGCCCCATTTTTTGATAGGGTTATTTGGTTCTTTGGGGTCTAACTTCTTGAGTTCTTTGTATATATTGGATATTAGCCCTCTGTCGGATGTGGGGTTGGTGAAGATCTTTTCCCACTTTGTTGGTTGTCGTTTTGTCCTTCTGACAGTGTCCTTTGCCTTGCAGAAACTTTGTAATTTTATGAGGTCCCATTTGTTAATTCTTGATCTTAGTGCATAAGCTATTGGTGTTCTGTTCAGGAACTTTCCCCCAGTGCCTATGTACTCCAGGGTCTTCCCACGTTTCTTTTCTAATAGTTTCAGTGTGTCTGGTTTTATGTGGAGGTCCTTGATCCACTTGGAGCTGATCTTAGTGCAAGGAGATAAGAGTGGGTCAATTCGCATTCTTCTGCATGTTGACCTTTAGTTGAACCAGCACCATTTGTTGAAAAGACTATCTTTTTTCCACTGGATGGTTGTGGCTCCTTTATCAAAGATCAAGTGACCATAAGTCTGTGGGTTAATTTCTGGGTCTTCAATCCTATTCCATTGATCCACTTGCCTGTTGCTGTACCAATACCATGCAGTTTTTAACACAATTGCTCTGTAGTACTGTTTAAGGTCAGGGATATTGATTCCCCCAGAAGTCCTTTTATTGTTGAGAATAGTTTTAGCTATCCTGGGTTTTTTGTTGCTCCAGATGAATTTGAGAATTGCTCTTTCTAGATCTATAAAGAATTGAGTTGGGATTTTGATGGGGATCGCATTGAATCTGTATATTGCTTTTGGCAAGATGGCCATTTTTACTATATTGATCCTGCCAATCCAGTAGCAAGAAATATTTTTCCATCTTCTGAGGTCTTCTTCGATTTCTTTCTTCAAGGACTTGAAGTTCCTGTCATACAGATCTTTTGCTTGTTTGGTTAGAGTTACGCCAAGGTACTTTATGTTGTTTGTGGCTATTGTGAAGAGTGTTATTTCCCTAACTTCTTTCTCAGCCTGCTTGTCCTTTGAGTACAAGAAGGCTACTGATTTTCTTGAGTTAATTTTATAACCAGCCACTTTGCTGAAGTTGTTTATCATCTGTAGAAGTTCTCTGGTGGAGTTTTTTGGGTCACTTAAGTAAACTATCATATCATCTGCAAATAATGATAGTTTGACTTCTTCCTTTCCAATTTGTATCCCTTTGACTTCCTTATGTTGTCTAATTGCTCTCGCTAGAACTTCAAGTACTATATTGAAAAGATATGGAGAGAGATGGCAGCCTTGTCTAGTCCCTGATTTTAGTGGGATTGCTTCAAGTTTCTCTCCATTTATTTTGATGTTGGCTACTGGTTTGCTGTAGATTGCTTTTACTATGTTTAGGTATGGGCCTTGAATTAGGTTTGTTTGTATAGTGTATTGTGTTGATGGATTTCCATATATTGAACTAACCCTGCATTCCTGAGATGAAACCTACTTGATTGTGGTGAATGATTGTTTCAATGTGTTCTTGGGTTTGCTTTTTGAGAATTTTATTGAGTATTTTTGCATCAATATTCATTAGGGAAATTGGTCTGAAGTTCTCTTTCTTCGTTCGGTCTTTGTGTGGTTTTTGTATCAGCATAACTGTGGTTTCATAGAATGAATGGGGTTGTGTTCTTTCTGTTTCTATTTTGTGGAATAGTTTGAAGAGTATTGGTATTAGGTCTTCTTTGAAGACCTGATAGAATTTTGGACTAAAATCATCTGGCCCTAGCCTTTTTTTGGGTTGGGAACCTTTTAATGACTGTTTTTATTTCTGTAGGGATTATTGGACTGTTTAGATGGTTTATGTGATCCTGATTTAAATTTGGTATTTAGTATCTGTCTAGAAAATTGTCCATTTCATCCAGATTTTTGAGTTTTGTTAAATATAGGTTTTTGTAGTAGAATCTGATGATTTTTTTGAATTTTGTCAGTTTCTGTTGTTATATCTCCCTTTTCATTTCTGATTTTGTTAATTTGGATACTGTCTCTGTGCCCTCTGGGTAGTCTGGCTGAGGTTTTATCTATCTTATTGATTTTCTCAAATAATCAGTTCTTGGTTTTCTTGATTCTTTGTGTAGTTCTTTTTGTTTCTAGTTGGTTGATTTCAGCCCAGAGTTTGATTATTTCCTGCTGGTTACTCCTCTTGGATGTATTAACTTTTTTTGTTGTTGTTCTAGAGCTTTCAGCTGCACTGTCAAGTTGCTACTGTATGTTCTCTCCAGTTTCTTTTTGTAGGCACTCAGAGATATGAGTTTTCCTCTTAGCACTGCTTTCATTGTGTCCCAAAAGATTGGGTATGTTGTGCCTTCATTTTCATTAAATTCTAAAACGTCTTTGATTTCTTTCCTTTTTTTCTTCCTTGACCAAATTATCATTGTTCAACTTTCATGCATATGTGGGATTTCTGTTGTTTTTGTTGGTATTGAAGACTAGCCTTAGTCTGTGGTGATCTGATAAGATATGTGGAATTATTTTAATCTTCTTGTATTTGTTGAGGCCTGTTTTGTGACCAATTATATGGTCAGTTTTGGAGAAGGTACCATAAGGTGCTCTGAAGAAGGTATATTCTTTTGTTTTAGGATGAAATTTTCTATTGAGAGCTGTTCAATTTATTTGGTCCATCACTTCTGGAAGTTTCAATGTGTCTCTGTTTAGTTTGTGTTTCCATGATCTGTCCATTGATGAGAGTGGGGTGTTGAAGTTTCCCACTATTATTGTGTGAGGTGCAATGTGTGCTTTGAACTTTAGTAAAGTTTCTTTTATGAATGTGCATGCCCTCGCATTTGGAGCACAGATATTCAGAGTTGAGAGTTCATTTTGATAGATTTTTCCTTTGATGTGTATGAAGTGTCCTTCCTTATAGTTTTCTATAACTTTTGGTTGAAAGTTGCTTTTATTCAATATTAGAATGGCTACTCCTGCTTGTTTTTTGGGACTATTTGCTTGGAAAATTGTTTTGCAGCCCTTTACTGTGAGGTACTGTCTGTCTTTGATACTAAGGTACATTTCCTATATGCAGCAAAATGCTGGGTCCTGTTTGTGTATCCAGTTGGTTATTCTATGTCTTCTTATTGGGGAATTGAGTCCATTTATGTTAAGAGATATTAAGGAATAGTGATTGTTGCTTCCTGTTATTTTTGATGTTATTTTTATGTTTATGTGGCTATCTTCTTTTGGGTTTGTTTAAAGAAGATTCCGTTCTTGCTTTTTCAAGGGTGTAGCTTCCCTTCATGAAGTATTGGTGTTTTCCATCTGTTATTCTCTATAGGGCTGCATTTGTGGGAAGATACTGTGTAAGGTTTTTTTTTATGGAATATCTTGGTTTGTCCATCTATGGTAATTGAGATTTTTGCTGGGTATAGTAGCCTGGGCTGCATTTGTCTTTTCTTAGGGTCTGTATAACATCTGCCCAGGAACTTCTAGCTTTCATAGTCCCTGATGAGACATCTGGTATAAAAACAAGCTGGAGTAGCCATTCTAATATTCAATAAAAGAAACTTTCAACCAAAAGTTATAGAAAACTATAAGGAATGACACTTCATACCCATCAAAGGAAAAAAATCTACCAAAATGAACTCTCAACTCTGAATATCTATGCTCCAAATGCGAGGACACACACATTCATAAAAGAATAAAAGTCTGATAGGCTTGCCTTTATTTGTTACTTGACCTTTCCCTTACTGGTTTTAATATTTTTTTTTTGTTTTGTTCATTTGGTGTTTTTATTATTATGTACCTGGAGGAATTTCTTTCCCGGTCCAACCTATTTGGAGTTCTGTAGGCCTCTTGTATGTTTATGGGCATCTCTTTCTTTAGGTAAGGGAAGTTTTCTTCTATAATCTTGTTGAAGATATTTACTGCCCCTTTTATGTTGGGAATTTTCACTGTCTTCTATACCCATTATCCTTAGGTTTGGTCTTCTCATTGTGTCCTGGATTTCCTGGATGTTTTGAGTGAGGAGCGTTTTGCATTTTGCATTTTCTTTGATTGTTGTGTCAATGTTTTATTTTTTTGTCAACATTTTTGTTCTATTTTTTAAATTTTTGTAAAAAATTTTCTATATTCTTTGTTTACATTCCAAAGGCTTTCCCCTTTCCCAGTTCCCCCCTCACCATATGTTCCATAAGTCCTCTTCTCCCCCGCTGCCCATTCCCCAACCACCCCCCAATCCTTTCTCTGTTCTGGTACTCTCCTGCAAAAACTGGAACCAGTCTTTTCGGGACCAGTGTCTACTCCTTCCTTCTTCTTGGGAATCTTTTGATTTGCTAATTGTGCCTTGAATATTCAGAGCTTCTGGGCTCAGTAATATCCACTTATCAGTGATTGCAATTCATGTGTATTCTTTTGTGATTGGGTTAACTCACTTAGGCTGATATTTTCCAGATCCGACCATTTGCCTACAAATTGCATGAATTTATTATTTTTAATTGCTGTGTAGTATTCCATTGTATAAATATACCACATTTTCTGTATCCATTCCTCCTCTGAGGGACATCTGGGCTCCTTCCAGCTTCTGGCTATTATAAATAAAGCTGCTATGAACATAGTGGAGCATGTGTCTTTATTGCATGCAGGGGAATCCTATGGGTATGTGCCCAGCAGTGGTATGACAGGGTCCTCTGGAAGTGCCATGCCCAATTTTCTGAGGAACCACCAGACTGATTTCCAGAGTGGTTGTACCATCTTGCAATCCCACCAACAGTGGAGGAGTGTTCCTCTTTCTCCACATCCTTGCCAGCACCTGTTGTCTCTTGCGTTTTTAATCTTAGCCATTCTGATTGGTGTGAGGTGGAATCTCAGGGTTGTTTTGATTTGCATTCCCCTGTTGTCTAATGATGTTGAACATCTCTTAAGGTGCTTCTCAGCCATCCTAATTTCTTCTGGTGAAAATTCTTTATTTAGCACTGTACCCCATTTTTAATAAGGTTATTTGGTTCTTTGGGGTCTACCTTCTTGACTTCTCTGTATATATTGGATATTAGCCCTCTGTTGGATGTGGGGTTGGTGAAGATCTTTTCTCAATTAGTTGGTTGCCGATTTGTCAATGTTTTCTATGGTATCTTCTGCACCTGAGATTCTTTCTTCTATATCTTATAGTCTGTTGGTGGTGCTTGTATCTAGGACTCCTGATCTCTTTTCCAGGTTTTTTTTTTTTTTAATCTGTAGGGTTGTCTTCCTTTGTGATGTCTTTATTGTTTCTATTTCCACTTTTAGATCCTGGATGGTTTTGTTCATTTCCTTTGCTTGCTTGATTGTACTTTCCTGCAATTCTTTTAAGGGATTTTTGTGTTTCCTCTTTAAGGGCTTTTACCTGTTTACCTGTGTTCTCCTGTATTTGTTTAAGGGAATTATTTGTGTCCTTCTTAAAATCCTTTATCATCATCATGAGATGTGATTCTAAATCAGAGTCTTGCTTTTCTGGTGTGTTGGGGTATCCAGGGATCTCTGTGGTGTGAGATCTGGGTTCTGATGATGCCAAGTAGCCTTGGTTTCTGTTGCTTATGTTCTTGCCCATGCCTCTTGCCATCTGCTTATCTGTGGTGTTAGATGGTCTTTCTATCTCTGTCTGTGGCTTTTCCTTCATATAAGCCTGTGTGTCAGTACTCCTGGGAGACCAGGTCTCTCTAGAAGGAATTTGGTCATGGATAGCTGTGGCACATGGTCAACTCCGGGGCATAGACAGAAACTGGAAGGATTCTGTCTCTGGCTGTTTCCTGGTTCCTGTGTCCTGATGGCTCAAGGTGGTCCAGGTATTTTCCACAAGTGGTGGTCTTATCTGTGCTCACTAGTGTGTCAGCACTTTTGGGAGACCAGCTCTCTCTTGGCTGTGGCACAGTGTTACCTCTGGGCGCAGCTGGAAACCCCAAATGTTGAATGTTTTAAGTACTTACTAATTATTTATATATTTTTATAAGAACTATTTATTCAGTTCACGTGTCTCCTTGTTGATTGGATTATTTGTGGGGTTTTTGGTGTTTATTTATAAACTTCCTAATATATTCTGTATAATAGTTCTGTGTCAAATGAATGGCTGGTAGTGTTTTTCTATTGTAAGAGCTATATTTTTACTCTGAGTATTTTTTTCCTTTTTCAAAAATTTAAATGTGTAGAACATTTTAAATGTGATGCAATCCTTCTTGTCAATACTTTTGTTAAAATTATTTAATTTCCAGGCATTTCCCTCCTGTTGTGTGGAGCCTAAGTTCAGTTACACAGCAGCTGGTATTTTAAATAGCACAGAATTTCCTAGTGGTAGGTAGGCTAGACAGTAAGAAAGAGTCTTTGAGGCAGACCCATGTCAAATCAACCTATTCCTAGGTCCCAAGTGCAGTTCAACAGTAGGGGCTGTTCTCAACTCTGAAGAAGCAACCCAGGGCTACATTGATGATCCCTATGTTTTAGAAGTCATTTGGACTACCCCAACTAACCAGTTCTTTTTTTTTTTTTTTTTTGTTTTGTTTTGTTTTTGTTTTTGTTTTTGTTTTTGTTTTTTCGAGACAGGGTTTCTCTGTGTAGTCCTGGCTATCCTGGAGCTCACTCTGAAGACCAGGCTGGCCTCGAACTCAGACATCCGCCTGCTTCTGCCTCCCAAGTGCTGGGATTAAAGGCGTGCGCCCCCACCGCCCGGCCAACTAACCAGTTCTGAAGCATGTTTCTCACGGCTAGCCCTGGGGTTTTCATCAGTCTGTGGTTCTTGTGGGGGCTATTGTCAGCCCAATTGGCTTTACACACACACACACACACACACACACACACACACACACACACACACCCCTTCCCATTTTTTCTTTTATTTCATATCACCTGTCACTTTCTATTCCCCTCTCTAGACCTGCCTTTCTACCTCTAATCTATGGTTCCTTTATATTTTCCTCATAGACTCACATCTGAGATTCTCTCATTGCAATTTTAGTTGTATTTTAGTTGTAAAGTTCTCCCTTTAATTGTGTGTTTTCTAAGAAAGTTCTAGTGATAAGCTCCCCAGCTCTTGTTGAGAGGCCACGTTTTGGATGAGGTGCTCATCTTTAGCTGTTTTCTAGTGCCAGCACTCTCTGTGTCACTGAGACCAGCAAAGTCTCAAGAGAGATATGCTGGTGGTGTGATTGAATGTGCCTGTATGTGGTGAGTCACTTTGCTTTCAGAGTCCTGTCTTTGCCTTATGAGAATGGATTACAATGTGTTTCAATGGGACTCTCTGTTTTTTTCTATATTTTTTGTTTACATTCCAAACGCTTTCCCCTTTCCCAGATCCCCCCTCAACATATGTCCCATAAGTCCTCTTCCCTCTGCCCATTCCCCAATCCCCCCCTCCTCCCAACCATTTCTCTGTTCTGGTACTCTCCTACAATACTGGATCAAGTCTTTTCAGGACCAGGGCCCTCTCCTTCCTTCTTCTTGGGAATCTTTTGATTTGCTAATTGTGCCTTGAGTATTCAGAGTTTCTGGGCTAATTAATATTCACTTATCAGTGATTGCATTTCATGTGTATTCTTTTGTAATTGGATTAGCTCACTTAGGATGATATTTTCCAATTTCCACCATTTGCCTACAAATTTCAGGAATTCATCGTTTTTAATTGCTGAGTAGTATTCCATTATATAAATATACCACATTTTCTGTATCTATTCCTCCGTTGAGGGACATCTGGGTTCTTTCCAGCTTCTGGCTATTATAAATAAGGCTGCTATGAACATAATGGAGTGAGGTTGATGATTTCCTGTCTTCTACTCTTCCTTCATGAATTAGCTTCTTTTTGTTCCAGGCTTTCAGGTGTGCCGTTAAGCTGCTAGTATGCTCTCTCCAGTTTCTTTTTGGAGGCACTCAGGGCTATGAATTTTCCTCTTAGCACTGCTTTCATTGTGTCCCATAGATTTGGGTAGGTTGTACCTTCATTTTCATTGAATTCTAAAGAGTCTTTGATTTCTTCCTTTATTTCTTCCTTGACCAAGTTATCATTGAGTAGAGTATTGTTCAGTTTCCATGTGTATGTGGGCTTTCTGTTGTTTTTCTTGCTATTGAAGACCACTTTTACTCCATAGTGATCTGATAGGAGGCATGGGATTAGTTCGATCTTCTTATATTTGTTGAGGTCTGTCTCTTGACCAATTATATGGTCGATTTTGGAGAAGGTACCATGAGGTGCTGAGAAAAAGGTATATTCTTTTGCTTTAGAATGAAATGTTCTTTATATATCTGTTAAATCCAATAGGTCCAAAGCTTCAATTAGTTACACTGTGTCCCTGTTTAGTTTCTGTTTTCCTGATCAGTCCATTGAGGATAGTGGAGTGTTGAAGTCACCCACAATTATTGTGTTAGGTGTAATGTGTGCTTTGAGCTTTTAGTAAAGTTTCTTTTACGAATGAGGATGCCCTTGCATTTGGAGCATAGATGTTCAGAATTGAGTGTTCTTTTTGGTGGATTTTTTCTTTGACCAACAGGGAGTGTCCTTCCTTGACTCTTTTGATGACTTTAGGTTGAAAGTCAATTTTATCTGATATTAGAATGGCTACTCCGGCGTGTTTCCTGAGACCATTTGCTTGTAAAATTGTCTTCCAGCCTTTTACTCTAAGGTAGTGTTTGTCATTGACTATATGCAGCAAAATGTAGGGTCCTGTTTCTGTATCCAGTCTGTTAGTCTATGTCTTTTTATTGGGGAATTGAGTTCATTGATGTTAAGAGATATTAAGGAATAGCGATTATTGCTTCCTGTCATTTTTGATGTTATTTTTTATATTTGGTAGGTTTTCTTCTTTTGGATTTGATGAAAGGGGGTTACTATCTTGCTTTTTCCAGGGTGTAGTTTCCCTCCTTGTATTGGTGTTTTTCCCCTATTATCCTTTGTAGGGCTGTGTTTGTGGAAACATATTGTGTAAATTTTGTTTTGTCATGAAATATCTTGGTTTCTCTCTTTATGGTGATCGAGAGTTTTGCTGGGTATAGTAGTTTTGGCTGGCATTTGTGTTCTCTTAGACTCTGCATGAGATCTGCCTGGTATCTTCTAGCTTTCATGGTCTTGGGTGAGGAGTCTGGGGTAATTCTTAAAGGTCTTCCTTTATATGTTACTTGGCCTTTTTCTCTTACTGCCTCTAATATTCTTTCCTTGTTTAGTACATTTTGGGTTTTGATTATTATATGACGGGAGGTATTTCTTGTCCAGTCTGTTTGGAGTTCTGTAGGCTTCTTGTATATTAATGGGCATCTCTCTCTTTAGATTAGGGAAGTTTTCTTCCATAATTTTGTAGAAGATATTTGCTGGCCCTTTAACTAGTAAATCTTCTCTCTCTTCTTTACCTATAATTCTTAGGTTTGGTCTTCTTATTGTGTCCTGGATTTCCTGAGTGTTTTGGGTTATAAGCTTTTTGCATTTTGCATTTTCTTTGATTGTTGAGTCCATGATTCCTCTGGTATCTTCGGCATCTGAGATTCTTTCTTCTGTCTCTTGTATTCTGCTGTTCATATTTTCATCTATGGCCCCTGATTTCTTCCCAAGGTTTTCTATCTCCAAAGTTGTCTCCCTTTGCGATTTCTTAGTTGTTTCTACTTCTGTTTTTAGATCCTGTATGGTTTTGCTCAGTTCCTTCATTTGTTTGTTTGTGTTTTCTTGCAATTCTTTAAGAGATTTTTGTGTTTCCTCTTTCATGACTTCTGTCTGTTGATTCAATTTCTCCTGTATTTCTTTAAGTGATTTTTTTCATTTCCTCTTTATTGACTTCTGTCTGTTGACCCATATTCTCCTGGAATTCTTTAAGCGATCTTTGTGTTTCCATTGTAAGGGTTTCTAACCTATTCATATTCCCTTGCATTTTTAAAAGAGATTTGTTTATGTCTTTTTTGTGTTCCTCTAGCAGCATCAACACCAGTGCTTTTAAATCCAACTCTTGTTTTTCTGGTGTGTTGGGGTATCCAGGACTTGCTGTGGTTGGTGAGTTGGGTTCAGATGCTGCCATATTGCCTTGATTTCTGTAACGTTCCTACGTTTGCCTTTTGCCATCTGTTTATCTCTGGAGTTAGTTGGTCTTGTTGTTACTGGTTGGAGTTTGAAGCTCCTGTGAGCCTGGCAATAGGCGCTGCTGTCGTAGAAGGCGTCTGAGCTCCCAAGGTGGAGGTTTCTACTGCTGGGCTCTGAATTACCTCCTCAGCTCTGCTGGGCCAGACCCAAGTCTTCCCCAGGCTTGCTGCTGGACCTGCAATTGGCCTCCCACTGTCTCCTCCTGGCCTGCCTAGTTGCCAGCTCTTAAGAATCAGATCTTTTTTCTTTTTCCACCGATCTGGGCTCGTCTGTTAGATCTTTATGGTGACTTGGGCTCCTCTGTTCAGGCCACCAGCTCCAAGATGGTGGTGGGCCTCAGGGCTCTGTCTAACCACGGGATTCCCTGCAGGACTGGAGGTTCCCTGGTTGGACTGCTAGAACCTAGATGGTGGTGCTCCCAGTTCACAGGGCTCTGTCTGGTTAGCTGTCTGTGGTGTCCTGAGGCAAGATGTAGGCCTCTGGCTACAGTCCAGGCTCAGATCCACTAGCAGGTTGGTGTCCACACGGGTCAGCACAGAGACTGCCCGCTGGGCTGATCTGGCTCTGGGTGTACTGCCGAGCTGTTCTGGTTCTGGTTGCTAGCAAGAGGCTGACAGGGTAGTCGATGCTAGGCTAGGTCTCTGTCCATGCACCTGACCCCAGCCGCCGTCTATCCACAGTGACCCGAGGCAAGATGACGGTCTTGCTGCAAGCCAGCGAGCTGGTCCCCAGCGGTTGGCGACAGCCGCTAAGCTGTAAGTGCACAGACCTCCCGCTGACCTGCTCTGGCTCTGGGCACAAGCAAGAGCCTGCCCGGGTAGTTGATGCTAGGCTAGGTCTCTGTCCATGCTCCTGAACCCAGCTGCCGGCAGTCCGCAGTGGCCTGAGGGAAGATGGTGGCCTGGCTGCAAGCCGGCGAGCTGGTCCCCCATGACCAGTAATTTTAAATACAAATATTGTTTTTTTGGTATGTTGGGATATCCAGGACTTCTTGTTTTTGGAGAATTGGGTTCAGATGCTGCCATATTGCCTTAATTTCTGTTAGTAACGTTCCTATGTTTGCTTTTTTCCATCTGGTTATCTCTGGTGTTAGTTGGTCTTGTTGTCACTGGCTGGTGTTTGAATCTCCCGTGTGCCTGTAAGGCTAATTCTGCACCTCTGGTTGTCTGGGTTTCTCCTGGCTCAGATTGCTGATATGCTACCTTCCTCTTGGGTGCCCTCGGAGCCCTAATGTGTCCTGCCCCAAGCAATGCTATACTTGGGTTGTCTCTGTGAACTTGGTGCTGCCTGTCTGCTCCTTCAGGGTGTGCAGATGGCAGATGTGGCAGAGACCTTATCTAAGTGCTGATCACTCTGCAGGGCAGTGACCCCCCAATTGGGTTGGTGCATGACCAGATTGGCATACAGACGGCTCACCGAGCTGCCTAGGCCCTGGGTGCAGGCAAAAGCGTGACAGGTTTCGACCCGAGCGATGTTAGCCTCGGACTATGTCTGCGTACCTGGCCTTGTCTGTTAGTTCTCTAACGACTATCTGTTGTTTTTTTTTAATAACTCTGGATACCTTTATTAAAACATAACTCAAATAAAACCCATTATAAATACTCAATTTAGTAGTTTTAGTATGTTCCCCAAATTGCACAGCCATCACTACTATCAGTTGTGGAACATTTTTATCATCCAAGAGAAGACTCCATAATGTCACGATCCTTATTTGCTGCTCCTCTACCTGTTCTTTACATCCAGTCCCCAGACTTAAGCCATCGCTTCCTTGTGCTTTGTTACTGTATGTGTTTCCCTGTACAGGCACTTGCTACCTCTTATCCAAATTTATACGTAACTTGTATCTAGTATCCTATCTTCACCCTGGTACCTACCATCCCACTCTGCTATGAAATTAATTAGTTGTTTGAGATTTCACATATGAGCAAGAGCATATGCTCTTTATCTTACTTTTCATGGCTTACTTTATATAACATAATGCCCATCCATATTATCAGATGTGTCAAGAATTTGTTTTTATATGTGGATTCCATTGCAGATATTTATTATAGATTTAAATATTTATATCTCACATATCCATTTATTCATTGATAGATACCTAAGTTGATTCTATAGTCCTACAGTAAGTACAGGAGATCTGACATCTCCATATTGTTTTTACTTTATTTCCCTTGGAAATATGCTCAGTAGTGTGTTGCTGGATCATATTAGAGGTATTTACAAATTACTTTTAAGGAAGTATCATGTTGTTTGTCATAAAGTTTGTACTAATTTATGTCCCCATCAACAGTGCTTAATTTCTATCTGTCCATCCTTCTCAAAGCTTATTATTTACAATCTGAAAACAGTGTCAGGCATTTTAAAGGTTTTAGATTAGCTGCATCACTCTTGGTGAGTACTTCTTTGTTTATAGTGTGTCCTATTTTGTGAAATTATTTGATCTTTGGAGAACCTAGAAAATAAAAGTGAATAGCCAATGAGACATTGTCACAATTATTTGTTTATTGTGTTCTCTGCATTTGTCAATATCTGTTCTAAGGCACACCTTTTCCGTGGCCCAGGGATCATAAGAACTTTTTTCCCTTAAGTCTTACAGAATGACCAGTGGCGTGTTCTACTAATTTGCTTATTCATACAAACCATAAGACAAGCTCTTAAGGACAATCATATCATATATCTTGGGACCACTTACTTTTATGTATTTTTATTATACTGAATGCTTACACTAGATATCACTGTGCACAGACAAGACAGAAGCTCTGGCCTGGAGTCCTGTGTGATAAAGGTAAATATAACTTCAGGACGAATTAAGTTTCAGCACTTTATTAGAACAGATTTTCTTGGTTCAGGTCATGTGGCCCACAAGATTATAATCAAACTGAGATGTGCCCAGATTTGATGTCTGAGAATAGCTCTTTCACTGTAGCCGCCCACAGTATCTGACCCGACTCAGTGACTAGGTAGAGATTCCTCAGGGACTTTTTCTGCAGAGAGGGTGTGCTGACTTAATTTTTTCCAAAGTATATTTTTATATATTCATCATAATAGATTTCACTGAGCTGTTTGTGTGGTTCTAATAAGTGCTAGGCCATTTTTTCCTAGCGTCCTGTATTCTTTTCCACTTTATTTTTTTGTAACATAATTTTTTATTGATTGAGATTTTCAGACAATTCATCTTGATCACATTCACTTTACATTCCTCCCACATCCATCCTCCTATCCTTTAACTATTTTTTGAGACAAGGTTTCTCATTGAGACTGGATCTTACCATTTCAGCTAGACAGTACACCCAGCCTGCCTCTGCCTCACCAGTGCTGGGTTTATGGAACACGCTGCCATACATGATGTTTTTGCATGGGTTTGGGAATCATCACTCAGGCTTTATGCTTGATTGGCAAGCATTTTACTAAGACGTTTTTCTACTTTTCAAGTTATTTTTGAATCGCGTCTTTGATTAAGAAAACACCATTGTCTTTAATCCTTGTTTTTCTTTCCACACTTTGTTTATTCCATTTAGAGATTCCTTTATTTTGTCCATAAACAAAGTCAGACAGGTTCTTCTAAAGATAGTGAGATATTTCGTTCACAGAATAACTAAAGGATTTTATCAATACTTCTTCTGAACTTTGTATGTTTTTGCTACTATCTTTATTATATTATTCTGAGATTTACTCTCTTACCTATATTTTACATATGGTTGTCTGAAGGCAGTGAAGTTATATTTTATTTTATTTACCACAAACATTTAATAAGTACTAAAATATTGGAAATACATAGTTGATGTTCAAATTATTTAACAGTTACTAAATTTGGTCATCAGCTGTCTAGAAGATAGCTGACTACTCTGGATATGGACACTGACTTTGTAATCGTCTATGTGTTTACCTACCACTTGAAGACTGAGTGAAGGATGAGCAGACAGGAGCTGTTCTCCTTGTCTTTTTACATAGTAGTTCTGGGTGAATACTTTTTGTCTTGAATGACTGAAATACAAATATATCTTCACTCTTAATATAGCTTTGAAATTATTAGATGCAAATAAGCGGAGCAGGAAAATTTTCTTAGGCTGGTATTCAAGTAAGCAGTTCTCTGCTGTATATGTGTTGGAGCCTCATATCAGCTGGTGTATGCTGCCTGGTTGGTGGTCCAGTGTCTGAGGGATCTTGGGGGGTTCAGGTTAATTGAGACTGTTTGTCTTCCTATAGGGTCACTCTCCTCCTCAGCTTTTTCCAGCTTTTCCCTAATTCAACCACAGGGGTCACCAGCTTCTCTCCATTGGTTCAGTGTAAATATCTGCATCTGACTTTTTCAGCTGCTTGTTGGGCGTCATGGAGGGCAGGCCTATCCTCAAGTCTGGTCTATGGACTTACCCTCAGTCTTGCTGCAGACTGTTGGCAGGCAGGAGCCCCTCTTCCCAGCCTACTCTATCTCCTGCAGATTGCACCTCTTAACATGGACCCAAGAATTATGCCTTCTTAGGGCTTTACTACTGCTCTTGAGTCTTTCTTTCTAGACCATTTCCACTGCTTTGTGGCCCCCCTTCACATGCAGAACTACTCCACCTGGGTCTCCACAGACACCACACTTTTATTTATTTTACTCTATCGATTTCATGTTTTTTAAAACTTTTTCTTGAATATTACATTCTTTAGGAGTTAAAAGAAAAAGTGGTTTAACATTTTTACCACATTAAAATATTTCAATATTGAAGTGTACATTTTTCCAATTCTATATCTTATGTCACTCTGAAGACATATGGTTACTCATGGTGTATTTTTGAAAAAAAAATCTAAGCAGAATGAAGTAACATAATTTTCTTGAAATTATGAAAAATATGTATTTTATTATTAACATTCATAAGCATTGCAACTGTTTTAATTAGAACTTTTACAATCTTTGTATTCAGACCAACATATACACTGTTGTTCTATCTGTGTGCTAATAGATAAACATCAACACTTGAGAACTTTACATGAATTTCTGTAACTAAAACTCTATCATTTACAATATATCATATTAATTTAAAATTTTAAACTACAAACAGAATACTGAGAACTTATAGAAAGTGTTTTTTATTGAATATGTCAGTAATGCTTCTTTAGGAGATATTGACTATTAGATCATCAGAGATTATAGAACAGTGTTTGATGGTCTCCTCAAACATCTCAGGTGTCTTCATTTTATATCAAAAGTTAAAATTTGGTATGATTTATCTCAGGAATTAGCCAATGGCTATTTTCAATTGATTGTATCAAACTGAGTGTGGAAACTTTGAAAAAGAAATTGTACACCCTTCTTTGCACATTAGACCAGCTGAATAAGAATATCCAAGGGTGGTCCTGAACAATTTTTTTTGTAGTAGTGATAGTTCCAATATGTAGTTGGGTAGAGATATCTGTTTTCTCTTTCAGCCCTTCTTTTTTTTTTTCAGTGTTAACACACTCAGAAGCCAGTATGTCACAGATCCTAGATTTACAAATATAGAAAATACATATAGAATAACACTAAGTAGTATTAACTCATGCTTTAAGCCATTAAGAAGAAACTATTCATAATACATACTCTGCCCTGGATTAGATCAAATATCAATTAGCATGCAATATCAATTTAGCATGCAATGGGGATTGTAACTTTAAGTTTGTCAAATCCTATTTTTAATGATGGTTTTTAAATGCTTTAACCTGCCTTGTAACCTACCACTCACCAGAGGTAGTGGGAAAGAAAGGATACGGGGGAAGTGGACCTGTTTAGAAAGGGTTCTTTGGAGCAACTCCCATCTGTGTTGTCTGAAAATCAGTAGTTTAGTTCACAGGTCAGCAAGTAGCAGCAGCTCGATCCACTAGCAAACACCTCATGGATCCGCCAGCAGTCCAGTTTGATAGAGTCAGGTTAGCAACAGTAGTGACATGAGTTAGCAGAGACAGCCAGGCCTCAGCCTCAGCCTGATTCAGCAGGAGGGACGAGCAGGAACGCCAGTTCTCAGCTGTGCCTCTCTCAGGGACGCAAAGATCAGTGAAGACAAGAGACCCACAAGTGTTGCACAGCTAGCTGTACCAGCAAGCCAAGCTGTCTCTGTCTCTCAGTGGAGTCCTATTTATTCCCTCCAAACATCTTCCACATATCTTTGTTTCAGTACAGGTCTTGCCTCAGCACATGCATCCAATCAGCCTGAGTCTTTGGAAGAGGCAACAAATTGCATCATACCAACAGAAGTTTTTTCGTGTTTCTCTCTATGGCATTCCAGCTACACAGTGTAAGGTGACCAATACATGTGTGTTGTTAGCAAAGACTTTCATCACGTGTCCTTTCATGTGTTTGCTTTAGCAGAACATCCTCTCTCCCGTGTCTGATTCAGCTAAACATTCATTCAGGAGTCGTCCTTAGCCTTTCACACCTGTGTCCACTTTAACAAAATGTTCTTCCAAGTGTTTGCCCAGGCAAAACACCATCCAACCTACTTTCCAAAAAGCAAGCAAGCAAGCAAGCAAACAAACCAAACAAAAACAAAAACACCCCCCCAAACCCTTAAGTTTACACTTCAGGGAATGATTACTTTAAATATGCATTATTTTATATTAACATAGAAAGATAACAGTCTGTCAGTATTAGAGGGATGTAGATTTTATTAGAATAGTCACTACTAAAACTGTGGTGCAGTTATTGAGAATGAGGAAGATCATACATCTTAAACATGCCATGTAGGAGTTTATAATCCATTTCTCATAGAAACACTTTTGCAAATGGTAATTAAATAGAATATTAGTATGAATTACTGTATAAACTGGGTAGATTTATCCTAGATATCTACTAGCTTTGGGGCAGTCTATTGGTGAGGAAGTTCCTACCATTGATAGTTTTCTTTCCTTGTTTCTGAAAATGTACTTTATATTTTCTCTACAGGTATTATTTTTTGAGAATTTTATATATTACTATTGTTTGTTTTGGTCCTATTTTCCTCCAGCAACTCCTATTGTATTCCGCCCCCTCTTCAAATTCATTTTCTGTTTACACACACACACACACACACACACACACACACACGCGCACATGCACACTCACACACACATACACACATCTATACACACTCTATGTCTAATCAGTTTTCTCTTTATGCACATTTGAATAGGGTTGACCAGTAGGACATGTGGCAGCATGTCAGAAGCCTCCCTCATCCCTAATGCTTCTTTACCCAATTCCAGGAGCTGATAGCTCCTCAGCTGGAGGTGAGGCCTGTGAACCCTTCCCTCATCCATGCTGAAATGTTGCCTGGTGGGATTTTGGGGAGGTCTTGTGCAAGTAACCATAGTTGTTGAGAGGTCACGGATGCAACATCCAAGTTCTGTCCAGAATACATTTTTTCACTGCAGTTTTCTGGTCCTCTAGTTCTTGTCCTTTAGGGTCTAAGCAGAATTAAATAGATAATTTTCAAACAATTATGGAAAATACATATTTTTATTATTGACATTCATAAGCATTGCAACTGCCTTAATAAGTACCTCTACAACCTTTATATTATTGCCAACCCATACGCTGTTGATGTACCTGTCCCCTGAGTCATGTGTACAGGTTGTTATATGTTCCATTTGTGGTGTCCACACCACAGCCACTCATTCTCTGCACTTTTGATACTATGTCAGGCTCGCAGAATTGCAGTAGTAGATTCTCCTCGAGGGTTGTGAGCTCTCCAGCCATGGGCTCTTTGCTAAGTTTTCAGTACTGGGCATGACTTCCCTCCTATTGCACAGGACTATATGCCAATCGGATGTCGGTTAACTTCAGTATGTTAATTCGTCTATTGCACTGTTGGGCTTATCTTGCCAGACCAGTCATTATTGCAGTTCCCAGTATTTACAACTAAGCAGGATGTTGATAAGGGATTTCATCTGGCAACCTACATAGCATTTTTTTGACTCTATGGTGCTTAGTCATCAGGAAGAAAGCTTCTAGTCCATATAAATTCTCCAAGTCCTGTCACCAAAGTATGGGGTAGCTTCAGTAGTGGAATAAATAAGTAGAAAAAATAATAGGAGAGTTTACCCATAAGTTCTGTCAGCTAACCAAGAGCAATAGCAGTACCAGAATTGCATCTGAGCCATGTGGCAGCATGGACGTAGATAGCCCATGCCTGCCGTGGGGCTTTTTAATACTCTGTGACTTCTGGTGAGAGCATTACTTCTCACATTCTTCATAGTATTTCTTCCACATATAACATGTTTTTGGTAGTAATTTTCTATAACTCCAAAGAGAGAATATACTTGTATCTATATTTTAAAGCATCTTTTTATAGATAGTCACAAAAATATGCATATTATTTGAAATGAGACATTCAGATAATCTCAGTGATGAGAGGGTTTAAAGACTAATTTTTTTTTTTACTGGATTGAGTTAAATTATAATAACAATTAATACACAATTTATTAAAATAACAAGCACAAATTTTAATCGAAAGTATTAAATTTTAGAAAATTTGACTAGAAACTTATGTCTTAAGGAAATGGGTAGATTAATTATCTTTCAAAGTTCATAACTGTCATGATAATTATTACTTATAAGCCTTGGTAGAGCTTAACATCAGTTCTCTTTGATGCATTTGCTGAGGAATTTTTCTCAGTAATGAAGCCATTTGAATAGAAGTTCAGTTGTAATAATTCACTCAATTCTTTGAATTCTTTGAATCTGTTTTGTGACCAAAAAAGTGAGGGAGTATATCATCAAAAATTATCTTAAATTATATACCAGTTGACCACTAATTTAGGTTTTCCTTCAGTTTGCTGAAAGCAAAGAACCTAAAATATTAGACTTGAAAAATTCATTACTGAGTTAGTGATTCATTCTGTCAGTTTCTGGGACTCACACCAAAAAGGCATTACTGGTAATTACCAGATAACTGTCCTTGTTTCTCTTTGACTTGGAAATACCTTGTTTAAGCCAATATCTTAAGAAGGATTTGGAAAATGTTACTTTTAGTATTCTGCCAATTACAATTTATAAATGACAAAATTATTTTTGCATTCTTAATATGCTCACTTAATTTTACCATCTCTTAGAACTGCCCATTTTGATTTCAGTTTGTAGAGAAATGGAACATATTAGCTAATAGGCAAAGATTATCTAGTTGTTCAACCGAATCAGCCAAATGAAAATTAGTTAATGAGATTCATGTTGCTTTCTAATTTAAATAGATGTTGATATTGATCATTTGCTAACTCACTGTGCGTGCGCGCTGTGTGTGTGTGTGTGTGTGTGTGTGTGTGTGTGTGTGTGTGTGTGTAGTAGGCCAGGGTCTCTGTCTATTGTCTTCCTCTGTTGCTCTCCATCTTATTTTTTGAAAGGATCTCTCATTGAATGTGAAGCTCACAATTAGCTAGCCTGGCTAGCCAGTGAGCCCTGGTGATCCTCTCTTTATCCCCAGTTGCCCGACCACCATGATCAGAACACTTTGTTCTCTGATTCTGTTCATTTATCCTCAGCTCCATGCACTGATAATTGTTACCTTTTTAAACTTGAGACTGAGTCTTGCTCATATATGCAGTCCAGGATGATGTGGGACTTGTAACCTACTATCTTTGAATTCATGATCTACCTGCCATCAGTTTTTTGCTCTGAAATTATGTGGTTGTCTTTTTCTTTGAATATTTTAATAGGATTTCTTAGTGTGATCCTAATGGGACAAAAGTCTTTGTTTTAAAGTAAACCCTACTCACTCATGCATCACTTGAAAATTTTAATGTCTTTATGTTAATAATATAGTAATTGCCATTTTGATGGTAGTATTTGATACTCTAATCAGGACTCAACATTGAGAACATGTCTTTATGAATATAAATGTTTTAAAGTTACAAGTATTGCCTACAAGCTTATTTCTTGTGCTTACTCACTGAAGCATTAACCATGAAAATTGTGAGGTTAATCTTCATTGCCAACTGACTGGATTTAGAATCATCTAGAAGACAACACTTCTGGGAATGCTAGTGACTGTGTTTTCATAGAGAAAACACATCTTAGTTTTCAACTAAGAAGGCTGAATATTAATGCAAACTATGCTACGAGTCTCATGGAGTGGTCTTTTTTTGTCTTTTTAATTTTTTATTAAACTAATGAAATTTATTTTAAAATATACAACTCAGTATTGACTTTTTAAGTCATCAAAATAATTTATAATAGTTAAATACCTCTTTAATATACATATATTCTGAAGCTAAAAGTAATATGCACTTATCCAGTTTTTAAAATCTATTTGGAACATTAGACATGATAGAAGTAGGAAATAAAAGTCTTATGAAGTTCTATATGAAAGGAAATTGTGAAAAGTTCCTGATTAGACAGAAATTGTTCCATCTCCAAGGGTAACTGTCGCTTCACAAAATGAATTGGGTAGTGTTCCTTCTGTTTTTGTTTTGTGGAATAATTTGAAGAGTATTGGTATTAGTTCTTTGAAGGTCTGATAGAATTTTGGACTAAAACCATCTGGCCCTGGCCCTTTTTGGTTGGGAGACTTTTAATGACTTCTTCTATATATTTATGGGACTGTTTAGATGGTTTATCTGATCCTGATTTAACTTTGGTATTTGGTATCTGTCTAGAAAATTGTCCATTTCATCCAGATTTTCCAGTTTTGTTAAATATAGGCTTTTGTAGTAGGATCTGGTGATTTTTTAATTTTGTCAGTTTCTGTTGTTATATCTCCCTTTTCATTTCTGATTTTGTTAATTTGGATATATCTCTGTGCTCTCTGCTTAGTCTGGCTAAAGATTCATCTATCTTGTTGATTTTCTCAAAGAACCAGCTCCTGGTTTTGTTGATTTTTTTTTTTTGTGTGTGTGTAGTTCTTTTTTGTTTCTACTTGGTTGATTTCAGTCCAGAGTTTATTTCCTGCCTGCCATCTGCTTCTCTTGGGTGTATTTGCTTCTTTTTGTTCCAGAGCTTTTAGGTGTGCTGTCAAGCTGCTAGTGTATACTCTCTCCAGTTTCTTTTTGGAGGCATTCAGAGCTATGACATTTCCTCTTAGCATTGCTTTAATTGTGTTCCACAAGTTTAGTATGTTGTGCCTTCATTTTCATTAAATTCTAAAAAAGTCTTTAATTTCTTTATTTCTTCCTTGGCCAAGTTATCATTGATAGGACATTGTTCAGCTTCCATGTGTATGTGTGTTTTCTGTTATTTTTGTTGCAATTTAAGACTAGCCTTTGCCCATGGTGATTTGATAGGATGCATGATATTATTTCAATCTTCTTGTATCTGTTGAGGCCTATTTGTGACCAATTATATAGTCAGTTTTGGAGAAGATATCATGAGGTTCTGAGAAGAAGGTATATTCTTTTCTTTTAGGATGAAATGTTCTATAGATGTCTGTTAAATCGATTTGGTCCATAACTTCTGCTAGTTTAAACGTTTCTTTCTTTAGTTTGTGTTTCCATGATCTGTCCATTGATGAGAGTGGGATGTTGAAGTCTCCCACTATTATTGTGTGAGGTACAATGTGTGCTTTGAACTTTAGTGAAGTTTCTCTTATAAATAAATGTCGATTTCCTTACATTTGGAGCATGGATGTTCAGAATTGAGAGTTTGTCTTGGTAGATTTTTTGTTTGATGAATATGACGTGCCCTTCCTTATACTTTTTGATATCTTTTGGTTGAAAGTTGCTTTTTTGTTTTTGTTTTGGGTTTTGGGTTTGGGGTTTTGGGTTTTGTTTTGTTTTGTTTTTTGAGACAAGGTTTCCCTGTGTAGCCCTGGCTGTCCTGAAACTCACTCTGTAGACCAGACTGACCTTGAAGTCAGAAATCCACCTGCCTCTGCCTTCCAAGTTCTGGGTTTAAAGATCCTTTTCTTTCTTTTTTTTTTTTATCATTTATGGCAGCACATCTATTTATTCTATCACTTGAAAAAAGTACTTAATATTTAAAATGTCATTATCAAATAATAGACAAAATATTTTTAATATCTTTACATAGATTAATCACATTTATAAAGTACAGAAAAAACAATACTATGTGTTTAAAATAAAACTATTGTTACTGCTAAATGCCAACTGTTATTATCTCAACTTCTAAAATATTGGTTAAATTTCTAAGTAGTAAATTACAAAAGTATACCATATAACTGTATTTGTATGATATCATTTGATGAGTTAACTTAGAATTCATAATTTAAAGATTATTGATTAATGGAAAATTCTGGATACTTCATTTTCCAACTTTCTTTCTTTTTATTTTTATTTTTTTTAGTGGAACATGTGTCTTTAGTGCATGCAGGGGAATCCTCTGGGTATATGCCCAGGAGTGGGATGACAGGGTCCTCTGGAAGTGTCATGCCCAATTTTCTGAGGAACCGCCAGATTAAAATTGCTACTCCAGCTTGTTTATTGGTACCATTCGCTTGGAATATTGTTTTCCAGCCCTTTACTGTGAGGTGGTGTCTGTCTTTGACACTGAGGTGCGTTTCCTATATGCAGCAAAATGCTGAGTCCTGTTTACATATCCAGTCTGTTATTCTGTCTTCTTATTGTGGAATTGATTCCATTGATGTTAAGACCTATTGAGGAATAGTGATTATTGCTTTATGTTATTTTTGATGTTATTTTTATGTTTACAAGTCAATCTTCTTTTGGGTTTGTTGAAAAAAAGATAGCCACATAAACAAAATTCTTGATTTTTCTAGGGTGTAGTTTCCCTTCTTGTGTTGGTGTTTTCCATCTATTATCCTCTGTAGGGCTGGATTTGTGGAGAGATATTGTGTAAATTTGTTTTTTTAATGGAATATCTTGGTTTGTTCATCTGTGGTAATTGAGATTTTTGCTGGGTATAGTAGCCTGTGCTGGCATTTGTGTTCTCTTAGGGTCTTTTTGAGATCTGCCCAGGATTTTCTGGCTTTCATAGTCTCTGGTGAGAAGTCTGGTGTAATTCTGATAGGTCTGCCTTTATGTTACTTGACCTTTTTCCCTTACTGCTTTTAATATTCTTTTTGTTTTGTTTTGTTTATTCGGTGTTTTTACTATTATGTGACTGGAGGAATTTCTTTTTTGGTCCAACCTATTTGGAGCTCTGTAGGCCTCTTGTATGTTTATGGGCATCTTTTTGGGTTAGGGAAGTTTTCCTCTATAATCTTGCTGGAGATATTTATAGGCCCTTTTAAAAAAAAGTTTGGAATTTTCACTCTCTTCTATATCTATTATCCTTAGGTTTGGTCTTCTCATTGTGTCCTGGATTTCCTGGATGTTTTGGGTGAGGAACGTTTTGCATTTTGCATTTTGCATTTTCTTTGACTGTTGTGTCAATGTTTTCTATGGTATCTTCTGCACCAGAAATTCTTTCTTCTGTGTCTTATATTCTGTTCACCAACAGAATATGACTCCTGATCTCTTTTCTAGGTTTTCTTTTTTTTTTTTTTTTTTTTTTTTTTAATTTTATTTTCTATATTCTATGTTTACATTCCAAAGGCTTTCCCCTTTCCCAGTTCCCACCCACCATAGTTCCCATAGTTCCTCTCCCCCCCATCTGTTCCCCAATAATTCCCCCTCCCCCCTCAGTTGCTTTACTAAACTGGAAGCAATCTTTACAGGCCCAGGGTCCTCTCCTTTCTTCTTCTTGGGAATCATTTGATTTGCTATTTGTGTCTTGAGTATTTAGGGCTTCTGGGCTCATTAATATCCACTTATCAGTGATTGCATTTCAGGTGCATTCTTTTGTGATTGGGTTAATTCACTCAGGATGATATTTTCCAGGTCTAACCATTTACCTACAAATTGCATGAATTCATTATTTTTAATTGCTGTGTAGTATTCCATTGTATAGATATACCACATTTTCTGTATCCATTCCTCCTTTGAGGGATATTTGGGCTGCTTCCAATTTCTGGCTATTATAAACAAGGCTGCTATAAACATAGTGGAGCATGTGTCCTTATTGCATGCAGGGGAATCCTCTGGGTATATGCCCAGGAGTGGTATGCCAGGGTCCTCTGGAAGTAACATGCCCAATTTTCTGAGGAACCGCCAAACTGATTTCCAGAGCGGTTTTACCATTTTGCAATCCCACCAACAGTGGAGGAGTGTTCCTCTTTCTCCACATCCTCGCCAGCACTTGTTGTCTCTTGAGTTTTTAATCTTAGCCATTCTGACTGGTGTGAGGTGGAATCTCAGGGTTGTTTTGATTTGCATTTCCCTGATGACTCAACTCCAAGTGGATCAAGGACCTCCACATAAAACCAGACACACTGAAACTATTAGAAAAGAAACTTGGGAAGACCCTGGAGGACTTGGGCACAGGGGAAAAGTTCCTGAACAGAACACCAATAGCTTATGCTCTAAGATCAAGAATCGACAAATGGGACCTCATAAAATTACAAAGTTTCTGCAAAGCAAAGGACACTGTCAGAAGGACAAAACGGCAACCAACAAAGTGGGAAAAGATCTTCACCAACCCCACATCCGACAGAGGGCTAATATCCAATATATACAAAGAACTCAAGAAGTTAGACCCCAAAGAACCAAATAACCCTATCAAAAAATGGGGCACAGAGCTAAACAAAGAATTCTCACCAGAAGAAATTCGGATGGCCGAGAAACACCTTTTCTAGGTTTTCTATCTGCAGGATTGTCTTCCTTTGTGATTTCTTTATTGTTTTTATTTCCATTTTAAGATCTTGGATGATTTTGTTCATTTTCTTTGCCTGTTTGATTGTGTTTTACTGCAATTCTTTAAGGGATTTTTGTGTTTGCAATTCTTTAAGGGCTTCTACCTGTTTACCTGTGTTCTCCTGTGTTTGTTTAAGGGAGTTATTTATATCCTTCTTAAAGTCCTTTATTATCATCATGAGGTGTGATTTTAAATCAGAGTCTTGATTTTCTGGTGTGTTGGGGTATCCAGGACTCGCTGTGGTGTGAGAACTGGGTTGTGATGATGCCAAGTAGCCTTGGTTTCTGTTGCTTACATTCTTGCCCTTGCTTCTTGCCATCTGGTTATCTGCGGTGTTAGTTGGTCTTTTTTTCTCTGACTGTGGCTTTTCCCCCCTGCCAGCCCGTGTGTCAGTAGTACTCTTGGGAGACCAGCTCTCTCTGGGAGGAATTTGTGTATAGATAGTTGTGATACTGGGTCAGCTCCAGGGTACAGAACAAAACTGGAAGAATCCTGTCTCCAGTTGATCCTTGGTTCTTGTGTCCTGATGGCTCAAGGAATTTGGCCAAGCATTTGAGTAGCAGTGGTATTCTTACCTGTGCTCACTGGTGTGCCAGCACTTCTGGGGGACCGGCTCTCTGTTGGTTGTCTTTGGGTATGGAGTGCTGTGGTACAGGATCAGCTCCAGGCACAGACAGAAACTGGATGGCTCCTGTCCCAGTCTGCTTCTTGTTTCCTGTGTTCTGAGGGCTCCGGGTCGGTCCCTCTGAGCAGAAGTGGTGGTCTTACCTGTGCTTCAAGGTGTATCAGCACTTCTGGGAGACTGGCTCTCTTCTGGTGGTATTTGGGATTTGTGTAAGGAGTGCTGTGGCACGGGGTCAGCTGAGGAGGCAGATGGAAACTGGAAACTTTTTTTTTTGTCTTTACACAAGTCTTACACTTTTTGGATCTTGTTTTCGTGTTTATGTGTCTCTTTTTTTGTAATTAGATAAATTCTTTATTTACATTTCAAACGTTGTCCCTTTTCCTGAAGCCCCCCCAAAAGTCTCATAACCCATCTCCCCTCCCCTTGTTCCCCAATCAACCCCCTCCTGCTTCCCTGTCCTGGTATTCTCCTACAGTGTGGCATTGAGCCTTCCCCAGACCAGGGGCCTCTCCTCTCTTTGATGTCCAGCAAGGCCATCCTCTGCTGCCTATGCATATGGAGCCATAGGTAACTCCATGTGTACTCTTTGGTTGATGGTTTTGTCCCTGGGAGCTCTGGGAGTACTGGGTGGCTCATATTGTTGTTCCTCCTATGGTGCTGCAAACCCCTTCAGCTCCTTATCAAAACAACCCTGAGATTCCACCTCACACCAGGCAGAATGGCCAAGATCAAAAACTCAGGCGATAGCAAATGCTGGAGAGGATGAGAGGAATGAGGAACACTCCTCCACTGCTGGTGAGATTGCAAGCTGGTACAAAAATCAGTTTGGTGGTTCCTCAGAAAATTAGGCATAATACTACCTACCGGAGGACCCTGCTATACCACTTTTGGGCATATACCCAGAGTATTCTCCAGCATGTAATAAGGACACATGCTCCACTATGTTCACAGCAGCCCTATTTATAATAGCCAGAAGCTGGGAAGAACCCAGATGTCCCTCAACGGAGGAATGGATACAGAAAATGTGGTATATTTACACTATGGACTCAGCTATTAAAAACAATGACTTCATGAAATTCTTAGGTAAATGGGTGGAACTGGAAAATATCCTGAGTGAGGTGACCCAGTCACAAAAGAACACACAGGGTATGCACTCACTGATAAGTGGATATTAACTCAGAAGTTTGAAATACCCAAGACACAATTTGCATATCAAATTAAGCTCAAGAAGAAGGAAGTACAAAGTATGGATATTTTGGCCCTTTTTAGAAGAGGGAACAAAATACTCCCAGAAGGAGATACAGAGACAAAGTGTGGAGCAGAGTCTGAGTGAAAAACCATTCAGACTGCCCCACCTGGGGATCTATCCTGTATACAGCCACAAAATCCAGACACTATTGTGGATGCCCACAAGTGCTTGCTGACAGAAGCCGGATATAGCTGTCACCCGGGAGACCCTCCTAGTACATGACAAATACAGAGGGAGACACTCTCAGCCAGCCATTGAACTGAGCACAGGGTCCCCAATGGGGGAGCTAGAGAAAGGACCCAAGGAGTGTCTGTTTCTTATTCTCTTTGCAATTCTACTTTTTTTCATGTTTATTTGTTTTTGGGAGGAAGGGAGGGATAGAGAGAGGGAAAGGGAGAGAGGGGGGGTTTGAGTTGTAGAGGATCTGGAAGGAGGTAGGGTGAGAGGAAACAATGATCAAAATATGTCCAATGACAGTTTTTTTCAATAATTAAAAAGGGGCAGGTGAAGAGAAAGTAACCCCCGCAGCAGCACTCTCTTCTGTCTCTGCTTCCTTAATACACACTGACTGCTTCCCTCGTGCTCCCACTGCCAAGCCTTCCGAGACCATGACCATGGCGTGCTGCATTCCTTAAACCGTTTCTCCCCTAAGTTGTCTTGCTGTTAGGCATTTGGTCACCTCAGTGATAGCTGAATCCCTGTTAACAGTGATCCCCGTGTCAGTTGCTAAGTAAAAGCAACACAACTTGAGTGTGAGTGTTCACTGCTTAATGTTTCCTCATCCCTCGTGCCCTGCTTGTTTTGTGGGCATCACGATCTCATTAGGTGTGCTGTTATCTGGAGTGGCTGGAAATGTGCATAGATGAGGAATCTACCCAAATTTCTACCTTAATCTAAGTAATACCACCTGCAGTTTTATAAACTCTATGAAGTCCAGTGTTATTTGTATCATGCTCTTGTGTAATATTTCCTGGCTTCAACAGTGAATGACATTAATTTGTAAAGCATTTCAAAGTAGCATTGAATAATGTTTGTAGGTTGCTAATGCTTTGGTTTTACCTCGCAGTATTAGTAAGTAGACACTTTCTTTAGAGTTTATATGTTTTGCAGATAATAGAAGTTTCAAGGAGTTGGTTTCATAATGTTGTTTGGCGATGGTTTCTTAACAACAGAAAACAGAGGGAAACTGCCATCAACGATTTCTTCCCCCAAGGCATTTTCTCCAATGCTTTCATAGACTCCTCCTTAAATTTGTATAATTTTTAACAGATGGCAAATTGACAAATAGTATTAATTAAATTATTATTATTATTTTAAAATTATATACCACAAACAATGTTTTAGAGTATGACATACTATTTACTGCTCTAGTTAGTGATGGGACTGGGGCGAGTGGAGCCAGTCAGTGTGCGGGCCTGCGCTCTCATGCACTAGCCAGCTTTCCTCAGAGTCAGACTCGTCATACCCCGAGAGATGAGGGAACCACATGGACAAAGCCTACAGCCAGGAGGAGAAGCCACACATGACAGAAATCCTTTTTTCATAGAGACATTTAAAACAAATAGCAGTAGCCAGTTGTAATGATAATCTGAAGTAAATCCACTCCTATCTGCTACACCTGGAAAGGGAATAAAAAACACGTTCCAAGAAAAATTCCATGGTTTTGAAAAAAATTAAGATCACAAGACTCTTGTTACTTTGGGTTTTTTTCACAAGCACTCAGAGTTTCCTCACAAGACTATTTTTGTACTGTGTTCTGACAGTCTACTTTATTAGTAATTTATGAAGTATACCAGTTATAATTATAATCTGAATTATTCCTTACCTTATAAATGCATTTTACAGCATCTCTTCTGTCTGAGCTGGGATCTTGCCAAGTTTTAAAGCCCAGCACTGTGTTTTATAGCCGTGGTTATAACCGTAGTTTTCACAGCTGCTCATTTAATATGCAAGTGTTTGTTTTAGCTGTTTATACAAGTTCATTTATGCTAATACAAAGTCTACACCTTTATTCTAGAGTTTACATTTGTAATAGGGAACTACCATGTTTCTTTTTCAAGACATTTCCCATTTTTAAAACAGTTAAATACAGATGAATTTGGAAACTAGGTTAAGAAATCATGATATATATGCATTTTATGTTTTTTAAAAGTTGTAACACTGGATTATTGGGGTGAAAAACATGGCGTTATAGCGTCTTTGTACCTTACCTACTTAAGATCATTAGCAGTGTTCCGTGCCGAGGTTACTGTCTCCCTGCCATTCCTTATAAACATCAGCATGTGTATTTCTGCTTGTTAGTCTTGCAGTTTGCTGTGACCTTAGTTGCTTTGTTTATTAAATTTTCTCTGTCAAATTTAGTTTTGGGAAAGGTTTTCTTTCCAATGATTTTTGAATCAATCCTTTGGTAGATATATATAATAGTGGATTTTATTATGGCATATATTTATATATAATTATACGTTGCTCATACTCACCCTTAATTGTTACTCTATATCATTTGCATGCTAGTCCTTCTCCCCCCTGCTAACATTATATCTAGATTTCATGGGTATGGAAGGTGGCCGAGGGCTCTGACTTGTGTACAGGACCTAGGTTTGATTCCCAGCACCCACATGGTAGTTCACAGAATCTATAATTTCAGTCCCAGGGGATTTTTTGCTGTCTTCTCCTAGTTCCCTCGCTCCCTCCACACTTCCTCCCTTCCTTCCAAGAAACAAGGTCTCTGAACCTAGAGCTTATGATTTGGTTAGGCTGACTGGCCATCAGGCTCCCGACCCCTCCTGCCTTTGCCTCCCCACCAACCATGCTTGGCTTTTTATGTGAGTGCTGGGGATTTAATCTTATAACTGTGCAGCAAGCACACACACACACAATGCACATGCACATGCACACAATAATGAAATCCTAACTAAGGCAATGGTTCTGGAATTTTATTTCATTTGATCTTAACAAGGGACAGTTTAACTTGAAAGAGGTAAATGAGTTAACATTGTGTATTCCACAAATAGAGTGCACAGTTCCTGTGGTTAGAGTGTATTCATAAGAACAACAGTGGGATTCAGCATGGGGAGAACAAGCAGTCACAGAAGAGAGGACAAGAGCTCCGCGATCAAGAACGCCCCAGAGCGCGATCCAAAGGCCTTCTGCCTCACTGTAAAGACTTGCACGCTTAGCTTTCAGAGTAGAAAGCATTCGATGTTCTGATTGCCAATGATCTTACTTAGACTTTGAAACATTAAGAAACACTTACTTGATAGTTTTGTTGAAATACATTAGTGAGAAAAGGCTGGAAACTGAGAGCATAGTTAGGAGGTCATTGTAATAATTTATGTGCTTGATGATGGTTGGTTAGATAGTTAATGTCATTTGTGTAGATATATTTTTAAAGCAAAAAAAAAAAACCTTTCAGTACAGTATATGTGAGATATGAGAGTAAGAGTATTTTATTCTAAAAATTTTGATCTGGGGCAAACTGGGAAGGTAAGGAGATGCCCTTGGTGCCTCAGGCAAGAGTGCATGAAGAACTGGGTAAAGCGCTGAGATTCCTCTTTGGACGTGAACTTGAGGTGAATCACAATGTAAACACACTGCGGCTCAGATGTGAGACTGTGCAGGCTTGCTTCTGCAGTGTAGCTCAGCATTCTCATACTAGTGCATCTCCCCTGTGTGGAGCAGCAGATGATTGTGTTATTAGTGGAGTTATTGCCTTCTGGCCACTCAGCAGTGAGAAGCACATGTGGCAGGAGCCAGTGCAAAGCAGTCTGTGGCTCCGAACACTAACGTGGAGGCGACGCTGGAGGACGTCCTAGGTTGTAAAGAGTAGTAGTAGCACCTGAGAATCAATAACTAGAGCACCATGCGCAGAGGCCATCTGCAAGTCTCTCCTCCCTGAGCGTGTTCTAACTTCCATGCCGCCGAATTTTGTGAGCCTTTCACCTGCGGCCTTCGGCTTGCGCTTCTGCCTTGGCAAGGCAGCATCTTCTCACGGCTGTTAGTCTTCATATAAGTATGTCTAGCCCCTTGTTTATTTGCAGCATATTCTTTTTAGAAATTCTCATGTTCTGGTCTCCATTTTTAGTGAACATTTCTGTTAGAATATGCTTTGTATTTTACGAAAAATTGTTCTCGTTGAATTTTGAGATCACAGGTTGTTTTTGTTGTTGTTCAAATGACCTATGTTTGTATAACTTATAAATTCTGTTAATGTGAAAATCTGTCAACTGATAGTATATTTGAATATTTGAATTGCTTATATGCAGTGGGAAATAGTTCCAAGTAATACCACATTTTGTAATTTAGGATAGTGATACTATTTCAGGTCATTTGGCCTGTCAGAGTTCTCTAGAGGAACAACAAACTTATAACACACACACACACACACACACACACACACACACACACACACACAATTATGGCTGTCCAGCAACAGAAGGCCTAAGAATGCAGTGGCTGTTTCCTCTGGTCTTTGGTATATGCTGGAGCTGCTAGTGAGAAGCAGAGCCAGCCGCCTTTTTCTTGCATGTCCTTCATGTAGGCTGCCAGCAGGAGGGGTGGCCCGTATCAAAGGTGAATCTTTCCACCTCAGCAAGTCTGGATCAAAATTGTATCTTTCTACCTCAATGATACAGATTGGAAGTGGGCCTTCCCACTTCAAAGGATTTAATTAAGAAAACCAAAGCAAACAAAAACCTTAGAGCTGTGCCCAGCCTTTTGGGTTTTAGTTAATTCAGATGTAATCAAGTTGACAACCAAGAATAGCTCTCACAACCTCATTATTTGTGTTTGTCTAATGTTACTGTATCTTTAATAGAAGTTTTGTTTACTTCTCTGCCAGTGTAGGGAGAGGCAGGAACTTGGTAGTGTAGAATGCAGTGAATGGGAGTTCAGTGTGACTGAACAAAGTGCAGTAGCACCCTCTAGTGGTAAGGAAGGTTCAGTGTCCTCGTACGATAAGCCTGTGATTTTGACATTTCATTTCTCTTTTAAAATTATTTAGAGGAATTTAAACTTAAATTACAATTTGGAATTCAGATGTAAAGATTTTAATGTTACATATTTATTTTGAAGGCAGCAGTGACAAATTTTGATGAGTCATACAGAATTAAATACTTTTTAAAAATTATTTTTTTATACTCTGCATTTTATTCCCCCCTAATCCCATCCACCCTTCAACTCTTCCACATCCCATAATTCCTCCCCATCCCCCTGTCTCCACGTGGATGTCCCTACCTCCCACCCCACCTGACCTCTAAACTCCCTGGGGCCTCCCATCTCTTGAGGGTTAGGTGCATCATCTCTGAGTGATCACAGACCCGGCAGTCCTCTATTGTATGTGTGTTGGGGGCCTCATATCAGCTGGTGTATGGTGCCTGTTTGGTGGTCCAGTGTTTGAGAGATCTCAAGGGTCCAGATTAATTGAGGCTGCTGGTCCTCCTACAGGATTGCCCTTCTCCTCAGCTTTTTTTTTATCCTTCCCTAATTTAATAACAGGGTTCAGCCACTTCTGTCCACTGGTTGGGTGCAAATATCTGCATCTGACTCTTTCAGCTGCTTGTTGGGTCCTCTGGAGTAAAGTCATGCTAGGTCCCTTTTTTTTGTGAGCACTCCATAGCCTCAGTAATAGTGTAGGCCTTGGGACCTCCTCTTGAGCTGGGTTCCATTTTGGGCCTGTCGCTAGACCTTCTTTTCCTCAGGCTTCTCTCCATTTCCATCTCTGTAATTCTCTCAGGCAGGAACAATTGTGGGTCAGAGTTGTGACTGTGGGATGGCCCCTCTCCCTCATTTGATTCCTGCTGCAGGTGGGCTCCCCCCTGTAGGGCATTTCCTCTAAGGTCCCTCCCTTTGAGTCCTGGGAGTCTCTCACCTCCCAGGTCTCTTCTGGTGCATTCTGGAGGGTCACCCCAACCTCCTATCTCCCAAGGTTACCTGTTTCCATTCTTTCTGCTGGCCCTGAGAGCTTCAGTCCTTTTCCCTCTCCCAATACTAGATCAGGTTTTCCTTTCCCCTCCATTCCCTCCCCTCCCCTCCCCCTCTACTTTCCCTCCCAGGTCCCTCCTTCCCTCCCCACTTGTGATTGCTTTCTTCTCCCTCCCAAGCGGGCACTTCAGCTTGTTGACCTTTTTTGAGTTCTGTGCACTGTATCTTGGGTACTCTGTACTTTTTTTTTTTTTTTGGCTAACATCTACTTATTAGTGCATATTCACCATGCATGTCCTTTGGATCTGAGCTACCTCACTCAGGATGATATTTTCTATTTCCATCCATTTGCCTGCAAAACTCAGGATGTTCTTGTTCTTAATAGCTGAGTAGTATTTCATTGTGTAACTAAACCACATTTCCTGTATCCATTCTTCTGTTCTGGGACATCTGGGCTGTTTCCAGCCTCTGGCTATCACAAATAAGGCCACTATGAACATAGTGGAACACATGCCCCTGTGGCATGGTGGGGCATCTTTTGGGTATATTACCAAGAGTGGTATAGCTGGGTCTTCAGGTAGATCTATTTCCAATTTTCTGAGGAACCTCCAGATTGATTTCCAGAGTGTTTGTACCAGTTTGCAATCCACCAGCAATGGAGGAGTGTTCCTTTCTCCACATCCTCTCCAACATGTGTTGTCACCTGTGGTTTTGTTCTTACCATTCTGACTGGTGTGAGGTGGAATCTCAGGGTTGTTTTGATTTGCATTTCTCTGATCACTAAGGACTTTGAACTTTTCTTAGGTGCTTCTCAGCCATTCAAGATTCTTCAGTTGTGAAATCTCAGTTTAGTTCTACACCCCATGTTTTGATTGGGTTGTTTGGTCTTTTGGTGTTTAATTTCTTGAGTTCTTTATATATTTTGGATATTAGCTCTCTATTGGATGTAGGGTTAGTGAAGACTTTTCACGATCTGTAAACTGCCAGTTTGTTGGATTGATGATGTCCTACTTCTTAATGACAAATTTGCTTTGAGAATCACTCACCTATTTTCCCCTAAAATCTCATTTAAACAAAACATTAATAAAGAGAATAAAGTGGTAAAAAACACCAGCACAAAATATGCACAACTGAGCCGAGGTCGTCACTCTGTGGAAGAGTGTATGCTTGGCATGTGCCAAGAGATTCAATTCCCAGAACCTCCTCTCTTGAAAAGTACTAATTGGATACTTCTGAAGGAAATGATTGGGCACTGTACTCCTACCATTGCATGTATGTACACACAGACACACAGACACAGACATACACATACACACACAGATATACACACAGAAACACAGACACACGCACAATACAGACACACACACACACACACACACATTTATTTAAATAGCATTCAAGCCTGTGTGACACACACGGACACACAGACACAGACACAGACACACAGGCTTGAATGCTATTTAAATAAATGTGTGTGTGTGTGTGTGTGTGTGTGTGTGTGTGTTATAAGCCTGTGTATTTTTTAGTTTCTTCTTTGGCTTCTTCAGTGACTTTCCAAGTGTTTGTATAGTTTCTCTAGGTGTACTTCCTATTCGATTTCTAGTTTTATCTCACCAAATTCTGGTCAGATACAAGAAATGATTTTGATTTTTTAAAAAAGAATTTAAGCCTTTTTTATGGCATAAGATGTGGGATATGTGTGTATATACATATATATATGTATATATATATATACATATATATATATTCTTTATTTCAAGCTAAATGGTGTTTGGAGAATGTATATTATCCAGGTTATGTTAATATTTTCTAGGTATATATACAAGGAAAGTAACTTCCCCAACAAAACCCCTTACCCCTCTGTGTTTGTGTATTTGTGTGTGGCTATCAACTGGGGAGGGTAGAGAATGCAGACAGAGGTAAAGCCAGTTGTGCCTGGCGTGTCTGGTGTGCCTGGCAGGTGGTTGCTTACTTATTATGTAAATAGCCTGTGGAGTTGTTCAGCATTGACAAGTATGCTCCAAGTAGAATGACTTAAGTAAAAAACAAAAAAAAACACACATTGCCTTATAATTTGCAATAGTTCAAGTCTGAAAGCTGTTGATATAAGTGACAGAATAGCCAGGTAGGCCTGGCTTGCTTCTTCATGTATTGAAGAAAATCAGATAAATAACAGGGAAATAAGATATATTTTGGCTAGTTACAAGTGCAACAGTAGCCAACAGAGAAGAATGCAATGCCTCAACCTTAGAAATGCCCAAGTTTAAACCTTGCTTTTACAATCTCCTAGACACTTATCAAAGATCTCATTAGCCTGCTTTAGCTCATGTATATGGCTATAGCCTGAAATTGCATGTTGCTGTTTATGGTGAATGCACAGTGTCTTGCTACTTAACTCAGGGTTATCAGATGAAGCATGCATCTGATTATTATTATTATTATTTTTTTTTTTTTGGTTTTTCGAGACAGGGTTTCTCTGTGTAGTCCTGGCTGTCCTGGAACTCACTTTGTAGACCAGGCTGGCCTCAAACTCAGAAATCCACCTGCCCCTGCCTCCCAAGTGCTGGGATTAAAGGCGTGCGCCACCACCGCCCGGCCAGCAGCCTCTTATATAAGGATTATAATGACCTGTTTGAAAGGCTTAATACTTGAGGATATATGCCATTATACTTACTTTGAAAATCCACTCTAGAGAAATTAAGGGAATAACTTATAGGTATTTGCCCAAATATCTCTGTGGGTATTCTGCCCATTATGAGACAGATACTTGATAATGGGCAGTGTGCTGGCCAAGCCCCTCGAGCCTCCAGGTCTTCCCAATGTCCTTTGCACTCTCAGTCTCCCCTAACAGCATCAGACAGTGGGCATGCTGTGAGCGTGATCCTTTCATAGCCCTTGTAAGTGAAATAGAAGCAATATTTGTGGTCAGCTGTTTGCTTGTTTTCTCTCTATTCTTCAAAATTCACAATGAAATTCACACCTATTGATCTTATTCAGCAGCTCCATGCGCACACAGTGTTTGGCATATATTAGTTATTTAGTAAGGTGGTCTGAATCTATAAAAATGTGAATTAGCTTTAATAGTTATTTTCTCATCCTTACATAAACTGGAAGTTTATGCTCTGAATTAATTTTTATGGTAAATTACAGCTTCTTCAGGTTTGTCTATAAATACTGAATATAGTGTCATTATTTTAGTAGAGCAAATATTTTGCTGTCATCTGACTTCTAGAAAAAGGTATTTGTAATATTTTCTGGTTTCTATAGTCTGAACAGGCCTGTGATTCAGGCCTACCCACATATCTTCCTGGAATGGGAAGCCGGGGGTTCCTGTGACCGGATGAATGGTGGTCAGACTGTTTAGTGCCCCAGTGAAATATTGCTCTAGTAATACATTGCCAGTAGATCACAGACTTTAAAAAGATTGGAAATTCTTTAAGGCTATGCTGTCAACTAAAATAATAAATTAAAAACAAATCCTTGTAGCTCAATGTAGTACTAGTTACTCTGTGAAATCCACACTGGCATGGCGATCACTTAGGTTTAAGGTTTCACTTAGGTTCACAGAATTATTAGTTATTTCCTGGCTTTCTGCACCAATGTTGTGATCATAAAAAGAGAAAGAGGTTTGGAGAATGTGGTATAAGGCATTGTGGGGGAAGGGGGTGCCCCAGGGGGCCCATGCCCAGGCATCCCTTCCCCCTGAGGGACCAGATGCACACAGACATGGTATAGAATAGAATTTATTCAGGGCAGAGGATGGTGGTTAACGGGGGTAGTGGAGGCAGAGAGAGGCAGAGAGTGGGAGAGAGAGGGAGAGAGAGGGAGAGAGGGAGGGTAGAGAAGTGGAGGCCGGTCATGACCATGTGGAGAGAGGGGGGAGGGGAGGAGAGCCCAAGAGGGCAGAGAGGAGAGTGCCAAGAGGCAAAAGAGGTAAGAGAGAGAGAGAGAGAGAGAGAGAGAGAGAGAGAGAGAGAAGGGGTAAGTAGGCCAGGCCTACCTGACTGTTGCCAGGCAACTGTGGGGAGGGGCATACCTGGCTATTGCCAGGTAATTGTAGGGTGGAGCTTAGACAGAATCCTATTATTATTATTATTATTATTATTATTATTATTACTACTACTACTACTACTACTTTTATTATTTTGAGTATTTTGATCTTCAAGCTCCACTCCTCTTTTATGAACTTTAATCCTAGCAGCACAGTCAGTGTATAGAGTAAGTTAATTTTGGTGTGAGCTTACAGTTATTCTGACTTTGTTCCTTAAAAGACATAATAATGAGTTGGACTTTTACAGCTCTTTTGCTAAAATTCTCCATTGCACTGAAGTGACTGATAAACCAGCTAGCTTAAAGCTGGCTTGCTCTGTCTCTGTTTCTGTCTCTGTGTTTGTCTGTCTCTGTCTCTGTCTCTGTCTGTCTCTGTCCCTCCCTCCCCCTCCCTCCCTCCCTGATAATTATAGATTTGTACAATGTCTTGTGTTTATGTCCATCACCTAACTGCCCTTTCCCGCCCCTCCCTGATCGTCCCCACTCCCGTCTTCCCTTCTCCAGTGCTTCCTCTTACTTCTAGTCCACCCTTCTCTTTTTCTCCTGATTGCACCACACCCTTCTTATTTTTTTATTCTAATTTTTAATTTTTGAGAAAGGGCTCATGTAGCCAGGCTGGGTTCAAACTCTGTCTGAAGCCAAGGCTCTCCTCCAAATTTGTTTAAAATGAAAAAGTTGGGGTGGGGTAGCACCCTCATAGAGGGGGGGTAGGGGAAAGGGGATAGGGAGTTTGTGGAGGGGAAACTGGGCAGGGGGATTAAATAAAATGTAAATAAGTGTAAATAAATAAACTAACCAATAAAAACAACAGAAATACAATAAAAAAAATAAATGCACATTTTATTTGTTAGTGTGGAGAGTTTAGCTCAGTGAAAGAGAATTTGCCTGGAAAGTGACTTGGTTTGGTTCCCAGCAAAACGTTTTTCTTCTATCTATCTATCTATCTATCTATCTATCTATCTATCTATCTATCTACTCTATCTTATCTATCTACCTATCTATTTGATGTCAAAGGTTTTTTGGGGGTAGGAATAAAACTTTTTTATTTGATATATTCTTTATTTACTTTTCAAATGATTTCCCCTTTCCTGGATCCCCCCCCCTCCCTGAAAGTCCTATAAGCCCTCTTCCATCCCCCTGTTCCCCCATCCACCCCTTCCCGCTTCCCTGTTCTGGTATTCCCATATACTGGGGCATCAAGCTTTCTCAGGACCAAGGGCCATTCCTCCCTTTGATGTCCAACAAGGCCATCCTCTGCTGCCTATTTGTCTGGAGCCATGGGTTACTCCATGTGTGTTCTTTGGTTGATAGTTTTGTTCCTGGGAGCTCTGGGAATACTGGGTGCTTCATATTGTTGTTCCTCCTATGGCACTGAAAACCCCTTCAGCTCCTTGGGTCTTTTCTCTAGGTCCTCCATTGGGGACCTTGTGCTCAGACCAATGGTTGGCTGGGAGCATCCACCTCTGTATTTGTCAGGCACTGGCAGAGCCTCTTAGGATACAGCTATATCAGGCTCCTGTCAGCAAGCACTTGTTGGCATCCACATTAGTGTTCTGGGTTTGGTGACAGTATATGGGGTGGATGAGGTGGGGCAGTCTCTGGATGGCCTTTTCTTCAGTCTCTGCTCCACACTTTGTCTATGTATCTCCCCCCCCACACACACCCCATGGCTGTTTAGTTTCCCCTTATAAGAAGGCCCAAAGTATCCATACTTTGGTTTTCTTTCTTCTTGAGCTTCAATTGGTCTGTGAATTGTATCTTGGGTATTCCAAGCTTCTGGGCTAATCCACTTCTCGGTGAGTGCATACCAAGTGTGTTTCTTTTGTGATTGGGTTACCTCACTCAGGATATTTTCTAGTTCTATCCATTTGCCTAAAAATTTCATTAATTCATTGCTTTTAATAGCTGAGAAGTATTCCATTGTGTATACATTTCTCTGTTAAGTAAGATCTGGATTCTTTCCGGCTTCTGACTATTATAAATAAGGCTGCTATGAACATGGTGGAGCATGTGTTCTTATTACGTGTTGGAGCATCTTCTGTGTATATGCCCAGGAGAGGTATAGCTGGGTCCTCCAGTAGTACTATGTCTAATTTTCTGAGGAAATGACAAGCTGATTTACAGAGTGGTTGTACCAGCTTGCAATCCCACCAGCAGTGGAGGAGTGTTCCTCTTTCTCCACATCCTTGCCAGCACCTGCTGTCACTTGAGTTTTCGATCCTAGCCATTCTGACTGGTATGAGATGGAATCTCAGGCTTGTTTTGACTTGCATTTCCTCAATGACTAAGGATGTTGAACATTTCTTTAGGTGTTTCACAGCCATTCGAGTTTCCTCAGTTGAAAATTCTTTATTTACCTCTGTACCCCATTTTTTAAAAAAAGATTTATTTATTGTTATATGTAAGTACAATGTAGCTGTTTTTAGATACACCAGAAGAGGGCATCAGATCCCCTTACAGGTGGTTGTGAGCCATGTGGTCGCTGGGATTCGAACTCAGGACCTTCGGAAGAACAGTCTGTGCTCTTAACCGTTGAGCCATCTCTCCAGTCCTGTACTCCATTTTTAATAGGGTTATTTGACTCTCCGGAGTCTAACTTCTTGAGTTCTTTGTATATATTGGATATTAGCACTCTGCTGGATGTAGGATGCTAAAGATCTTTCCCCAATTTGTTGGTTGCCATTTTGTCCTACTGACAGTGTCCTTTGCCTTACAAAAACTTTGTAATTTTATGAGGTCCCATTTGTCAATCCTTGCTCATAGAGCATACGTTATTGGTGTTCTGTTCAGGAAATCTTCCCCCTGGCCCAAGTGCTACTATTCTTGGGTGTATTTGCTTTTTTTTTGTTCTAGAGCTTTCAGGTGTACTGTTAAGCTGCTAGTGTATGCTCTCTTCACTTTCTTTTTGGAGGCACTCAGAGCTATGAGTTTTCCTCTTAACACTGCATTCATTGTGTCCCATATGTTGGGGTATGTTGTACCTTCATTTTCATTAAATTCTAAAAAGTCTTTGATTTCTTTCCTTATTTCTTCCTTGGCCAAGATATCATTGAGTAGAGCGTTGTTCAGCTTCCATGTGTATGTGGGCTTTCTGTTGTTTTTGTTGCTATTGAAGACCAGCCTTAAACAGTAGTGATCTGATAGGAGGCATGTGATTATTTCAATCTTCATAAATCTGTTGAGTTCTGTTTTGTGCCCAATTATGTAGTAAGTTTTGGAAAGGGTACCATGAGGTGCTGAGAAGAAGGTATAGTCTTTCTTTTCTTTTCTTTCTTTTTTTTTTTTTTCTTTTTGGTTTTTCAAGACAAGGTTTCTCTGTATAGCCCTGGCCTAGAACTCACTCTGTAGACCAGGCTGGCCTGGAACTCAGAAATTCGCCTGCCTCAGCCTTCCAAGTGCTGGGATTAAAGGTGTGCACCACCACCGCCCAGCCAACATTGGGAAACTGGACCCCCTCCAGGGCTCGTCTGGGATTTGAACCCAGGACCTCTTGCACCCGAAGCAAAAATCATACCCTTAGACCAATGAGCCACTGTATAGTCTTTTGATTTAGGATGAAATGTTCTATAGATATCTGTTAAATCCATTTGGTCCATAACTTTTGTTAGTTTCAATGTGTCTCTGTTTAGTTTGTGTATCCTTGATCAGTCCATTGATGAGAATGGGGTGTTGAAGTCACCCACAATTATTGTGGCAGGTGCAATGTGGGCTTTGAGCTTTAGTAAAGTTTATTTTATGAATGTGGGTGCCCTTGCATTTGGAACATAGATATTCAGAATTGAGAGTTCTTCTTGGTAGATTTTTCCTTTGATGAGTATGATGTGTCCTTCCTTATCTTTTTTGATGACTTTTGGTTGAAAGATGATTAGATATTAGAATGGTTACTCCAGCTTGTTTCCTGGGGCCATTTGCTTGGAAAATTATTTTCCAGCCTTTTACTTGAGGTAGTGTTTGTCTTTGACACTGAGGTGCATTTCATGTCTGCAGGAAAACTGTTTCCATATCCAGTCTGTTAGTCTATGTCTTTTTATTGGGGAATTGAGTCCATTGATATTAAGAGATAGTAAGGAATAGTGATTGTTACTTCCTGTTATTTTTGATGTTATTTTTATATTTGTGTGGTTATCTTCTTTTAGGTTTGTTGAAAGACAATTACTTTGTTGCTTTTAATAGGGTGTCATTTCCCCCCTTGTGTTGGCATTTATTATTATTATGTTTATTATTTTTATTTTTATTATTTTATCTTTATTAATATTATAATATTGTTATATAGTATATTATAAATCATATTAATATAATTAATTATATAATTATATTAACTATATAATTATAACTATATAACTATATATTAATTATATAATTATAATTATATCAATTAATAATATTATTGATATAGTATATCAATGTATTATAATATAGCAATATCAGTATATAATATTTTTATTAATATTGTCATGTTATTATGTTTATTCTTTCCATCTATTATAATTTGTAGGACTGGATTTGTGGAAAGATAATGTGTAAATTTGACTTTCTTATGGAATATCTTGGTTTGTTCATCTATGGTAATTGAGAGTTTTGCTGGGTATAGTAGTCTGGGCTGGCATTTGTATTCTCTTAAGGTCTGTATGAAGATCTTAGGATCTTCTTCTGCCTTTCTTGGTCTCTGGTGAGACATATGTTACTTGGCCTTTTCCCCTTAGTACTTTTAATATTCTTTCTTTGTTTAGTGCATTTGGTGTTTTGAGTATTATGTGATGGGAGGAAGTTCTGCTCTCATCCAGTCTGTTTGGAGTTCTGTAGTCTTTCATGGATATGTCTTTCTTTAGGTTAGCGAAGTTTTCTTCTATAATTTTGTTGAAGATATTAACTTTAAGTTGGAAATCTGTGCTCTCTTCTATACCTATAATCCTTAGGTTTGCTCTTCTCATTGTGTCCTGGATTTTCTGGGTGTTTTGGGTTAGGAGCTTTTTGCTTTTTGCCTTTTCTTTGACTGTTGAATTAATATTTTCTATGGTATCTTCAGCACCTGATATTCTTTCTTCTATCTCTTATATTCTGTTCTTGATGCTTGCTGTATAAATATATTTATATACTAATGTAAATATATCCAAATGCATCAATTGATTTGAAAATCAATATACAAATGATAACCAAGATATGACCTGTGACAGATAAAGGTACCTACAGACTTCTTTTAAGGTACTTTAAAAGGAAGGTACTTTAAAAATAAATGAATCTATGACCCCTGATTTCTTTCCAAGGTTTTCTATCTCCAGAATTGTCTCCCTTTGTGATGTCTTTATTTTTTTCTACTTCCATTTTTAGATCCTGGATGGTTTTGTTCAGTTCCTTCACTTGTTTGTTTGTGTTTTCCCACAATTCTTTAAGGGATTTTTGTGTTTCCTCTTTAAGGGCTTCTACCTCTTTGTTTTTCCTCCTTAAGGGCTTTTACCTGTTGACCCATGTTCTCCTGAATTTCTTCAAGGGTGTTATGTCCTCTTGACATCCGCTCTTAGCACCATGAGATGTGATTTTAAATCCAGATCTTGCTTTTCCAGTGTGTTGGGGTTTTCAGGACTTCTTGTTGTGGGAGAACTGGATTTGGATGGTGCCATGTTGCCTTGGTTTCTGTTGGTAATATTCTTGTGTTTGCCTTTCACCATCTGGTTATCTCTCGTGTTAGTTGGTCCTGCTGTCTCTGACGGAGTTTGACCCTCCTATGGGCCTGGAAGCCTGTCTCGGCACCCCTCGGAGACCAGCTCTCCCCTGCCAAAGATGACTGTGGCTCATCCCAGCTTCTGGCTTAAAATGGAACTTGGAAGGACCCTGTCCCAGCTTCTCTGCCACTCCTGTGTTCGCATACTCCTGGTCATGCCTGCCATCACAGTCACTGGAGAGAAAATGATGCTTTCACCTCCAAACACAGGAGTGAAAGCATTCCCTGGAGACCTGTTCTCCCCTGGCAGGATTGGTGTACAGATGGCTGTGGATTGATCTACCTCCTGGGTGCAGATGGTGCCTAGATGGACCCTGACCCAGCTGCTCTGCCACTCCTGTGTTCCCTGTGCTCCTGGCCCTACCGGCCTGCATAGTCACTGGAGAGAAAATGGCAGTCGCCTTTTCATTTATCTTTAAAGTACCTTCCTTTACTGTAGGTACCTTTATCTGTCACAGGTCATATCTTGGTTATCATTTGTATGTAATTTTATTTTTAAATTGATTGATGCATTTGGATATATGTATATTAATATTTATAGCAATAATAGAAAATAAAATTTGAACTGTGGAGTTTCTTTTAAAAATTGAGTAAGATTACAGAGTTTTTGTTAAAAATACTTATTTATTTTAAAAAATTGGCATATATTCCCATTATTGATGAGTAACCTATTTGGGAATTGATGCATCATATGTCTTGGACTTAAAGTATTACATGCCCTATTATGTTTTCTTAATCATTACTTCAAATTACTTCAAGCTAGTAAGCATTTAGATCTTAGTAATCTATGAGTTATATGTTCTTATTATGCTAGTAGAAGATAGAGCCTTTGTTTCCAACAAAAATAGTAAATTTAGTACATAATAAAGAAATGTATTTATCATGCAATGATAGAACAAGAATCATAATCATAATAAATAAACTTTACATATTATACAAATAATACAAACTACTTAAGTGGAACTTTAAGCAAATCATTTAAATGGTACTTCACACAAACATTCTTATCTCATTGAAAAATACCAGGATGGATGGGTATTTATCTTATGAGCTTATTTCTGCTTTGTTATTAATCACTATGTAGAATCAGGGCTTTCTTTAACTATAATTATATATATTGTTATAAGTCATTTAAATATGAAAAAAGTCTAGAAACATGACCTTTGTATGAGATTCAGTCTAAGCATATGATCAGTACTCATTTTAAATATGTGATTACTTTGCATTTCATGATTGTGTAGCTTATTTATTTATTCTTAGATGTTTTGATTAACCAAAAGATTTTTGAAATGGAAAAATGTTTTTCTGGCCACATAGCAATAATGTCCTTAGGTCATTGGATTCTGAAGAAAACATTTCAGTTACAAATAAAGCACAGGGTTGGCATCATCATGGTTGAGTAGAGGGGAGGAGAAGGACATTGTTGTCTATGGTGCATAGTTTATAATCCAAGTTTATAAGAAAGTTCTCAAAGGTAGAAGATAGTTAATATTTCTGAATATTATTTAATAGTGAAGATGGCTCAATTAATAAAAATAAAGTATAGCTTGTATTTTTATGGAAATATTTTTATTGACGTACATTTGCTGCATCAGGCTCTTTCACTATATTTATTCCTCTCCACTCTCTGTTTACTCTCTGTTCTCTCTAACTCCCCTTAGTACCTCGCCTATCTATCTATCTATCTATCTATCTATCTATCTATCTACAATCTATCAATTATCTGTCCATCTGTCAGTCTGTCCCTCCATTCGTCCATCCGTTTGTCATACACCATATTTATTTTCCCTTATTCCCCCTGCCCAGTCTTTCATGCCTTTCCACTGCATTAGTGTCTATTCCTCTCCTTTCTCTAACCCTAAACATAGAGTCAGCATGTGAGAGAATATATGTAATATTTTTCTCTCTGTATCTGGCCTGTTTCACAGCATAGAGATCTTCTGCTGCATTGTTTTCCTGTGCACAACATGATTATTCCTTGTTGGTGAATAAAAATCAATTGTGTATGTTTTCCACATATACTTTATCTATTCATATCTTGATGGATGTCCAGGTTAGATATATTGCTATTATGAATAGTATAAAAACAAATGTAGATGTGAAGTTAAAAGAATCAAATATATCATTACAAATTATGACCAATTAATAGGTTTTAGAGAAATTTATAGTGTTCTTAGATGTTTTTGTCATTAGAAGTTACTTAAAAGAAATAAAACTCTTTTAAAAAGAACATAATATAGTTGTGGTAGACAGTTTTACCCTAATAATAACAGTTAATTTACCAGAATCATATTATATAACAGGTCTTTTATGAATTATTTCTATTTTAAAAACTATATAAGAAAATAAGTGCTATTATTTTATCTCTATCCTTCGTTTGTTAAGGAAACTGTGTTCTATACGTTTGAAGGTTCAATGCCTTACTGAAGGTTTTACTTTCCTATTTTAGAGATACATTTAAAATTGACTGTCTCCCAAATTCATTTTCTGTTTACTATGTCATGCTTCTAACTAAATAAAGATAATACAACCAAAAAAACTAGTATGGGGTTTTCAGTCAGTGTAATTTCATTATAAACACCCTTTAGAAATGAAAGGATTAATTGTTTAATTGATGGCAGCAGTTGATCCTGATTTTAATTTAACTTCAGAAGCGCAGCCATGTAATTTTTGTTGCCTTAAACTTCCTCTTCTTGTGTTTCCCTTCCAATTTTCACTGTGTAGGAGACTAATGTCTTTCTTTCTTTCTTTCTTTGTTTCATTTTGTGCAGGTTATGTGGGTGTGTAATTTGTGCCGAAAACAACAAGAAATCCTCACTAAATCAGGAGCATGGTTTTATAATAGTGGGTCTAATACACTGCAGCAACCCGATCAAAAGGTTCTTCGAGGGCTTCGGAATGAGGAAGCCCCTCAGGAGAAGAAAGCCAAACTCCATGAGCAGCCCCAGGTCCAAGGGCCCTCAGGTGACTCCTCAGTGCCTGCAGCCGAGAAAGGGCGGGCTCACGGGCTCACAAGACAGGACTCTGTTAAACACGGACCAGGTGTGAAGCACCAGACTGCCAGTGACATGCCTTCAGACAGGTACATATCTTATTCATGTCTACGTACAGTTTGTTTGTTTGTTTATGTCTGTACTTCTCAACATCTTTTTGTGGGTCTGGCAATTGACCTTGGGTCATCAGACTTGTGTGGCATATGCCTTCTCCTGCTGAGCCACCTTCTTGACCCAAATATAGTATTCATAATACTCATTCTAAGCAGAAATAAAAAATAGGAAATGTTTAACTGTCAATGAGTTGATTAAATGTTATGATGTTCAGGATTTGAAGTATGACTGGTTTAAAGTATTTGTGTTTGATACATGCAAGATTATAAAATAGATTTCCCAGAATGAAGAAATGAATTTAAATGCGACAGCTTTTGTTGTAAATTGCAGCCTCCTTACTGGATGTATCAGATTTTACTGTAAAGGCAGTTTATTTCTTGTGTGTCATAGGCATTTATACATTTTCTTTGGTGAACAGTATGTACCTTTATTTTTTTTTTACACTTTTGCATTAAGTTGTAAAAATGTTTTGCATTCCTTTTAAAGCTATATGCATTATAAATGTTTTCTTTTGAAATTTCTTTAAATATAAATATGTTAGGCTCTTGTACAGGGTTTCACAATGGCGCTCTAACTGGCCTGGAGCTTACGGTGTAATCATGTCTGCTTTCAACTCAGCTTTCTAGGTCCAGGCATTTGCCACCATACCATTCTTTTTTTTTTTTTTTTTTTTTGGTTTTTCGAGACAGGGTTTCTCTGTGTGGCCCCGGCTGTCCTGGAACTCACTCTGTAGACCAGGCTGGCCTCGAACTCAGAAATCCGCCTGCCTCTGCCTACCAAGTGCTGGGATTACAGGCGTGCGCCACCACCACCTGGCATCACCATACCATTCTTTTTTTTTTAAATTATTTATTTATTATTGGATATATTCTATATTTACAATTCATTTCCCCTTTTCTGGTTCCCCACCCCCCAAAGGTCCCAACATGCCCTTTTCCCTCCCCCTGCTCCCTCATCTATCCCTTCCCACTTCCCTGTCCTGGTTATTCCCCTACACTGCTGCTCTGAACCTTTCCATGACCAGGGGCCTCTCCTTGTTTCTTCATGGGCATCATTTGATATGTGAATTGTGTCTTGTGTATTCTGAGCTTCTGAGCTAATATCTGCTTATCAGTGAGTGCATACCATGTGTGTTCTTTTGTGATTGGGTTACCTCATTCAGGAGGACACTCTCCAGTTCCACCCACTTGCCTAAGAATTTCATGAATTCATTGTTTTTAATAGCTGGGTTGTATTCCATAGTGTAAATATGCCACATTTTCTGTATCCATTCCTCCATTGAGGGACATCTTGGTTCTTTCCAGCTTCTGGCTATTATAAAAAGGGATGCTATGAACATAGTAGAACATGTATCCTTATTACATGCTGGGGAATCCTCTGGGTATATGCCTAGGATTGGTATAGCAGGGTCCTCCAGTAGTATCATGCACAGTTTTCTGAGGAACCGCCAGACTGATTTCCAGAGTGGTTGTACCAGCTTGCAATCCCACCACTAGTGGAGGAGTTTTCCTCTTTCTCCACATCCTTGCTAGCACCTGTCTCCTGAGTTTTTTTTATTGGGTATATTCTGTATTTACATTTCATTTCCCCTTTTTTGGTTCCCTGCCCCCACAAAGGTCCCACATGCCCTTTTCCCTCCCCATGTTTCCCCATCCACCCTTTCCTACTTCCCTGTTCTGGTATTCCCCTACACTGCTGCACTGAGCCTTTCCAGAACCAGGGTACACTTTTTCCTTCTTATTGGACATCATTTGGTATGTGGATTGTGTCTTTGGTGTCCCAAGATTCTAGGCTAATATCCACTTATCACTGAGTGCATACCATGGGCATTCTTTTGAGACTGGGTTACCTCACTTAGTATGATGTTCTCCAGCTCCATCCATTTCTCTAAGAATTTCATGAATTCATTGTTTCTAATGGCTGAATAGTACTCCATTGTGTATAAATACCACATTTTTTGTATCCATTCTTCTGTTGAGGGACATCTGGGTTCTTTCCAGCTTCTGGCTATTATAAATAAGGCTGCTATGAACATAGTGGAGCATGTATCCTTATTGCATGCTGGGGAATTTTCTGGGTATATGCCCAGGAGTGGTATGGCTGGGTCCTCCAGAAGTATCGTGTCCAGTTTTCTGAGGAACCGCCAGACTGATTTCTAGAGTGGTTGTACCAGCTTGCAATCCCACCAGCAGTGGAGGAGTGTTCCTCTTTCTCCACATCCTCGCCAACACCTGATGTCTCCTGAGTTTTTAATCTTAGCCATTCTGACTGGTGTGAGGTGAAATCTCAGTATTGTTTTGATTTGCATTTCCCTGATGACTAAGGATGTTGAACATTTCTTTAGGTGCTTCTCAGCCATTCGGTATTCCTCAAGTGAAAATTCTTTGTTTAGCTCTGTACCCCATTTTTTAATAGGGTTATTTGGCTCTCTGGAGTCTACATTCCTGAGTTCTTTGTATATCTTGTATATTAGCCCTCTGTGGGATGTAGGGTTGGTAAAGATCTTTTCCCAATTTGTTGTTTGCTGTTTTGTCCTTTTGACAGTGTTCTTTGCCTTAAAGAAACTTTGTAATTTTATGAGGTCCCATTTGTCAATTCTTGATCTTCGAGCATAAGCTATTGGTGTTCTGTTCAGGAAAATTTCCCCTGTGCCCATGTGCTCAAGGCTCTTCCTCAGTTGCTTTTCCATTAGTTTTAGTGTGTCTGGTTTTATGTGGAGGTCCTTGATCCATTTGGACTTGAGATTAGTACAAGGAGATAAGAATGGATCGATTTGCATTCTTCTGCATGCTGACCTCCAGTTGAACCAGCACCATTTGTTGAAAAGGCTATCTTTTTTCCCACTGGATTGTTGTAGCTCCTTTGTCAACGATCAAGTGACCATAATTGTATGGGTTCATTTCTGGGTCTTCAATTCTATTCCATTGATCTACCTGCCTGTCACTGTACCAATACCATGCAGTTTTTAAACACAATTGCTCTGTAGTACTGCTTGAGGTTGGAGATACTGATTCCACCAGAAGTTCTTTTACTGTTGAGAATAGTTTTAGCTATCCTGGGATTTTTGCTATTCCAGATGAATTTGAGAATTGGTCTTTCTAACTCTATGAAGAACTGAGTTGGGATTTTGATGGGGATTGCATTGAACCTGTAGATTGCTTTTGGCAAGATGGCTATTTTTACTATATTAATTCTGCCAATCCAAGAGCATGGAGTATTTTTCCATCTTCTGAGGTCTTCTTCAATTTCTTTCTTCAAAGATGTGAAGTTCCTGCCATACAGATCTTTCCCTTGTTTGGTTAGAGTCACACCAAGATACTTTATATTGTTTGTGGCTATTGTGAAGGATGTCCTTTCCCTAATTTCTTTCTCAGCCTGTTTATCCTTTGAGTATAGGAAGGCTACTGATTTGCTTGAGTTAATTTTATATCCAGCCACTTTGCAGAAGTTGCTTATCAGCTGTAGGAGTTCTCTGGTGGAGTGTTTTTGGGTCGCTTAAGTATACTATCATATCATTTGCAAATAGTGATAATTTTACTTCTTTCTTTCCAATTTGTATCCCTTTGACCTCCTTTTGTTGTCTAATTGTTGTCTAATTTTGTTGTCTAATTTTGTTGCTCTAGCTATAACTATATTGAATAAACATGGAGAGAGAGAGGCAGCCTTGTCTAGTCCCTGATTTTAGTGGGATTGTTTCAAGTTTCTTTCCATTTAGTTTGATGTTGGTTATTGGTTTGCTGTATATTGCTTTTATTATGTTTAGGTATGGGCCTGAATTCCTGTTCTTTCCAAGACATGAAAGGATGCTGAATTTTGTTAAGTGCTTTTTTAGCATCTAATGAAAGGACCATGTGTTTTTTTCCTTTGGATTTGTTTATGTAGTATATTACATTGATGGATTTCCATATATTGAACTGTCCCTGCATCCCTTGGATGATGCCTACTTGATCATGGTGAATGATCATTTTGATGTGTTCTTGGATTTGGTTAGCAAGAATTTTGTTGAGTATTTTTGAATCAATATTCATAAGGAAATTGGTCTAAAGTTCTCTTTCTTTCTTGGATCTTTCTGTGATTTTGGTATCAGTGAAATTGTGGCTTCATAGAATGACTTGGGTAGTGTTCCTTATGTTTCTATTTTGTGGAATAGTTTGAAGAGTATTGGTGTTAGGTCTTCTTTGAAGGCCTGATAGAATTCTGCACTAAAACCATCTGGTCCTGTGCTTTTTAGCACTGGGAGAGTGTCAATTACCATTTCTATTTCTTTAGGGGTTATGGGACCATATAGATGGTTTATCTGATCCTGATTAAACTTTGGTAGTTGGTATCTGTGTAGGAAATTGTCCATTTCATCCAGATTTTCCATTTGTGTTGAGTATAGGCTTTTGTAGTAGGATCTGATAATTTTTTTTAATTTCCTCAGCTTCTGTTGTTATTTCTCCCCTTTCATTTCTGATTTTGTTAATTTTGATACTGTCTCTGTGTCCTCTGGTTAGTCTGGCTAAAGGTTTATCTATCTTGTTTATTTTTTCAAAGAACCAGCTCCTGGTTTTGTTGATTCTTTGTATAGTTCTTTTTGTTTCAACTTGGTTGATTTCAGTCCTGAGTTTGATGATTTCCTGCCTTCTACTCCTCTTGGGTGTATTAGCTTCTTTCTGTTATAAAGCTTTCTGGTGTGCTATTAAGCTGCTGGTATATGCTCTCTCTAGCTTCTTTTTGGAGGCACTCAGAGCTATGAGTTTTCCTCTTAGCACTGCTGTCCTTGTGTCCCATAAATTTGGGTATGTTGTGCCTTAATTTTTATTAAATTCTAAAAGTGTTTTGATTTCTTTCCTTATTTCTTCCTTGACCAAGGTATCATTGAGTAGAGCGTTGTTCAGCTTCCATGTGTATGTGGGCTTTCTGTTGTTTTTGTTGCTATTGAAGACCATCTTAACTCCATAGTGATCTGATAAGAGGCATGGAATTAGTTCGATCTTATATCTGTTGAGGTCTGTTTTGTGAGATTTTGTGAGATATGGTTGATTTTGGAGAAGGTACCATGAGGTACTGATAAGGTATATTCTTTTGATTTAGGATGGAATGTTCTATAGCTATCTATTAAGTCCATTTGGTCCAAAACTTCTGTTAGTTTTACTGTGTTATTGTGTGGGGTGCGATATGTGCTTTAAACTTTAGTAAAGTTTTCTTTACGAATGAGGGTACCCTTGTATTTGGAGCATAGATGTTCAGATTTGAGAATTCTTCCTGGTAGATTTTTTTGGATGAGTAAAGTGTCCTTCTGTGTCTTTTTTGATGACTTTTGGTTGAAAGTCTATTTTATTAGATATTAGAATGGCGACTCCAGCTTGTTTCCTGGACCATTTGCTTGGAAAACTGTTTTCTAGCCTTTTACTCTGAGGTAGTGTTTGTCTTTAACACTGAGATGCGTTTCCTGTATGCAGCAAAATGTTGGGTCTTGTTTAAGTATCCAGTCTGTTAGTCTATGTCTTTTTTATTGGGGAATTGAGTCCATTGATGTTAAGAGATATTTAGGAATAGTGATTGTTGCTTCCTGCTATTTTTGATGTAATTTTTATGTTTGTGTGGTCATCTTCTCTTGGATTTGTTGAAAGATTAATTTCTTGCTTTTTCTTGTGTGTAGTTTCCCTCCTTTTGTTGGTGTTTTCCATTTATTATCCTTTGAAGGGCTGGATTTTTGGAAAGATACCATTTGTTTTTGTCATGAAATACCTTGGTTTCTCCATCTACGGTAATTGAGAGTTTTGCTGGAGATAGCAGTCTGGGTTGGCATTTTTGTTCCCTTAGGGTCTGTATGACATCTGCCCAGGCTCTTCTGGCTTTCATAGTCTCTGGTGAGAAGTCCGGTGTAATTCTGATAGGTCTGCCTTTATATGTTACTTGACCTTTTCCCCTTAATGCTTTTAATATTCTTTCTTTGTTTAGTACATTTGGTGTTTTAATTATTATGTGAGGGAGGAATTTCTTTTCTGGTTAAATCTTTTTGGAGTTCTGTAGACTTCTTGTATGTTCATGGGTATCTCTTTCTTTAGGTTAGGGAAGTTTTCTTATATAATTTTGTTGAATTCATTTACTGGCCCTTTACGTTGGAAATCTGTGCTCTCTTCTATACCTACAATCCTTAGGTTTGGTCTTCTCATTTTGTCCTGGATTTCCTGAATGTTTTGTGTCAGGAGCTTTTTGCATTTTTCATTTTCTTTTACTGTTGTTATCAATGCTTTCTATGGTATCTTCTGCATCTGAGATTCTTCTATCTCTTGTATTCTGTTGATGCTTGAATCCATGACTCCTGATTTCTTTCCTAGCTTTTCTATGTCTCGCGTTGTCTCCCTTTGTGATTTCATTATTATTTCTACCTCCTTCTTTAGATCCTGGATGGGTTTGTTGAATTTCTTCATCTGTTTTGTTGTGTTTTCCCTTAGTTCTTCAAGTGCTTCTCCCTCTTTACTTGTGTTCTCCTGCATCTCTTTAAGGGAGTTATTTATGTCCTTCTTAGAGCCCTTCATGAAGCCCTCCATCAGCATCCTGACCTGTGATTTTAAATGCAAATCTTGCTTTCCTGGTGTGTTGGGGTATCCAGGACTTTCTGTTGTGGGAGAATTGGTTTTAGGTGGTGCCATATCACCTTGATTTCTGTTAGCAATGTTCCTATGTTTGCCTTTTGCCATCTGGTTATCTCTGGTGTTAGTTGGTCCTGCTGTCACTGACTGGTGCTTGCCCCTCCTGTTTGCCTGCAAGCCTATCTCAGCAACCCGGGTGACCTGCTTTCCCCTGGCACAGATTGCTGTGGTGCTGCTGAGCTCCTGGATGCAGGCAGTGTCCTGGCAGGGTGTGTTCCAAGTGATCCTCTATGCTGGTGATCCCTGCCTACCAGTCTGCCCCTCCTCACTGTCACAGAAGCAAAGATGGTGGCAGCCTCACCTCTGAATGCAGGACTCCCTCTAACCATGGGGTTCCCTGCAGGTCAGATGTTCCCTGGCCAGATAGGCGCCCAGAAGATTGTGGGGACTGCCCAGCTCCTAGGTGCAGGTGGTACTCTGTTGCGCTGTGCCCTGAGCAATCTTTCACTCTGGTGTTCCCTGTGTACCTGGCTGACCTGGCTGCTTTGTCACAGGAACAAAAGCTAGTCCATAGTTTTTAATTGAGAAATTTACCTTATTTAAATTTCAAGCGCTCATCAATGAGGAAAGGCTTCATAATTACTTTTAAAATTGAGTTCTACTACCAATTTTAGTTTTTTTCCTCATTCCATCCTTTTTTTTTTTTGTCGTTATTTACTTGTTTAAATTTACAAGTTAAAGTGATGGTATGCTGTAGTTTTAGTGTACAATGTGGGCTTTGGCATATAAAAATTGTGGAATGGATGAATCAAGCTGTTTAACAGATGAGTTCTATCTAATATTTTTCTAGTGAGAAGATTTGAAGGCTACTGTGTGTGCTTGTATCAATCGTGATATATAATGGAGCGCTTTGATTGTTACGCTTTAGTCACAGGTTCCAGTGTGATTCTCACAGGTATACAAACAGCACTCAGTTTTCTACTTTGTACTTTTTCTTTGTGGTTAAGTAGTTAGTCTAGAAGAGTGCTTTTGTCTTTGAGTATTATTTTCTTTTTCTCAGTTTCTAGAATCTTGCTTTTTGGACATTATAAAAATGGTCTTTTGATTACAATAAGGTTTTTTTTAGATGATCGCAATATGTTATGATCATAAGGGAAAGAAATAAGGGGAAGTATGTTAGTAAAATATTTTATACATGGATTTAATTATTTTCCTCATTTTTATTTTGATATTACTGCATCATCATTATTAATTTCAGACAGGTTTTTTTGGTTTGTTTTTGTTTTTTTATAGTGCTTGCTCTCATATAGACTAAGCTGGCCTTCAACTCCAAAATCTCTCTGCTTCTGTCTGTAATTAAAGATGTGGCTTTATTTTGTTTTTTTTTTAAATTTCTATTTTACATGGTTGGGGTAGTGTTCACCTGGCTGATATGGTTCCAGAGACTCAGCGGTTAAGCTCTTTTCTTCAGGCATGGATTACAGGGCTGTGCCTGGAACTGGACTTCACCATAGTAGCCTTGGTGCAGACTTCCCAGCCCAGGATCCGGCATTAATTTCTTATTTCTCCTTGGAGTTTGGGGAAGAGCTACATGGGTAACCTTTTCTTCCCTTTTGCAGCCGTCCGTCTTTTATTATACTGAGCACTGTGGTCTGTTAGCCATGACAGTGGTTTTGAATAGGAGTGGCTCCCATAAGCTCGTACATTTGAATGCATACCTGGTCATCAGGTTCTACTCGAGAAATAGCAGGTGAGGCCTTGTTGGAGTAGGTGTGGCCATATTGGAGAAGATGTGTCACTAGGGGTCGGGTTTGAGGTTCAAAAGCTTATATTCTCAGGCCTAGTGTCTCTTTTCTGTCTTCCTGTGCCTACATAACCCAATGTAGACCTCTCAGCTCCTTCTCCAGCACCACGTCAGCCTGCATGCCACCATCCTTCCCACCATGATGGTGATGGACTAAACCTCGTAAACAGGTGCTTCTTAACCTTCCTAATTTCCCTTTGAAACAGTTCCTCATGTTGTGATTTCTAACCATAATTTTTTTGTTACTACATCATAACTGTCATTTTGCTACTGTTCTGAATCATAATCATAATGTAAATACCTATATTTTCTTATAGTCTTAGGTGACCACTGTGAATGAGGCATTTGACCCCCAGATTGAGAAACATTGTCATAAACTATAAGCACAGCCATATAACTCTTTTATATGCCTTGCTGTGGTTATGGTGCCTTTTCACAGCAGGAGAACACTGACAGTGCCTTTGATAGCTTCTAGGACGGTTGTTTGATGTGTGAATTCACACCGAGGAATACTTGATCTGAGAGATAACCTCTAGCTGTTAGTGCCATTTTATTCTATCTCCTGTTTGTTGTATTTCATCTTGGTTTCATTGAAATTTTATTTGGCACTAAAATGTTTAAGACATAGTGTAAAACTGGATAAAAAGTGATTTTTCTTTATAATCACACCATCAATAGTAGTGCTTTTAACATATTCAAATATGTATTTATAAAGTGCTGACAATGCCTAGAGCAAACTAGTAGCGTTTAATATTTACCAAATGGAATATATGTGGTTTAAGGCATATGTATCTCATTTTCATGAGTTTTCTGAAATAACTGTGGCACAGTGCTCATGAATCTTATTTAAACTGTTATCATGGATAATGTAGGGAGGAGTTAGTGTGGACATAAGAGAACCAAATAAAAAACATACTTTCTTCTACATTTTTAAATTTATGTTTTACATTGACCTATAAGAGATAAAACTCTGATTGCCTCAAGAGAAAGATGAATCTTAGGAACTTGGAAGCAAATGTGCCTTTAAACTTTATGCCTCTATACTTTTTCCTTTGCCTTCTAGATTATCTAAAGATACAAAAGGGTAGTTGTCTTAGTTTTATTTCATGTTGCTGTGGTAAAAATCCTTGACAAAGCAACACAGGAGAGAGTTTATTTCAGTTTACAGATTGAGGCTTTAGCTGCTTCCATGGTGGTGGGGCCCTGAACAGTGAGCTGTGACGGCATCTACACTGACACTGAGGAGCCAGAACGGTGAGCTGTGAGGGCATCCACACTGTATCCACACTGACACTGAGGACCTGGAACGGTGAGCTGTGAGAGCGTCCACACTGTATCCACAGCCTGGCACAGAGGACCCAGAATGGTGGGCTGAGAGGGTGTCCACACTGTATCCACACTGACACAAGGACCCCCAACGGTGAGCTATGAGGTTGTCCACACTGTATCCACAGCCCGACACAGGACTCCAGTGAGCTGTGAGTGTGTCCACACTGTATCCACAGCCCGACACAAGACTCTGAACAGTGAGCTGTGAGTGTATCCACACTGTATCCACAGCCTGACACAGGACTCTGAACAGTGAGCTGTGAGGGTGTCCACACTGTATCCACAGCCTGACACAGAGGACCCTGAATTTCTGTGCACAGTTCACTTTCTCTTTTTCTTAACATTCAGGTTATTAGTCTAGGGAAATGATGTCACCTACAGTGGACAGGACTTTCCACCTCAACCTAATTATGGCAATTTCCAAGAGATATGTACAGAGTCCTGACTCCTAGGCAGTTGTATATCTTGTCAAGTAGGTATCATTTTAGTAATTGGGATTAACCTAACAATGAGGTTAGCTTTGCATTTTGGCCTTAATTTTGGTGAATTATACCCATTCAATAAACAGTTTATGTGATGAATGAGTGAAAGCTCTCAATACTGTCCCTAATGTTACTAATGCCCTTTCTGCCTGGTCTTGGTCTTTCATTGACAGAATTAACAGTCAGTAAACTTGAAGATAATTGGCATGAGTTTATATCGTAATGCCAGATGACTTGTTTTATATTTAAGTATGCAATATGAATCCTGAAAGAGAGTCTTTTAAAAAGAAAATTGTATATATTCACACATCTATAGCAGTACCTTAGGCTTAGGGATCATAGTGGAAGAGTGTAAGAACTAGAGGAACCAAAGTTTGCTGTGAGATTTCATCTCCTAGAGATGTGTGTGTGTGTGTGTGTGTGTGTGTGTGTGTTTATACCCATGAAGTCTCATCAACTTGGCTGCCTAAATAGGTCCTGAACAAAGACAAGGATGACACCAGTACTAACATGAGAAGAGGAAGTCTTCTGGAGCCTCAACGCTAGTCCAAGAACCAGGGCGACTACGGAATTCCAAGGGCAGAAGAAACAGTTTTTCCCAGGCAATTGCCAACAAACTGATTATTCAATACTAAGTGGTCAATCCTGAAATCACATACATAAGTAATTTTATATGGCCTGAGTAGGTTATATTTATATACATGTATATGCAAATATAATATACACATACTACACACACATACACACACACACTCTTAAGGAAAGAGACCATGAGTTTGAGAGAGAATAAGTGGGTATATATGGGAAGGGTTGGAGGAAGGGAAGAGATAATGATATAATTATATTTTAATTTCAAAAAATTAAAAATGATGTATAATAAGTTACAATAATCAATTTAATCAAATAGAAGCCTCCATGAGCATGAACATGGAGTGGTCAAAAGTAGATGTCAGGTGTTGTCTTCAGTTGCTGTCAGTCTGTCTTCCTAAGACTGACCCTTACTGATCTCCTGGGATGGCCAGTGAGCCCTAGGACTCTCCTTCTCAGTGTTATGCTTACAGGTCATGCCTGACTGTGCACGAGAATGCTGGGGGCCTAAACCAAGGTCAGCATGCGTGTGTGCTGGGCACTCTACCAATCATCTCCCCAGCTCCTAGTTTAAGTACTTCAAGTGCTGTGTGTGTGCGTGTGTGTCAGCTTTTATGTGTGTATGTATATCTATGTATTTATATACATATAAAACCTGATTCCTATGCTAAATAGAATTAAGTTATTTTCAAATTTTATTCACCTAACTAACCTACAAAGATAATTAAGATATGTGCTTGATTGCTCAGGACTTTTTTAGGTTACTCTGGCATCCTGCATATTTGAGTTTTTCTGTGTTCTGAAAACATATTCTGTGTTTTCAGTGTTTTATTAAGGATTACATTAAAATGAACTGCTGTGAGCTTGAAAAATCTCTACTCTATTTACAGTTCCTGCCATGATTTTATCCTGAGTAGGATACACGTGCAGCGAACAAAGTTCCCATCTAAAGTACAGGCAAACCACTCTGTCTGCCTGACTTCATACACAGTGAATGTTTTCCTTTTAAGGGTACTTATATTTCCTTCTAGGAGTGTACATATATTTTATTTACCCCTTATCCTGTCTAGTTCTTTAAAACTGATTTTTAAATTTTAAGCTTTTTTTTGTTGTTGTTTTACATGCAAATAATAACTAAATGCTATAGCTCCACTAGCCCATATGTGATGAAATTAAAATTTTAAATGAATGCTAATACCAAGCTATTGAAATTTTCTTCTATAAAGTAAGACTTAAACAAAATAAACAAGTGTAATGGTGCAAATCTTGTGTTTGGTTTCTAAATGTATGTCCAGCATCCTGCATAGACGTTGGTACTGGCACTCCTTGAGTGATCCTGAGAGACTTTGGTGTGAAAATACAGTTGATGTCCATAATAACGCATAGTCCCATGTGTACAAGTTACCAGCACTGAGATATAGTAGAAAAATAAGCTCTGCTGTTTGAAATCTAGTGGACATGCATAAAAGTACTTTAGGAATGGAGTTTGGAGTTTGAAAACTGCATGTCACAATTGGCCTTGCCAGTGGGACATAAAAACCATCTTACCTATATTTCAGAGATAAGAGTTCAACTTCCTAACTTACTTATACATTATAATTTTGTGTTAGTCTTGCCTTTCCAAGTGTACTCTAATTTTGACATTTAAAAAATTTGTTCATTTTCTTCGAAGGCTGACTAAAAATTGAAGTAACACAAAAACTCCACATCTTTTTAACAGAAATAAATATTTTTGTGTATAGGCCTAAACAATACAAAATAAAAATATTTTATCAGTGAGAATTAAAAGTTATTTCTTTCAAAATGACTGTATTATTGCTGTTGACATAACTTCGATAGAGCTACTATGATGGGTGCTCGAGACGCAGCTCAGTAGTTAGGATCATTTGCTGCTTTTCTAGATGACCTGACTCAGAGCCAGCAGCCACACGGCAGCTTACAAGCATCTGGACCACTTCTGGCCTTCACAGTTCATAGACATACATGCAAACAGAACTCCTATGTATAAAACAGCTTCACTATGATGATTTTGAAATGTTTCAAAGCTATGTTGTGTTAATTGTTTAACTTCTTTGTATCAGTTTGTTCAGTTTTACTTAAGACCTCTGAGTTGTTGCAACTATTTTCATCTGCCTATCTATCTATCTATCTGTCTGTCTGTCCGTCCGTCCGTCCGTCCGTCCGTCCGTCCGTCCGTCCATCCATCCATCCATCCATCCATCTATCTATCTATCTATCTATCTATCTATCTTTAAATAGATGATATGTGATATGATTCTGTTTTTTTTTAACCACTTCACAGATATGGTGATCTTTCCTTATATTTATATAAGTGTGTTTATCATAACTTTTAGTCAATATGTATTTAGTCTCTCAGTGTTAATAGCACTAATTTTATGTTTCAGATGATAATAATCATGCACATGTGTATTTAGTTTTGCATGGGTAAATTTTAGGATAAACTTAATTCCCATAATTATAATCATGTAGTTAAAAATACATAAATGTAGTTGAAAACTTTTATATGCATTGTCAAGTTGCTCTGTGTAAAGTATGTATCAGAGTTTTTCTTTTTCACCAATATTTAGTAGAATTTTTACTTCATACATTTTTAGCCAATAAAATGTAATGGAACTTTTGATCTTTACCATTCTGCCTGTGAAAATTGAGATAGAATTATATATTTTAATAATTTTTATTATGATTGAGTAAAATTGAACATTTCTGCATATATTTAAGAACATTTTAAATTGCTTTTTGTTTTGGACTGATTGTTTTTATCTTTTTTCTGCTAAATTTTGATATTAATTACAGTGTATTTTAAATAATCTCTATAGAAAGAAACCTTTTGTGAGATTGATTATATTTTTGGTTTTTATTTTGTGTAATGAATGATACAAACTTAGAGTCTCCAGATGACTTGAATTGTTTTTTGCAGTTTGTGTGGGTCAAAGCTAAGGTGTAGGTTAACTAGGCCCTCTAACTAGATTAACTAGGGTCCCACCAGGCTGAATTCAACATTTAACAATGGCTGAGATTTTGTCTCATGCTCAAGCTCTCTTTCTCTTGGTGTCAGCAGAAGCCCTTGCCTTGCATTTATGTGATTTACACGGCAGAATGCCATCCATCAGACACTGTGCTTCCGGCTGTGCTGGCGTTACAGCCCTGCAGGTCTTCTTTAAAGCACAGGAGTGTCTTTGCTGCTTTACATTTCTGACTTCTGTTTTTTACCTAAACCATTTTAAAGGCTAACATGACTGATTTTCCTGGAATAGTCTCTTTAGAATTACTTTAGAACTGTCTTAGGGGGCCAATAATTTCATCTGTAAAGTTACCCCCATTTTGTTACATAATGTGACCTAATCATGGGCTGATAGCATTTTCATAGACCCTGCCTACACTCATAGTTCTCATCTCCAGCTTATGTTAGCATTTGATTTTGTCTATATTATTCTTTTTCTAACACATAAATATAATAATGAGATATATTTTTTCTTTCATGATCCTTGATTCTTTTCTTGGGAATGGAGTTACTTGACAAAAAAAACGTAATCTTCTCAAAACTATACAACCGAGTGAATGTAACCTATCTTGTGCCCATGCAATCATTGCCATTGTCTGATGTGAGAATATTTCAGGAGTCTGAACTAATTAGCTATTGTTCTCTGTCTTCTGCTTTCCTTGGCCCTCCAGTGATTATTAATCTATTTCCTGTTCTATGGTTTTGCCTGTTACAGACATTTTGTAAAACTGGAATCATGAAATATATGGATTTTTATTTCTGACTCTTTAAGTTAGCATATCCTTTTTTAGTTTTTTTTCACTATCCAGTAATTCATTTTTTATGGTCAAGGAGTATGGGCATTCCACATTTTGTCAATTTATTCACCAAAATGAAAGGCTTTGCATCTGTTTACATTGTCATAGTCATTTTTTCCTATTATGGATGGTGCAGCTATTAACACTTTTAAGTTTCTGTGTGGCCATATGTTTTTCAGTTCTCTTTATGCATAATAATAGTCTTAGTGAATGCAAATTGGCCTTGTTTGCATTTCTGTAATGTTGGACATTTTTCTTATGATTATTGGCTATTTATGTTTATTATTTTGATGATTTTTAGTTAAGTACTTTATTGAGGTTATTTAAAAACCCTCTTTACCAAATTAAAACACAGTATCATTAAATTGTAAAATAATGACTTATCTGAAATTTCCAACAGTATGGCAGTAGGTACCGAATTAGTCTCTTAAAATATGATTATCTCACTATACTTTTTACTGAGTGATAAATATTTTCCATCTTACTGGCTTGAGATGCTTATTTATAACACTGAATTATTATATGCAAGATTATATTTATAACATTCAGTTCTCTTCTGCTAATCTTCTGTACAAACATAATCTCTAGTTATTTAAAAAAGCAAACTGAGCTGTTAGACGTTGAGAGCAATGAAACTATGCAGCATAAATTCTAGTTTTGTCTTTAAGTTCATAGCTAGTTAGCGGCCTTCTAATGTGCTTGAGGGTCTAGTGAGTGACTGGGGAGGTCCCGAGGAGTGGGGAATGCTATATGTTCATGAACGCCCATTCATGTAGTCTGAATGTGTTAGTACTAACTAGATAAAAGCAAAAAGAAAAACAGAAATTAAAATAGAATTGAAGGATGAATTTGTTTTTTGTAAGACAGGCTTTCTCTGTAAGCCCTGACTGTCATGAAACTCACTCTCCAGAGCAGGCTGTCCTCAAACTCATAGATCCACCTGCTTCTACCTGCCAAGTACTTGGATTCAAAGAATGTCCCACCTTATCCAGACCATATAAATATATTTATAGCTCATGTAAAGAGAATGACTTCAGCTTGTTAATAAATCTGTACTTACCATTTTTGCCAGCAGATGGCAGAAGTGCACCCTGAAAACAATTGCAATTCAGAGCTGTTCAGCCAAACCATCACTGCAGAGATGGTTTAGAGCTTGGAGAAGTACATGGAATACCTTTACAGCTGTGATTGAAAAATAAAACCACCACCTGTTCATATTCAATGCTGAAATTTATCTCTAAATTTGTGTCTCTAATTCTGAGGTTTTTATGTACCAAATTTGTATTTACAAGTGCAAGTTTTATACTTGCCTCAATTCCACAAATACTTCACTATTAAACTCTTGAATATCAAGTATTCAGTCCCTCCTGAGTGTTAGTTTCCTGCATTCTCTGGCCAAGCAGACAGCACTGTTAGTTACCCTGCATCTCAGGTGTGAACAATGAAATCTCATGTCTAAACCGTTCCTGTTGCCTGTCATAATTCATTTGTTTGTGGTTTTTGTTTCCTCAATCACAGGATCGCCTTTTGCGTCCAACTGTTCATTTTCAGTGGAGGTCGGTCACTGGTTCTGTTTGGACATCAGTTTGTCTTGTCTTCTTCCCAGATGCTTACTTTGGTTTCCAGAATCATGCTATTTAAGTAAAGATATGGAAAAGTCATTTTTGAAGCTTCCCAATTTATACTTAAAGTTAAATTTAAAAAAAATTATTTCTCCCCTTCGCTTTCCTGCCTCCACTTCTCCCATGTGCACCCTCAGTGGCTCGCTCCTGAGGTCATGAGCTCTTTTCTTCAGTTGCTATTGCTCTACCTAAACAAGAACACACACATGCCTAGGTGTAAATACAGAGTCTGTTTGGTGTTACTTGTATGTACTTAAAAGTTTCAATCTTAGCTTTTAAGTAGTCAAAATTTCTCACTGAGATTGCCTACTTTACTTGGGGCAATGCATAGGATGTTGGAACTATGGGCTTGCGCATGCGGGCACAGAACTCGAGGGGCGCCCGTCACTTCAGCACGAGGTCTGCAGCCAGAGGGTGTGCTTCTGTGGGCCTGGTTACAGCGATGGGAAGGAATCAAGAGGGAGGAAGTGGAAAATGGACATCTAAGGAATGGAGGAAGTTAGTCATTTTAAATAGAGTTGGCAATGGCCTTCCTTAACATTGACACGTGCAGGGAGCTATGAAGTAAGCCAGTAAGGCTGTATCTGCAGGAGGTCACTCTAGGCTGTGCCAAGGTTAAGGGAGGCTGTGCTTTGATGTGTCTATCAAAACTTCTTTTAAAAATAAATTTAAAAGCACAGTTCAAATGTCCCTACTTATACAAAATCTGCCCATATCTAGCTGGAATAATATTTTTGTTTATAAAGATACTTTTAAATGAATTTATTCCTTATTACACGAGAGTTTCATAGAAGCCTATATTTTGAGCAAATCTACACTCAATTTTTAATCTTCAGTTCCTCCCATATTCTCTCATCACTTTCTTTCCCAACTTTATGTGTGCTTGAAAATAAATAAAAATAAAAACTGAGTACTCTTAATTGCTGCCTGTGTGTCCATGGACTTACACCACCCACTGGAGCCTGGGAGGATTTCAGGGGCCACTTTCTGAAGAAACTGACTCTTCCTTGGCAGCAGCATCCACACATTCCTTAAGTAAGGGCGTGGCTTCAGGGGCTCCTCCCCCACTCATGGTAGTGTTTTGCTGGCTTGATCTTGTGCCTGACCTGTGCAGGCTGTCACAGCGGCTGCCGGCTCATGTGTGCCAGGGTCAGGGCATTCTTCCGTGTGGGTGACATCCACTACATTTATCTCTTGGACTCTTTCTTTCTCGTCTTCCACAGTGAGCGCTGTGCCCTGTGGAGAGGCTCTGTTTTAAAGTGTCACACACTGTCTTACTTTCAGTTACTTGCCAAGGCTTCGGTACATTATTTTGCCGAACACTGAACTATTTAAGGGCACAGTGCCCTTCATACATTTGTGTAATTCATAGTTCAGGTTTTAGAAATAATAGATACTCATTGACTATCAGTTACATTAGAATGAGTTGAAATAAACTGTAAAACCGAAAAAAGATAGATTTCCAAGCATTTTTTATATTTGTTTAAATATAACAAATATGTTTTTATATTTTGCTGTGTATCCTGGCTAGCCTTGTATTTGGAGTTCTGCCTCTGCTCTAAGACCTCTGGGGTTAGCGTCAGACACCACCATGCCTGGCTTTTCCATTCTTTTTATATTTTACAATTATCTTTTATTTACAAAAATTAAATTTATTCAAAGACTAAAATGATTTTCTCTTAGCTTTATTTTCCAGTAACGTTCTTTTAAGATTCTGTTTTCATATCTAAGAACATGTTAATGTTTTTTAAAGTTCATAAAGAGCCTTACAAGGTTGATACCTAGTATCATTTCTTTGAAACTTACAACGCAAGTGGAACCTCAGCATCCTTTCACAGAGCTCCGGCCTGTTTGTCTGGATGTGTCACATTTTAGCATCGCCTTAATGAATTTGATGGACTACCATCTGTGTTCTCTGTTCTCAAAGCTGTGCTTAGGAAGTTTGTTTTGGTTTGACCTGGCTTTTAAATATTGTGCTAATGATATCATTATTATATACCATATAAATATGATAGAATTTTTCATTCTTGGTAGCTTCTAAGGTGCTGCAGAGATGGCTCAGTTTTTTAACACATCTTGCTACTATATTTTGAAGATTGGAGTTCAGATTCAAGCTCACAAGGCTGTAACTCCAGCACCAGGTCCAGTTTCCTTTTTCAGTCTTCATGGGCACCTGCATGCACACATGGAAAACATTCTTTCACAAGTAGAATTTTAAATATGTATTCTTGTGTGCACAGTGTAGAATATGATTTTCATAATCTTCTAAGAGGCTTCTGTGTGATGAGGGCAATGCACAGCAGTTGTCAGACTGACTGGAAGGGGCCAGGGAAGCTGTCCTGTAGCACCTACGACTTCCATCACTGTGTCCTCAGCTCCCTAGACTGTGGGCCACAGCTGTATTTAGTTAGGTAACTAGTGTAGAGGCTTTTGAAGAAGTAGACAACAATAAAACGTTTATCACGATGTGGAAACTAAAATTTAATTTTAAATGCCATGCATAACTCCAGGAGTTTCTGGCAGCAGTACAAATGTTGCACTGCTCACCTGCACTGCAGCTTTGGCTCTGAGCACAGCATGTGCACTGTGCACCGCTCACTGCACATGCTGTCTCAGAGTATCGCAAGGCAGACATGGCTGAAACGCCCTGGCTCAGACCCAAAACTGTGCTAGGAATTATGTTACAGTTATTTTACTGTACACATAAGCTTCTGCTCTTACAGAAACATGATTCAATACAGAAAACAGACTCAATATTTTCTTAATGCTTTCCCTCATCATAGAAGGATCACTTGAGTCTATTTTTTAGATTTTATTGTATTAGAATACTTTTCTCTAAATATTTATGAATTACTGACTTGAGTAACTTTTTCATTTTTTATAAAGCATCAAATGAATTTTAGCTTGTCACTTGACAAAATTTATAACAATTTCTGAAATGGTCCTAAATATTTTTATCATTTTGTGCAACATGCTTGTGTTCTCAACATGATGGTTTGAAAATCAGGATATTGATTAACTCTGAAAAACAGTGTAAATGTTCTATGCCTTAGTGTATCAAGTAACTCAAGATTTAATTCTTTATCTAAAAACAAATAGGCAATACATTTTATTAGTGTACAATTTTGCCTTTATCTTTTTTTTTAATTTTATTTTCTATATTCTATGTTTACATTCCAAAGGCTTTCCCCTTTCCCAGTTCCCACCCACCATAGTTCCCATAGTTCCTCTCCCCCCCATCTGTTCCCCAATAATTCCCCCTCCCCCCTCGGTTTCTTTACTAAACTGGAAGCAATCTTTACAGGCCCAGGGTCCTCTCCTTTCTTCTTCTTGGGAATCATTTGACTTGCTATTTGTGTCTTGAGTATTTAGGGCTTCTGGGCTCATTAATATCCACTTATCAGTGATTGCATTTCAGGTGCATTCTTTTGTGATTGGGTTAATTCACTCAGGATGATATTTTCCAGGTCTAACCATTTACCTACAAATTGCATGAATTCATTATTTTTAATTGCTGTGTAGTATTCCATTGTATAAATATACCACATTTTCTGTATCCATTCCTCCTTTGAGGGATATTTGGGCTCCTTCCAATTTCTGGCTATTATAAACAAGGCTGCTATAAACATAGTGGAGCATGTGTCCTTATTGCATGCAGGGGAATCCTCTGGGTATATGCCCAGGAGTGGTATGCCAGGGTCCTCTGGAAGTAACATGCCCAATTTTCTGAGGAACCGCCAAACTGATTTCCAGAGCGGTTTTACCATTTTGCAATCCCACCAACAGTGGAGGAGTGTTCCTCTTTCTCCACATCCTCGCCAGCACTTGTTGTCTCTTGAGTTTTTAATCTTAGCCATTCTGACTGGTGTGAGGTGGAATCTCAGGGTTGTTTTGATTTGCATTTCCCTGATGACTAATGATGTTGAACATCTTTTAAGGTGTTTTTATCTTTAAGAAATGATGAAGTTATATATGCCATAGTTATTTGAAAATAAATTTCTATATGCTATATTAGCAACAAATGAATGATTTGTACATGTATTTTAGATGCCTGTATACCTGGGTAGTATACAGATTTCTTTGGCAAAAATTGGAAAATTTTAGGAAGCCTTGACTTAGTCTATGATATTTAAATATTTTATTTCTAGTACTAGTTTATTTGGAATATGCAGAGTCAGTGAGGATGCTCTGTACTATAAGTATTTATAATATTGTAATATATAATAATATATAATATAATAATACATTAATAATGTAATAATCTAGTACATCAGCATTAATGGTGCACTTATCAAAATTAGTATGGGAACTTAAAATGTGTGGGACAAAAATAATTTAGAAAAATAGGGAATTAGATGAGTAAATGTAATGATAGAATCAAGTAGGACAGATACGTCTTTACAGACATATTTATTAAAACTTTAATGGCTTTTTAATGAGGGGATTTTAAGGACAGAGTGGAATGGTTTCGAGAGAGCAGGAAAACAAGACTGAACAGCGTAAGAAGTTCCCGGTGACCAGGGCTCTTCTCCCATTCTCAGGTCGCTCTGTGCTCTTCCCCGGCAGCGTGTTTCTTAGGCACGTTTCCCAGTTTAAGGTGGGTCTCGAGTAATCTGTGTAAGAACTCCCATTGTGATTATTTCACCTCAAGATTTATCTTTGCATATTCTATAATGTATATGTAAATAATATATAATGTATATACACATGTATGTATTTTAAACTGCACACATTATACAGTAGTCTTATATTTAAGGAGGTCCATTTATGTAGGGATATTAGATTACTGTTCCAAAGTTCTGCATTATAGTCTGTGGTAGAATGTACAATGGTCTGTCCATCCTAACCTTGTCATTGTGTTAATATCTATATGCTTTATGTGGCAGAAAAGACTTTGAAGATGTGACTAAAGTTATGGGCATTAATTATTCTCAGTTATATGCATGTGTGCAGCCAGTCAACTCTTATGATTTTAAAAGTGGAGAATCTTCCTGTCTGGATGAAAGAGGTTAGGTGAAGAAGGAAGAGAAATCCAAAGCAGGAGAGGCCATGGTTATATTTGAAGATGGAGGAAAGAGGTTTGAGTCAGTAAAACTGGCAACCTTTAGAACTTAGATATTGTCTTCAGTTTGTACCAAACACGGATATTGGTCTTCCAGTCATAGGGGCAGAGTTTTGCCAGTAGCTTTAGTGAACGAAACTTTCCACCTTTCTTCTGAACCACTGCGCTGTGTTATCTCACCTCTGTATTGTGGCTGTTTGCTATAGCAACAATAGAAGACTAATGCAGTCTCTAGTGTGTTTCAGTGTTTTTCCTTATTTATTTCTGTTTTATTCAATATTTCTTAAGTAACTAGAAGTCAAGGCTAAACTAAAAGGCCTCATGATTATAGAGAATCAATGAACTCACATGTCTTCTTATGATCTATCCAAATGCTCCTCTGTAGTCTTCATCTGTGAATAGAGATAAATATGTCATAGTGTTTATACTTTAGTTCATTAGTTCTTTAAAAGATCCCTGGTCCTCTGCTCCTACCTAGAGTACTAGTGCTTCATGACTTTTATTATTGCACATCATGTTCATTACTTAATACTTTATATTAAGACTCTTTGGTAGTGTGGTAGATACGAGGTGGTGTTTTGGGTTTAGCCATTATTTATTTATTTTTTGTGGATGTGGTGTACATGTGTGTGTGGGTGCATACTCATATTGTTTTGGTATACTCAAATTCATTTTCTTTTTAGTTTTTTATTACTTTTGAGAGGTCATTCTTCATTCAAAATCCAGAATACTTTGCAGTTTTCAGTTGTTAGCTTTTAAAACATTTTTTAAAATTTAATTAAAATATAATTGTACCATTAACCCCTATTCCCTTTCTTCCCTCAACTCCTCCTCTCTCCTCCCTCCAAGCCTTCTTATTCCCTCTCTGATTTGTGGCTTTTTTCTTTCATTATTATTCACACACACACACACACACACACACACACACAACATAAACACAACCAGTCCATTTATTTATTGCTTGTGAAGATGATTTCAGCGTTGACCATTTTGTATTGGATAAGCAATTAGATAGCTAATTGTAGGGTTTTTGTTTGTTGGTTTTGTTTCTGTTTTAGTCTGGGGTTGCCTCCCATGAGATTTACTCCTCTCCGTAGCCTGTCTGTTGGTATTGTCATTGCTTAGGTCTTATTTATGCAGCCACATTGTTGAGGTATCATGGCTGTACCTTTTCTGCCATTTTTAGGAAACACAATCTGACAGCATACTTTCTGAATATCTTTTACAATCCTTCTACTTCTTTGTGTGTGTGTGTGTGTGTGTGTGTGTGTGTGTGTGTTCCCTGAGCAGGAATTATGTATTTGCTGGAGTTGGGCTCCCCATGATCTGTTGATCTGCATTATGACCAGTTAAAAGTTTTCTATGATGGTCTCTATTTGCTGTACAGAGAAGCTTCTTTGATGAGTACTGATAGTTATACTTATCTGTGCATATACAGATATGTTTTTGAGTAAAGTGAAGTGGTATAGTAACTTCTACTCTAAGATTCATGACCTCACTATCACCAGGTAGTTGGCTAGGTTTCTAGTAGGGGGCATGATTTTCATCCTATTGGATGGACCTTAAGTCCATATCCCTAAAGGTACAATAGTGGTATTCATATCTTGGTAGTATTGAATACCATTATTGTACCTTTAGGGATATCTCATGATTGCTGTGATTTATATGCAGCAAAGCTAAGTAGATTGCTTTCCTACCTTGGCAGCTGTGTAGCACCTTCTGGTATCATGAAAGCTAGTTTTCAGGATAATCGAGCTTGAATCTTCTAAGCCTTGTGTCTGAAGTACATGGTGTCTTCTTTCTTTCCTTAAATCACCACTGGCTTTGTCATTAGAGGAATACTTATAAGACAAGTTACCAGCTGGGCGGTGGTGGCGCACGCCTTTAATCCCAGCCCTTGGGAGGCAGAGGCAGGCAGATTTCTGAATTCAAGGCCAGCCTGATTTACAGAGTGAGTTCCAGGACAGCCAAGGCTACACAGAGAAACCCTGTCTTTAAAAAACCAGAAAAAAAAGACAAGTTACCAAATAATATTTTATCTTTATGTTTCAAACCTTCATGTAAAGGTAGTTTTTTTTCCTATAATTTTTTCTTTTTTTATTGATAAAGGAAGTAAAAACATTTTATGATAAAATTGAAGATTTATATGGAAAATATTTCTGATTAAATAGAAGAGATATATAGAAAAACACATTAAAATTGGCAATTTTCATGGAAAATTGAAGAGTAAAGTGGTAGGTATAAAAAGCATTTCTAAATTAATTGAAAAAGGAAGCAGAAACATTTTATGATAGAACTGAAGATTTGTATGAAAACTATTTCTTATAAAAATTATAGAAAACTGTAGAAAACATGTTAAAATTGAAGATTATCATGGAAAATTATACAGATAAAATGATAGGCATAAAATAATTCTAAGTTGATTGAAAGTGGAATAATAAACCTTTTCAGGTAAAATTGCAGATTTACATGGAAAATATTTCTGATAAAATTCAAGAAATATATAGACAAACACATTAAAATTGACTATTCACGGAAAATTATACAGATAAAATAGTAGACATAAAAAACTTTCTAAATTAATTGAAGGTGAAATTAAAAACATTTTGTGATAAAATTAGATTTATATGGAAAACATTTTTGATAAAAATAGAAGAAATATATAGAAAAACATGTTAAAATTGAAGATTATCATGAAATAATAAATAATGCAGATAAAATGGTAGACATAAAAATTACTAAATTAATTGAAAGAGGAATTACAAACATTTTCTGATAAAATTGAAGATTTACATGAAAAAATATTTCTGTTAGTCTCTGTCTTCTTATTGGGGAATTGAGTCCATTGATATTAAGAGATATTAAGGAATAGTGATTGTTGCTTCCTGTTATTTTTGAAGTTATTTTTATGTTTGTGTGGTTATCTTCTTTTGGGTTTGTTGGAAGATTACTTTCTTGCTTTTTCTAGGGTGTAGTTTCCCTCCTTGTGTTGGTGTTTTCCATCTATTATACTTTGTAGGGCTGGATTTATGGGAACATGTGTAAATTTGGTTTTATCATGGAATATCTTGGTTTCTTCATTTATGGTGATAGAGAGTTTTGCTGGGTATAGTAGTCTGAGCTGGCATTGGTGTTCTCTTAGGGTCTGTATGAGGTCTGCTCAGGATCTTCTTCTATCTTTCATCATCTCTGGTGAGAAGTCTGGTGTAATTCTGATAGGTCTGCCTTTATAAGTTGCTTGCCCCTTTTCCCTTACTGCTTTTAATAGTTTTTCTTTGTTTAGTGAATTTGGTGTTTTCATTATTATGTGCCGGGAGGACTTTCTGTTTGGTCCAGTCTGTTTGGAGTTCAGAAGGCTTCTTGTATGTTCATGGGTATCTCTTTCTTTAGGTTAGGGAAGTTTTCTGCTATAATTTTGTTGAAGATATTTACTGGCACTTTAAGTTGTAAATCTTCACTCTCTTCTATACCTATAATCCTTAGGTTTGGTCTTCTCATTGTGTCCTGGATTTCCTGGATGTTTTGGGTTACAAGCTTTATGCGTTTTGCATTTTCATTGACGGTTGTGTCAATGTTTTCTATGGTATCTTCAGCACCTGAGATTCTTTCTTTTATCTCTTGTATTCTGTTGTTGATGATTGCATCTATGACTCCTGAATTCTTTCCCAGGTTTTCTGTCCCCAGAGATGTCTTACTTTGTGATTTCTTTATTGTTTCTACTTCTACTTTTAGATCCTGGATGGTTTTGTTCAGCTCCTTTCCTTGATTGTTTGTGTTTTCCTATAATTCTTTAAGGTATTTTTGTGTTTCTTCTTTAAGGTCTTCTGCCTATTGACACATGTTCTCCTGTAGTTCCTTAAGGGAGTTATTTAAGTCCTTCTTGAAGCCCTATATCAGCATCATGAGATACAATTTTAAATCCAACTCTTGCTTTTCTGGTGTGTTAGGGTATCTGGGACTTGCTGTGGTGGGAGATCTGGGTTCTGATGTTGCCAAGTAGCCTTGGTTTCTGTTGGTAGGGTTCTTGTGCTTGCCTTTTGCCATCTGGTTATTTCTGGTGCTGGTTGGTCTTGCTGTCTCTGGCTGGAGCTTGTCTCTCCTGTGGGCCTGTAAGCCTGTGCCTGTACTCCTGGGACCAACTCTCTTCTGTTAGGGTCTATGCATAGAAGGCTGTGAGTTGCCTGGCTCCCTACTGCAAATGGTAGCCTGAAGATCTCTGTCCCAGTTGCTCCTCTGATCATATGTCCTATGTGCTCCTAGCTGTTCCCCTCCAGTGAGAAGGTGGGTCTCACCTCTGTGCTCAGAAATGAAAGTGCTGCTGGGAGATCACTCTCTCCTGGCAGGCTGTGCACAGAAGGCTGTGGAGCTGCCAGGCTCCCTGATGCAAATGGTGGCAGAAAGACTTCCCCCTTCTACCTACTTTTAATAAGGATTCAACCTTTCCTGTAGCCCACCATCCAGCAGATCTAGTGGAAGAGTAAAGTTATTAGGATATGGGGGAAGTGAACCTTTTCATCAGTAATTCTTTGGGGGTGAGCTTGATCTCCTTTGGCAGCATTTCAGCCCTGTAGCAAACACCAAATATGATCTAGCAGCTGCAGAGCAGTTGTCTAGGCAGGCAGACTTCCTATGATTTTTTTTATCACTATATAAACTTATTTTATTCTTGAATATGTGGACAGTTTTACAGTCTGAATTTTATAAGGTGTCATAGTTAGCTGATGCCCCACTCATCATTTGAATGTATTTTTTTTTTTAAAAAGTAATAAAGATAAGGTGGGTACTTGCCTGTAATTAGCCAAAGCAGTTGGATTGTAAGTTTTGGGACCCACAGGATAACATAGAGAGAGTTAGGGAAAGACAAGATTTATAGAACTATGTGGAGTGCTAGGGTATATAGCCCAGTGTGACAGTGCTTGCCTAATATTCATGATATCTTGAGTTCAGTAGTTTCCTAGTATTTCCATAGGATACTGAATAAGATGATTTTCATAGTTTGTTCTTTTCCTACATTCCGTGTCCATTACTATCTCAGACATATATTCTATTTTTTCAGTACATTCTCTTATCTGTTGGTGCATTTGATAGTCTCCATGATCATTCCTCTCTAAGCCTCTGCCTGAAGTTGGTTATTGTTGACTTTTTCTGTGTAGAGATATCCAGTCAGAATCACTTTCTTTTGTCTTACCAAGATCTTCTCTTCTCTCTTCCCCTCTCCTCCCCTCCCCCTCTCCTCCCCCTCTCCTCCCCCTCTCCTCTCCTCTCCTCTCCTCTCCTCTCCTCTCCTCTCCTCTCCTCTCCTCTCCTCTCTTCTCTTCTCCTCTCCTCTCCTCCCCTCCCCTTCCCTCCCCTCCCCTCCCCTTCCCTCCCTTCTCCTCCCTTCCCCTCTCCTCTCTTCCCTTCCCCTCCCCTCCTCTCCCTTCACCTCTCCTCTCCTCTCCTCTCCTCTCCTCTCCTCTCCTCTCCTCTCCTCTCCTCTCCTCTCCTCTCCTCTCCTCTCCTCTCCTCTCTTCTCCTCTCTGTTTCTTTGTTTTTCTCTTCCTCTTCTTTCTTTTCTTTCCCTTCCTTCCTTCCTTCCTTCCTTCCTTCCTTCCTTCCTTCCTTCCTTCCTTCCTGATTTTGTTGTTTTTCTAGTTCAGGTGTAGGGAAGCTGTTATCTACTTTTTTAAGATTGTGACTTGACATGACCATGCTTTTTGAAGTTTTCAGTTAATCACTCACAATTATAGTTGATAGCTATTTTCTCAATGACATTTATTTATCTCAGACTTTATTTTTATTTGTTTATTTTTAGTTTACTTTTGTTTTCAATACATCCTGACCATAGTTTTCCCTTTTTCCTCTCCTTCTAGTCCCTGTCCAACCTTCTCTTTCCCTTAGAGACACACCTCCTCTGTTTCCCTTCAGAAAAGAGAAGGGAATTGCTGAAGGGATATCCAATGAACATGGTATAACAAGATACAGTAAGACAAAGATACAAATCTTCATATCAAGACTGGGCAAGACAAACCCTTAGGAGGAAAAGGGTCCCAAGAGCAGTCTAAAGAGTAAGAGACAGATCCACTCCCGCTGTTAGGAGTCACGCAGAAACACAACACTAACAACCGTAGCACCTGTGCACAGGACCTAGTGCAAATGGACCTATGCAGTCTCTGTGGTTGCTGCTCAGTCCCTGTGAACAACTATGATCCCTACTAACTTGACGCCTGTGAGCTGTGTTCTCCTGGTGTCCTTGACCCCTATTTTGTTTTTCTTTCTTGAGTGTCTTAATTTTCATTTTAACAAGATTTTTAAAGCACCAAATACTCACTTGTAAAACATAGTTTTTATATTAATAGTATTAAGGAAATTGCCTTAGTAAAATTAGAGGCAAAGGAAAATAATGATAGAAAGACATTGAAATGAGGGTAATTTGTTACTCAAATGGTGGTTTTAATAACCAGCGGCACTCTTTTCTTGTAGCTATTGCTGAGAAAATTGTATGTTAATACCAAAATGGTCATTTTTTTTGAGACCATTCAATTTGAACAAAAATAAACTAAAAATAAATATCTTGGGTTACTCAGATCTTTCTTGCTTATAAAATATAAAAGTTAATCACTATAATAAATTTTTCTGTGTTTTTCTTTCATACAATTTGATCATACTCTTTCCTCAACCCCAACCTCTCTCTGATCGTCTCTACCTCACTACTCACCCAACTTCTTTCCTCTCTCTTTCCCTCTTACTCCCGCTCTATCTCTCCCTCAAAAAGCAAAACTAAACACCCAAAATCAAATCAAACAAACCATATGAAAGAAAAAGGCAAAAACAAAAACCCAGTAAGACAAAAAAGTACCAAAGCAATATGTGTGGAGTCCATGTTGTGCTGGCTCGCTGCTCTGTGCTGGAGTGCGGTTCTCCACTGGAAGACACGGATTTTCTTCTTTCACACCAGGTATAAACACAAATATCTTCATGCTAAAGAACTCTGTGTTCACATCCTTTTTTTCCATATTGGGATTTTGTAGGGTTCCTCATTTGTTTCTCCCTTATGTTGTCTCTTCAGTTCATTCAGGAAATCAGTCCTGATACCAGTCAGGAATATTAAGATAATAACTACAACTAAGTTAGACTGTCATCTTGAGATAAGGCCAGTCAGTATTCTGAGTACAGAATAGTGAATAAAGTAAACAAAATGAATTTCCAGTAATTTCCTCAACACTGTTTTATATATATACACATATACACATATATATACACACACACATATATATACATACACACACACACACACACACACACACACACACACACTATTTGCAGAAACAAGCTTAAGATGAACCAGTTGGCAAAATTAAGGGCAGAAAGGACAAATAGGCTTTCCTACCTAGTATTGAGGGCAACAGTGGTCTCTCAGGTTTCTTACTTTTCTGTCCACTTCACAGAATTAAAACAAACAGAAACAAACAAAAGCAGGTTGTTGGTACCACAACTTTAAATAAAAATGCATTTTTTATTTCTTCAGTAATTCAGGAATTTAAGTTTGTCACCTTGTTACATGAATTTTGTGCCATGGTAAAAACATTTGTCTCACACTTATCAATGTTTAATACCTTAGGAGCTTAATCCATACAGATTGTTCTTGTTTTAGGATTTGGAATGCTAAAATTAAAGCAGAGCTGTATAGATTTCCTTAGTAACTTTGAACACTCCATTTTTTCACAATAAGACAGTAAAAAAATTGTATAAAGAACCAAGCTTATATTGCAACCAGGACACAGCTGGAAAGGCGCAGGTAGGGTCTCCGTCTGGGACTGGAGCAGGGAGCGCTGCTAAGCTCCCGCCCAGAGGAGGGCACAGGCGCCTAGGCCCTGCAGCACGTCCCTGTGAGCTTAGGACTTGCACCGAGGCAGCCGGACCCACCCAGCTCCCCAGGACCCTGGACCAAGGATAGCAGCAGGCCTCCATATTGCAACCAGGACACAGCTGGAAAGGCGCAGGTAGGGTCTCCGTCTGGGACTGGAGCAGGGAGCGCTGCTAAGCTCCCGCCCAGAGGAGGGCACAGGCGCCTAGGTTCTGCAGCACAGTCCCTGTGAGCTTAGGACTTGCACCGAGGCAGCCGGACCCACCCAGCTCCCCAGGACCCCGGACCAGCGATAGCAGCAGGCCTCCATATTGCAACCAGGACACAGCTGGAAAGGCGCAGGTAGGGTCTCCGTCTGGGACTGGAGCAGGGAGCGCTGCTAAGCTCCCGCCCAGAGGAGGGCACAGGCGCCTAGGTTCTGCAGCACGGTCCCTGTGAGCTTAGGACTTGCACCGAGGCAGCCGGACCCACCCAGCTCCCCAGGACCCCGGACCAGCGATAGCAGCAGGCCTCCATATTGCAACCAGGACACAGCTGGAAAGGCACAGGTAGGGTCTCCGTCTGGGACTGGAGCAGGGAGCGCTGCTAAGCTCCCGCCCAGAGGAGGGCACAGGCGCCTAGGCCCTGCAGCACGTCCCTGTGAGCTTAGGACTTGCACCGAGGCAGCCGGACCCACCCAGCTCCCCAGGACCCTGGACCAAGGATAGCAGCAGGCCTCCATATTGCAACCAGGACACAGCTGGAAAGGCGCAGGTAGGGACTCCTTCTGGGACTGGAGCAGGGAGCTCTGCTGAGCTCTCGCCCAGAGACGGGCCCAGGCACCTAGGCTCTGCAGCACGGTCCCTGTGAGCTTAGGACTTGCACTGAGGCAACCGGAACCACCCAGCTCCCCAGGACCCCGGACCAGCTATAGCGGCAGGCCTCCATATTGCAACCAGGACACAGCTGGAAAGACACAGGTAGATAGATTCCATCAGGGGCTACCACGTGAGGGGATCTGCTAGGCTCTCCCTACTAGGCAGGCCTAGCAGCGCCTACCTAGGCTCTGCTGCACTCCCCCACACTTGCCAGAGTCCTCAGGCCGGGCACAAAGTCAGCCGGTGGCAGCCAGCTCGTGATCCCGTTGAGCAGCAATCACGCATAACCACCAGTAAAGAAACAACAGGTAAGCCCAGCCTCGCAGGAGATTCAAAAACCAGCCAGTGACAACAAGGTCAACTAACACCAGAAATAACCAGATGGCAAAAGGTAAACGAAGGAATGTCACTAACAGAAATCAAGGCAACATGACAGCATCTGAACCCAGTTCGCCAACAACAGGAAGCCCTGGATACCCCAAAACACCAGAAAAACAAGACTTGGATATAAAATCACTGGTCAGGATGCTGGTAGCTGAACACATAGAAAAATCTCGTAAAGAAATAGAGGAGAAAATGGATCAAAAGTTAGAAGCCTTTACGAGGCAAATACAAAAATCACTTCAAGAAATGCAGGAGAAGATGGATCAAAGAGAAGAAGACAATAAGGAAGAAAGACAAAAATCACTTAAAGAACTACAGAAGAACGTGGGCCAACAAGTAGAAGCTATGAAAGAGGAAGCACAAAAATCTATTAAAGAAATACATGAAAACACAATCAAGCAAGCGAAAGATCTGAGCACATCCATCCAGATACTAAAAACAGAAGTAGAAACAACTAAGAAATCACAGAGGGAGACAACATTGGAGATAGAAAACCTGGGGAAGAAATCAGGGGCCATAGATGCAAATATCAACAATAGAATACAAGAGATAGAAGACAGAATATCAGAAGCCGAAGATTCCATAGGAACCATTGATTCAACAGTCAAAGAAAATACTAAATGCAAAAAGGCTGTAACCCAAAACATCCAGGAAATCCAGGACGCAATGAGAAGACCAAACCTAAGGATCATAGGTATAGACGAGAATGAAGACGTACAAGTTAAAGGGCCAGCAAATATCTTCTACAAAATTATGGAAGAAAACTTCCCCAACCTAAAGAGAGAGATGCCCATGAATATACAAGAAGCCTATAGAACCCCAAACAGACTGGACCAGAACAGAAACACATCCCGTCACATAATAATCAAAACTCCAAATGTACTAAACAAAGAAAGAATATTAAAGGCAGCAAGAGAAAAAGGCCAAGTAACTTATAAAGGAAGACCTATCAGAATAACACCAGACTTCTCACCTGAGACCATGAAAGCTAGAAGATCCTGGGCAGATATAATGCAAACTCTAAGAGAACACAAACTCCAGGCAAAACTACTTTACCCAGCAAAGCTCTCAATCGCCATAGATGGAGACATCAAGGTATTCCATGACAAAACCAAATTTGCACGATATCTTTCCACAAATCCAGCCCTACAAAGGATAATAGGGGGAAAACACCAAGACAAGGACGGAAACTACACCCGGGAAGAAACAAGATAGAAACCTCCTCTCATCAAACCTAAAAGAAGGTAACCTCTCGAATATTAAAAAAATAAATAAAATAAATAAATATAATTTCAAAAATGTCTGGAGGAAACAATTACTATTCCTTAATATCTCTTAACATCAATGGACTCAATTCCCCAATAAAAAGACATAGATTAACAGACTGGATACGGAAACAGGACCCTACATTTTGCTGCATACAGGAAACCCATCTCAGTGTTAAAGACAAACACTGCCTTAGAGTAAAAGGCTGGAAGACAATTTTACAAGCAAATGGTCCCAGGAAACAAGCTGGAGTAGCCATTCTAATATCAGATAAAATTGACTTCCAACCTAAAATCATCAAAAGAGACTCAGAAGGTCACTTCTTGCTGGCCAAAGGAAAAATCCACCAAGAAGAGCTCTCAATACTGAACATCTATGCTCCAAATGCAAGGGCACCCTCATTCGTAAAAGAAACCTTACTAAAGCTTAAAGCACACATTACACCTAACACAATAATTGTGGGTGACTTCAACACTCCACTCTCCTCAATGGACAGATCAGGAAAGCAGAAACTAAACAGGGACACAGTGAAACTAATTGAAACTCTGGACCAACTGGATTTAACAGATATATATAGAACATTTCATCCTAAAGCTAAAGAATATACCTTTTTCTCAGCTCCACATGGTACCTTCTCCAAAATAGACCATATAATTGGTCACAAGACAGATGTCAACAAATACAAGAAGATCGAGCTAATCCCATGCCTCCTATCAGATCACCAGGGAGTAAGAGTGGTCTTCAATAACAACAAAAACAACAGAAAGCCCACATACACATGGAAATTGAACAATACTCTACTCAATGACACCTCGGTCAAGGAAGAAATAAAAAAAGAAATCAAAGACTTTTTAGAATTCAATGAAAATGAAGGTACAACCTACCCAAATCTATGGGACACAATGAAAGCAGTGCTAAGAGGAAAACTCATAGCTCTAAGTGCATCCAAAAAGAAACTGGAGAGAGCATACACTAGCAACTTAATGGCACACCTTAAGGCCCTGGAAGAAAAACAAGTTAATTCACCCAGGAGGAGTAGAAGACAAGAAATCATCAAACTCAGGGCTGAAATCAATCAAATAGAAACAAAGAGAACCATACAAAGAATCAACAAGACCAGGAGCTGGTTCTTTGAGAAAATCAACAAGATAGATAAACCCTTAGCCAGACTAACCAAAGGACACAGAGACAGTATACAAATTAACAAAATTAGAAATGAAAAGGGAGACATAACAACAGAAACTGAGGAAATTCAAAAGATCATCAGATCCTACTACAAAGGTCTATACTCAAAACAACTGGAGAATTTGGAGGAAATGGACAATTTCCTAGACAGATATCAAATACCAAAACTAAATCAGCATCAAGTAGATCAGCTAAATAGTCCCATAACCCCTAAAGAAATAGAAGGGGTTATAGAAAGCCTCCCAACCAAAAAAAGTACGGGACCAGATGGTTTTAGTGCAGAATTCTACCAGACCTTCAAAGAAGACTTAACACCAATACTTTTCAAACTATTCCACAAAATAGAGACAGAAGGGACACTGCCCAACTCATTCTTCGAAGCCACAATTACGCTAATACCTAAACCACAAAAAGATCCAACAAAGAAAGAGAACTACAGGCCAATTTCTCTTATGAATATAGATGCAAAAATACTAAATAAAATTCTTGCTAACCGAATCCAAGAGCACATTAAAACGATCATCCACCATGATCAAGTAGGCTTCATCCCAGGGATGCAGGGATGGTTCAATATACGGAAATCCATCAATGTAATCCACTACATAAACAAACTGAAAGAAAAAAACCACATGGTCATCTCATTAGATGCTGAAAAAGCATTCGACAAAATTCAGCATCCTTTCATGCTAAAAGTCTTGGAAAGAGCAGGAATTCAAGGCCCATACCTAAACATAGTAAAAGCAATCTACAGCAAACCAGTAGCCAACATCAAAATAAATGGAGAGAAACTTGAAGCATTCCCACTAAAATCAGGGACTAGACAAGGCTGCCCTCTCTCTCCATATCTTTTCAATATAGTACTTGAAGTTCTAGCAAGAGCAATTAGACAACATAAGGAAGTCAAAGGGATACAAATTGGAAAGGAAGAAGTGAAACTATCATTATTTGCAGATGATATGATAGTTTACCTAAGCGACCCAAAAAACTCCACCAGAGAACTTCTACAGCTGATAAACAGCTTCAGCAAAGTGGCAGGTTATAAAATTAACTCAAGCAAGTCAGTGGCCTTCCTGTACTCAAAGGACAAGCAGGCTGAGAAAGAAATTAGGGAAATAACACCCTTCACAATAGCCACAAACAACATAAAGTACCTTGGCATAACTCTAACCAAACAAGCGAAAGATCTGTACAACAGGAACTTCAAGTCCTTGAAGAAAGAAATTGAAGAAGACCTCAGAAGATGGAAAAATATCTCTTGCTCCTGGATTGGCAGAATCAATATAGTAAAAATGGCCATCTTGCCAAAAGCAATATACAGATTCAACGCGATCCCCATCAAAATCCCAACTCAATTCTTCATAGATCTAGAAAGAGCGATTCTCAAATTCATCTGGAGCAACAAAAAACCCAGGATAGCAAAAACTATTCTCAACAATAAAAGGACTTCTGGGGGAATCAATATCCCTGACCTCAAGCAGTACTACAGAGCAATTGTGTTAAAAACTGCATGGTATTGGTATAGCAACAGGCAAGCAGATCAATGGAACAGGATTGAAGACCCAGAAATTAACCCACAGACTTATGGTCACTTGATCTTTGATAAAGGAGCCACAACCATCCGGTGGAATAAACATAGCCTTTTCAACAAATGGTGCTGGTTCAACTGGAGGTCAACATGCAGAAGAATGCGAATTGACCCACTCTTATCTCTTTGCACTAAGATCAACTCCAAGTGGATCAAGGACCTCCACATAAAACCAGACACACTGAAACTACTAGAAAAGAAACTTGGGAAGACCCTGGAGGACTTGGGCACAGGGGAAAAGTTCCTGAACAGAACACCAACAGCTTATGCTCTAAGATCAAGAATCGACAAATGGGACCTCATAAAATTACAAAGTTTCTGCAAAGCAAAGGACACTGTCAGAAGGACAAAACGGCAACCAACAAAGTGGGAAAAGATCTTCACCAACTCCACATCCGACAGAGGGCTAATATCCAATATATACAAAGAACTCAAGAAGTTAGACCGCAAAGAAACAAATAACCCTATCAAAAAATGGGGCACAGAGCTAAACAAAGAATTTTCACAAGAAGAAATTCGGATGGCCGAGAAACACCTTAAAAGATGTTCAACATCATTAGTCATCAGGGAAATGCAAATCAAAACAACCCTGAGATTCCACCTCACACCAGTCAGAATGGCTAAGATTAAAAACTCAAGAGACAACAAGTGCTGGCGAGGATGTGGAGAAAGAGGAACACTCCTCCACTGTTGGTGGGATTGCAAAATGGTAAAACCACTCTGGAAATCAGTTTGGCGGTTCCTCAGAAAATTGGGCATGTCACTTCCAGAGGACCCTGGCATACCACTCCTGGGCATATACCCAGAGGATTCCCCTGCATGCAATAAGGACACATGCTCCACTATGTTTATAGCAGCCTTGTTTATAATAGCCAGAAATTGGAAGGAGCCCAAATATCCCTCAAAGGAGGAATGGATACAGAAAATGTGGTATATCTATACAATGGAATACTACTCAGCAATTAAAAATAATGAATTCATGCAATTTGTAGGTAAATGGTTAGACCTGGAAAATATCATCCTGAGTGAATTAACCCAATCACAAAAGAATGCACATGAAATGCAATCACTGATAAGTGGATATTAATGAGCCCAGAAGCACTAAATACTCAAGACACAAATAGCAAGTCAAATGATTCCCAAGAAGAAGAAAGGAGAGGACCCTGGGCCTGTAAAGATTGCATCCAGTTTAGTAAAGAAACCGAGGGGGGAGGGGGAATGATTGGGGAACAGTTGGGGGGGAGAGGAACTATGGGAACTATGGTGGGTGGGAACTGGGAAAGGGGAAAGCCTTTTGAATGTAAACATAGAACATAGAAAATAAAAATTAAAAAAAAAAAAAAAAAAAAAAAAGAACCAAGCTTATTGTTATTCATAATCTACTGGTTTTTTCTGTGAGATAGATATCCTGTAGTTGCTTATTTTGTGATACAGCTGGGGAGATTTGAGGTGTAACTGGAACTCTGGTGGGGTGGAAGTCTTTCAGGGGTGGTGTGAAGGTTATCTGTGTGGAGGCTCTCACTGTGCTTACCTAATCACACGGTGCCTGAGCTGGGAAATTAAACGGTAGTGCCAGCTCCCTCTGTACTGATGCAGCAACCCCTTTCAGTGCTTCCTTTTCATTTCCTTCTTTTAAAATATATTTCCATGTAGAATTTTTGACCATTTCTTAAATATTTTTTCTCATTTTTAATTCTGATATATATACACACACACACACACACATATATATATATATATATATATATATATATATATATATATATGTGTATATGTATATATATTTACAAAAATTTGCCTTAATAAAGCAGGCTTAACAAATTTTTATTTACATTTTTTCAGAAAAAGTGTATCACAGCTTTTAATATAAGCAGAGTGGCAGTATTACAGAGTATAGCAAGTTAACTTTTGATGCAAAACAACTTTTATTCCTGTGATGTATATATATGTGTATATAACATGCATGGGAGTTATTTGACACAGTTGAAAGCCTTGGCATATAATTGGTGCTTTACTGTTTTAGTCCTTCAGAAAATTATATAGTATGGGAGTTGTGTTTCTGACAAAGGCTTAAATTAGTGTTTTATTCATGTTTATACAATATTTTATCTTTTATAAACTCTGGGGCCACATTAAACACTCGAATACACTTGTAGGTGAGTAGAGAGATTCTGTAGGAAGACAAGGCATGGGAGGCCTGTGAGGACATTTGGTGTCCATGGTCACAGGGCAGCAGCTCTGGTTTAGTTGAACAGGGGCTGATTTTTCAAGAGGGGAAGAAAGGGTTTGCAAATTCAGAAGATTCCCAGATTGTGTTCAAGGATGGATTTGATTGGTATGGAATGAATAGACCCAAGTCAGAAAAGCCATTTTTAGGAAGCGTATGCTACCTTTGGCATGAACCACTTGCAAACAAAACAAAATAAAACATCCTTGTATGAAACAACACATCTCATGTTCTTTTACCAAATAGGACAGTTTAGTATCTGTGATATACAATATACAACTATAGATATTAAGCATGGAAGAAACACACTACTTATTTTTTGTTTTGTTTTGAAATTATGGTTATTCTCTTGTGTGAAAGGTTCTAAGTGCCAATATATGCAGAGAAGTTATGGCATTCTTGCCATGGGCTTTTGGTAGATTGAATTAGTATTATATTGAGATGGAAAAATTTGTGTTTTGAAGATTGAATTGGTAAGATCTACTGATAGTTTGGATGTATGTGGTATAGGTTGAAGCAAAAACTATCAAGGATAGCAGCTAGAAAAGTCATGGTTTTGATATATATGAAAAGTGCAGAGGAAGCAGGTTTAGATAAGGAAAATAAAATATTTTTATGATACCAAGTTGACAAGTAATTAAATGAGTTGAAATTTTAGAAGAAAAGGTCAAAGACAGGAAATATAGATTATTGTATTTATGGGACCCATGTTAACTTGTGGGAGCCTGTAGATACAGTGTAGCTATAACAGGGCATTGAAGATGTTTGGAATATAGGATAGGGATGAGAGCTAGCTAAAGCCAGTAAGGAAAACAATTGTTATTAAGGAAGAGGAAGTTCCAATGATATTTGTGATGAATGAAGAGAAAAAATGGCTTCTTGTGAAGAACATAGCATTAGCATCTAATACTCTGGCAAGTCATATAGAACACAAAAGAAAGAATTGTCTGTTGAATTTTGTAATATAGAAGTTATTACTTTGAGAAAAACAACAAGATAGATAGACCTATAGTCAGACTAACTAGAGAGCACAGAGACAGTATTCAAATTAACAAAATCAGAAATGAAAATGATACGTAATATCACAAACAGAGGAAATTAAAAAAATCATCAGATCCTACTACAAAATCGTATAGTCAACAAAACTGGAATATCTGGATGAGATGAACAATTTTCTACATAGATACCAGGAACCAAAGTTAAATCAGGATCATATAAACCATCTAAACAGTCCCATAACTCCTAAAGGAATGGGAGTAGTCATTAAAAGTCTCCCCCCCCCCAAAAAAAAAAAAAAGCCCAGGACCAGATGGGTTTAGTAATAGAGAATTCTCGCAGATTTTCAAAGAAGACCTAATACCAATACTCTTCAAACTATTCCACAAAATAGAAACAGAAGGAGCACTACCCAATTCATTCTATAAAGCCACAGTTAGACTGCATATTCTTCCTTGGAGATGAAACAGTTTCTGTCTAATCAGGAGCTTGTCACAATATCCTTTCATAGAGGACTTCATAAGAGATTTTCTTCTGCTTCTATCATGTTTAATATTCCAAGCAGATTTTAAAAACTGGTTGGATGCATATTACTTGTATATTTAAGAGGCATTTAACTATTATAAATTATTTTGATGACTTAAAAAATGTCAATACTTAGTTGTATATTTTAAAATAAATTGTATTAGTTTAATAAAAAAAGAAGTTATTGCTAAGAGCAATCTAATAAACTGTTAACAAAAGAAATTTGATCATTTAACTCAGAAAAGAATGTGAAATGAGGAAGCAGTTGGCAGTGGCTATACAACTTCCAGAGATTATGCTATGAAGATGAGCAGAAAAATAGGATAGGATTTGGACAAAAAATTGAATACAAGAGAGGTTCTTTTAAGATCAGAATGCTTAAAGAATAGCATCAATAGGGAAGGACTTGGTAAGAAAAAGTGTATTAGGTGTGAAATTAAATGTGTAAGAGACTTGATAGAATACTTTCCTTCTATAACCTGACTCATAATTAACAGGATTCTCTGATAAATCTCTATCTCTGTTCTTTTCTCAGGGACAGATGAACTGTAATTTTTATGTTGATAGATTGCACAGTGGAATCTTAGTATTAGAAGGTCTGTTTGAGTTGAACAAAGATTTTGTCTGCCTAGTTTAAGCTGAGGTAAGAAAGGAGGAACTGCAAAACTACGGTAATCTCTTAGGTCATTTCCAAAGCAAGATCTGGATCATATGGAATGAATGAATTCTGGTCAAAAGAACTATTTTAGAATTGTTTCGATCAAAAGATCACCTACCAGCAATGGTTCTTTAAATTCAGAATGGAAGAATAGAACACAGGGTTAATCATATGCTTTTAAAAATACTTTATTTTCCTGGCTACTAAGTCTTCTTCCAGAGTTCTTCACTTGCTCGTTTAATTTAGAACTTAGTTGCTTTGTGCCTTTATTTTGAAAAAAATATTTGCATATACGCATTTTTTTTGTGGGCCCACACATATACACATGTGGAATTCAGAGAACCTATGAGTGTCATGTCTCTGTTTCTGGCATTTGGGTCCTAGGATTGAACTCAACTCATTAGCTTTGAGATTAGGTACTTTTACCTGCTCAGCCATCTTACAGATTTTCCATGCTTTACCTCAGGCCTCTTTTATATTTTATTTTGAATATTCTTTCTGGGTTATCTCATCTACTTACTGACATGCTGAAGTTTCCTAAAGCTACTCACTTCAGAATTGACATATTGATTACTAACCTATCTACCTTTTAAAATATTAAATGATTGTGCATATGCTTCAAGTTCAACTCACCATCTCTTCCTTTTCTTCCCCTTAAGCTGCTCCTCATTTAGCATTCTGTCTCAGCAAATTTAAGACCAATTGCCTGGTTACTTAAGAAAGAAATCTGAGAGTGGTTTTGACCCCTCTTGACCCTTGCATGCCGCTTCGCAGTCCTGAGGCTGTGTCTGAGTGCTGTCGGGCCAGCTTCTCCATTGGTAGGTTTTTTTCTGTTTTTTAAATCTCACTATGATTAATTTTATCCAGTCCAACTAACATCTTGCTTGGATTATTACGTTAACTTTCTAATTGATGTCCCTGTGCCTTCACATAACAAGATAATATTTTGATGTATGTTATGATCTGTTTCCTCGTTTGTGCTTCTTGCTTGTACTCAAGTCTGCCTGATTATAACCATCAGGCCTTCAAGCATTGACACAGTGTTGTTACAGGATAACACCGAGCTGTTTGTTACCTGATTGAAAATCAAAATCCTCAACCACTTTTCAAGGTCTTGTGAGATGTGTCTTCCGTTTCCTCTTCAGCTACTCAGTTTTGTTTTGTTTTTTTTTTTTTTTTTTTTTTTTTTGTATTGGACTTTGCTGATTCTTTTCCTGATATCCTTGCTTAGCCTTTGCATGTACAGTGCACTGTGCCTGTAATACTCCTGTTCTATACTTTACATGTCGGACACTTTACTGTTCTCTGATTCTTACCTTGAATGGTACTTAGCTCAGGAGAACTTCCTCCGCTCTTAAAAGTCCAAGACTATTTCAGGGTTACTGCTACAAATTCTCTCTCTATCAAACTCCCCCCTGAGACATGATAGCGACAGACTATAAATTCACAGGCATCAGTACTAGGATGTTATTTGACCCCTTTCCTCCATTCCGCTCTCTTTCTCTCCACCCCATTTCTTCCTTGTGTACTCTTAGGAGATAGAAAATACCCAGGGAATTTCAGGCAATACTTCAGAGAAACATCACTAATGAATGAATGATTTTTGAGCAGTGATTTAGCCTTTCAATATTTTTCTACAACCCAACAGTTTGAATCATTTAAACATTGAGATTCAGTACCTTTGCCTGGGAAATGTTGGGGCTGCATCTTCAAGTGGCTTTTATATTGAGCACATACCACTCAAAGGAAGGCAGACGTAGTTAGACGGTTATGCAGGCCTACATGATAAACCTGAATTTGTCTTTATTTACAGGAGGTCATTTGTCAGAAAACTGTAGTTTTATCTAAGTCCATCTGGGGATTAAGATGCAGGAATATTAGACATTAATTTGGTATTATTACTTTTGTAATAATAGGATGAAAGTAAAATGTCTTTTGATTCATTTTATAATTTATTTTTTTGTTTTTAACTACTTTTATTTTTGGGATTATAATAAAATTATATCCATCATTTCTCCCTTTCCTTTCTTCCCTCGCAACCCAATAATATACCTCTTCTTGGATGTAATGGCTGGTTGGTGTGTCAACTTGACACAGGGGGAAGTGCCTCCATGAGATCCAGCTGTGGGGCATTTTCTCAATTAGTGATCAAGTGGGGGAGGGCCCCTTGTGGGTGGTGCCATCCCTGGGCTTGTATTCTTGGGTTCTATAAGAGAGCAGGCTGAGTAAGCCAGGGGAAGCAAGCCAGTAAGGAACATCCCTCCATGGCTTCTGCATCAGCTCCTGCTTCCTGACTTGCTTGAGTTCCAGTCCTGACTTCCTTTGGTAATCAACAGCTGTGTGGAAGTGTAAGCTGAATAAACCCTTTCCTCCCCAACTTGCTTCTTGGTCATGATGTTTGTGCAGGAATAGAAACCCTGACTAAGACATTGGCTTTCTTTTAAATTCACTGCAAACTACATTTTAGATATTTGTCCTTAGACTCATAAAGTTTAAAGAAATTTGATAAATCAATTTTAAATTTTGCGTGTAATTCAGTCTTTTATTAGGTGAATATTTAATGTCCTCTGTTTGAGTATCTTTACAGACATCAATGTAGAATTTATAGCAGTTGATTGAGCCTTCTTTACCTGATATGACTGACTCTGTCAAGATCTCTCTTTAGAAACTGTTGAAATACCCCTGTCTGTTTCAAAATAGGTTTTAATCACCTTTAACCTTGCCTTTATGTTTATCCTTAGTGATAATTATTGTAGCTTTGTATTGGCCAATGGGGCTTTGTAGACAGACCAAAACAAAGATAACATGAAAACACACTGTAGGCAATGGAAAACATTAAAGTTCTGTTTCCCATTTGCCCTCAGACAAAGACATGCTTTTGGTTACTTTTTTTGCATATTGAAATATATAATGATCTATATAAATGATAAGGACAAAAATATTCTAGTTCATGAGAAATGTTCTGTAATGTGCAACTTAATTTGCAAACAGAACTGTAATGTTAAATTTTTATTCTTACATTTTTATGTAGATAACTTTTTTCATCATAGAAACTGATGTTCTTTAAAAAAAGAAATTAAGAGTCAAACACAGGGAATGACTATGATCAAATTATGCTACATACATGTGTGAAAAAAATCTCATGATGAACCCCATTGCTTCTTACAACTACTACCTGTTTTTAATAAAAAGATAAAATTATGTGCCTGATTATAATAAAGGTAGGGAGGTAGTTACTAGAATGAAACAAAGATATATTGTGGAGTATTAAGACACATTTCTTGGTAGCCAATCTCATGGCTGAAACAAAATTTGTCAAATTACTTACAGGGAAAAAAGAACCTCTATTCTTTTTTTGTGTGATGTAACAGGTGGAGAAAAATGGCATAAAAGGAATTATAGATAAGAGTTCCTTAGGCCAATAGTATTATAGATATAATTGTTCTCATATTTTGCTGAAATATGCTTATAATTTTGACAATGCCTATATTGTTATTTTCACATAATAGCAGAGTTCAGTCAGTATTATTTTCTGAAGAAGCTGGTAAGCTTGAAAGATATTAGCTGATGAACATGCCTGTTGAAATCACTTTGCAAGCTTAGTAGAGTCCTTGTATACCCAAGGTTATAAACATCATTATATTGTGGTTTTTGGAAAATGTAACTCAAGCCATTGAATTGGATCTGATTCATGTTCAGATGGATTCTGAGACTGTGTTGCTGCTGCTAATGAGTTCCTTGTTAATTTTGTGTGGAGCTAACAGTCCTACCATTGACATACATAATTACTGTTTCTGAAATACTCATCCTTTTTATTCTAGGCAGATTCTCTAGATATCACTATGAATGCTCTCACTTGTGAGGTGAAATTTGGTTGGACTCAATAGCTGGATTCTTGCATTCTGTGAAAAAAAAATGTCACTGTTGCTGCCAAATTCAAGGCACCTTTCACAATGTGTCTGAGCCAAAGCACAGCAGGACTAGCCTTCATTTCTCCTGGCAAGGAAGAGGAGATTGAGAGGGGACCGTGAAGCTGTGTCTTTATGCCTACATGCAGGCTTGCTTTTGCTTTCTCTCTGCTCTCTGAATTAGATGATAGAGGTGATTTAGATTACGAATGTGTTCTGCATCTACGGTGAATAGTATGTACCAAAGCAGAGATTAGTCTCTGAGAACTGTATAGACTAACTTTATATCACAAAACTACTGGGTAGCTACAAAAATTAAAATATGCAACTTGTTTTATTTTTAAATTTAAATGTGTGTGTAGGTGTGTATGTGTATGTATGCATGTTCATGTGTGCGGGCACCCCAAATTATTATAGGGTATCTTACCATTTTGACTAGTCTGGCTAGCCAGCCAGCTCCTGGGATTCCGTCCTGCTCTCCGCTGTTCTGGGGTACAGGTGTGCTCTGCTCCTGCCTGACCTTTGCTGATCAAATGCTTTATTTACTAAGCTGTTGTTTCAGTCCCTTTATCATAATTTTGTGAATAGAAATGTTCTAGTTGTTTTTAGATTCGAATACATGTATTTAGGTCTAAACTTTCTTTTGATCCCTGAATATATTGCCTAATTCACCCTAAATTGAAGCATAGGGAAAATGATTTTGAAAGCCTCCTATTCCCGCCCATTTATTAAGAATTCTATGCCTCCGTTTCCTTTCTTATTTGTTGTCTCTGAAGTGAATGGTTCTGTAATCTTTGCTTCAGGGCATATTTCCAACTGATGATATTAATTTGCAAAACACAAAGATAGGATTTTGGAGATGGTTTCTGGTATCTGTTTCCTTTTCTTGGACACTTAAGATAGTCAATGAAACTAAAGTAGTGGGAAATTGATGTAGTTGTCATATATATATATATATATATATATATATATATATATATATATATGAATGATACATATATATAGATACATATAATATATACATATGATATAATATATGTAGGTGAGACTATATGCACAGAGCTGTATATTTTAAGAAATGAGAAGCTCTGTTAGCATCTCTAGATTTTTGTCATGATGTCACATATTTGTGTCATTAGAATTTCCATAATTTTTCAGCTATGCTTAGATGCAAGTTTAGTTATTTGCATGTAAAAATATTTCAATAGAAACATTTTGGTACTTTTATTTACATTTCATTATTTTTATGAGTTTGTATGTATGTGTCTTTTCATGTGTGAATATGCATGTATGCATGCAATTGTTTATAAATGAAGGGCAGAGGACAATTGAGCTCCAGTTGTTAGGGTTTGGAGAAAGTGCCTTTTGCCTTTGAGCATCCCATCTGCCCTACTTTGTTACTCTTAGAAATTAAAAGTGAACTCGATGTTATGCCTGATGCTTTTATTCTCTACTTGGAAGGTAAGGCAGCAAGATACCATGTTTCAAGCCAGCTTGGGCTACAAGGTTATGGAGTTAGCCTTAGTTATGGCCTTAGTGAGTTCCAGTCCGAGAAAGGCAAAGTAGTGGAGCTGATAGCATGGCTGCAGGGTAAGGGCGCTCGCACCCACGCTTGAGGATGCGCCCATTGCTGGACCCCACATGGTGAAGCGAGAGGACTGAATCCTTCCACTTGTCTCCTGGAGCTCACAGTGGTACATGTACACACATGTAAAACTAAAACTAAATGTGCACAGCTTTAAAATAACAAATCTAATGATGTCCAAGTAATGGTACCTTAATTAGGTAAGAAACTTGTGTTTCTTATCAGGTAAGAAACTTCCCAAAATTTGATGTTTTTATTTTGTTTGTTAATTTTTTTAAATTTAACTAGTATCCAATAGGTTTTGTAAACAAACTTAAAAGTGACCATGAGTTTGTACTTCTAATATTTTTGAAGATAATATAGGAAGCTAGGGTTAAATTTTTGGTTTTCTTCTCATTTAGATGTTTCATAGTAACAATTAAATTGCATTGTTGTAGGATTTCAGAATTTTGCTGTTGAAAGAAACTATTGCTCATGGGCACTCATAACTAAACAGAAGGAGATTAGTACAGTTGTATGTGATTCACTTAAGCATTGTTAAGCATACAGTATGGATGCATTCTTAAGGGTTAGCAATTATCTTGTGATTATAGAGTTGTTTGTACAACTGTTGTAAGTTTGTGTTTTTTTTGCAGAAAGAAAGTTATACTCAGATCCTCAGGTAATAGTAATGCTTTGATTTTTATTCTTCTGTTTTCTTTTATGTTTTGAACATTTTTGAAGTCTTTGATAGTTATTGAATAATACTCCTCAAAAACATTGAACCAATGTAGGCTTCTACCAAGAAGTATGGTAGATTATTATCCATTTTATGAGCACCTGTTTAATATTTTGCCTATTTGATAGGTGAAAATAACTTGTTTTCATTTTTTGGTCATTATTTTAATTGCCCACGGATTAAGCTTCAGGTGTTGATTGACGTTTTCTGTGTCTTCTTTTCTTATGTTGCCTTTGCTTTTTAATGTTTCTAAGCACATTGGAATCTATTGAAACTCTTACTGACCCTGGTTTTTTGCAGTGAGTTGCTAAAGATCTTAGTAGAACAGCTGAACAAAAACTAAAGGTTCCTTCTGATGACTGTCAAAGGTTAATTCATGTAATTCACAGGACAGGGTAGAAATGAGGCTCTGATCTTAGCTCTAAGGCATTTCTTATTTAAGGACTTTTGAAAAGGAAAATTATGTGTATGACCTGTCACTGCCACCGTCATCTCATGAACAAATATAAAAATTATGCCAAAAATATAATTGTTAAATTATTTGATCAGTAATTCCTTCTATATGTTGTTTATAGTGAGATTTCTAAATACTATGAATTATTGAGTGTATAAAGTACATTATATACATTACATATTTTAATTTGATAATAACTAGGAGATGAGAGTGCAAGTTTTGACTTAAAGATAATCACATATTAAATTTATAAAATGAACATCCTAGAGTATTATAACTAATAGAGGTTCAGCTAGTGCTTAGACTCCACTCTGCCATAGATCCTGTGCTCTCTGATGTCGATTGCTTGTTAACTTGCACTATAACAAGAACATGGAACAAATATCTTTAACATTCTTTGCAACACTTGAGGCCACGACCAGTTACAAAGTCCATTGAAGTGCAATGTTTTTGTTTACAAAAATTAGTAATCCTATTTCTGAAGTTTATGCCTTGATGTGATACTATGTGGTAAGCAAACAAATGAACATAGCAAATCAAGCCTTTCAGTGATTTTTCTATCCCATCTACAGATATGACTAAAAAATTAGCAATTCAATAACATGTGGATATCTATTCAACAAATGTTTATTGAACACTAAATCTGACCTGGGGACTGTGCTAAATGACTAAAACATAATGCAAGACACAGTTGTCAATGCAAAATTTTTCATGTAACTATTCCAATTTCACCTTCTTAAACACTGTCAAGAGAAAGGGATGTCATAAGCACAACTGAGGATGCCACCTAGCTGGAAGACCTCCTCTGATACTTGACAGTGATGAGGAGGTAGGCTTGGAGATACCATTTAGGGATATTGAGGAAAGATTGAGAAATACTGATAGATATTGAGAAAGCAGATTAAGAAGGTCAGTAGTATGTGTGCGTCTGGAGAGTGTAAAGCAGATCTCTGAGGAAGGCAGCTGATGTGATTGGCTTCATTCAAGGAGTCATCTAGACTCATTTCAGTGATAGCGCTAATGTGTAGGCCAGTCTTGGAACTCTCACTATGACCTCCCTTTCAATTCAGTTTTGAGACAAAGGTCAAAAAATTTTAAACAGCAAAACATATTTTGTTCTATAGTCAACCTAAATTAGCAGACTTGTTTCAAAAAGGTTTTGATTAGTTATAAAATTTAAACCTATACACAAGACAGTTATTTAGATATTTTTATCACAAATATTGTTAACCATGAAACTAAGTCAAAAGTAATAATCTTAAAAATATATGGTTCTAATTGTAAAAATTGATAATTTTAAGATGAAAATTATCAAGTTATGATCATAGGCCTAAAATGCAAAACATGTTGAGTTTCTTCTGAATGACATAATGGGAATAAACATACCTAAATCCTGCATTTTAAAATTTAGAGATGCGTTCTTTTTCTGAAATATCCATGGTTATGTCACTGGGTGATAGCTTTACTGCTTGTCAGTAGAGAGTGGCTTATTTATAGTAAGTTTTGTATATGTGCTAATGACTGAGAAATATATAGAAAATCAAGGGGAGAGCACACAAAATGGACAAAGGGAAGACTCTCATTTCAAAGATGTTTGAAATAATCTGTGTATTTATTAGAGCTTCAGTTTTCATCCTCTGAAAAATGCCAGAAGAAATAATATGTGTAATTTTTATGGATAATAAAAACATGTAGAAACCCCTTACAAACTGAAACTATACTTTATGAATGGACATGTGTGTGCTTGATAAGTAGGTTGATGGCCACCCATAATCAAAATAAGGGCATTCTTAGTTTAGGTCAAGCCAGTAACTGATCAACTGAAAGATGGGCCCACTGGTAGAAAACTAGTGACTGACACATAGTCAGTCTCAGAGAACGGATGCTTATAGGAGGGAAATCTCATTATTCTGAGATAATGGTTGGAACCTTCAGGAAATAGCCACTAATCAATGTGCTGTGAATACCGTGACTGAAATTAGTTAAGAATGAGTCATAAAATACCTTGATTATGGTTATTTTTAATTTATGGGAAAGATTTTAAGTAATATGTGCTATTTAGTTGGATTTTAATATAGATAGTAAAAATATTTTTTTCTGTAATTACATAACCCACTATATAGACCCATATATGGCCTTTAGAAAGATCCCAGTATGAACATTATTCACTTCTTTTGAAAAATATTTTAGACTTGTTAAATAAGAAATTACTATAACCAAGTGCACAGTCTCTAAATTTGCTGCGCCATAGAGACAGGATGAAGATGTAGGTGGTAGGGGTTGTCGTCTGTCATATCTTTATTTCTCCGTGATTCTGAAAGGAGGACGGAGCTCTATTCTTAGCTTTGGTCCTATGCAGTAGCTGGAAGAGACATTCTGTGGCTGGAGTCGTTCATTTTTCAAAAGAGAAAGAGGCTGGGAAAATGCATGATTTCTCTTCTTTCCTAGTAGCAACATTGAGAACATACCTTGTCCCATTTTTATTACTTGTGAGATTTTTATTGCTGGCAGCCAGATGTGCAGAAAGTCCTGACGACAGCATGTATTCATTGCGTGTTTTTAATAGGCTTAGAGAGATATGAGTAGAGCACATGGACGCAGCCCAGCCCCACACTTCGCGGGGATGCCCAGAACGCTCACTGCTGTTTAGAATTCTTGCTACAGTCAGGAGAAAGCCGAAAGCTGCACGAGGACTGAATCTCCTACGTCTGAATCAGAAGAATAATGACTGTACAATTAGCTATCAACCTCTGCTCATTTAAGCACAGTTTTTACAGAGCCCAGGAGAAATATGGAACTTGATTGGCATGTTTTTATTTGATGGTGTCTGCAAATAGATGACTTTTAAAGACAGGTGGTAAGGAAAAATAAGAGAAGGATAAAAAGAAGGAAAATGCAATTTGAGACGTTGCGCCAGGTCTGCAATTCTGTTTTATCTCATTTCCATGGGGTTTTTTCATCCCCACCAAATATTTTACAGAATGAGCTTTTTGGACAGACGCTGAACAATGCAAGGTAAGTAAAGCTAAACTATATTTTTTCTAATATTATTTTCAGAGCAGTAATCTTTTATGTCTATGACATTGTTTGCCTTGATGTGTTAGTAAAGTATGGGTGCTATTTTTTAAATCAAATACAGCATTTTACATAGCTTTCTAAATTTCATTTTAAGAAGGAAAATCTCTTATTTTTAGGGCTTATAAATCTTATTAAATATAAGTAGATTGACCTCTGAAACACAATATAGATCTCAAGCTATTTCACTCTCTCCCAATAAATAAAATGATTTACTTAAAATGCCTGATAAATGTTTTCCCTGCAATCATGGTTGTGATTGTACTGCATATATAAGCATGGGACTGTATAATCATGTGTGATTTGTTGGAAAATGTGAATTAGCAATCATGCATGCTCTTGTAAAACATGCGGAAGATGATTTCATGGCTAAGACATTTCTCTATGCAGGGCAGATCAATACTCACTCTTAATAAGCTGTACTGTGGAACTGCAGGCACTGCTTTGCTTCATGTCAGCTGCTTTTGGGAGGATTCTTTATTATACATTTCTATTGCTCTTTCAGCTGATCTCTTTTTTGTCGTGAAGGTTGTTCAGTTATGAACATATGTTCTGGATGGTTTGTCTGGCTTACACTAACAGAGGTATCTTCCTGAAGCGAGCTTTAAAATGCAGTTTTAATACTAGGTTCTTTCCTCATTTAAGTTGTTCAGTTTTGAGAATCTCTCCTGTTTTATTCCAAAATAAAAAAAATATTACCACCCCACTTAAGCAAAATATGCATGGAGAAGGGCTGAGACAGATATTCTGATAATACAATAATGCCCTAAAATTTTCTAGAAACTGGCAGGATACTAATAATGCTGGATGGTTTTGTTGTTCTACTCCTTTTAGGATCTCTATGTATTAAAAAAAAACCCTCATTATACAATATGTATCTTAGTATGGCAGGTAAAAAGCAGGCCCTTAAAATTTATTGTCATTTAAGATTTTTCATGGTGGCAAATACATTTATGACCTTTTCTTTGTATATGGAGGTTTCTTTTTTCTCTCAGTGAATGGACTACTTTTTCATTTTTTACTTTCAGACTGGCCTAAGGTGTGACAGTATATGAAATGCTGGGGTATTCTACAATAGGCTCTTTATAATTTAAGACTGGGTTTTTTTTTTATTTAACAGCATATCCTTTCAATTTACTGTAAAAAATATTTATTTTGTGCTATTTTAAAAATAAAAATAATGTGGCTTTCTTCAAACTTCTATGATCAAGCTACCAGAGTTTATAAATGAACACTCCTCTTGTATACTATTTTCTTTTCTTTTTTTTTTTGCTTTTGTTTTGTTTGCAATATCAGGAGTTGCTGTGTGCCTCAGTTCATGCTTGCTGTAGCAGCTGTGTGACAGTAGTGTCACCGTGAGGCGCAGGTTAGGTGAGTGCTGTCCCCGCACCCCTCGGGCTACCCTTGCTCTGGCCTCATGTTTGGTTTGTTGTTGACATGTTTATAATTTCAATACTCTTATTAAATTATGGTATTTTATTTTGGTACAACTAAAGTATAAGTTGTGAAATTTGTAGTGCTTCCACAAACCAATCTTGTTTAATTTTCTCTGAAAATACTAATAAATAATGAATTTATTCTGCTTTAGAAAGCAAATTAGGTCTTTTATGTGTTCCTAATTCTTATTCTTAAATGAAGCATGTGGCATTATTTTACAAATTGATCTATGAATCTTCAGAAATAATCAACAACTTGATTTATTTTTATGACCAAGAAAAAGAATTTGTGCTGATAGTTATTTTAGAAGTATGGAGAATGTAAAATAAGCATATGAATTCCCAGTTTATGTTGACACATTAAAAGTCTTTAGTTATATTTTGTTTTCAGATTAGATAAATGGATCATCGAAGTTTTTTTTTTTTTTAATTCTGCTTGAATACTAGTGCCTGGACAAACAGTTAACAGTTAATGTTGGAGCAAAAACAAAACCCATGTATTATGAAAATTTCATTCTTCAAAACTTCATAGAAGGCGGAGCTGAACTGTCACTGCAAGGTGCAGTCTCACAGTGAGTCTCTCACTGGTCTGCATGCCAGTTGTTGGAGACTCTCAGTTACATAATTTATTTCAGTTTTGCCTGTCATGTGAATAGCAATAACTTCTGGTTTAGATCAGTTGGATGGACTAGTCAGTATTTATCCCGAGATGTTAGTTATAGTCACTTAAGGGTCAGGAAAATAACATGGTAGAATTGCCGATGTAATTTTATTCTGAATAGCTTTTTAGGAAAAATTACTAGAATACTGTTTATCACATATGGAAAAAATTCATTATTACAAGGGTAACCTATTAATCAGTTTTGGAATTAAGACCTTTCTTGGGTAACCAATCATACTTTTCAGTGTGTAGCAACTTTTCCAGGTTTTTGGTGCCAGGGAAGTTGATTTCTGTGCCATGTTAGCAAGAGAAGGCTAAGAGCTGAAAATCTCTCCATGTGCTCTGAAAACTTTGCTATATTCAACTTGTCAAAGAAGGAAAGATTTTATGTATGCCAGTATATTGTGCACATCAGAAATCATAGAACTAGAAATTAATATGGACTGCTAAACTATTTTTATTAACTTACGAACAGTAGATATTTAGTAATGAAAATTATTAGATAATTTACACTCGCTTTTTTTTTGTAGACCACATAGCAAGACTATGATGTTTCAGTTGTTAGCCTTCTTTCCCTTCTTTATGGTCCTTCAGCACCATTCTGGAAGATAAAGGAGGTGGAAGGATATACTCTGTTCTTCTGCAGTGAACAGCTGACGATCCAGTGGTGAAAACAGAAAACTGCCTGGGTCCTAATAAATCCGTCTGATAGGCTTTGATGAAATGCCACTTTAAATTCTTATTTCCCACTCTTCTCATTGTAAGCTCATTTTCCCCTCAAATTAAATTATTTAGCCAGGACACACAGATAATTACGTATATCACCAGTAAGCAAGTCCTCATGTACTGAATTCATCATGAAATCTAATTTGTAATTTTTGTGATCCTGGCTTTGCAAAGCAAGCTTAAATATGTTTGGACTCTAGGAACTGTCTATGCAGAGGGCACTACATTGAGGTAACAGTTGCTCTGGGCAGCGTTTAAATGAACATAATAACAATGGCTTGTTTGTAAGAGTATACTTAATAGTCTGTAAGTTTTTCTCTTTGTTGGTTTTTAGCATTGTCACACATTGAAGAAATCTGTGTTTTTCTTTAAATGTAATTATCTTTTGGTCTTTAAATGTGTGACAGATTGTTGTTCCATCTGACCACATAGGGGCACAATAAAACTGGATTTTTTTCAGAAAGTATATTATAAATAGTGTTCTCTTTCTCATACATGTATACAGCGGGATATGCAGAATTTTATTATTAAAACTAAGAGTAAATGAACTTGTTAGAGGTAAGGACTACCATCTTTCTTTGTTGGTATTTCTGATTGTAAGCACAGGAATTGCATGGCTAGTTTGCTGAAGGAGACCTAGCTTATGCCTCATGTCCTCCCTTGAATACTAGTTCTACTTTTCCCTCTCGAAAGTGTTGATTTGATAGTAATAGGACCACTACTCTTCAAAATGAATTATAAATCCTAAATTTACCTAATGCAAATGTGTTACTTTATTGAAACCTTACAAAATTCTAATCATTAATATTTTATATAAAGGACATGTTTTTTCAAAATGAATGTTTGTTTAGGCTGGGAGCTTTTTTGGTCAGAAGTGTCTAATCTTTTACAGACCATTACTGTTGCTTTGGTTTATTATGAAGCCACTAATTTGTGCTCTTGATTTTGGCACAGGTTTTTGTTATTCACACCTACACATTAATAATCACTCTGGCATTGAGACACGTGCTTTCTTTTCAAAGCTCAAAGGATGCAGTCTGCACATGTGTACATTGTTTGAGGTTGGCATGATCACATCATAATTTTTCACTTTGGGAATGTATTTTCCTGGACTGTTTATATTAGGAATCATAAAGAATTAAATATACCATGAAATTGGTTATTTTTTGTGATCCTGGCTTCAAAAGCAAAATGAAGTCTGTTTGGATTCTATAGTCTGTCTCCCTGTTACAGCATATACTGCATCAAGTTGTCAGTTGACACAATTTGTGTGTATATTTAAACTTTATTAAGTATATATGTAATCATTATTATAGTCATTAATGGTTACCATAATAATTATTTGTGTTTGATATCCAAGAAAAATAGGTTGATGCAGATATGCATTATCATGGACATTTTTAATAGAATACTTTTTATGGTTCTTGATTGTATACCATAATTAACATAGATGCTTATATTTATAATGGTTGTATTTAAGTGTTTTTTTTCAATGAGCTAACTTTTAAAAAGCAACTACTTTTTGTGATAATTGATAGGTTAATACTATTGATAATGTTTCTTATCCACTTTTCATATGATAAACAATCTCAAAAAGTTAATTATTAGTAACTTTTCAAATGTTGATGCTATTTGTCACATAGTAGTAAGTAGAGCACATGTTTTATGTCTGATGTGTCCGCTAAGCTGTCTACCTCTCCAGTCGTGAATTACTCACCAAAGTTTATGCCCTCAGGAAGGTCAGTCCTTGAAGGCATACATAATTTGGATTTTGATTAGAAAGATTGAGAAATTCTCTTTGTTCCTAAAACTTGGGTGAACATTTCTTCTGGTAGCTCAGAGTTGCACTGCTACAAATGTGACCATGCCCAGTACTTTTGAGGCTACAGGTTTACAGAGAGGATGCTTTCTTTAGAAGTGTAACTCAGACCATCTCTGCTTTAGAGTTGAGGTGCAAGAATTGTGTTAGGAATAAGAAATACAATTTGAAACTTTTTATTCCATCAGTGTCATACTACTGTGAGCAAAGTCAAGCCGTAGATTTATTTATATTCATCTAAACTCCATCTTCTGTATGACTTTTGAAATGTTAGAAATGTAATTAGTGGAAAATGGGAAAGGGAGGTTCCATGTTTAAATAAAGATAGATTTATCCTTGATTTTCTATTGCATATTGTAACTTTATGGTTGGGTAATGTTGACTTCTGTTCTTGCTTAGGCTCTGCTACTTATGGTTGGGTATGTGTGTAAAATTAGCATATATGCTACAAAAGACCACATTTTATGTAATTGTAACTAAACATTGTATGTATTACATATTTATATTTCCCTTCATTGCTACATACCATTCCATCTCATGAATATACCAAGCTCTTACACAAATCTTTAGTCTGGACAGATATGTTTATGAATTTCTTTTAATTTGTAGATTGTCAGGCAATTATATATGTATGTATGTATGTATCTATGTATGTATGTATATGTCAGGCTTTATAATGATAGACCATTTTGTAAAATGGTTACAAATATATATTTATATACATATGTATATATATATATCCATATATCATTTGAATCCATATTCCTCATATGAGAGGAAGCTGGTAATATTTTTTTTTCTCAGTCTGGGTTATTTTGATTACCACGAGGCCGCCCCCATCCAGTTCCATGGATTTCCCTGAAAATACTATATTTTTATTCTTTTGGATGAAATAAAATACCATTGTAGAGCTAGCTATATCATGTTTCATTTCATTATGTAATCTTTGAAATGAGTGTGCATGCACTCCTTTGTGTGTGAATATGGTTGCACAGGTGAGGCAGCATGCCTTTTAGAGATCAGGAAAACCTCGGATGTTGGTTCTTCCACCTTGTTTGAGACGGTGACTTTTATTGTTTGTTAAAATGTATTCCAGGGTAGCTGTTCTGTGACCTTCCCAGACTTCTCCTGTTTTTGCTTCCCATCTCACTGTAGGAACACTGAGATTATAGACATGCTGCTTTTGTGTAGGTTATGGGGATTCAAAGTCGGGACCTCAGGTTTGAGTCACAAGTGTTTTATGTAATAAACTGTCTCCCCAGCCCACACCATGTTTTCTTTCTTTATTCATTTCCTGACAGCCATGCAGACAGATTCCACGTGTTGGCTATTGTGAATTGTGCAGGGTGAATGTAGATGTGGAGGTATCTATACAGTACACTGACATTCTTTTAAAGAATATTTCTAGAAGTGGTGTTGTTGAATAGCTATAGTTTTAGGGTTTTGTATGTGTGTCTATTGTGTGTGCGTTCACATGGAGGCCAGAAGTTGATGTTGAGTTTCTTCCTCAATTGTAAGAAAGAGTGTCTCTTTGAACTTGGACTCTGATCTGACTCTCCTGGCTGGTCTGCTGGCCTCCCGCGTCTGTGTGGGACAAGTACATAGCCGACCTTTCGCCATTGAAAATTTCTAATAAATGTTGGTCCCAACTGGTGATGGCATCCAGTTTTACTATTTTACATGTAGGTATCTAGTTTCCATGTTATCATATGTTGACGTGGTTTTATTTATGTAGTTTTGGCAGCTTTATTGAAAATCAAGGTTGTTCTAGCTATGTGGGATTATTTCTGTGTTTTTTTTCTGTTTATATATATATCCGTTTTTGTTCCAGTCCATTCACAAGTCTGAGTTCTTACTAAAGACTCTGTAACATAATTTTAAAAAAGGTATTGTCATATTTATAATATTGTTCTTATATAGTCTTCACCTTGTATCTGTTGGCCCTATAAAAGCCAATACTTATTTTTTCCATATTTCACAACCAAAATGTTGAAAAGTTTGCATTTATGGTAGTGTCCCTACACTTGACTTTAAATATTTTTGAGGATTTGTGTACAACATAAATAACCATGATTGACTTCTGTTAGGTAATACGGTGAGTGTCTGAATCAATCAGAATAACTAAATACTAAAGCCCCTATGTATTTTAAATATATTTGAGGACTTGATTAAAATATAAATACCATGATGTTGTGTGGCCAGATATTTTTTTCCCTTTGGTAACTGGTCTTCACAGTTTCTGATGTGTAAGTAACTTCACCATGAATAGAAACAACACTTTGTTATTTTGTATTCAGTATTTCTTCTTGACTGTTTCCAAAGTTTCTTCTTGACCTCTTACTTGTAGTAGGTTTATTTTGACAAACTTATATATGATTTTTGTTATGCTTACAGTGTTTGGATTTGTGAATACATTTATTTCTTCTCATTTGATGATTATTTTTTTGGCTTCTATGCAAACATTTATCTTCGAGTTTTGGTTTTTCATTTTTGTTTTTTATCTTCCTTTGATTGTCAGGTACTTGTGTTTTGAACTTTTCTAGATTATCTTACAGGTTTATGTAGTTATTCAGATGAATGGCTGTTTAGTTTTTGTTGATCTCCTTTTTGTTGTCATTGTTTTGTTTTATTTATATTTGTTTTTTTTTCAAGACAGGGTTTTTCTTTGTAGCCCTGACTGACCTGGAACTCTCTCTGTAGATCAGGCTGTCCTCAAACACAGGGATCTGCCTCTCTCTCTCTCCTGAGTGCTAGGATTAAAGGTGTGTGCCACTGCCACCACCCAGCTGCCTTTATTTTTTTTAACTGAAAAACAACATTGTTTTCATACAATATATTCTTATAGTGGTTTCTCTTCGCTCAAATCCTCAAAGATCTTCCCCACTTCTTCACATACCTGACTCCACACCTTTCTGTCTCTCTAGAAAATAAATTTATGATTGAATTATTTTATTTATTCTTTCATGATGAACAGGATAAAATACAGTGAATTTTTAATTTCATATATTTCAGTATTTTTTAAAATTACCATTTTTTATTTTTTTTAATTGTTACTATTTCTGTTTTGTAATTTCTTATCTTTTTATCAGTTTGGAACCACTAACCTTTATTCCTTGAACATTGTTGATACAGTCACTGGAAACATCATTTTCTGCTAATTTTAATATCCAGGTCATATACCAATCATTGTATTAATGATGTTTTGAATTGTATATTGTACATATTGGATTGTATTTTGCACATGAAACTATTCTGTCTGTTTTCCTGGAGTATGCTTCAATTCAGAATGCTGAGCTTTCCCTCAAAGTGTGTTTTCCTTCAGGTGATGCTAGCTGAAATGTTATTATTTTAATTTAATCTGACTTATAAACATATGTATAATTAGAAAGAATGAAACGAAAATGTTGGGAATACCTATTTGTTATGTTCTAATGAGATGTGCTTCCAATTCAATGGTTATCTTTCCTTTATTTCTTTTATATGTTTTCTTTTTTGTTTTGGGCCATTATCTCAGACATCACAGACTGGTCTTAAATTCTCTGTGCATCTGAGTATGTTTTGATTCCATATTGATCCAGGGCTTTGTATGTACCTGGTGTCTTAGTTAGGGATTCACTGCTGTGAGCAGACACCATGACCAATGCAAGTTTTATAAAAGACAACATTTAATTGGGGTTGGCTTACAGGCTCAGAGGTTCAGTCCATTATCATCAAGGCAGAAACATGGCAGCATCCAGGCAGGCATGATGCAGGAGGAGCTGAGAGTTCTACATCTTCATCTGAAGGCTGTTAGTGGAAGACTAACTTCCAGGCAACTAGGGTGAGGATCTTAAGCCCACACCCTCAGTGACACACCTACTCCAACAAGGCCACACCTCCTAATAGGGTCACTCCTTGGGCCAATCATATATGAACCATCACACCTGGGAAGCATGCTATCAGCTGCACAACATCCCCAGCCCTTCAAAAGTATTCTGTGCAGCAAGTTTTAAAGGAAATTCCATGATGTTTATAATTAGAATGAGTAGGCTAAATATGAAATTCTAGTTTGTAGAACAATGTGTGCTAAAAATATGATAACTATCTGTAATTATGAACAGTCTTTAGAAAATTTTGAATTCCCATACCATGGGTTTTACAATCTATCTCTTTTTTAATCTTTTTTTTTTGTAATCTGAAGATTGATTTTTTTTGTATGTACTTCTGTGGTACCTCAACTTCAGATGAAATGTGGGGCTTGTAAGAACAGGAATGCTGTACTTTCTAGAAAAGCTGAACAGCTTGTTTTAAGAACTATTTACACAAAATGTAAATTGAAGATGAAAATACACTTGAAGCTTGAAGCAATGCGTGCTTTAAAGAATATTATCATATTCCCCATGAAGCACATACAGCAGAGGAAATACTTGTGTATAGTTTTTACTTGTAGCATTGCAACAAATACCTGGAGAAACTGCTTCAACCAAATGAAAACTGTTTGATTACATAATGAAAATGGGGTTTAGAAATCTTTATTTGCTTATGCAGCATACAATTTTTTTACTTAATTTGTATGATGCATAAGCAAATAAATGATTCTAAATTTTTCATGTTGATTAGTGCAAAGATTATTTCATAATATACTACAAATTTATCATTGATTCATTTTCTATATTATAACAAGAGATTATTACAAATTTAATGAACTGGGAATTTATTTATTGTCTTTCAGTTTTATAATCAAAAGTCTGGTTGGACTCAGTTGAATTCAAAGTATTGAGTCGCCATCAGAAAGTTTCTGGGAAGAATTTATTTCTAGTGTTCCTCTGATAGTCGGCAGCATTTGCTTGTTCTCAGGGTCAAATGAAGTCCCCGTTTCTTTAAGGATTGCTGGTGCAGGGGTATTTCTTAGCTGTAGTGGTCTCTTGAATTTGACCTATGTTTTCCTCCCTTTTCAAAAATATTAATGAATGGCAATCAACTCCTCTTGTTTGAGATAATTTTTATTTCTTTTGTTGCTAATAACAAGAAAGTACTTTGTACTGTTCAAGGAATCCTGTGATTGAGTTGGACTAACTCAAATTATGTTTCATTTGATGTACTCAGAGTCAATTAACTGATAACCTTAAAACAGATGTTAAATTTTTATTTAAGTCAAATGACACAATGCAGTCATAGATACGATGCATTTTATGATAGGGTGGAAATTTAGGATGGGAGGTAAAACACTGACAGAATTTTTTGCCAAACAGCATTAGAAGAAATATTTAAATTCAAATCAAATAGATTGCTATCATAATATGAATAAATACTAATTGGATGCTTAGACTAATAGATTACAATATTATGTTTAATTCCAATTTTGTATGTTTAAGTTCAACAAAATAGTTTAATATCTGTCCTTAACTCTGTGTGTGTGTGTGTATGTGTGTGTGTGTGTGTGTGTGTATGTATGTGTGTGTGTGTGTGTCTTGCCCCCAACAAATTTCATTAGGGTTAGTTACGGGGTCATAGATTAGGCTTGTTTTGGAGTTGGGGTTTTTTGTTTGTTTTTTATTATTCTTTTTTGTATTCTGGATAATCCTTCATAACATATTTTTTGCTATAATTTCTATTATGTTTACCTTAACCTAGCAATTTGAAATTAGCAAGTCATAATCATATTTATTTATTTATTTGATATATTCTTTATTTACATTTCAAATGTTGTACCCTTTCCTGGTAGCCCCCCCCCAAATCCCATAACCCATCTCCCCTCCCCCTGTTCCCCAATTAACCTTCTCCCACTTCCCTGTCCTGGCATTCCCCTACACTGAGGCATTGAGCCTTTCCAGGACCAAGGGCCTCTCCTCCCTTTGATGTCCAAAAAGGCCATCCTCTGCTGCCTGTGCATCTGGAGCCATGGGTAACTTTGGTTGATGGTTTTGTCCCTGGGAGCTCTGGGAGCACTGGATGGCTCATATTGTTGTTCCTCCTATGGTGCTGCAAACCCCTTCAACTCCTTGGGTTCTAGCTCCCCCATTGGGGACCCTGTGCTCAATTCAATGGCTGGCTGAGAGTGTCCTGCTCTGTATTTGTCATGCACTAGCAGAGCCTCCCAGGTGACAGCTGTATCCAGCTCCAGGCAGCAAGCACTTGTGGGTATCAATAATAGTGTCTGGGTTTTGTAACTGTATTTGGGATGGATCTCTAGGTGGGGCACACTCTGGATGGTCTTTCCCTGAGACTCTGCTCTGAACTTTGTCTTGAACTGAATCTATATATTGCTTTTGGCAAGATGGCCATTTTTACTATATTAATCCTGCCAATCCATAAGCATGGGAGATCTTTCCATCTTCTGAAGTCTTCTTCGATTTCTTTCTTGAGTCTTGAAGTTCTTGTCATACAGATCTTTACTTGCTTGGTTGGAGTCACACCAAGATACTTTATATTGTTTGCGACTATTGTGAAGGGTGTCGTTTCCTAATTTCTTACTCAGCCTGTTTATTATTTGATTATAGGAAGGGTACTGATTTGTTTGAGTTAATTCTATATCTGACCACTTTGCTGAAGTTTTTTTTAATCATCTGTAGGAGTTCATTGGTGGGGTTTTTTGGCTTGCTTAAGTATACTATCATATCATCTCCAAATAGTGATAATTTGACTTCTTCCTTTCCAATTTGTATCCTTTTGATATCATTTTGTTGTCTAATTGCTCTGGCTAGAACTTCAAGTACTATATTGAATAGATATGGAGAGAGAGGGCAGCCTTCTCTAGTCCCTGACTTTAATGGGATTGCTTCAAGTTTCTCTCTATTTAGTTTGATGTTGGATACTGGTTTGCTGTATATTGCTTTTACTATGTTTAGGAATGGGCCTGAATTCCTGATCTTTCCAAGACTTTTTTTTTAATTTTTATTTTCTATGTTCTATGTTTACATTCCAAAGGCTTTCCCCTTTCCCAGTTCCCACCCACCATAGTTCCCATAGTTCCTCTCCCCCCTCAACTGTTCCCCAATCATTCCCTCTCCCCCCTCCGTTTCTTTACTAAACTGGATGCAATCTTTACAGGCCCAGGGTCCTCTCCTTTCTTCTTCTTGGGAATCATTTGACTTGCTATTTGTGTCTTGAGTATTTAGGGCTTCTGGGCTCATTAATATCCACTTATCAGTGATTGCATTTCATGTGCATTCTTTTGTGATTGGGTTAATTCACTCAGGATGATATTTTCCAGGTCTAACCATTTACCTACAAATTGCATGAATTCATTATTTTTAATTGCTGAGTAGTATTCCATTGTATAAATATACCACATTTTCTGTATCCATTCCTCCTTTGAGGGATATTTTGACTCCTTCCAATTTCTGGCTATTATAAACAAGGCTGCTATAAACATAGTGGAGCATGTGTCCTTATTGCATGCAGGGGAATCTTCTGGGTATATGCCCAGGAGTGGTATGCCAGGGTCCTCTGGAAGTGATATGCCCAATTTTCTGAGGAACCGCCAAACTGATTTCCAGAGCGGTTTTACCATTTTGCAATCCCACCAACAGTGGAGGAGTGTTCCTCTTTCTCCACATCCTCGCCAGCACTTGTTGTCTCTTGAGTTTTTAATCTTAGCCATTCTGGCTGGTGTGAGGTGGAATCTCAGGGTTGTTTTGATTTGCATTTCCCTGATGACTAATGATGTTGAACATCTTTTAAGGTGTTTCTCGGCCATCCGAATTTCTTCTTGTGAAAATTCTTTGTTTAGCTCTGTGCCCCATTTTTTGATAGGGTTATTTGGTTCTTTGGTGTCTAACTTCTTGAGTTCTTTGTATATATTGGATATTAGCCCTCTGTCGGATGTGGAGTTGGTGAAGATCTTTTCCCACTTTGTTGGTTGCCGTTTTGTCCTTCTGACAGTGTCCTTTGCTTTGCAGAAACTTTGTAATTTTATGAGGTCCCATTTGTCGATTCTTGATCTTAGTGCATAAGCTATTGGTGTTCTGTTCAGGAACTTTTCCCCTGTGCCCAAGTCCTCCAGGGTCTTCCCAAGTTTCTTTTCTAATAGTTTCAGTGTGTCTGGTTTTATGTGGAGGTCCTTGATCCACTTGGAGTTGATCTTAGTGCAAAGAGATAAGAGTGGGTCAATTCGCATTCTTCTGCATGTTGACCTACAGTTGAACCAGCACCATTTGTTGAAAAGGCTATCTTTATTCCATCGGATGGTTGTGGCTCCTTTATCAAAGATCAAGTGACCATAAGTCTGTGGGTTAATTTCTGGGTCTTCAATCCTGTTCCATTGATCTGCTTGCCTGTTGCTATACCAATACCATGCAGTTTTTAACACAATTGCTCTGTAGTACTGCTTGAGGTCAGGGATATTGATTCCCCCAGAAGTCCTTTTATTGTTGAGAATAGTTTTAGCTATCCTGGGTTTTTTGTTGCTCCAGATGAATTTGAGAATTGCTCTTTCTAGATCTATGAAGAATTGAGTTGGGATTTTGATGGGGATCGCATTGAATCTGTATATTGCTTTTGGCAAGATGGCCATTTTTACTATATTGATCCTGCCAATCCAGGAGCAAGAAATATTTTTCCATCTTCTGAGGTCTTCTTCGATTTCTTTCTTCAAGGACTTGAAGTTCCTGTTGTACAGATCTTTCGCTTGTTTGGTTAGAGTTACGCCAAGATACTTTATGTTGTTTGTGGCTATTGTGAAGGGTGTTATTTCCCTAATTTCTTTCTCAGCCTGCTTGTCCTTTGAGTACAAGAAGGCCACTGACTTGCTTGAGTTAATTTTATAACCTGCCACTTTGCTGAAGTTGTTTATCAGCTGTAGAAGTTCTCTGGTGGAGTTTTTTGGGTCGCTTAGGTAAACTATCATATCGTCTGCAAATAATGATAGTTTGACTTCTTCCTTTCCAATTTGTATCCCTTTGACTTCCTTATGTTGTCTAATTGCTCTTGCTAGAACTTCAAGTACTATATTGAAAAGATATGGAGAGAGAGGGCAGCCTTGTCTAGTCCCTGATTTTAGTGGGAATGCTTCAAGTTTCTCTCCATTTATTTTGATGTTGGCTACTGGTTTGCTGTAGATTGCTTTTACTATGTTTAGGTATGGGCCTTGAATTCCTGCTCTTTCCAAGACTTTTAGCATGAAAGGATGCTGAATTTTGTCGAATGCTTTTTCAGCATCTAATGAGATGACCATGTGGTTTTTTTCTTTCAGTTTGTTTATGTAGTGGATTACATTGATGGATTTCCGTATATTGAACCATCCCTGCATCCCTGGGATGAAGCCTGCTTGATCATGGTGGATGATCGTTTTAATGTGCTCTTGGATTCGGTTAGCAAGAATTTTATTTAGTATTTTTGCATCTATATTCATAAGAGAAATTGGCCTGTAGTTCTCTTTCTTTGTTGGATCTTTTTGTGGTTTAGGTATTAGCGTAATTGTGGCTTCGAAGAATGAGTTGGGCAGTGTCCCTTCTGTCTCTATTTTGTGGAATAGTTTGAAAAGTATTGGTGTTAAGTCTTCTTTGAAGGTCTGGTAGAATTCTGCACTAAAACCATCTGGTCCCGTACTCTTTTTGGTTGGGAGGCTTTCTATAACCCCTTCTATTTCTTTAGGGGTTATGGGACTATTTAGCTGATCTACTTGATGCTGATTTAATTTTGGTATTTGATATCTGTCTAGGAAATTGTCCATTTCCTCCAGATTCTCCAGTTGTTTTGAGTATAGACCTTTGTAGTAGGATCTGATGATCTTTTGAATTTCCTCAGTTTCTGTTGTTATGTCTCCCTTTTCATTTCTAATTTTGTTAATTTGTATACTGTCTCTGTGTCCTTTGGTTAGTCTGGCTAAGGGTTTATCTATCTTGTTGATTTTCTCAAAGAACCAGCTCCTGGTCTTGTTGATTCTTTGTATGGTTCTCTTTCTTTCTATTTGATTGATTTCAGCCCTGAGTTTGAGGATTTCTTGTCTTCTACTCCTCCTGGGTGAATTAACTTGTTTTTCTTCCAGGGCTTTAAGGTGTGCCATTAAGTTGCTAGTGTATGCTCTCTCCAGTTTCTTTTTGGATGCACTTAGAGCTATGAGTTTTCCTCTTAGCACTGCTTTCATTGTGTCCCATAGATTTGGGTAGGTTGTACCTTCATTTTCATTGAATTCTAAAAAGTCTTTGATTTCTTTTTTTATTTCTTCCTTGACCAAGGTGTCATTGAGTAGAGTATTGTTCAGTTTCCATGTGTATGTGGGCTTTCTGTTGTTTTTGTTGTTATTGAAGACCACTCTTACTCCATGGTGATCTGATAGGAGGCATGGGATTAGCTCGATCTTCTTGTATTTGTTGACATCTGTCTTGTGACCAATTATATGGTCTATTTTGGAGAAGGTACCATGTGGAGCTGAGAAGAAGGTATATTCTTTAGCTTTAGGATGAAATGTTCTATATATATCTGTTAAATCCAGTTGGTCCAGAGTTTCAATTAGTTTCACTGTGTCCCTGTTTAGTTTCTGCTTTCCTGATCTGTCCATTGAGGAGAGTGGAGTGTTGAAGTCACCCACAATTATTGTGTTAGGTGTAATGTGTGCTTTAAGCTTTAGTAAGGTTTCTTTCACGAATGAGGGTGCCCTTGCATTTGGAGCATAGATGTTCAGTATTGAGAGCTCTTCTTCGTGGATTTTCCCTTTGGCCAGCAAGAAGTGACCTTCTGAGTCTCTTTTGATGATTTTAGGTTGGAAGTCAATTTTATCTGATATTAGAATGGCTACTCCCGCTTGTTTCCTGAGACCATTTGCTTGTAAAATTGTCTTCCAGCCTTTTACTCTAAGGCAGTGTTTGTCTTTAACACTGAGATGTGTTTCCTGTATGCAGCAAAATGTAGGGTCCTGTTTCCGTATCCAGTCTGTTAATCTATGTCTTTTTATTGGGGAATTGAGTCCATTGATGTTAAGAGATATTAAGGAATAGTAATTATTTCCTCCAGACATTTTTGAAATTATATTTATTTATTTTATTTATTTTTTTATATTCGAGAGGTTACCTTCTTTTAGGTTTGATGAGAGGAGGTTTCTATCTTGTTTCTTCCCGGGTGTATTTTCCGTCCTTGTCTTGGTGTTTTCCCCCTATTATCCTTTGTAGGGCTGGATTTGTGGAAAGATATCATGCAAATTTGGTTTTGTCATGGAATACCTTGATGTCTCCATCTATGGCGATTGAGAGCTTTGCTGGGTAAAGTAGTTTTGCCTGAAGTTTGTGTTCTCTTAGAGTTTGCATTATATCTGCCCAGGATCTTCTAGCTTTCATGGTCTCAGGTGAGAAGTCTGGTGTTATTCTGATAGGTCTTCCTTTATAAGTTACTTGGCCTTTTTCTCTTGCTGCCTTTAATATTCTTTCTTTGTTTAGTACATTTGGAGTTTTGATTATTATGTGACGGGATGTATTTCTCTTCTGATCCAGTCTGTTTGGGGTTCTGTATGCTTCTTGTATATTCATGGGCATCTCTCTCTTTAGGTTGGGGAAGTTTTCTTCCATAATTTTGTAGAAGATATTTGCTGGCCCTTTAACTTGTACATCTTCATTCTCGTCTATACCTATAATCCTTAGGTTTGGTCTTCTCATTGTGTCCTGGATTTCCTGGATGTTTTGGGTTACAGCCTTTTTGCATTTAGTATTTTCTTTGACTGTTGAATCAATGGTTCCTATGGTATCTTCGGCTTCTGATATTCTGTCTTCTATCTCTTGTATTCTATTGTTGATATTTGCATCTATGGCCCCTGATTTCTTCCCAAGGTTTTCTATCTCCAATGTTGTCTCCCTCTGTGATTTCTTAGTTGTTTCTACTTCTGTTTTTAGTACCTGGATGGATGTGCTCAGATCTTTCGCTTGCTTGATTGTGTTTTCATGTATTTCTTTAATAGATTTTTGTGTTTCCTCTTTCATAGCTTCTACTTGTTGGCCCATGTTCTTCTGTATTTCTTTAAGTGATTTTTGTCTTTCTTCCTTATTGTCTTCTTCTTTTTGATCCATCTTCTCCTGCATTTCTTGAAGTGATTTTTGTATTTGCCTTGTAAAGGCTTCTAACTTTTGATTCATTTTCTCCTCTATTTCTTTACGAGATTTTTCTATGTGTTCAGCTACCAGCATCCTGACCAGTGATTTTATATCCAAGTCTTGTTTTTCTGGTGTTTTGGGGTATCCAGGGCTTCCTGTTGTTGGCGAACTGGGTTCAGATGCTGTCATGTTGCCTTGATTTCTGTTAGTGACATTCCTTCGTTTACCTTTTGCCATCTGGTTATTTCTGGTGTTAGTTGACCTTGTTGTCACTGGCTGGTGTTTGAATCTCCTGTGAGGCTGGGCTTACCTGTTGTTTCTCTACTGGTGGTTATGCGTGATTGCTGCTCAACGGGATCACGAGCTGGCTGCCACCTGCTGACTTTGTGCACGGCCTGAGGTCTCCAGGAAGTGTGGGGGAGTGCAGCAGAGCCTAGGTAGGCGCTGCTGGGCCTGCCTAGTAGGGAGAGCCTAGCAGATCCCCTCACGTGGTAGCCCCTGATGGAATCTGTCTACCTGTGCCTTTCCAGCTGTGTCCTGGTTGCAATATGGAGGCCTGCCGCTATCGCTGGTCCGGAGTCCTGGGGAACTGGGTGGTTCCGGCTGCCTCGGTGCACGTCCTAAGCTCGCAGGGACGTGCTGCAGAGCCTAGGCGCCTGGGCCCGCCTCTGGGCGAGAGCTTAGCAGCTCTCCCTGCTCTTAGCCCCAGACGGAGTCTCTACCTGCGCCTTTCCGGCTGTGTCCTGGTTGCAATATGGAGGCCTGCAGCTATCGCTGGTCCGGGGTCCTGGGGAGCTGGGTGGTTCCGGCTGCCTCGTGCGCGGCCTAAGCTCGCAGGGACGTGCTGCAGAGCCTAGGCGCCTGGGCCCGCCTCTGGGCGAGAGCTTAGCAGCGCTCCCTGCTCTAGCCCCAGATGGAGTCCCTACTTGCACCTTTCCAGTTGTGTCCTGGTTGCAATATGGAGGCCTGCCGCTATCGCTGGTCCGGGGTCCTGGGGAGCTGGGTGGATCTGGCTGCCTCGGTGCACGTCCTAAGCTCGCAGGGACGTGCTGCAGAGCCTAGGCGCCTGGGCCCGCCTCTGGGCGAGAGCTTAGCAGCGCTCCCTGCTCTAGCCCCAGACGGAGTCCCTACCTGCGCCTTTCCAGCTGTGTCCTGGTTGCAATATGGAGGCCTGCCATATGGAGGGATGCTGAATTTTGTCAAATTCTTTTTCATCATCTAATGAAATGACCATGTGGTTTTTTTCTTTGAGTTTGTTTTTGTAGTGGATTACATTGATGGATTTCCATATATTGAAACATCCCTGCATCCCTGGGATGAACTCTACTTGATTGTGGTGAATGGTCGTTTTGATGTGTTTTTGGATTTGTTTGGCAAGAATTTTATTGAGTATTTTTGCATCGATATTCATAAGGGAAATTGATCTGAAGTTCTCTTTGTTGGATCTTTGTGTGGTTTTGGTTTCAGCGTAATTGTGGCTTCATAGAATGAGTTGGGTACGGTTCCTTCTGTTTCTGTTTTGAGGAATAGTTTGAAGAGTATTGGTGTTAGGTCTTCTTTGAAGGTCTGATAGAATTTTGCACTAAAACCATCTGGCCCTGTGCTTTTATTGGTTGGGAGACTTTCAGTGAGTGCTTCTATTTCTTTAGGGGTTAAGGGACTATTTCGATGGTTTATCTGATCCTGATTCAACTTTGGTATTTGGTATCTGTCTAGAAAATTGTCCATTTTATCCAGATTTTTCAGTTTTGTTGAATATAGGCTTTTGTAGTAGGATATGATGATTTTTTGAATTTCCTGTTTTTGTTGTTATATCTCCCTTTTCATTTCTGATTATGTTAATTTGGGTGCTGTCTCTTTGCCCTCTGTTTAGTCTGGCTATGTACTTATCTATCTTGTTGATTTTTCTCAAAGAACCAGCTCCTGGTTTTGTTGATTCTTTGTATAGTTCTTTTTGTTTCTACTTGGTTGATTTCAGCCCTGAGTTTGATGATTTCCTGCCTTCTACTCCTCTTAGTTGTATTAGTTTCTTTCTATTCTAGAGCTTTCAGGTGTGCTATTAAGCTATTAGTGTATGCTTTTTCCATTTTCTTTTTGGAGGTGCTCAGAGCTATGAATTTTCCTGTTAGCACTGCTTTCATTGTATCTCATAAATTTGGGTATGTTGTGTCTTCATTTTCATTAAATTCTAAAAAGCCTTTGATTTCTTCCCTTATTTCTTCCTTGACCAAGGTATCATTGAGTAGAGCATTGTTCAGCTTCCATGTGTATGTGGGCTTTCTGTTGTTTTTGTTGCCACTGAAGACCACCTTTACTCCATAGTGATTTGATAGGAGGCATGGGATTTGTTCAAGCTTCTTATGTCTGTTGAGATCTGTTTTGTGACCAATTATATGATCAATTTTGGAGAAGGCAGGATTAGGTTATTTAGGACAAAATGTTTTATAGTTATCTGTTAAGTCTGTTTGGTCCAAAACTTCTGTTAGTTTCACTGTGTCTCTGTTTAGTTTGTGTTTCTTTGATCAGTCCATTGAGGAGAGTGGGGTGTTTTAGTTACCTACAATTATTGTGTGAGGTGTAATGTGTGCTTTGAGCTTTAGAAAAGTTTCTTTTATGAATGAGGGTGCCCTTGCTTTTGGAGCATAGATGTTGAGAATTGAGAGTTCTTCTTGGTGGATTTTTCCTTTGAAGAGTATGAAGTGTCCTGTGTCTTTATTCAATGTTAGAATTACTACTCCAGCTTGTTTCTTGGGACCATTTTCCTGGAAAATTGTTTTCCAGTCTTTTACTCTGAGGTAGTGTCTTTGATAGTCAGGTGCATTTCCTGTATGCAGCAAAATGCTGGGTCCTGTTTATATATCCAGTCCGTTAGACTATGTCTTTTTATTGGGGAATTGAGTCCATTGATGTTAAAAGGTATTAAGGAATAGTGATTGTTGCTTCCTTTTATTTTTTGATGCTATTTTTATGTTTGGGTGGTTATCTTTTGGGTTTGTTGAAAGACAATTACTATCTTGTTTTTTCTCGAGTGTATTTGCCCTCATTATATTGATGTTTTCCATCTAGTTTCCATTGTAGGGCTGGATTTGTAGAAGGATACTGTGTAAATTTGGTTTTATCATAGAATATCTTGGTTTCTCCATCTATGGTGACTGAGAGTTTTGCTGGGTATAGTAGTCTGGGCTGGCATTTGTGTTCTCTTAGGGTCTGTATGAGGTCTGCTCAGGATCTTCTTGCTTTCATGGCCTCTGGTGAGAAGTCTGGTGTAATTCTGATAGGTCTTCCTTTATATGTTACTTGACATTTTTCTCTTACTGCTTTTAATATTATTAATTTGTTTAGTTTATTTGTTGTTTTGATTATTATGTGATGGGAGGAACTTATTTTCTGGTCCAATCTATTTGGAGTTCTGTAGGCTTCTTGTATGTTAATGGGCATCTCTTTAGGTTAGGGAAGTTTTTTTTTCTATAATTTTGTTGAAGATATTTACTGACCTTTTAACCTGGAAATCTTTGCTCTCTTCTATACCTATAATCCTTAGGTTTGGTCTTCTCATTGTTTCCTGGATTTCCTGGATATTTTGGGTTACAAGCTTTTTGCATTTTCCATTTTTTGACTGTTGTGTCAATGTTTTCTATGGTATCTTTAGCACCTGAGATTCTTTCTTCCATCTCTTGTTTTCTGTTGTTGATGTTTGCATCTCTGACTCCTGATTTCTTTCCAAGGTTTTCTATCTCCAGAGTTGTCTCCCTTTTTGGTTTCTTAGTTATTTCCACTTCTGTTTTTAGATCCCATATAGTTTTATTCAGTTCCTTCAATTGTTTGTGTTTTCCTATAATTCTTTAAGGGATTTTTGTGTTTCCTCTTCAGAGGCTTCTGTCTGTTGACCCATGTTCTCATGTATTTCTTCAAGTGTTTTTTGTGTTTCCTCTTTAAGGGCTTCTACCTCTTGACCCATGGTTTTCTGTATTTCTTTAAGGGATTTTTGTGTTTCCTTTTTAAGTGCTTTTACCTGTTAACTCATGTTTTTCTGTATTTCTTTAAGCGACTTATTTATGTCCTTCAAATTGTCTAATAGCATCATGTGATGTGATTTTTAAATCCAGATCTTGCTTTTCTGGTGTTTTGAGGTATCCAGGACTTTCTGTTGTGGGAGAACTTGGTTCAGATAGTCCCATGTTGCCTTGGTTTCTGTTAGTAATGTTCTTGTATTTGCTCTTGTCATCTGGTTATCTCTGGTGTTAGCTGGTGTTGCTGTGTCTGACTGTGGCTTATCCGTCATGTAAGCCTCTGTATTTGTGCTCCTTTGGGACTCTCTGTGTACACAGACATGTAGGCACTCTTTCAAGACCTGCTCTCTTGTGTTTGTATTTGGGTATGTAGCTCTGTGGCCCTGAACAGATCTGGGTGAAGGCAGAAATCAGAAGACTCCTGTTCCTGGCTGCTCCTAGGCTCTTGTGTCCACAGGGTTTCTGGCTGTTTCCTCTGAGCAGCAGGGGTGGTCCTACCTGTGCTGTCCATCCTTTCTGCACTCCTGGGTGGTCAGCTAACTCCCCGCACCACCTGGATATGATGCACTGTGGCAGAGGATGGTCCCAAGCTGGAGATAGAAACTGGAGGGCTTCCATCAGAGAGTTCTGGACATGATCCTCTGAGCAGCAGGGGAGGTCCCACCTGTGCTGACTGTCCTCTCTGCAATCCTGGGTGATTAGCTCCCACCCTGCACCACTTGGATATGGTGAGCTGTGGCAGATGATCAGGTTATAATTTTATATACTAATTTTCAGTAGAATTAGGTTAAGTACACTTGAAAGCTAGCCAATTAGCATTTGTTTTGATTAGTATTTTATAGGAAAATTTTTGTATTTTTATAAACTTCTTTTTCTTCTGTTTTCTTTTTTTTGACAAACAAAACAATTTCTGTGTTTTGAAGATTTGTTTGTGTAGCCTTGGCCATCCTGGAACTCAATCTGTAGACCAGGCTGACCTCAGACTCATAGAGATCTCCCTGTCTCTGCCTCCCTAGTGCTGATATTAAAGACATTCACTTTCACTGCCCTGTCAGACTTTTAATTAAAATTACTTCTCCACCTGATATGTGCTATCTCAAATATTATAGAAATTTATGACTTAGAAGAGACTTCAAGAATAATTGTTTAAAAAATTGTTTGTTTTAATTCATATGTATTATATATTATATGTTTGATGATTTGTTAGTGTAGAGATTTAAACTAATATGTATAAGCACAAGTCACCATGAATTATAATTTAGAATTAATTCTAGTGTTTGCCCGAGGCACAGGAATATAGTGGTATAACAAAAGAGGAAGCCAAATTAAATGTGCCCCTCTTTCTGTCTACTAGCATTATATTTTTTCATGTTTGTTTCAAAAGGCCAGACTTTCTGTTAGTGAGTTTGATTGTTTTCTTTGGCTGCCTGAATGTAGTTGCTTAGCTTCTGTACCCAGGTCTCTTTCTTTTTGTTACCTAACCACTGCCACATATGTCTTGCATTCCATTTTATTTGTTCTCAAAAGTCATATTTTCTTTTATAGGTTATTTGTGTATGTGTTATGTGTATATTTTCATGTGGGAGTATGTACATGCATGGTGTGTGTATGTGTGTGTACATGTGTCCATGTTGGCCAGAGGACAATATTTCGTTTCTTTTTTGATCTTTGTCCATCTTGTTTTTTGAGAATGTATACCTTAGACCTTAGACCTTAGACCTTAGACCTTATGCCTTGGAGCGGACAGCTCAGCTAACTTCGCTGGCATGGAGGCTCCGTGGCTCTGCCTGTGTGTGCTCATAGTGCTGCAGGTCCAGGCACCTAAGAGTGCACATGAATGCCACTGGAGCTTGGGGACTGGAACTCGCTCCTTACTCTTGCCCACACTTGCCTTATAAACCAAGCCTTCTCTCCAGTTCCTGTCCTTTGCTTTTGTTAAAAACTGGAATTTTTTTCCCATACAATATATTCTGAGCAGGGTGTCTTCTGCTACTCAGCTCTTTCTAGATCCTTTTCTGTCACTGCTCCAGAGGGGGTGGGACCTGGGGTAATGGAACTGATAAATAAATGAGGTAGACAACAGTTTCATGCAATAGCTAATATTATTCACAGCCAGAAAATTTATACTGTGATGGTTAAGAATGGTCACAGGAGTCACGTTCTCATAAGTTCAAGTTGTATACAACCATAATGACAATCCAGTTGTGGCACAAATGTTTTTCCATAGAGGTATATAAAGGTTAATTTAAACTTAAATGTTTAAAAACAAGAGCAAACCATAATGGGCAATCTGAAGTATGCTTACTTCTGTCTGCTACACATGGGAGGAGCAGGAAAACACAAAGTACAATTCTGTTTTTTGAAGAAACTAAGTTCACAAGACTCATTTTCTTAGAGTGTGTGCGCAAGCACTCCCTTCCTGGCGTGTATTCTGACACTTCTCACTTCCCTATCTACCCAGCTCTGCCCCTTATTCTCCTTTTAGAAACCAACTAAACAAACAAACAAACCAGAATTTAAAAGAAAACCTAACACACACACACACACACACACACACACACACACACACACCATAAAAACACATAATTAGAAGCCGTAATATACAAGCAAAATACCACTGTGACAAAAGATACCCAAACAAAGCAATGTGAGACAAAGGTCTACAAATATACCATTGAGTTTATTTTGCATTGGCCACCTCCTCCTGGGCATGGAACCTACCCTTATGTGATTAATATACCTAGTAAGACTCCATTGGAGAAAACTAGTTTTCTTTTGTAAGTAAATGTCAGTTGCAGGTAGCTTCTTGGTTAGGGATGAGAGCTTGTGTCTAATTTTCCTCTCAACACGGGGAAACTTTCTGGCTTGAGCCCGTGCAGGCCCTGTGCATGCTCCCACTGTCCCCGAGATTTCATAAGTATTTCAGTCCTGTTGTTTCTCCAAGATACTGTTTCCCTGGTGTCATATACACAAACAAACAAACAAACAAACAAACAAACAAACCAGAATTTAAAAGAAAATCAGAAAATGTTTGTAATTCCCCTTTTAATTATTTTAGTAGTGTTTTTTAATGTCTACCATTTTATTTGCATTATTTTTTTCATGATAATCTTCAATTTTAATGTCTTTCTATATATTTCCTCTATTTTATCAGAAATGTTTTTAATGTAAATCTTTGATTTTATTACAAATGTTTCTAATCCCACCTTCAAATAATTTAGAGTTTTTTTTTTTTTTTTCTCATGGTTCATGATAGTTTGATTATTTTTCCTTTTATTGAAAGTATCTTTATTTTCTCACATAATATACCCTGGTTACTATTTTTTTTTTTTAATTTTTATTTTCTATGTTCTATGTTTACATTCAAAAGGCTTTCCCCTTTCCCAGTTCCCACCCACCATAGTTCCCATAGTTCCTCTCCCCCCCAACTGTTCCCCAATCATTCCCCCTCCCCCCTCGGTTTCTTTACTAAACTGGATGCAATCTTTACAGGCCCAGGGTCCTCTCCTTTCTTCTTCTTGGGAATCATTTGACTTGCTATTTGTGTCTTGAGTATTTAGTGCTTCTGGGCTCATTAATATCCACTTATCAGTGATTGCATTTCATGTGCATTCTTTTGTGATTGGGTTAATTCACTCAGGATGATATTTTCCAGGTCTAACCATTTACCTACAAATTGCATGAATTCATTATTTTTAATTGCTGAGTAGTATTCCATTGTATAGATATACCACATTTTCTGTATCCATTCCTCCTTTGAGGGATATTTGGGCTCCATCCAATTTCTGGCTATTATAAACAAGGCTGCTATAAACATAGTGGAGCATGTGTCCTTATTGCATGCAGGGGAATCCTCTGGGTATATGCCCAGGAGTGGTATGCCAGGGTCCTCTGGAAGTGACATGCCCAATTTTCTGAGGAACCGCCAAACTGATTTCCAGAGTGGTTTTACCATTTTGCAATCCCACCAACAGTGGAGGAGTGTTCCTCTTTCTCCACATCCTCGCCAGCACTTGTTGTCTCTTGAGTTTTTAATCTTAGCCATTCTGACTGGTGTGAGGTGGAATCTCAGGGTTGTTTTGATTTGCATTTCCCTGATGACTAATGATGTTGAACATCTTTTAAGGTGTTTCTCGGCCATCCGAATTTCTTCTGGTGAAAATTCTTTGTTTAGCTCTGTGCCCCATTTTTTGATAGGGTTATTTGTTTCTTTGCGGTCTAACTTCTTGAGTTCTTTGTATATATTGGATATTAGCCCTCTGTCGGATGTGGAGTTGGTGAAGATCTTTTCCCACTTTGTTGGTTGCCGTTTTGTCCTTCTGACAGTGTCCTTTGCTTTGCAGAAACTTTGTAATTTTATGAGGTCCCATTTGTCGATTCTTGATCTTAGAGCATAAGCTGTTGGTGTTCTGTTCAGGAACTTTTCCCCTGTGCCCAAGTCCTCCAGGGTCTTCCCAAGTTTCTTTTCTAGTAGTTTCAGTGTGTCTGGTTTTATGTGGAGGTCCTTGATCCACTTGGAGTTGATCTTAGTGCAAAGAGATAAGAGTGGGTCAATTCGCATTCTTCTGCATGTTGACCTCCAGTTGAACCAGCACCATTTGTTGAAAAGGCTATGTTTATTCCACCGGATGGTTGTGGCTCCTTTATCAAAGATCAAGTGACCATAAGTCTGTGGGTTAATTTCTGGGTCTTCAATCCTGTTCCATTGATCTGCTTGCCTGTTGCTATACCAATACCATGCAGTTTTTAACACAATTGCTCTGTAGTACTGCTTGAGGTCAGGGATATTGATTCCCCCAGAAGTCCTTTTATTGTTGAGAATAGTTTTTGCTATCCTGGGTTTTTTGTTGCTCCAGATGAATTTGAGAATCGCTCTTTCTAGATCTATGAAGAATTGAGTTGGGATTTTGATGGGGATCGCGTTGAATCTGTATATTGCTTTTGGCAAGATGGCCATTTTTACTATATTGATTCTGCCAATCCAGGAGCAAGAGATATTTTTCCATCTTCTGAGGTCTTCTTCAATTTCTTTCTTCAAGGACTTGAAGTTCCTGTTGTACAGATCTTTCGCTTGTTTGGTTAGAGTTATGCCAAGGTACTTTATGTTGTTTGTGGCTATTGTGAAGGGTGTTATTTCCCTAATTTCTTTCTCAGCCTGCTTGTCCTTTGAGTACAGGAAGGCCACTGACTTGCTTGAGTTAATTTTATAACCTGCCACTTTGCTGAAGCTGTTTATCAGCTGTAGAAGTTCTCTGGTGGAGTTTTTTGGGTCGCTTAGGTAAACTATCATATCATCTGCAAATAATGATAGTTTCACTTCTTCCTTTCCAATTTGTATCCCTTTGACTTCCTTATGTTGTCTAATTGCTCTTGCTAGAACTTCAAGTACTATATTGAAAAGATATGGAGAGAGAGGGCAGCCTTGTCTAGTCCCTGATTTTAGTGGGAATGCTTCAAGTTTCTCTCCATTTATTTTGATGTTGGCTACTGGTTTGCTGTAGATTGCTTTTACTATATTTAGGTATGGGCCTTGAATTCCTGCTCTTTCCAAGACTTTTAGCATGAAAGGATGCTGAATTTTGTCGAATGCTTTTTCAGCATCTAATGAGATGACCATGTGGTTTTTTTCTTTCAGTTTGTTTATGTAGTGGATTACATTGATGGATTTCCGTATATTGAACCATCCCTGCATCCCTGGGATGAAGCCTACTTGATCATGGTGGATGATCGTTTTAATGTGCTCTTGGATTCGGTTAGCAAGAATTTTATTTAGTATTTTTGCATCTATATTCATAAGAGAAATTGGCCTGTAGTTCTCTTTCTTTGTTGGATCTTTTTGTGGTTTAGGTATTAGCGTAATTGTGGCTTCGAAGAATGAGTTGGGCAGTGTCCCTTCTGTCTCTATTTTGTGGAATAGTTTGAAAAGTATTGGTGTTAAGTCTTCTTTGAAGGTCTGGTAGAATTCTGCACTAAAACCATCTGGTCCCGTACTTTTTTTGGTTGGGAGGCTTTCTATAACCCCTTCTATTTCTTTAGGGGTTATGGGACTATTTAGCTGATCTACTTGATGCTGATTTAGTTTTGGTATTTGATATCTGTCTAGGAAATTGTCCATTTCCTCCAGATTCTCCAGTTGTTTTGAGTATAGACCTTTGTAGTAGGATCTGATGATCTTTTGAATTTCCTCAGTTTCTGTTGTTATGTCTCCCTTTTCATTTCTAATTTTGTTAATTTGTATACTGTCTCTGTGTCCTTTGGTTAGTCTGGCTAAGGGTTTATCTATCTTGTTGATTTTCTCAAAGAACCAGCTCCTGGTCTTGTTGATTCTTTGTATGGTTCTCTTTGTTTCTATTTGATTGATTTCAGCCCTGAGTTTGATGATTTCTTGTCTTCTACTCCTCCTGGGTGAATTAACTTGTTTTTCTTCCAGGGCCTTAAGGTGTGCCATTAAGTTGCTAGTGTATGCTCTCTCCAGTTTCTTTTTGGATGCACTTAGAGCTATGAGTTTTCCTCTTAGCACTGCTTTCATTGTGTCCCATAGATTTGGGTAGGTTGTACCTTCATTTTCATTGAATTCTAAAAAGTCTTTGATTTCTTTTTTTATTTCTTCCTTGACCGAGGTGTCATTGAGTAGAGTATTGTTCAATTTCCATGTGTATGTGGGCTTTCTGTTGTTTTTGTTGTTATTGAAGACCACTCTTACTCCCTGGTGATCTGATAGGAGGCATGGGATTAGCTCGATCTTCTTGTATTTGTTGACATCTGTCTTGTGACCAATTATATGGTCTATTTTGGAGAAGGTACCATGTGGAGCTGAGAAAAAGGTATATTCTTTAGCTTTAGGATGAAATGTTCTATATATATCTGTTAAATCCAGTTGGTCCAGAGTTTCAATTAGTTTCACTGTGTCCCTGTTTAGTTTCTGCTTTCCTGATCTGTCCATTGAGGAGAGTGGAGTGTTGAAGTCACCCACAATTATTGTGTTAGGTGTAATGTGTGCTTTAAGCTTTAGTAAGGTTTCTTTTACGAATGAGGGTGCCCTTGCATTTGGAGCATAGATGTTCAATATTGAGAGCTCTTCTTGGTGGATTTTCCCTTTGGCCAGCAAGAAGTGACCTTCTGAGTCTCTTTTGATGATTTTAGGTTGGAAGTCAATTTTATCTGATATTAGAATGGCTACTCCAGCTTGTTTCCTGGGACCATTTGCTTGTAAAATTGTCTTCCAGCCTTTTACTCTAAGGCAGTGTTTGTCTTTAACACTGAGATGGGTTTCCTGTATGCAGCAAAATGTAGGGTCCTGTTTCCGTATCCAGTCTGTTAATCTATGTCTTTTTATTGGGGAATTGAGTCCATTGATGTTAAGAGATATTAAGGAATAGTAATTATTTCCTCCAGACATTTTTGAAATTATATTTATTTATTTTATTTATTTTTTTAATATTCGAGAGGTTACCTTCTTTTAGGTTTGATGAGAGGAGGTTTCTATCTTGTTTCTTCCCGGGTGTAGTTTCCGTCCTTGTCTTGGTGTTTTCCCCCTATTATCCTTTGTAGGGCTGGATTTGTGGAAAGATATCGTGCAAATTTGGTTTTGTCATGGAATACCTTGATGTCTCCATCTATGGCGATTGAGAGCTTTGCTGGGTAAAGTAGTTTTGCCTGGAGTTTGTGTTCTCTTAGAGTTTTTATATCTACCATTTTATATGTAAAAATTTCCATGAGTCAATTTTCACATGTTTGTCTATATATTTCTTGAATTTTACCAGAAATATTTTCCATGTAAATCTTCAATTTTATCTGAAAATGTTTATAATTCCACCTTCAATCATCTTAGAATTATCTTTATACCTATCATCTTATCTGTATAATTTCCATGATAATCTTTAATTTTAGCATGTTTTTAATATATTCCTTCAATTTTATCAGAAATATTTTCCATGTAATTATTCAAGTTTATCAGAAAATGTTTATAATTCCACTTTCAATCAACTTAGGAATACCTTTATGCCTACCATTATTATATCTCTATAAAATTTTCCATGATAATCTTAAATGTTAACATGTTTCTTCAATTTTAACAATTAATGTTTTTCTACATTTTTCTACAATTTTATCAGAAATATTTTCCACATAAATCTTCAATTCTATCATAAAATATCTTTACTTCCTTTTAATAAAAGAACATGCTTTTCAAAAAAGAAAGAAAGAAAGAAAGAAAGAAAAAGAAAAAAGTCATTTAAAATTAGTTCCCTGAGAGTTTCATATGAGTTTTGATCATATTTACCTTGCCTCTCCATTAAGGGCAGTTCGTGCAGTTTAGATATTCTTAGATGTGGGGCCTTCTCTGGAAGCTGGCTGCTTTATCAGGAACTACGCCCTTGAGGAACACCGGCTCTTCTTCTCCCAGCAACTAACATGCTCCATACTGGAGAGAGAGAGAGCCGCTGTGGAACTCCATTTCTGTGTGAATCCCAGCTTGTGTTGTGTCTTGTCCACTCTTGAACCACTTACTTCACAAACTACAGTTTTTTCTTTTTTTCTCTTTATAGCAAGAAGATGCCCTAATATCAGCTCTTCAGAAATCCATTATTTTGCAATGTGATAAATGTTCATGTATGTACCATCCCTAACTAGAGTATAATAAAATTTACATGTTTGTTTACGTCATTTCATTCATTCAACTTCTCTAATTTATCTTAATTCCTTTTCTTTTTATATTGTTTCCCAATCCATGTGCTTCTGAAAGGCATAATTATCTCATTTTTATAAAAAAGAAATACTTTTGTACTTCACCTATATTGTTTTGGGATGTTGTAGTTCATTCAACTGATGAATAATATATTTCTTAAGGTTATAGCACATTTGCTCACCTGTTCACTGATGGTTGTTTGAATTGATTCTACATTTTTGCTATTATGAAAGTGCTACAAATATTTTTTAATATGTCTCCATGAATACATTTATAAGAATTTTTCTTGGATATGTTCCACTCACATGTTCAACTATAGGTTGTGATGCTAAAGTGTTTTCCAACTAGGCTTTTAGACAATGATAATTCAGTGTGCATCTTCATACTAAACCTTAATGAAAACACTGGCTGACCTAAAACAGAGCTTCTGCTGTGAGGGATGCTTGTCAGTGTCAGTAGGATATTGATTCTGCACATAACAATAGGATAAATGAGCTTTAAATGATTTTGCCTATACCACAATTTTTCTGTTGTGATAGCATATAGTAACTAATTATTAGTGAAAATGTACTTTAAGATGATATTTTCATACATGTGTATAATGTATTTTAACTTGTTTTTGCTCATCCTCCTATTTCTGATGACCATCTAATTCTTCACAGCTCTTCTCATTTCTATTTGTCATTCAGGGTGGATGTGACCCTTGCACTTTATTAGGGTTTTTTAATAGGATCCTAAGTCAGGGATTACTTATAAGAATATGGACTCCTTTACTAGCTGTTACACTAAACTGAAGAACAACAAATCTTCCCCTTTTCAGTGATTATAAGCTGACTGTACCACTCTGTGAAGTCTGAAGTCTCAGGCTAGCATCCTCACACCAATGAATCTCCTGCCCACCCTCCCAACACCCACAGGACAATGCTACCAAGTCCACTCTGGTTCGGGTCTTGTGAGCATTCTGCTGTGACTTCAGCAGAGCACCAGTGCTTCGGTGGCTTCTACTCTCCCTTCTGCCTCTGAGGTGTTCCTCCCCTGAGCCTTACGGTGGAATGGTACAGATTGATGTCGGGACTGTGGTTATGGTGAGCATTCCACAATCCAGTTTTCATCCGTGAGTTTCATCACTCATTACCTGTGAGTCTCTGTGGTTGCTGCTACCCACTGTAATAAGGAGCTTTTTCTCTGATCAAAGCTTATGTCAGCATTAATCTTTGGGCATAAAAATAATCATTTAGCCGGCAATGTGTTGCGCACATTATATCCATTTAGTCAAAGAACAGCAGTAGCTTTCCCACTGTGGTCTGTGACCTTCCCAGACATAAATTTTTGACCAAGCTAACAGTTTTAGACATGGGTTCCTTCCTGTAAGGTGGGTCAAAAATCAAACATGAGAGCTGTTGGTTACCCTTATTACTGACTTGCTGCCTTTGCTCCAGTAGCTATATCTTGCATAACTGGATCAGTAGTGTGGCACACAGAGTCTGTAGCTGGATACGATTTTTATGGCAGTTCCCCCCCAGCAGTCTGCCCTGCACCTTTCTGGCAGAATGTGAGCTAGTCCTCATGGAGGCTGTTACCCATCTCTTAGTTGCAGTTTGTTTCTGTGTCCTGCTACCAAACCACACGCCACCTTCAGCAATAGGACCTTGTGATGCAGTCCTAGTGGGCAGCCAGGTGCTGGGGGTGGGGGCTCTCTTACTACCTGCTTGCAGTTAGCCTGCCTGGTCCAGGGGTTTTTATTGAATTACCCATGGCTTCTGAAGGTGTCTGTCTATCAACCATCATATAAAGCACTGCCATTCAAGTTTTAATTTTTTTTGAGTATGGCTTAAACAGTTGTATCATATTCGTGATTAAGCCTCCTTATTGCTGAATGTTGCCTGAGGAGACTCGTGTTGTCTGTGGTATTAAGAAATTAAAATTTCTGTGCCCTTAATGTTGATGCTTGGCGATTATTTTGTTTATTTCCAATTAATTAGTTACTACAACTCTCCCTCCCCAATGTCTATCAGGAAAATAATTCCTTTTTTACTTTTATATCAAAAAACAATGAATTCTAAATCTCTAAACTTCATTTCCATATTTAAATTGTTGCTTTTTCTTCCTGGCTGTTACACATGAAGTTGCTTTAGCAATCGTTTCTTTTCTTTGAATCTTTATTCTTAAAACATGTAAAGACTTGATGACGTTGTGGTTGTTGTAAGTATCCACTTTCAGCAATGAGATACAAGTAAGTCAGTCAGTAAGGTTTTCAGTCTCCACAGCCCGACAGCATTGTTTAGAAGTGCAGGGAGTCTTGTTAACCAATCAGCTAGACATCTTTCTCTCTCTCTTCTTACAGATGGTTCTGATGTTTGAGGTGTCTCTTAGCATCTGTTTAAAATTCTCAAATTGCGTCCATCAATTTTTTTTAATCCTATTGGTGGTTACATTTGATTACACATTTATAGACATTTGAGGTTTGATATTAGGAAATAGCTTTATGTCTTATACTTATTTGATACTAACATGAATTATATTGCAAATATAATTGAGGAGAAAAATACATAGAAATGGTCAAATATGATTATGGTGTTTAAAGGAGTAGAGCAAAACTTCACTTTGTGTGTGTTGGTAAAATCTTGCATATAAAGCAAACTTCTGTTTTGTCATTATTTACACTATGCTTCTCAGTGGTTTGGTATTAGAGTAATACTCTCTGACCACCTCCCTATCATTTAATTAAAGTGTATAGAAAACTGTATTTAATTAAAATCAAATGCTTTGGATTTGGTGATTTTTAAATGTAGCTAATAAAACTTGACTTATCCTAGAAGAACAAGAATATGTAACACACTTAGAATATAGTCTGAAAATAAACAGTAATTTATTATTGACAAATTATTATTTTTTAGGTTTAGATTTTTCTTTTTTTAAATTAATTAATTATATTTTATTCCCCTACATGTCCACCCTCCAACTGTTCTACATCCCACACCTCTTCCCCAACACCATGTCTCCGTGTGAATGTTCCCACACCCCCTCCCCACCTGACCTCTAAACTCCCTGGGGCCTCCAGTCTCTTGAGGGCTAGGTGCATCATATCTGAAGGAACACAGACTCAGCAGTCCTCTATTGTATGTGTGTTGGGGGGACCAATTTTTAATATTAATTAATACTTAATATAAAACAATATTATACTAGTATAATATATTATATAATATATTATAAAATTTTAACTAATAAACACCAATATTAATATAACCAATATAATTGATATTATAATTAATATTACTAATTTAAAATTATATTAATATCAGGATAATTTATTATTAATAAGCACTTGTCTTAGTTAATATCTTGATGATGATGTCATCTTATAGTCTCAAGATTTTACTCTAAAAAGATTATCTGATATCTACACCTAGGTTCTTCAGAAGATACCAACTTTTTAGTACTAAACTGCCAAATTGTTTTCCTGAAAGTCTAATTTAAATAAATTGTTATCATAAATAGTTTGCTTTCCATCGTTGAGTTGACATTGATTACTTCCTTTTGTGCTATTTTTAATTTTATTGATTGTTACAATAAGTTCTAAAAGTGTTTTAAAGAATGTACTCATCTGTGTTATTTCACTGTAGCTGCTATAGAAAAGTACTGCCAACTGGTGGCCTAGCAACAGGACTTCTGGAGGCTTTAAACCCAAGCCTAAGGTTCACCACCTGAGGCTCTTCCTTGTTCTTTAGCTGTGAGATTGCCTACTGTGCCTTTCTGTAGTCCACGTGGACGAAAACTTGTTCTGTGTACCTCTCTGTAGTAAGCATGCTAGTCCCTGGCCAGGGCCTGTCTACAGTATGCTTTAACCACTTTCCTCTTTTCAAGCTCTATCTCCAGATACAGATGCACTTTTAGACCAAAGTCAGGCTTCAAGTTTCATAGCTTTGCATGGACATAAGTCAGATCATGTATCATTTAATTGCCAATCAAGGATAAGTCAATACATTTTCTTCTTTTTTGACTACTTATTTTATTATTAACATTTTATATTAGTATACAAAGTAATAGGTTTTATAATGGCATTCTCATGCATATGTTATCATGCTTTGTTCTCATTTAATCCTCCCCACCACAGCCCTTTCTCCTGCCTCGTCTATTTCTCTTCCTTTCTCTCATTATTCCAAACTTTTCCTTTCTTGTTACATGTGTTTCATGATCATCAAAATTTCTCAAATCTCTTAAGATTTCTTTCTCTCTTTTCATGATCACGTTTCTAGGTTTATGATCCATACAAAGTCATATATGAATAAATATTCATAAGAATAATTTTAATCTAAATTCTACTTATGAGAGAAAACACTAAATAACTATCTGATTCTACCCAAACTTCTTTTTTTAATTTTCTATATTCTTTGTTTATATTCTGAATGCTTTCCCCTTTCCAGATTCCCCCCTCACCGTATGTCCCATAAGTCTTCTTCCCTCTGCCCATTCCCCAGTCACCCCCTCCCATTTCTCTGTTCTGGTAATCCCCTACAATACTGGATCAAGTCTTTTCAGGACCAGGGCCCTTTCCTTCCTTGTTCTTGGGAATCATAATTTGCTAATTGTGTCTTGAGTGTTCAGAGCTTCTGGGCGAATTAATATCCACTTATCAGTGATTGCATTTCATGTGTATTCTATTGTGATTGGGTTAGCTCACTTAGGGTGATATTTTCCAGTTCCAACCATTTGCCTAAAAATTTCATGAATTCATTGTTTTTAATAGCTGAGTAGTATTCCTTTGTATAAATATGCCACATTTACTGTATCCATTCCTCCATTGAGGGGCATCTGGGTTCTTTCCAGCTTCTGGCTATTATAAACAAGGTTGCTATGAACATAGTGGAGCATGTGTTCTTGTTGCCTGCAGGGGAATCCTCTGGGTATATGCCCAGGAGTGGTATGCCAGGGTCCTCTGGAAGTGTCATGCCCAGTTTTCTGAGGAACCACCAGACTGATTTCCATAGTGGTTGTACCATCTTGCATTCCCACCAGCAGTGGAGGAGTGTTCCTCTTTCTCCACATCCTCACCAACACTTGCTGTCTCCTGAGTTTTTAATCTTAGCCATTCTGACTGGTGTGAGGTGAAATCTCAGGGTTGTTTTAATTTGCATTTCCCTAATGACTAATGATGTTGAACATCTCTTAAGGTGTTTCTCAGCCACCTAAATTTCTTCAGGGGAAAATTCTTTGTTTATCTCTGTACTCCATTTTTTAATAGGGTTATTTGGTTCTCTGGGGTCTAACTTTTTGAGTTCTTTTTATATATTGGATATTATCCCTCTGTCAGATGTGGGGTTGGTGAAGATCTTTTCCCAATTAGTTGGTTGCTGTTTTGTCCTGCTGACAGTGTCCTTTGCCTTACAGAATCTTTGTAATTTTATGAGGTCCCATTTGTCAATTCTTGATCTTAGAGCATAAGCTATTGGTGTTCTGTTCAGGAACTTTCCCCCTGTACCCATGTCCTCAAGGGTCTTCCCCAGTTACTTTTCTGTTAGTTTCAGTGTGTCTGGTTTTATGTGGAGGTCCTTGATCCACTTAGAGTTGAGCTTAGTACAAGGAGATAAGAGTGGGTCAATTCACATTCTTCTGCATGCTGACCTCCAGTTGAACCTGCACCATTTGCTGAAAAGGCTATCTTTTTTCCACTGGGTGGTTGTAGCTCCTTTATCAAAGATCAAGTGACCATAATTCTGTGGGTTCATTTCCGGATCTTCAATTCTATTCCATTGATCTACTTGCCTGCCACTGTACCAATATCATGCAGTTTTTAACACAATTGCTCTGTAGTACTGCTTGAGGTCTGGGATATTGATTCCCCCAGAAGTTCTTTTATTGTTGAGAATAGTTTTAGCCATCCTGGGTTTTTTGTTATTACAGATGAATTTGAGAATTGCTCTTTCTAAATCTATGAAGAATTGATTTGGGATTTTGATGGAGATTGCATTGAATCTGTAGATTGCAATTTTGCAAGATGGCCATTTTCACTATATTGATCCTGCCAATCCAAGAGCAAGAAATATTTTTCCATCTTCTGAAGTCTTCTTTGATTTCTTTCTTCGTTGTTTTTCACTTTGAAAATAGAATTTATTTTTCATTGAAACAGTAAATGTTTTCAGTACTTTTAAAAAGAAACATGTATTTTCTTAGAATGTGTTTGCTTCATACTTTTCTTTCTTCTTTGTATATGGTTAGGTATAAAATTTTGAATCATAGTGATTTTCCTCAAATCTCTGTAAGGACTTAAATCAGTATTTCTTTATCTGAAGGTAAACTGTACCTAAAACAGTGTGCCTTTTTTTTTGTCTATAATACCTTTTCATGATGATAGGCAAACTGTCTTATTATACTTATTTTGTAGCTATGAGTTCTTTTATATAATCTTATGGCATGCTACAATCATTTGACTTATTTTACAGTTTCATAAAATAATATGAAAATTTATGATTGCTGTAATTAAAGTACTTATTTTGGCATGTTTATGATTTCCTTTTCTGAAAGACACCCTTTATCTGCCTTTGGATTCTTTTACTGCTTTTTCTACAGTTAAAAGCCTGATGCATTTTTATTATGCTTAGTACCTTCTAGTCCATAGTACTTTGAAAAAAAAAACAAGAAAAAAGAAAATATTCTGATCAATTTAGTTCTTTTTCTACCTCCATATGTTATTGAAGGGGTTAATAGATTTATTCCAGCTATCATCATTAAGTTGAACTATGAATCCAGATTTGGTTTATCACTGTTGGGACTTTATTTATTATTTAATTAAATATACATCTACTTTAATTGTGATCCTTTAATGTCTTTAAATATTTGTGTCTATTACATCTAGTATTTAGACCTTAAAAGTCTGTATATGTCCTTTTCCTTAGTTTATAGTTAACTGATCATAATGGTTTAAAATACTTGAGATGTACAGGGAAAATCACAAATGTATAAGTTTACTGTGGTGGTATTAAATGTTCTTCCTGGAACATTTATGTCTGCTTATCTACTTTACTTGGTTCAGATGTTTACTTTTGGGCATAGGGTTGTCCCTTTTATGTGAAGTGACCAATTTCTATCTTCTGCCCATCTATCTATCTATCTATCTATCTATCTATCTATTTTCTTTATCTATCTACCAACCTACCTATCTATTATCTATCCATTCATTGTATATTTGTCTATCAGGTTTTGCCCCCAAATACCATATTTTCTTTCTTATTCTTTCATAAATCTAGGTTCTGAATTTCATGTTATTCCAGCTTTGCTGCCCTTCTTATTGACTCGTAAAGGTATTAATTATGTCTCTTTAGCTTCTGCTATTCTGAAGTCTTATTATATTATCATATCTACCAGTCCGAGGAGGTTCCAGTTTCCTTTTATCTTTTATCCCTAGCCTGAGTTCCTGTCCTTCAGACTTCCATCAATTATGTGCAATGTTTCCTCACTAGGGTATTTGTACCAAATTGGTTACTGAAAGGACCTCTGAAGGGTCTTAGGGAACATAATCATACCATTGCATTTTCTAGCCTTAAATGATCCCTCCTTCCATAATCTTTCATAGCAGTAATGGTATCTGTACTTATTCAGTGCAAACCTTTATTAATGGTTTGTTTCGAGGAGTTATTCTAGCTGCATATTAATATTGCAAATGGACCTGACTATATCTGATAATCAAAAACAATTATTATAATTATTATTTAACCTTTACCCAGCACATTTAGGATCTAGGCAGACAGCACTTCTTCTGCCCTGCTGGTAGATAAGATCAGATCTTTTATTGATTACAAAAGGTCGAGGAGGAGGCATGTGAATGGACAGTGCAGTCTTGTAAGACACCTACTGTATTTGTTGTTTCTGTCTAGTTGTAATGAAGATGGTCCTTTACTCCGCTAGAAGGAGCAGCATTCACGTCTAGATTCTAGTAGACCATCTGTATGTCAGGTACTTGCAGTCCAAGCATCATGCTCTGTTATGGGTCTTATAGGACCCTGACTTTTGGATAGGTTTGCCTTATCTAAATACTTTATTTTAAATTCCCGCACTCATTTAACAGAATTCTGATTGTTTTTCAGCTCTGTTTCTCCTCTGCATTGAAAGAAAGGGGCCCTTTAATCAGGGTCAGAGAGACTTTGACTCTCATACTTGTGTTTTGTGAGTGATGGATTCTTTTAAATTTGTCATTTGATTTGTTTTTTAATGTATCTGTTTGGCATTCGGCATCTGTCGCCCAGTTCCAGTCTTTGTCATTACAGATCCTCACGTAGCCCTCAGACAGTGCAGCACACCTGCTTTTACAGAGTGCATGATTTCTTAGAGAAATGGTCTTGACAAAAAATTTTAGGCAGGTGTATTAACTATTTTTGTTGTTGTTGTGATAACATAATGATAACGTCTGTGAACAGCAACTTAAACTCCTTTCAATTAAGACAGGGCTTATTTTGGCTTCAGTGATACAGTGGCAGGAGGAGCCTGGGACATCTGAGCTTTCATCCATTTTGTTGGAGACAGCTATGAATGGTGATGCACACTTCTCTTTCTCCTCTTACAAGATTAGATTTTTGTTTGTTTTTTATTTCATTTTATTTTCTTAGGGTTAGTATGAGTCTTTTCACTTCAGTTAACCTAGTGTAGGCTAATCTACCTGTTTTTTCTAAAATGGTCTGAATAAGTGTATGTCATTGAGTAGTTTTATCATAAAAAATGATGGAAAACAGCGTTTTTGTGAAGAGTTTTGTTAAAGAACATTGACTTAGAAAAACTTATTGAGTGTGTACCACAATGCAAAGAACAAATTTTTAATATTTGGAAATTTGGCAATATCCTATGTAACAAGGTATTAATATTTTCTCATTTTTATTTAATTGAATTTTTTTGGGGTCTAAAAAATTGGGTCCAATCTTTTCAGGCCCAGGGTCCTCTCCTTTCTTCTTATTTTTATTTTTTTTATTTTTATTTTTTTAATTTTTATTTTCTATATTCTATGTCTACATTCCAAAGGCTTTCCCCTTTCCCAGTTTCCCCCACCATACGTCCCATAATTCCTCTCCCCCCCAACTATTCCCCAATCATTCCCCCTTTCTCCACGGTTTTTCTACAAAACTGGATCCAATCTTTACAGGCCCAGGGTCCTCTCCTTTCTTCTTCTTGGGAATCATTTGACTTGCTAATTGTGCCTTGAGTATTTAGGGCTTCTGGGCTCATTAATATCCACTTATCAGTGATTGCATTTCATGTGTATTCTTTTGTGATTGGGTTAACTCACTCAGGATGATATTTTCCAGGTCTAACCATTTACCTACAAATTGCATGAATTCATTATTTTTAATTGCTGAGTAGTATTCCATTGTATAAATATACCACATTTTCTGTATCCATTCCTCCTTTGAGGGATATTTGGACTCCTTCCAATTTCTGGCTATTATAAACAAGGCTGCTATAAACATAGTGGAGCATGTGTCTTTATTGTATGCAGGGGAATCCTCTGGGTATATGCCCAGGAGTGGTATGCCAGGGTCCTCTGGAAGTGACATGCCCAATTTTCTGAGGAACCGCCAAACTGATTTCCAGAGTGGTTTTACCATTTTGCAATCCCACCAACAGTGGAGGAGTGTTCCTCTTTCTCCACATCCTCGCCAGCACTTGTTGTCTCTCGAGTTTTTAATCTTAGCCATTCTGACTGGTGTGAGGTGGAATCTCAGGATTGTTTTGATTTGCATTTCCCTGATGACTAATGATGTTGAACATCTCTTAAGGTGTTTCTCAGCCATCCAAATTTCTTCTGGTGAAAATTCTTTGTTTAGCTCTGTACCCCATTTTTTGATAGGGTTATTTGGTTCTTTGGTGTCTAACTTCTTGAGTTCTTTGTATATATTGGATATTAGCCCTCTGTCGGATGTGGGGTTGGTGAAGATCTTTATCTTACAGTTGGAAATGACATTTTTAAAAATTTATTTAATTTATTTACATTTCAAATGTTATCTCCTTTCCTGGTTTCCCCACTGCAAACCCCCATCACATCCCACCTGTATCCTGCTTCTATGAGGGTGCTCCCCCACAGACCTCCCTGCCCCTGCCTTACCACTCCAGCATTCATTCCTTTATACTGGGGCATCAAGCTTTAACAGGACGAGGGCCTCCCTTCCCATTGATGGCAGATAAAGTCCCTTCAGCTCCTTCAGTCCTTCCTCTAACTCCTCCATTGGGGTCCCTGTGCTCAGTCCAAAGGTTGGCTGTGAGCCTCTACCTCAGTATTGGCCAGGCTCTGGCACAGCCTATCAGGAGGCAGCTGTATCAGGTTCCTGTCAGCAAGCACTCCTTGGCATCAGCAATAGTGTCTGCATATGGAATGGATTCCCAGGTAGGGCAAACTCTGGATGTCCTTTTCTTCAGTCTCTGCTCCACTCTTTGTCCCTGTATTTTATTTAGACAGGAACAATTCTAGGTTAAAATTTTGGAGACGGGTGGGTGGCCCCATCCCTCAGCCAGGGGACCATGTCTATCTACTGGAGGTGTTCTCTAAAGGTTTGATCTCCCCTTTCTTGGGTATTTGGGCTAAAGTCATCCCTGTGAGGTCCTGGGAGGCTCTTGCTTTCCTTGCCACTGGGACTTTCTGGTTGCTACCCCCAGTCCGCCATCGCCCATTGCTACACACCTCTGTTTAATTTTCTGACCCTCTATACATCTCCTCCATTTCCTCTCATATCTGATTCTTCCCTTCTTCCCCCTCCTTTCTCTTCCTCCCAAGTCCCTCCAACCCTCTACTTCTCTTGATGATTTTATTCCCTCTTCTAAGCAGGACTGAAGCATCTACTTTTTGGTCTTCCTTCCTCTTGAGCTTCATGTGGTCCGTGAGTTGTATGGTGTGTGTTCCACGCGCTAATATCCACTTATCAGTGAGTACATACCATGTGTGGTCTTTTCTGACTGAGTTACCTCATTTAGGATGGTATTTTCTAGATCCATCTAATGCCTGCGAATTTTATGAAGTCATTGCTTTTAATAGCTGAGTAATACTCCATTGTGTATATGTACTACATTTTCTGTATCTATTCCTCTGTTGAGGGACATCTGGGTTGTTTCCAATCTCTGGCTATTATAACTATGGCTGCTATGAACATAGTGTAGCATGTGTCCTTATTACATGTTGGAGCATCTTCTGGATATATACCCAGGAGTGGTATAGCTTGGTCCTCAGGTAGTACAAAGTCCAATTTTCTGAGGAACCGCCAAACTGATTTCCAGAGTAGTTGTATCAGCTTGCAATACCTCCAGCAGTGGAGGAGTGTTCCTCTTTCTCCACATCCTCACCAGTATCATCTGCTGTCACCTGAGTTTTTGATCTTAGCCATTCTGCCTAGTGTGAGGTGGAATCTCAGGGTTGTTTTGATTAGCATTTCCCTAATGACTAAGGATGTTGAACATTTCTTTATGTGCTTCTTGGCCATTCTGGTTTACTCAGTTGAGAATTCTTTGTTTATCTCTGTTCCTCATTTTCAGAAAGGGTTATTTGATTCTCTAGAGTCTAACTTCTTGAGTTCTTTGTATATATTGGATATTAGCACTCTATCATATGTAGGATTGGTAAAGATCTTTTCCCAATCTGGTGGTTGCCGTTTTGTTCTATTGACAATATCCTTTGCTTTACAATTGCTTTGCAATTTTATGAGGTCCCATTTGTTGATTCTTGATGTTAGAACATAAGCCATTGGTGTTCTGTTTAGAAAACTCCCCCCCTGTGCCCATGCGTTCGAGGCTTTTTCCCACTCTCTCTTCTGTTAGATTCAGTGTATCTAGCTTTATGTGGAGGTCCTTGATCCACTTGGATTTGAACTTTGTACAGGGAGATACAAATGGATAGATATGCATTCTTTTATGTGCCAGTTGAACCAGAACCATTTGTTGGAAATGCTGTCTTTTTTTCCACCACTTGATGGTTTTAACCCCTTGCTCAAAGATCAAGTGACCATAGGTGTGTAGGTTCATTTTTGGGTCTTCAGTTCTATTCCATTGATCTCCCTGCCCGTTACTGTACCAATACAATGTAGTTTTTATCACTATTGCTTTGTAGTACAGATTGAGATCAGGGATCCTGATTCCCCTAAGGAGTACTTTTATTGTTGAGAATTAGTTTTAGCTATCCTGGAGTTTTTTTGTTATTCCAAATGAATTTGAGAATTGCTCTTTCTAATTCTATGAAGAATTGGGTTGGAATTTTGATGGGTATTTCATTGAATCTGTATATTGCTTTTGGCAAGATGGCCATTTTTACTATATTAGTCCTGCCAATCCATGAGCATGGGAGGTCTTTCCATCTTCTGAGATCTTCTTCGATTTCTTTCTTCAGAGACTTGAAGTTCTTGTACACATCTTTCACTTGTTTAGTTAGAGCCACACCAAGATATTTTATATTGTTTGTGACTATTGTGAAGAGTGTCATTTCCCTAATTTCTTTCTCACCCTGTTTATCCTTTGATTATAGAAAGGCTACTGATTTGCTTGGGTTAATTTTATATCCAGCCACTTTGCTGAAGTTGTTTATCAGTTGTAGGAGTTCTCTAGTGAAATTTTTGGGGTCATTTAAGTATACTAATCATATCATCTGCAAATAGTGATATTTTGACTTCTTCCTTTCCCATTTGTTTCCCTTTGACCCTGTTTTGTTGTCCAATTGCTCTAGTTAGAACTTCAAGTACTATATTGGATAGATAGGGAGAGAGCAGGCAGCCTTAGTCTTTGATTTTATTGGGATTGCTTCAAGTTTCTCTCCATTTAGTTTGATGCTGGCTACTAATTTGCTATATATTGCTTTTACTATGTTTAGTTATGGGCCTTGAATTCATGATCTTTCCAAGACTTTTAACATGAAGGGGTTTTGAATTTTGTCAAATGCATTTTCAGCATGTAATTAATTAATCATGTGGTTTTTTTTCTTTGAGTCTGTTTATGTAGTAGATTATGATCATTGATTTCCATATATTCAACCATTCCTGCCTACTTGATTGTGGTGAATGATCATTTTGGTGTGTTCTTGGATTCAGATTGTGAGAGAATTTTATTGAGTATTTTTGCATCAATATTCATAAAGGAAGTTGGTCTGAAATTTTCTTTCTCTGTTGGGTCTTTGTGTGGTTTGGTATCAGCTTAACTGTGGCCTCAAAAAACTAATTGAGTATTATTCCTTCTGTTTCTATTTTGTAAAATAGTTTGAAGAGTATTGGTATTAGGTCTTCTTTGAAGGTCTGATAGAATTCTGCACTAAACGATCTGGTCCTGGGTTTTTTGTTTTTTGTTTTTTTTGTTTTTTGGTTGGGAGACTTTTAATGACTTCTTTTATTTCTTTAGGGGTTGTGGGACTGTTTAGATCCTGATTTAATTTTGGTATTTGGTATCTGTCCAGAAAATTGTCCATTTCAACCAGATTTTCCAGTTTTGTTGAATATAGGCTTTTGTAGTATGATCTGATGATTTTTAAAATGTCATCAGTTTCTGTTGTTATGTCTCCCTTTTCATTTCTGATTTTGTTAATTTGGATATTGTCTTTGTGCCCCCTGGTTAGTCTAGCTGAGGTTTTATCTATCTTGTTGATTTTCTCAAAGAACCAGCTCATAATTTTGTAGATTCTTTGTATAGTTCTATTTGTTTCTATGTGGTTGATTTCAGCCCCGAGTTTGATTATTTCTTGTTATCTACTCCCCTTGGGTGAATTTCCTTCCTTCCTTCCTTCCTTCCTTCCTTCCTTCCTTCCTTCCTTTTTTCCTTCCTTCCTTCCTTTCTTTCTTTCTTTCTTTCTTTCTTTCTTTCTTTCTTTCTTTCTCTCTTTTGTTCTAGAGCTTTTAGGTGTGTTATTAAAGCTGCTAGTGAATGTTCTCTCTAGTTTCTTTTTAGAGGCACTCAGAACTATGAGTTTTCTTCTTAGTACTGGTTTCATTTTATTCCATAAGATTGGGTGTGTTGTGCCTTCATTTTGATTCAATTCTAAAAGGTCATTAATTTCTTCCTTTATTTCTTCTATGACCAAGTTTTCATTGAGTAGTGTTGTCCAGCTTCCGTGTTTATGCGGGCTTTCAGTTGTTTTTGTTGTTTTTGAAGGCCAGCCTTAGTCCGTGATGATCCATACATGGTATTATTTCATTATTCTTTGTTTGCTGAAATTCGTTCTGTGATCAATTATATGGTCAATTTTGGAGAAGGTACCATGAGGTGCTAAGAAGAAGGTATATTCTTTTGCTTTAGGATGAAATGTCCTATATAGATAGCTGTTAAATCCATTTGGTTTATAAATTGTTAGTTTCACTGTGTCTCTGTTTAGTGTCTGTTTCCATGATCTGTCCATTGTTGAGAGTGTGGTGTTGAAGTATCCCACTATTACTGTGTGAGGTGCAATGTGTGCTTTGAGCTTTAGTAAACTTTTTTTTTTTTTAGGAATGTGAGTGCCCTTACATTTGGAGCATAGATGTTCAGAATTGAGAGTTCATCTTGGTAGATTTTTCTTTTGATGAGTATGAAGTGTCCTTCCTTATCTTTTTTGATAACTTTTGGTTGAAAGTTATTTTATTCAATATTAGAATTGCTATTCCAGCTTGTTCCTTGGGACCATTTTCCTGGAAATTGTTTTCCAGCCTTTTACTCTGAGGTAGTGTCTTTGATTCTAAGGTACATTTCCTGTATGGAGCAAAATTCTGGGTCCTGTTATGTATCCCATCTGTTATTCTATGTCTTTTTATTAGGGAATTGAGTCCATTGATATTAAGTGATATGAAAGAATAGTGATTGTTGCTTTCTGTTGTTTTGTTCTTAGAGGTGGAATTATGTTTGTGTGGCTATGTTCTTTTGGGTTTGTTGGAAGAAAATTACTTTCTTGCTTTTTCTAGGGTATAGTTTCCCTTCTTATGCTGGCATTTCCATCTATTATTATTTGTAGGCCAGTATTTGTGGAAAGATATTGTGTAAATTTGGTTTTGTAATGAAATATCTTGGTTTCTCCATCTATGTTAATTGAGTTTTGTTGGGTATAGTAGCCTGGGCTGGCATTCCTATTCTCGTAGGGTCTGTATGACATTTGTTCATGATCTTATAGCTTTCATAGTCTCTGGTTAGAGTTCTGGTGTAATTCTGATAGTTCTGCCTTTATATGTTACTTCACCTTTTCCCCTTACTTCTTTGTTTTGTGCATTTGGTGTTTTGACTATTATGTGATGGGAGGAATTTCTTTTTTGGTCCAGTCTATTTGGAGTTCTGTAGGCTTCTTGTTTGTTCATGGCTATCTCTTTTTTTTAGGTTAGGGAAGTTTTCTATAATTTTGTTGAAGATATTTACTGGGCCTTTAAGTTGGGAATCTTCATTTTCTTCTATACCTGTTATCCTTAGGTTTGATTTTCTTATTTTGTCCTGGATTTCCTGGATGTTTTGGGTTAGGAGCTTTTCACATTTTGCATTTTCTTTGACTGTAGCATCACTTTTTTCTATGGTTCTGAACCTGAGATTCTTTCTTCTATCTCTTGTATTCTGTTGGTGTTGCTTATGTCTCTGACTCCTGATCTCTTTCCTAGGTTTTCTATCTCCAGGTTTGTCTCCCTTTGTGATTTCTTGATTGTTTCTTTTTCCATTTTTAGATCCTGTTTTGCTCAATTCCTTCACCTGTTTTGTTGTTTTCCTGTAATTCCTTAAGGATTTTTTGTGTTTCCTCTTTTAAGTTCTTCTACCTGTTACCTGTGCTCTCTTGTATTTTTTTTATGTCCATCTTAATATTCTCTATCATCATCATGGGATGTGATTTTGTATCAGTCTTGCTTTACTCCTATCTTGGGGTATCCAGGGCTCACTGTGGTGGGAGAACTGGATTCTCATGATGCCAAGTAGCCTTGGTTTTTGTTGTTTATCTTCTTGCTCTTACCTCTTTCCATCAGGTTTTCTCTGCTGTTATCTGGTTTTTCTGTCTCTGACTGTTGATTGTCCCTCTTGTAACCCTGTGTTTCAGCACTCCTGGGAGATCAGTTCTCTCAGGGAGGAATTTGGGTATGGAAAACTGTGACAGAGTGTCAGCTCAGAAGGAAACTGGAAGTATTCTTTCTCTGATTATTCCTTGTTTCCCATGTCCTCATAGTACCAGGCTAGGAATTTGAGCAGAAATGGTGGTCTCGTCTATGCTCTCAGGTGCTCATCACTCCAGGCAGGACCCGGGTATGGAGAGCTGTGGCACAAGGTCAGCTCCTGATGCTGATGGAAACTGGGAGGATCCTGTCCCAGCGGAAAATGGCATTTTTGATTGGATGCTTTCTGTTCAAATGTAGTTACTTGATTTCATGTGACTACAGAACACAATGGAAAAATTTCCAAGATTCTTCCTAAATTTAACTTTAGAAAGGTGATTGAAATTGTATTATAAGTTTATGAACAGTATTTTAAGAAGCAGGTATTTATTTCTATTGATATGATCTGTCATCCCCTTGTTTTTGTCTACTCATCATCTAAGTCCTTGATGCTCAGTAGATTTCCTACTGCTGGTGTTCTGTTTGGAGTCCAGTTTCAGAGACTGCTAAGCACACTATCTGGGAAGAAGGATCATCTTCCCGTGGAGCTTCCAGTGCCTGTTTATTTCTCCAGTGAATGCCAACGACCAAACGCTCTGGTTTTGGTAAGGGATCAAGCAACTGAGGACATCCTAGTTTCTATTTAATGTGTTTTGGTTAATTCTTTTTCCATGACAATGGCTTTCTGCTTCTACTTTTTATCTTTATTTTTCCATAATGATTCTAGGGAGCAGGCTTAGGAAATAGGTTTGGAGTCTGGTAGGTATGTTATATATTTTTAATTTGGATGATTGAAATGTACTGGGAATGCTCTCATGGACATGATTATTTGAAACTATACTTGTAGCTATATTTATATCTTTATTTTCTTCTTTATTAATGTGGTCTCTACTACTGTGGAAGACACAGTCTATATGGTAAATTAAATATATATTTTCTATATATATGACTGTATGTTGTCTTTGGGGCTGATGTTAAGGTCCATCAGTTTGTTAGAATTTGTGAAATTTAGTTTTAAAGAGCTTCCTTAAACTTTCACCTGTTTATTCTTATATTCAAATATAATGGGGAAGGTGCTCATAGAACAACTTCTGATGCTCCTTAAGCTTCTTCATTCTAATTAGAAGATCAAAGGAGAAATGAGAAGTGACCCATTACAATCAAATACATTGCTAAAAGTTAGTTTTCTTCTTGGTATTTCATTAGAGGTAGAGAAGTTGGCTTCACAATGGCTATGAATTTTATTAGTATGTAATATATATTTTAAGCATTTGCCATTCATTTTATGTATTGTCAATCATTATTTAAAAGTTGCTAAATAACTGATAACTGAAATATTTATAATGTTAATAAAATATTAAAGATATAATAATGTTGTGGAAGTATTTCTTTAAGATAAGAACAGACTACACCTGAGAAAATTGTGTAATAGATTGCATCTTATGTAGTTCTAACCAAGGGCTTTCATATATGTTATTCAGTACTTGTCTTCATGTAAAAAGATGGTTTCAATATTTTACCATTGGTAGCTATGACCGGATTGTATTTATAAAGGTTTGTGTCTAGATATGTATGCATGTGTGTGAATAGACAGACACATACTAGAAACTTACAGTTATCACTAAAGGATACCAAATTATCAGTGCTGTGGAAATGGGATTTTACTTACGTTATAATTTTGTTTTTGTATATATTATTGCACTACACAGATACATAGAACATGAAAATATCATGACATTTAAAGGTAAATTTTATCTTGTATTTGGTCAGTTCAATGAATCCTTTGTTCCACACACAAAATTTGAGATTGCTATATTGTTGTCCTATAAAGTGATAGCAGAACCCTGGCAGATGCTATCCTCGACTCCAGTGTCTCTATTCTCCTTCCTTATTCTAAGATAGCATAGACATTAAAGACATTACTTGTCCCCTAAATATTATTTTAGAAAGAAGTGATTGGAATAGTAGGTCTATGGCTGCAAGTTCCAGCAAGGCTGAGCTGTGTCTCCTCTGAGGGGAATTAGCAAAGGCAGCATAGCAGAGTCTGTGGTAGGTACCAGATCAATAGACTCACAAGGCTCTAAGAGCTCATTTGAGCAATACATTCAAAAGGAGTTTCTTTTTGTTGAAAGTAGAATAAAATAATGTTAATTTGTAACTAAAATGTACAATTACAAGATGCATTCACAATATTAGCAATATGTTAAATAGAAAACTATAAAACTTTTATGTGGGTATTATAAAATAGAAGGACATGTTATGTCTGTTTTACTAAATTGATATTCACTTTAGACTGAGGAATTTGTTAAAAATCGGTTCAGATGTACAAGCAGAAGAGAGATGTGAGTAGAGGTGGAGCTGGAGTCATGTTAGTCTGACTGTGCCTGAAACAGTTTTATCTTTTGGACAGCTGAAGCACTGATTCTGCTCATGACTAATATGGCATATATCTAATGCTAATTATCTTAATTAATTATTTGATCTGCCATCTTTAAGTCATTGCTTGATATTATAATCTAATTTTCCTCACAAAGCTATCCAAAGTTTGTTCTTTCTTAGATATTCATATATAACTGGAGGCATTTAAGGACATTACATTAAACATTGATATTTTTTCCCTGCCAACTGTTTAAATTCCTTTCTTAAAGTTTAGTAATGAATGAGAGCAGATAGAGTGAAACTTAAGCTGTTATTCATGGAAATTTATGAATTATCAAAGTCTGAAGAAGAAATCTGTAAGTTATTTATTAAGTAAGTTTCTGCTTACGAGTGCATGCTGTGATCAGTGGAGGCTCTGAGGGTGGTAACTTGTCACTTTGAATTTTTCACTCCGTTATTTTCTTTTATATCTTTGTATATGCATGTGTGTACATACATGTGCATATTTATTGTGTGTCTGTGTATGTGTGTGTGTGTGTGTGTGTGTGTGTGTAGCTCCTACTCAATTGTTTTTATTTTTGTCATTAATGTTAAGCATTTTTTACCATTTGTTTTGTATTGTATCTTATATAGAATAGTGTTTAGAGAATAGCTTCAAAAATATTTAGCAATCTTTTCTATCATAGCCTCTTTCATAGTGTGCATGCACACTCACACAGACACACATGCTTACACACATACATACACACTCTCTCACACACACAAATCTAGTTTTTTCATATGAAAGAAAACATGCATCATTTTTTCTAAATCATTTATTTTGTATCAATTGAATATCTATAAAATTTTAAGAAAATATGTCTCTAATAATTTTAGGCTTATTAAATTTATGAATCTAGAGAAAGCTTCCTCGTCAGGGGGCAAGCACTGAACTAAGAAAAAATGAGAAGACCCCCACTCTGCAGCCTCGTTGACTCACATACTAAGTAGTGCACCTGCTAAGAGACACTAGAGCCTATACCACTGAGTTATTTGGGAGACAGTTTTGCTGGGGAGTTATTATAGGAAGCTTAGGAAACCCAGAGCAAGCAAATCTGGACTATTAATGTGTTTTGTCATAGGCATGGTCTTGCTGAGGATCCCAATCCTTGGGACAATTGGCAATGTCATTACCCATATTGCCCATGCTTAAGAGAAATGGCAAAGGCTTTGTTGGAAGTCTGAGGATGAGTTTGCACAACTGATCAGTGTGTACAAAGACTAGTAACTCCAGTTTTCTGACCTGAGACTGCTCTTCCACAGAGTCGCCTTCTGAGAGTAGCTAACCCCTCTCCTTGCGTTGTATGTAATAAAGAGATTGAAGCTCCAGGTTGTTGTGGTGCTGGTTAGAGAACCCTACCTGACTGATCCCATCTTCATCGAACAAGTAATCTGTCCTTTCCTCATTTCTTTACTACTTTTAGTCTGGGTTCTAGGACTCAATCCACACAGGACATGGAACACTACACATTGTCTTTATCCACAGTGATATATCTATATATCCATCTATCTATCTATCTATCTATCTATCTATCTATCTAATCTATCTATCTATCTGTCTATATGTCTATATGTAAATTTACACACATGTATATATGTATATATATTATATAATGTTATGTAAACTATATTATATAATAATGCATTAATATTACATTATATATTTTAATAATTTTGTACTAATTATATGTGATATATTATTAACATTATAATATTCAACCTATACTATATTATATATAATTGTTCACATATATGGGTATTGTTACCTAGTAAATTTTCAGTTTGGCTCAACAGCTTTCCCTGTCACCACTGTTGTTGTAGCCGTGCAGTAATTAATAATATGAATAATGCATATTGTTTTTTATTGTACTAATGAACTTATGGCAGGTACATTGTCTTCAAGCACTAATACCTGCTGTGAATTTATAATCTTCTAAGTTGACAATATGCACATTATCACATCTCACTAATGAAGAGACATGACTAACTTTAAGTAACAACTTGTTTACCAAATATAGTTATACATGGAACACAGTACACACATTTTTCTATGGAAGTTCTAGTTTCCTTTGTTTCAAGTCTTACTCAGTTTGTTCTTTCAGGAAACTGTGTGCCGTCATTTGTTTGTTTTTCTTTACCTTGTTTGTATCCGGTTCTATATACTTGACTTAAGGGCAGTCTTCCATTCTTTTCTCCTGCCTGACTTTACTGCTGTGCCTTCTCTTCCTCTGTGGAATAATTCAGTTCTCTCTCTTCGCCCTAGACTAGCTTCTCCCTGCTTTGGTCAGACAGCTGCATCTCACCTGTTGTCTTGCCTGCATGGGAAACATGGGAATTGTTTGACAAATTCCAGAAGCCTTATGCAGGGTTTGCTCCACTTTGACTTCTCTTGCCGCCCCTGAACGTGCTTCTGATATTTCCTTTTTGTTTTACTTGTTTTCTGTATTGGTGTTTTCTGCTACTGCACTTTTTTTTAAAATAGGGAAATAGAGCATAAATAATTTTAATTTGTGAAGTAATATAAGAGGGGTTTTTGTATAATTTAAAAATCTAGGAATAGATCCAGTTATATAATTAACTGGTAACTACTCTTAGGTTTTGTTTTTCATTTTTCTCGAGAGCCGGTGGAAATGCTAAGTGAGGCCTGGCCCCTCCCTTTGTTTGCCTGTGGTCATTACACTGAACATTGCTTCTTCTCACAGTGCCGTCTACCTCCAGCGTGTTCTGACTCCATGAGTGCACATAAGAGCTGTGAAGTACGCAATTCAAGTCAGAGTGTGTAGAGGAACAGGGGAGCAGTGACATTCATAGCAGCTCAGGAATGTTCAAGTTTCATTAAATTTAAACTTGGTTTTTCCCACCCCAAACTTAGCTATTTTGAAAAATTATCTTAACCCTATAGCTCTCAGTGACTGAGAAGAAGTCAGTCTTTCCCTGCAGAGGGACTGTCCTCCTGTTAAATGTCTGGTTGTCTCAGATAACCTGTGATCTAATGAAGTCTCAGGATAAATAACGAGGCTTTTGGCCAATTGTTACTCTCTTTCTCGGCTTTTGTTAGGCTGACCAATGTGTGCTCTGGCAAATCCTTGACAGTTAGAGCTTTAGAGAAAAAGGATCTGACTTGTAAGGTATGAGGATTTCCATGGTATTAACTTCACATAACTGATTTTAAGCTATTACTATGACATCACTAACCTAGGAGTTGAAAGTAGATACTCACGAGGGACTCTTGATTTCAGGAATCCTTGGATAAAAAGAGATAATGCTACACTATTCACTCTGATTCATCTAAGCTCACTCCAGCTTTGGTTTATTTTCTTTAGACAGCGTGCATGTGCCTTCTTTTTCTGACACATTTTGCCCAGGTTACTCACTTGACTTCCAATACCGGTGCTAGATGCCCTAGTTCCATCTTGTCCTCAGCCCTGTACTCAGCTTATGGAACATAGCTCACATAATAACATACTTGTGAACGAAAATCTCCCAAGGAATCTGGGTATATAACTAATATCATTATTTATAATGTCCATATTATCAAGTAACGTATCAACTTAGTACCTCTAATTATAATATGTTGATCAACCTTTTTATGTTTGCCTCAGCCTCTGCAGCCACCATTATAGTATCAGTTTCTGATATGAACTTAAAAAATTTCATCTTGTAGTACTCTGCTTTTGTAATGTTATCTTCTTACTCATTAATTTCTCTTCCAGTCTGAAGAATTCCCTCTAGCATATTGTATGTCTGGTAGAAATATATTCACTCAACTTTTTTGGCAGGTGGTGTGAGAATGTTTGTTGGATTTTTATAGTGTATGTTTGGTGCTGATAGTATTTTTTCCTTGCTGGCAGTTTTCCCATTTAAGGATATGAAACTCTTATGATTGGTCTATGGGATTTGTACAGAATGTTTCTGTGAGGTCAGTTGTGTAACACAGGATTTTGGTTTTGTCTTTTTCCCTTTCTGTCTTCAGCATTTTATTTTATCCTTCATCTTCAAGAGCATAATTATTGTATTTGATTATACTCATTTGACCCACTAGTGTCTTTTGACCTTTTGTCCATGGTTGTTTTTATTCTTTTCTGGGTTTAGGGAACATTTTAGTATTTTCTTCTAAAATAAACTTCCTATTGTTTCGATAGTCCAAGTTTTCCTTGGAACACTACAGACCATATATCTACTCTTTTAATGATGTTAAAAATCACTGTAAGCCTTCTTCATTCTTCTCCATTCTCCCCCTTCTGACTTTGTATTTTCTTTTTTTTTTTAATTTTTATTTTCTATATTCTATGTTTACATTCCAAAGGCTTTCCCCTTTCCCAGTTCCCCCCTCCCTGACTTTGTATTTTCAAATAGACTGTCTCTGAGCTCACCATGCCTTTCTTCTGTTTGATCTATTCTTATCAGGCTTTAAGTTTTACTTAGTTTGTTTTCTTAGCTTGAAGATTTCTGTTTGACTTAAAAATTATTGCTTAATTAACTTCCCCTTTTAGAGTATTGATTTTTTTCTGTGTTTACTTGGGGTGTGTTGAGTGTCCTTAAAATAGTTTAAAATCTTCATCTAGAGCTTGTCCTACTGGTTACTTTATGGACGGTTTCTGGCATATAGATTTTTTTAATTAAGTTATTCAAGTTAGCTTTTTAAAAGTTTTCGGCATTGATGGATGAAATTATAAAGACAGAGGTGTTTGTAATCTGTATTTGTTTATTGTGCCTATTAGTTCTAAGCAACCTGCTTATTTTTATGGAGTTGTACTAATTACAGCTTCCTCTTTAGCACTAGCAACATGCTTTATGTTTGACTGTGAGTGCTGTGTTGTCTCTGTTTTAGCATGAGAGGGCCACACAAGCCAAACTTTGTCCTGAACTCAAAGTCTCTGTTGTTTATTTTGAAATAGAGGTGTACTTAAAATGGATAGCATAACCCCGTGGCTTCTCCATATGTCTACAGTGGGCTCAGGTGCTTCGTGTACAGTGCCTAGCTTGTCAGGTGTATGGGCTTCAGCCAGTCTCCAGATAGAACTCAAACACAAGAGCCACACTCATGGCTACAGTGATGGCATACTGTATCATCTGTGGATCTTTTACCAAGACCAGCTCAGCAGTGAGGTAGATCTATGGGCAATAGAAATCTAGGTAACCTATTGTTAAGGAGAACGCATGGTCCTCAAATCCTGCCACCCACCACAGATGAGGCTGCCTAGAGTAGATGACCTACAGACTTGAACCATGTGCTGCTACTTGATATCAGGGCGGTAAGCACATGCTGCTGGGACAAGAGCTGTTAGGATCTGCTCAGTATTAGGTTTTACCAGTCTGTGCTGAGTTCTAGGGCAAAGTTCTGTGATTACTATACCTTGATACCTCTAGTGGATGGAGACTTGAGCTGTACTATGATGTCTTGTGTTGGAATATTGTTCTAGGGCCACCAAGAATTATGCTAAGATGGATTGAACCTAATTTATAGTTTCTAGTACTTGAATATTTTCAGGGTTGCACTCTGGTCTATAGAACAGCTGGTTGAATTACAGGCAGATATTTGAGACGGCTTGGTTCTGGGTATTACCATGGCAGGTGTCCTTTATAGTAATAACTGTGTTGCCTGAGTTTCGGGGATTTGTGGTAGAGACATTGCTTTAGCTATCAAAGCTGTTACATTTAGGTCCTGTCCGAGTGTTCTGGCTGTAGGACCCTCCAGAGTCCTGCAAGAGGGTCTCCAAAGTTCACTGAGGGTGTCAGTCTTGTGGTTTACATGCCTCTGTCTGAATTGATGTAGAGGTTGCATTTGAAAACTGTAGCCTTGGTATTGGAATATTTCTTTTTTCCTAGTGTTTTGTCTTACTTCTTTAGACTCAACAAGAGCCTCTAAGACAAAGTCAACTGTTACATTTAATGTCCTTCTTGGTGCTTGCACATTCTTGTTTCCTTATTTGAATTTGCGTATAGTGATGGATGCAGCTACTTGGCTGCCTTGCTGTCTCAGTGCTGCAGGATTAGCCTGTGGAGATCCTTGGTTCTACCATGACATTCCTGGTAGTATTAAGTCTAAAACTTGTACCTAATTCTTTCTTTCCTCCCTAAGCAGGAGGGCTCTCTCTCCAAGTTGGACTGTGTTGCTTCAAGTTGAAAGAGGGGTGATTTTTTGCAACTCTAGACTTCCTGATATTTATTATTTATTTCTTTATAATAACTTATTTTACATTCATTAGTGTTTTGCCTGCATGTATATCTGAAGATGACAGAGCCTTGGAACTGGAGTTATAAACAGTTGTGATATGTTAAAAGACATGTGGGTGCTGTAAATTAAGCCCCAGTCCTCTGGAAGAGCAGCTGGTGCTCTTGACCATTGAGCCATTTTTTTAGCCCCCAACTTCCTGCTTTCTCAAGTGTTCTTTACTTGATGCTCCAGGCCTTCAGTTGGTAGGGAGTCCACTTCTATACTCATGCACTTTCACAGGATAAAAGTTATATCACTAAAACAATGTCCCTAGCCTGTTCCATTCCATGCCTACCCTGCCTTTGGGGGTGAAAATGTGGGCACAAGTGGTGATTTCCTTTACTCATCCTTCCTACTGGCAAGATAGCACGATCTCTCCTGGTTTAGTCAGAGGTGAGTAGGAGTCAAAGGCAAAAATCAATCATTTCAGACCAATGTCTACATGGATCAACGTGCATATGATTGTCAGGAAACACACTTTTTATACTCACAAATCATTTAAAATTCCAGTTTATTTTTATGATAGAGATAATATTCAATATCAATTTATTTCTGTATTAACTTAGAATTTTGGTTGTTATTGACTAATGTGAACATTTAAAAAATTATTGCTGCTAGAGACACTTTGATTGTAATTTGTTTTACTTTTTCCTATCCTGAACTAGATAAGATTGATGTCATAATTTTCATATGAAATTCAGTATGAACTATGTGAGTTTGTGATTTTTTTTTAATCTTAGAAAATATTTCAGTGATAGCAAATGACCCATACTATAAAACTGCTTTAAGGAAAACTGGTTATAACATGTATTAGAATTGTCAAATGCTTATGTTTTACAAAGGAAAACAATTTCCATAGAAACTGAGTTAATTTTAAGATAGCCAGCAAGATAGCAATATATAGGATTAAAGGCTTCTATTGGAGTTTCAATGTTACTCAAGATTTTAATTACAAGTAGTAGAAAACATAGCTGGGAACAGCTTTAAAAATAAAGAGAATTTGTTTATCTCTAAACTCCAGAGGTGCATTCAGATTTAAGAGAATCCTGAATCTTAAATACTGGGACTCAAGATCAAATTCTTTTTCTGCCTTAAATTTTCTTTCTAGATGTTGAGTATCCCTAGGAAAGGCTCCTCCAAAACTCATGGCTTCCATTATCTCTGAAAGGTACACAATCCCTTAATTATGAAGCAGTGATAATGTGTCTCAGAACTATCCAACGAATGTAGGAAAGTCAATGTGACCACTGTGATGTTCATTGTAAACGTGGCACGGGCATGGGAGTTAGCTCTGATGCCTGTGCCTCAACCCTAGAACAAGGAAGCCATGCCACAGGCAGAGAAATGACTGACAGCCAAAACCACACATTTTTTTTTTGTTGCATTCAGAACACATTTTCTGTTTTTTTTTCACTCAAGATTAAGTAACCCAAAATTTAACTTAATAATTAGTTCTTACCTGACGTTTTTAGAGAACAGACATAAATTAAAGGTGAAGCAAGTGATTGATTTCAATCAGTTACTTTAAACTTGCTAAAGAAATGTTGCCTTAAAGTAATAAAACCATATAATTCCTTTTAATGACTTATGTTAAAAATCATGTCCACCTTCAAAAGACCATCCTGACCCCACTCTTTAACTTGGCTACTTATCCCCATGGCTTCAGACATGCTGTTTGGTTGATACTCTCTTTCATTGGAGTGTTTAGTAAAAGAATAGTGTATTTTAAATATTATCAGTCCATATAAAAATAGTTGTTGAAATTAACAGTCTTTTTTTACGAGGTTCAGAACTCCCAGTGTCTTTGATCTTTTTCTGGGTCATAATTTTATTTTGGTTTAGCAGTAGCAAATAGCATGCTGTATATCTTTCTTACTTTGGCTTTAATATGTTTTTGGCAGAAGGCATTAGTAGAAAAATGTAGGAAAATAACTGGCAAGAATTAAGAATTTTTTATTTATTAAAGAAAATTTTACTTTTCTTCCTTCCTTCCTTCCTTCCTTCCTTCCTTCCTTTCTTTCTTTCTTTCTTTCTTTCTTTCTTTCTTTCTTTCTTTCCTTCTTTCTTTCTTCCTTCCTTCCTTCCTTCCTTCCTTCCTTCCTTCCTTTTTCCTTCCTTCCTTCCTCCCTCCCTCCCTCTCTCTCTCTCTCTCTCTCTCTCTTTCTTTCTTTCTTTCTTTCCTCTTTGTTCTTACGTTCTTTGTTTATTTTTAAAGCAAAATTGTTAAAAAGAGGTATTTTATGGAAGTTTGTCTCTTCCTAGTTTTAGAAATGTCTGTAAATTTCCATCTCTAACTTAATGTTTTTGTAATGTAAATATGTAGATATTGTGCTATCTTTTTGAGAATGGTGCTGGAGAGAAAATGATTGCATCACAAGATATAGATGACTTTATACAAGTTTGAAGACAATCTTCAGGAGTCCAATTTGTACTGTATTCCTCATCATAAGGGGTTAAGGAAAAGACTTCCCTGTCTTCCAAAGAATACCTGACTGATGGAGATAGCTAAGGAGCAGGGCACGCATCTTCCGTATGAGCAGATATGAGGTCCCATTTTGTGTGAGAGAGTGAATGAATATTCTATTACCTGAAAGATAATGCTTTTAAAGTTGTCTTCCTTGAGCAAGACCAGAATATGCATAATGTAGAAATAATTGGTGTCAGTTTTCAGCCTTGTATACGGATATATGTATCAGTGTTTTGTGCATATCTCTGTTGGAAAGGAAATATTCAGGTATTATGTAAGTAGTATTCTTTACCCCAACTATTGGTATATCAATGGTTTCTAAATTAATTTTTGTAATTATTTAATTTTATGAACTTGTTCCCTTCCTGTTTCACTTTTTTAGATGCTGGGGTTTCAGGTGTGCCCCACTGCTCCCAGCTCTCCACATTTAAATAAAATATACTTCATTTATTTTTGGCTTGAGCTGGTACTGTTCCCAGTAATTCTCTATGGTTTACAATGAATTCTTTTAGGAAAAGTTTTTGTCTGTACTCCTAGACTTCTGAGCTTTAGGGCAGGTAGTAGAGTTATAGGTCTAGTGTTTGGAAATACTTATGCTCTCTTCTCAAGAAACAGCCTGGCTTTGATGTATCCTCTTCATCTCCAGTATTAGTCTTTTCCACATATGTGGAAGAGTTAAATCCTAAAATTACCCTCAAAAAGCAATTAATATAAAATGTTTTCCTAGTTGGTAGACTTACAGGATTGGTGTGATCGGGACCTCCTTATCGAAGGAATACTCCTGACATCTTGCTACTTCAGAAGAGTATTTTAGAAAATTATAAGTGGACTTAAGAGGAATATCCAAAGCTGGGGGTTCTCAAGAGGTTTTCTCCTTTATGGTTTTTTTTGTTTGTTTGTTTTTTGTTTGTTTGTTTTTTTGTTTTTGTTTTTTTGTTTTTGGTTTTTCAAGACAGGGTTTCTCTGTGTAGCCCTGGCTGTCCTGGAACTCACTTTGTAGACCAGGCTGTCCTGGAACTCAGAAATCCGCCTGCCTTTGCCTCCCAAGTGCTGGGATTAAAGGCATGCGCCACCATGCCCGGCCGGTTTTCTCCTTTAAAAGTAGATTTTTTTATAAAGATGCAAGTTTGGGACAGGGCATAGTTTTGGGGCAGCTCAGGGGGACCTACCTGGACACTGGGCAGATAGAAAGGACTATTAAGGCCCTGCGGGAGACTCTGCAAGCCGCACTCCCCACTCCCCAAGGCCACCGACAGCAGTAAGTCCCGGATACCCCAACACACCAGAAAAACAAGATTTAGATCTAAAAATCACTGGTCAGGATGCTGATAGCGGAACACATAGATAAATCTCTTAAAGAAATACAGGAGAAAATGGATCAATTCCATTGATCAACCTGTCTCTGTACCAATACTATGTTGTTTTTATCACTATTGCTCTGTAGTATAGCTTGAGGTCAGAGATGGTGATTACTCCAGAAGTTCTTTTATTGTTAAGAATTCTTTTCGCTATTCTGTGGTTTTTTTCTAGATTAATTTGAGAATTGCTCTTTGCATGTCTTTGAAGAATTGTGTTGGGATTGTGTTGAGTCTGTAGATTGCTTTTGGTGAGATGGCCATTTTTGCTATGTTAATTCTACCATGTGAATGGGAGAACTCTCCATTTTCTGAGTTCTTCACTTTCTTGAGAGAATTGAAGTTCTTACCATACAGATCTTTCACATGTTTGGTGAGAATTACCTCAAGATATTTTATATTGTTTGTGACTATTATAAAGGGTGTTGTTTCTCTAATTTCTTTCTTAGCCAATTTATCATTTGTATAAATGAAGGGTACTAATTCATTTGAGCTAATTTTATATTCAGCTGCTTTGATGAAGTTGTTTATCAGCTATAGAATTTCTCTGGTAGAATTTTCAGGGTTATTCATGCATACTATCATATCATCTGCAAATAGTGATACTTTGATATCTTCTTTGCCAATTTGTATCCCCATGGTCTCCTTTTGTTGTCCCACTGCTTTAGTTAGAACTTTGAGTACTATATTGAATAGATATGGGGAGAGTGGGCATCCTTGTCTTATCCCAGATTTTAGTGGGATTGCTTCAATATCTCTCCCTTTAATTTGATACTGGTTATGACTTTGCTGTATATTTATTTTATTATGTTTATGTATGGGCCTTGAATTCCTGATCTCTCCAATACTTTTAACATGAAGAGGTATAGTATTTTGTCAAATGCCTTTTCTCCATCTAAAAAATGATCATATTTTTTCCTTTGAGTTTGTTTAAGTAGTGGATTATGTTAATGGATTTTTATATATTGAACCAACCTTGCATCCCTGGAATGACGCCTACTTGATCATGGTGAATGATGGTTTTGATGTGTTCTTGAATTCAGTTTGTAAGAGTTTTATTGAGTATTTTTACATCAATATTCATAAGGGAAATTGGTCTCTTTTGGTTTGGTCCTTCTGTGGTTTTGGTATCATTGTAATTGTGGCTTTATAGAGTGAATTAGTTAGTGTTGCTCCTGTTTCTATTTTGTGGAATAGTTTGAGGAATATCGGTAATATTTCCTCTTTGGAAGTCTGGTAGAACTCTGCACTAAAGCATCTGACCCGGGTTGGGAGTTTTTTAATGACTTCTGTTTCCTTAGGGGACATGGGCCTGTTTAGTACCTGTTTAGTTCTTTGGTACATGGCATCTGTCTAGAAAATCATTCATTTAATCTAGATTTTCTAGTTTTGTTGAATATAGGCTTTGGTCTTAGGATCTGATGTTTTTTGAATTTCCTCTATTTCTGCTGTTATGTCTCACTTTTTAATTCTGATTTTGTTGATTTGGATACTGTCTCTGGGCCCTGTAGTTAGTTTGGCCAAGGGTTTATGAATCTTGTTGATTTTCTCAAACAAACAAACAAAAAGACCAAAACCCAGCTTTTGGTTTTGTTGATTCTTTGTTTCTATTTGTTTGATTTTGGCCCTGAGTTTGATTATTTCTTGCCATATACTTCTTTTGGGTGTGTTTGCTTCTTCTGTTTTAGAATTTTTGGGTGGGCTGTTAAGTTTCTAGTATAAGATCTCTCCAGTTTGTTTACCATAGCAGTTAGTGCTATGAACTTTCCTCTTAGCCCTGCTTTCATTATGTCCGAAAGGTTTGAGTAGGATATGTCAGCATTTTCATTGAATTCCAGGAAATCTTTAATTTCTTTCTTTATTTCTTCCCTAAGATATCATTGAGTAGAGAGTTGTTCAGTTTCTGTGGGATGAGGGTTTTCTGTTGTTTTTGTTGTTATTAATAACCAGCCTTAGTCTGTGATGATCTAATAGGATGCATTGGATTATTTCAATCTTCTTGTATCAGTTGAGGCTTTTTTTGTGACCGATTATATGGTCAGTTTTGGAGAAGGTACTATGAGGTCCTGAGAAGAAGGTGTATTCTTTTGTTTTTGGGTGAAATGTTATATAGATATCTGTAAAATCCATTTGGTTCATAACCTCTATTAGTTTCATTGTGTCTCTATTTAGTTTCTGTTTCAATTACCTGTCCATTAGTGAGAGTGGAGTGTTGAAGTCTCCCACTATTATTGTGTGGGATTCAATGTGTTTTTGAACTTTAGTAAAGGTTCTTTTATGAATGTGGGTGCTCTTGCTTTTGGGACATAGATGTTCAGAATTGAGACTTTTCTCATGTTGGATGTTTCCTTTGATGTATATGAAGTTATCATCTTGCTTGATAAGTTTTGTTTGAAAGTATATTTTATTGCATATTAGGATGGCAACTCTTTCTTGTTTCTTGGGACTATTTGCTTGCAAGATTTTTTCCAGCCTTGTATTCTGAGGTAGTATCTGTCTTTGTTATTGAAGTGTGTTTCTTGTATGCAGCAAATGCTGTATCCTGTTTGCAGATCCAGTCTGTTAGCTTACATCTCTTTATAGGGGAATCATACCTGTTGATACTGAGAGATACTAAAGACAGATGATTGTTAGTTCCTCTCATGTTTGTTGTTGTAGGTACCATTATGTGCATGTGGTTCTCTTTTTTGGCTTTGTTGTGAGATGTTTAATATCTTGTTTTATCTTTGGTGCAGGTATTATTGTTGTATATATGGTGGCACATACTTAATTACAAGCACGAGGGAGGTAAAGGTGGGTGGATATCTGTGAGTTCCAATTTGGTCTACATTGTGAGTTCTTGGAGATTTGTACATCCAGGGCTATGTAGAGAGAGCCTGCTCACCCCAAAACAAAACAAACAAAACAAAAACCAAAGAGGAAAGAGAGAGAGAGAGAGAGAGAGAGAGAGAGAGAGAGAAAGAGAAATTCTGTTTCCTCTACAATGCTTCTAAGACCTAATCACATTGTAGAATAAAATTTTGTAGATCAGTAATGCACAATTGATTAAACTACACTACCATGGATTCTTAGACTCTTATTTACATTTGATGACTTGGAGACTAAAAAAATTTAGTATAATACTGCTTGCTGTTTCTTTGCTATTACCTCAAAAATTGCCATATATCTATATCAATACCTATATCTATATGTATATATGAACATATTATGAATATATATGATTATAGGAATACATATTCCTTTTTATATGAGTTATTTGAAATGACTTAGATATAGCTTTTGAAAAAATAATTTTAACTTTTAGATAATTTGGATTTTCATTATCATTTGCTTTTGAAACTGTAGTGTTTTTAATTTTTATTTTTTGAGTTGACAGATTTCAAGCAATGAGATAGAGATGTTAACATTATCTATTAAATGAGAAGAATTGGATTTATGCTCAGTATCTAACCAAGTTCTTAGCTCATGGAGCATTTTTTAAAAAATTTCCACAAAACCTGTTTTCTTTTTGAACTTTGAGAGAAACATTGTCTTTTGGATTAAAAAGTTTACTTAAATCTTAAGAAGTAGCTACAAAATGGGATTTTTTATGACAAAAGTTGAACAGCAGAATTACTAATCATTTATAATGATATTGAATAGTCATTTCTAAAAGTGTGATTTATATAGGGGAAAGTGTTTTATAAAGCTGGCACTCTTACCTATAGTGCCCAGAAATACCGTGAATCCAGACTGTGTTCGTTACAGTGTTGGGAAGCCGTAATCAGCTAAGTACCATAATCCTCCTTTGAGTACATTCTTACTTGACCCAGAGCTATATACAGCCACACAGTAACAACATTAAAAATAGCCATGCCATAAACAGGTCTGTCACTAAAATATTGTATGGTTCCTCCTCGAATGGATGCTTTGTTATGTGTAACTTTCAGTAGTTGAGTTTTGTAATAAAATGATTACCAGCTAAGAGCGTCCTTCAGATCATCTGATTAAGGACGGCTCCTATGATTTTGCTAGGGTTAGAAGGATTAAGAGAAAGCACTGCCTGGCATAATGTTGATGGATTTTCATCAGTATGATGCTTCATGCTCGACAGATGTGCATTGGTTGAACAAAGGTAAAAATAAAAATGTCGAATAGTAGTTGTTATGTGTAAAAATGTTTTCATGCTTTTTACAAGTATAACTTGCTTTGCTAAGCTTTTACAAAAGGCATGGTATGTACATGTGGTATGTTCCACATGATCATATACATTGTTTAATTCTTGATGTGCTATAGTTTAAAAGCTTTGAATTTGTACTTTAAGAGTAAAATTATATCTAAACTGTATAGTTAGCATTAAAGAATTTAATCATGAAGCATTCTTTTCATTCAGGTTCGCAGGGTCCATGTTTCACAAAGCATTTAAAAAGATGGATATATCTTTTCAGATTTTTGAGTCTTTGAATTTCACCTTAAAATTTTTACCTTTCAATTTCATTCTTAAAATGACAGTTACTAAATTCAAAGAGAAGGTGGTTACTTTTCTGCTTTTTGATTTTTAAAGTGGTTCATTATATTTATTTATAGCGTGGCTGTTTTTAAATTATCTTTACCATAAGAATTTTTACAGGAATAAATAGCTAGTGCTAAATTTCAGTAATGCAAAATTAAAATGTATAGAATGACTTTCAGTGTTATTGAGATTCCGAAAGTTTCATATATCATTAAGAGGTAAAAATATACAAATGTTAAGGTTTGTCTATTCTTATGTTCCTTTATTGTCCTTATAAAAGTTTTCAAATATCTACTGCTGTATTTTCAAAAGTTTGTTAATTGGTAAATATATTTAGTATTATATATGATATCATTAACATAAATCACTTAAGATAGCCTATGAGAATTATATTAAAAGCAAGAAGAATTAATACACAATATATAAACTAAAGTGATATTACATATTAGAACAGTAACATATTTGAAAACTTATTTTTTTGGTATTTTCTCATCAATCACCATGATTTTGAAGACATGAAATTTTAAATAGGTATTTGATAGGTTTTTTTACTCAAATTATTTTACATAGTCATATAAGCATTTATAATGAAACATCTGGTGCATTACACAAGGAGAATATTTAGAAATTGACAGGATAGTTATTCGACCTTATTAGAAATTCTAAGCCATGCCAGAAATGCTACTAGGTAAACAGGATATAGGATCTTTCAAACGTGATTTTTATTAATGGGATCCTGTTAAGATTACTTTAATATGGTAAACTAGAAAGGAATTCTGAGCTATTTGGGCTAATAGTGAGAAGTGGGTGAGTAGATCTCACACAAACATAGGTTTGTGTGAAACAATCCATGATATACTTTGTAGTTGTTTTCTTGTCACAAAATTGTTTAATACATTAGAGTAACTGATGGTGGATTATTTATTTTCAAGAGTCCCACTGTAGAATGTGCCTGGCTTCTGGTAGAGTCTCAACATACTCAAGTGTACTGTAATTCAGGATTTATTTTGAGCAGCAGGGTCAGTTTTCCTCAATTTAAGTTTTCATCCACCATTCCATTTTTGCTTTGTCTGAAGAAATTAGCATGCAAATCTGCATCAGTGCTTCTGGCATATCGCATAATCTTTACAGCAAAGCGGTTGCTAGTTCACTATTGAATTTAAGTTTCCTATAGATTGATTTAAAAGTACTTAAAGGTTTTTAGTCACGTATTGTATATTAATGATTTTTTCTGTGGAACTGAATTCTATCATTGGAGGTAAATTTTTCTTATTTGTTGTTTGTAGTTAGAATCTTCTGTGAAGAAGACTCACTTTTATACATATTTTCAAAACTTTCATGTTGTTTGTTCAAGAAAGGAATAAAATTGTCTTTTTTAAGAGTTCTATAATACTAAGCATGGTTTTAAATATTCTACTGGAAACCCTTTTATTTAAGCAAATTGACTTGATGAAGCTTTGGTGTCAATATTACAAACTTGTAGTCCCTCAGTTCCTGAGAAGCTTGGAAGATTTAGGGTCAGCTTCTTATCAGAGGCCTTCTTTCATTCTTCAGTGTTTCTCATCTATGATTTAGTGTACACCATTAGTACTTACCCATTATGTTTGTTAGAATAACCTGAGTCAAAGTGTATAATCCATATCTCTTATTTGAAGATACAGATGCTCCAAGATTAGAATTTTGTCAAGGTGCAATAATTGTAGCTGAGAAATTCTGATCCAGTAACTACAGTATAATGCTCTTACTATGATGGTTTTCCTTTAGTCATTTGTATAAAAATAATGTCAAAAGTAAATTGAATGGTATATAATCTGTACTTTCATGTACCCACAGGCACACACACACACACACACACACACACACACACACAGTGTTGTAGAGCAGTCTATATATTATAATTTTATATTATTTTAAAGCTATGTCTTTCACAAGAAAGAAGACTCAAAGCTCTACCTGAATTTTTCCTTCCATCTGGCAGAGGATCAGTGAAGTCTAATTTTTTAAAATGTTTTCTCATTGTCTTTTTCTTTGATTTCTAGAAAAAGAAGTCCATCAGTGTCCAGGGATCAAAATCGAAGATACGAAAGTGAAGAAAGAGAGGAATACTCACAGTATGTTCCTTCAGATAGCACAATGCCTAGATCTCCATCAGATTATGCTGATAGACGATCTCAACGTGAACCTCAATTTTATGATGAACCTGATCATTTAAGTTATAGGGATTCTAACAGGAGAGGCCATAGACATTCCAAAGAGTATATTGTAGACGAAGAAGATGTGGAGAGCAGAGATGAATATGAAAGACAAAGGAGAGAGGAGGAATACCAGGCACGCTATAGAAGCGACCCAAATTTGGCCCGGTATCCGGTGAAGCCACAACCCTATGAAGAACAAATGCGGATCCATGCCGAAGTGTCCCGGGCACGACATGAGAGAAGGCACAGTGATGTTTCTTTGGCAAATGCTGAACTAGAGGATTCCAGGATTTCTCTGCTAAGGATGGACAGACCATCAAGGCAAAGATCTGTATCTGAACGTAGAGCTGCCCTGGAAAACCAGCGTTCGTATTCAATGGAAAGAACTCGAGAGGCTCAGGGACAAAGTTCTTATCCACAAAGGACCACAAATCACAGCCCTCCTACCCCTCGGAGGAGCCCTATACCGCTTGACAGAGCAGACGCGAGGCGCGCCGACTCCCTACGGAAGCAACACCACTTGGACCCCAGCTCTGCTGTGAGGAAAACGAAGCGAGAAAAACTGGAAACCATGTTAAGGAATGATTCTTTGAGTTCAGACCAGTCCGAGTCAGTGAGGCCGCCCCCACCAAGGCCTCATAAATCCAAGAAAGGAGGTAAAATGCGCCAGGTTTCACTGAGCAGCTCGGAGGAGGAGGAGTTGGCATCCACACCCGAGTACACGAGCTGTGACGACGTGGAGATTGAGAGCGAGAGCGTGAGTGAGAAAGGTAAGCTCTCCGGCTCGCTCGCCATGTGCTGGCCATGTGCTGGCCAGGCGCTGGCCCCGCCGCGCTTGCTTTCCCTCATAAACGGGGCGAACATCCACCAGCTGCTTCTACTTACTTGTATTTCAAGTATTTTAAAGGTGTTGGTCATGTTAGAAAAATTCTATATTACAAAACATTTTCCATCCTTGTGTAAACACAAACAATGCTTTAAAGACTGCTTTCTTGCTTTTTTTGCTGAGGTTTCCTGCATCCTTAGATGGAATAGCATAGTTATGCATACTTAACAGTTCTAGTTTTAAAAGTAATGATTTTTACATTTATCTCAAAACTAGGAATGTGTTTACAATAAAACATTTAAAACATTGCTCAGGTATTTTAAAGAATGAAATTTCACTACATCCCTTTCCCAAGAAAGAACTGCTGTTATACATAGGTTTCAACCCTTTCTCTTAGAGTTTTCATATTTATAAATTTAATATCACACTGTAGATACCTTTGTATCCCTTTTCAGTTGCTATCATTGTAAGCTTCCTTTTAAATCACTTAATATTCTTTAGAAATTTAAGTGACTGTATTGTTGTTCTATCATAGGAATATATCATTAACTAAATATTTATTTCCTTGAAGTATAGACATTTCTTCTTTTAAATGCTTTTTCTTTTTGCCTACATATCTGATTGTGTGTGTGTGTATGTGTGTGTGTGTGTGTGTGTGTGTTTGAAGTTTGAGTTTTATAGCTTTAATTCATATTTTAGAGTTGTTTTCCAAAAAGGTTCTTAACATTTTTTCACTCTTTTCACCGATGCTTAAACTTTTTATTTCATAGCACCAATTTTTTGTTTATTGAAAGGCCACAGAAATACTGTGTGTCATGATCTGAGTGTCACATAGTTTCATTGTGATGTGTGATGTGCGACATTCAGCATCTCCTCCTAGTCACCCTCATCCCTTTATTCCTTCTGTTTACTTCCTTCTGGATATTTACTAGTTTTCTCTTATCAATTTATAAAAATTGTTTTAAAATAGGATTTTTGTCTCATCTATCATTTCATTAAATTTATTTCCTATTTAGATGCTCATTTATTAATTTTTTGATCATTTGGGAATAGCATGCTTAGTGAAGCTACAGTTTTCTTTGTTGATTTTTATTCTCATTATGCCAATCCTTAGATACTTTCTTATTCATCTTCCAATCTATTAGTTAGCTATATGTTTTCTTTATAAAATTATTTTTAACCATTAACTTTTTGTTTTTTTCTTGAATTTACTTTGCTATATGGTAAAGTATATCAGACTGGTGAGTTTATGACATGAATTCTTCATGTCAGCCCCTGTTTCTCCTTTCTCCCAGTTTGTCTTGTTTGATAGGCATTCCTTTTTTTTATAATAATCAACAGTAATAAGCACAGAAATTCAGGAAGTCATACAGATTAAAATTAATCTAGTGATTTATTATATAGTATAGGTATCTAATAGAAAATACAAATCAGACAATTTTCCTAAATAAAACCAAGAATAATGGATTTAAAAAAATAATTATCAAGACGATAGTACTTGTAGGAAAAATGATAAAGTTTTCCTCATAACAAAGGAAAATGTGAATAGAGGCTTATTGTTCTTCCTATATAGGAAAACTAAATACTCTAATGAGATGTGCCACATAGTCTAATAAAGTTAGTAATGGCCATAATATCAATAAGATTCTTACAGTACCTTATTTTATAAAGTTAAAAGCTATAAATATGAATAGCTAAGAATTGTGAAGGGTAATTCACTTGACCATAGACTAACAAAATAAAAATAATTGGAAGTGTAGTTTGACGGAAAATGTAACAGTTATTAGTGGAATTCAATATAGTATATTTAAAAAGTCATGATTAATAATATCTAATGTCACTACCATACAAAAGAGGACATAAAATTTTAAGAAAATGGATCAGGGAAATACATGTGCAATGAAAAAATTTAGTTACAGCTTTATTTCACTTTCATTTTTGAACTATGAGACTATGGAGTTAATAGAAATACAGTTTCTAAAAGAGAACTGTAGATCTCCATCACTTTTTAAAGAACATGTAGAAATTTTATTTTTTTAAAGAAAGTCTTTAAGCATATTTAATAATGGTAATTTTTTTCTTTTGGGTGGAGTATATATTATGATACTAATAGATCAAAACTATTAGTAATTTTAGGTAGTTTGTTTCATATTACATCTGTTAGATAATTTATGTATCCTTTGCTAAAGTAATGCCTTCATTTACAGAACAAGAATATATTTTTACAAAACTCATAGAGGTGTATCATGTAATACATGAAAGATTTCTATGTGGTCGCTGTGTCATGGTATTTTTTGTCCTAAGTTTATACATTAATGGCATAACAAACTCCCATAAATTTTTGTGTTTGTTAAACTTACACATGATACTGCTGGGCACAAAGTACAACACACATCTTACGTAGAGAGAAAGCGCATGTCATCACATGCACATTTCTCTCTAACCTGAGCTCCCGGTGCTCTCACTTTACAGGGCCCCTTTGCTGCCTGTCTAATAATTTGTTTCACAGAGATCACCTTTTGCTAATATACACTCCCTAGACACAATCATACTTTCAAATTTGGAGGAAGATATATAAATTCTGTAATTTTTCCTGTTGGATAAGTTGTACTCTTCAGGAGTAACAGAGCAGCAAGAAGAAAGGGCAGCTGTTGAGCCTAGAGGCCTCCGAGAGGACGCTTGTATCCGATCTGACTCTGCATCATTATGGTAGCATTTTTATTTCTAAAAAGGTCTAAAATCTAGAAGCAATTTATAAACACAACCTAACCTAATTCATAGCCATTCTTGGAGTTTTACTAATGTGTTGCCCTTTCCTCTCAGAATTAAAGGAGTGTTATCAGCAACCTTGAGAGACACTTTTTTCTTAGACATTTTTGAGATATTCTGATGAAGATCAGTGAAATTCTCAAAGATAATCAACCTTTTGTTCTGTCGCGTATAAATAATTCCAAAGAAAGTGTTTTACATCACACTCAGCCTTGCCACTGTCTTGTCTTTCTGGCCTCATTTTTAAATACATGATCTCAGATCTTTGCAAGCCAAATTTGAACCAAGCAGCCAAATTTAATTTTTTTATCTAATAATGAATATGTAGCATAAACTACATCATTGCAGAAAACTTCTTCTCAATCCTGAGTATGTGTCTACTACATAGAAGATATTCTTGTTGTTTTAAAAATAAAGGCTCATCTTTCAGTGCAAAACAAGCTTTAATTTTTTTAATTTTGCTTTCCTTTGGCTTCTCTCTCTCTCTCTCTCTCCTCCTTCCCTCTCTCCCTCCCTTCCTTTATTTAATAATGTCTTTGAGACATTATTTGGGCACTGATGCTTTTGACATTCATTTGCTGCTTAGGTTAGATGTCACTAGTTTGAATACACACAATTTCACCCATTTATAATCATTGTTATTTTGCTTATATTTTATTGTGATGCTAACAATAATTTGTGTGGTTGTTTATTTATTTAAAAGTGAAAGGGAGGTTTAAGAGGAAGAACATCTCTTTCTTAGCCTAAGAGATTCAGCTGTGGGTGTGCCATTCACTGAATATACATACAATCCTGTTCTGCCTTTTAGAACACTCTAGGTGGGGGCTGGAGAGATGGCTCAGCAGTTCCTGCAGAGAATCTCACCAGTTCCCAGCACCCATGTGGTGGCTGACAATCATTTGTAAATCTAGTCCTAGAATATATATCTAATACCCTCTTCTGCCTCTGCTGGCCCTACATTTGCATATGTGTGTGTATATATATATCCTTAACAATAGCATTTTTTTTGTAATTTGGATACTGAAGAAACCAAATGAAACTATATAAACACACACATATGATAGTTAGCAAGTAGCAGGTATTCTGATAATTTCTAGCTTACTTATTTAATGTTCTGTAGAAGTTAATAATTCCACAAGATGAATCTCCAGGGTTTTGGATAAATATGTAATTATGGTTATGTGGATTGTGTTGGTTTTACCTGTTACAGGATCTGCTCTGTGTTAAATCTCTGCACTGATGTTTAAGAAGGATACATTGTTTTTTATTGGTGAGGTGTAATTTGAGCTATAATTCAATGCCTCAGTAAATATAAAGCATCTATTTCTCATTTTTCTGCCAAGAACTTTTTCCGTGCCTATTATTTAGAAGGTGTTGGATTGGATCCAGTGGAGAATGTAGAGGTAAATAGCATTCTTTCTCACCTCAAGAAATTAAGAATGAAATTACTAGATACATAGACTTCAGAAGTCATTCATTTTATACTCTAATTTTTCTGTGCACCATTTGTTTTAGAACACTTATCTTTATTTTAGTTTAATGTGATATACTAACCTTTCAGAATTTTAAATTAATTACCTGCCCTATTTGTGTTCATCTAAATAATTATAAGGTGATTGAAATACATCTTTAATGCTCTTGCCATAGTACCTCTGAATTTACCCATTTAATGTTCCTAAAGTTTGAGTTTTTTTCATAAACTTCACAATGTACTTTTTGTTATTTTTATTTCCTTCTTTAGTCATCACCATTGACTGTTGGTCCTAGATAGCTGTGTGTTTGAGGAGATGGTCTCATGCACTGAAGTGTTTCACAGCATCCCTAGTCTCTGCCTTTTAGGTGTCAATCACACTCCAGGCCACTGTGACAACCATAAGTATGGCTAGGTACTGCCAGTCACCCTTTGGAGCAGAATGCAGATCTTCATTCCCTCCCCCGTCACCTGCCCTCCACTTCCCTTTCTCAGTTCTCCTTACTGAGATGCTCACAGCTAAGACCTATTTAAAAAATGAAAAAGTGGAGCAGAGCAGAAAGTATCAGGTAAATTCACAGATAAGGATAGTGGTCCAGTAACATGCTTGTTACAAGTGTTTGTGTAAGTTTGTGCAAGTTTGTGCATGCATATGTGTAAGCATGTTCTATAATTTGACCACCTAATGTTGCATAATCATCCCTTGATTTTTTCAAGGAATTATTCTAGGACACCCCCCATCAGACACCCTAATAATCAAACGATTAACTTGTTTAAAATCTAGAATGATGGTACTTGCTTATAACCTGTGTACATCATCCTGTGCTCTTAAATCTTGAGACATACAATGTATATGTATTTACAGAGTGTTATACCATTTTATGGTGAATAGTGACAAGGACATATGTCAATATGTGCTCGTGGCAGCCACAATCAAAAGTATTTTCAATTTTAGTTATTTGTTTTTGTGATTGAAATCTAGCAATACCACGTTTCCCACGTGGACAGCCGCCGAGCCACCTGACCCTTGTGTTAGAGACCAGTGACTTACTTGGCGCCATGCTTCTGTCCTTCTCATTGATACCTTGAGTCAGCGTTAGGACTGGTGTTTGACCACTAATTGATGTAGATTCTATTCTTTTCTATTAAATTTATATTAATCATAATGTGGCATATTTTCAACTTCATTATATAGTTATATCATTAATCATTCTCCTAACTGCACAAAGATAGCCGTTTGAAGCACTCCTTTCAGTATGGAATGGTTTAGCTTTCTTTCTAGGACTTATGCTACTGATTTTTAGCTGTTTTTTATTTTATGTTAATATAGGTGGAAAGATTAGATATTGTGGAGACCAGGTCTTTCAGAAAGAAGCAAGTGTTTTTAAACATATAAATCAAATACAAAGGGTGTTAGCTTTATATTAGTCTCAGTTTAGGCCCCCTTATCAACTGTGAAATGTATCCTCTTGTGAAATCTCACAGTTTTAGATGCCTTTAAACCTTCTAATCTTTAGTGAGTTGACTATATATTCATAAAACAAGGCTACTAAAAGTTTAATATATAATAATAAATTAAAGAAAGCATTAATTTATGATACCTGAGATAATTAAGCATATAAGGGTGTCTAAACCATGTAGACTTAAAACTCTTTGTGGAATTTTTAATAATTAGACTTTTCCAATTTATGGATAGCTATTTTCTAAAGACCTATACAAGGGAAATACTTTAAGAAGTCAAAATCTTATTGCCATGTGTGTTAATTTTGTTGGCAAATAATTTTATGCTAAGTACTTATATCAGTTGTAATTTTAATAGAGGACTTTCACTTTTGAATAAGTAGACTCAGTCATAGTAAACACACATACAAACTCACACACACAGCTATACTCTTTTATTAGGCAGTGTTATTAAATTACTGTATCATGTTTTTAAAAAAGTATATGTAAAATCAAGTTCAATATCTTATGAAAATCCTTTTAAAATGTGACCTTATGTGTATTAGTGTTTTCCTGGTGTTATATCTGTTCTTGTAAATTGTGATTTTATGTGCATTGGTGTTTTTCTGGTGGTATGTCTGTTCAACACATGCATATTTGGTAAAAGCAGAAAACAAAAAAGGGCATGGACTTTTCTGGAACTGGAGTTACAGTTTTGTGAACCATGTGGTTGATGGGCATCAAACGCAGGTCCTCTAGAAGAGCAGTCAGTGAGTGCTCTTAACTGCTGAGACATCTCTCCAGCCCCACCCTTAAATATTCTTATTGACATTACATGTTTGTCATCATTTAATGGGTAACATTTTTCCATTCTTATGGTGTATAATGCAATGGCCACTGTTCTTAATTGTTGATCAGAATATCTAAAGGCAGCTTGCAGGTTCGTTACATATAGGCTCTCCATCGTAGCTGCTTTCTTAGTAAGCCAGCAGAGTAGCACAAGCAACTTAAATAGCAGCTTGGTGATACGCAGTGATGCCTCCTTAGGAGCAGATCACAGGTCCCATGGGAACAGTGGACGCCCATGAAGTAGGGAATGCCAAAGCCACGTACAGTCATTTGTCTTCCCGTGTCCAGTGCCCTGGACACAGTGCCATGGGATATTGTTTGACAACAGATGCCCTTTACGATAGCTCCTGTAGAGAACTGTTTATTACTTGGTTTATGTGGGAGTTTCCCCATATGTTAACTTGAGTCTATAGAAAAGTTTTAGCATTGATTTTCAAAACACTGTGCTTGAGACATATCATCAGAAGGCTTATGTGTTCTAGTTAACTGGGTGACATAACGTTATGTGACCCTTCCAGCAAGGCATGTCTTTGCTACCTGAAAAAGAAAAAAAAAAAAAGAAACTCAACTCTGCAGTCAAGAAATCTATTTATGCAATCAGTTTAGAGTTTTCCAATATTCTCTTACCTGGAACCCTTTTAAATTAATGAAGCCCATTAGCATTTTGTGAAACCTAAGTTGTATGAATCATATTTTGGGAAATTTCATCATTTATCCTGAGAAATTGAAGATAATAAACTACTAATATGAGAACTAAGGTTGAAGAGAGGCATGCTGACTGTGTTTCCTGAAGAAGATATCCATCAACATGAATAGGGCTATAGCTTGCAATGAATGTTTATGATTATTACCCTATTTCAACTTCTGAACAATCTTCATGACATAACATTTTCTTTTTATAAAAATGAGAAAATGAGACCCAAATGTGTTAAATGATTTGCTGAGCCACAAAACTAATAAAGGCAGAGTCAGATCAGTACCTTAACAGAGGGGGTCCAGCTCCAATGGAAACTGCCATAAAATGCTATAATTTATATAACATTATTATTTTAAAAATAATGCTGAATCGAAGAATTGAGGAATGCCATAGTACACTACATGACTTACATTTAAAACTTCAGTAACCTAATTATAACCAGTGATATAATATTTGTAATAAACTCTTACCTTAGTTTAATAAGTAAAATCATTGTAATTGCTTCTCGGCCTTTTGGCGAAGATCAAGTGTGAAAAATCGTCATAAGTAAGATAATCATACTTTCTCTCTCAATGTTTAAAATACAATTTGCTAGTTTGTATTTTCTAGAAAGGGAAATGAATGAAAACTTGTTAGTCTAAGGTTTCGACCCTTCGCTTACTCAGAGCCTGACCATTTTCACACCAACAGAACCATTGGCTCTCATGCTGATTCAGAATGTGGTATGCGTTCAGTGTAACTTCTTAACCAAACCAGCCATCTTCCCCACAGCTTGTTGTCGGTCGTATCATTTCGTCAAGCACTTCCTGCAATGGGGGTGATGGCTGTCTAAAGGACAGAAAAGTCTTAGCTTAACTTTCCTATTGAAGTAACCATTGGCATGGAGGAAATTGCTAGCATAGAACACTGAGAGCCTGAGTGCCCTAAACTAGTTTCCTCCAGCATTGATAACTTGTATCCAAAGGAAGAAACAGTGAAGCACTGTGTCTGCAGTACCTTCCTCCTTATCTGTCATGGAGAGGTCCCCAAAGTCCTAATGGAGTCCTATACCCATAGATAGTGCCTAACTCTATATTACACCATTTAGCATTATATGCATACCTATAGAGAATAATATACAAATTTAGCAAAACAAGACATTAGCAATTATCACAACTAATAATAAAATAATGTATCAGTAATTCTGTCATATATGGAATGCAGTGTCTCTCACTAGTCACTTGGATTTGTTGCATGACTCACGACAGAAATTTAAAACTTACAGACTTTTTTTGTTTAGTTTTTGAAATCTTCCACTGACAAATTTGGACTATGGTTGATTGTCCTACAGTCACTCTAATGCTCTGGAGAGACATCACATTATTCCCCATCATTCCTACTGGTACAAACACTGAGAAGACTTCAAAACATGACATACATGTGATTTCACCCATAAAACAGTCTCTTAATGACACTTTGAGATTTATTTTTTCCATTTAGCATTAATGCCTTTCAACATGTTTCAAATATCAATATTTTCTTCCCCTCCCCATTCAACAGTCTTCCTTTTTTCAGTAATTGTTAGGTAGCATCCTGTGATAACCATATGTCAGTTTGTTTAGCTGTTACCTGTTATAGAATGCTTTTGTTATTTCAATGTTGGAATTATATAAATAAAGATATTCTCCTTGGCAATGTTTCTCTCTTTGTAAAGCAGCCTTTACTGTAGAGCACCTTCACTGTTGGTTTCATGTTGTACTTTCCTTTGATTAAATTTCATCTATTCATCATTCTTAAGCTTTAAAAAAAATACATTTTCACTATCAATATTTAAATTATTAGGATCATTTGATTTTCTTCTTTGACTTATATACATTGATTTTTCAAACACTTAAGTGTAATCTGTATTCCTGACAAACTTTACTTGGTTATGGTCTATTTCTTCCTTTGTGAATTTTGTTTGAGTATTTTGTTAGGAATTCCCATGCCCGTAGTTAAATGTATTATTTTCACTTTTTCTTACCTTTTCCATTTGTATTTTTTTGTTAATGATGTTTTTCTTGTATTTCCATGAGTTGTTTGAATATTTTTAAAGATTGTATTTTAATAATTTTTATAATTATTCTTTTCCATTGATTGCTTTAGCTAATATATTTATTGTATACATTTTTGCATACTACTAGATTTTATAGTTAACAAATTAGATATAAATATAGAAACCTTTCACTCTTTGTCTATCTCCTCTTAAATATTTTATATTGTGTTGAAAATTAAAATTAAATATTGTATATCTTGAACTTCCAATATCTAAACTGATTTTAGAAAACTCAAGAAAACAAAATTTGTATTTATCCATATTTTGACTTACCATGTTTCCTATTCCTTTCTAATATTGTAGGCTTCTTGTCTTTCTCTCTGTGTCCTTATCTAGTCTTCTCTTAGCCATTCTTTCAGAGTTGGTCTGCTGGTGACATGCCCACTTAGTCTCTCCTTCTTTGAGAATGTTGTTCATCATATTTATAATCTAGGCTGACTTCTTGATTATTAATTTTAGTTTTTTACAGTCTAGTTGTTACCTGCCTCCTGGTCTACCCTCCCACAGTTCCTCATACCATTCTTCCTCCCCACAACTCTCCCCCCAAACCCCCCTCCAGGCTTTCCCACTCCCCGGGGCCTCAGGTTTCTCCAGGGTTAGGATCTTCTTCACACTGAGGCCTGACTTAGCAGTCCTCTGCTGCATATGTGTCAGGACTCACATCAGCTGCTGTATTCTGCCTGGTTGGTGGCTCAGTGTCTGAGAGATCTCCAGGTCTGGGTTAGTTGAGACTGCTGGTCTTCCTGTGGAGTCACCCTCCTCCTGGGCTTCTTCTAGTTTTTCCCTAATTCAACCACAGGGGTCCCCAACTTCTACCCATTAACCAACTTGACAGTAAAAAACTACTGTTGTGTGGCTCCCTGTATCCTTCCAAGTTCTGATGCAGCATTTGCTGTCACTCAGTGTAATTCCTTTTTTTAAATTTCCTATACATTTTGGTGTGTTATAATATTTAGTTTTTATTTTTTAGTTTGATTAAGCTGTATATTTGCATGGGTTTTATATTCTAGTTTAAACATGTATGTAACATATTGACTGTAGGCGTCCATCTTTTTAGCATAAGCCTCTTTCTGCTCTTACCTTCTAGGCCTTTTTCAGCTCATCCACTTCTTTTCATGCTATAACCACTGTCTGAGTATCTTTATTACTGACTCTCAGACCTGCCATCTTCTGTAAGTCTTTAGTCTTTTTCTGTTTCAGACTGAGTGATTGTCTTGTGTGTTCAAAGGCATTGTACTTGCTCTGTCCTTCCCATACTGCGGTGGAGCCTATCCATCTGCCTGGTTAAGTTTCAGGCGTTTTTCAGGTAAAATTGTCCCCTTGGCTATTGTGTGTCTTTTAACAGTTCTTACTCTAGGCCCATGAATATGCTCTCATAGTGTTATGAGAAGCATAGTTGATTACCTTAGCTTTGCCCTTTGGAGTCAGACAAGAGTTAATATTAAATAGTGACTACTAATGTCTACATACTGTTAATTGTGATAGGCTAAATATCTTTCTATGTTTGATGGTATTTTATTTAATTTTCAAAATGACATTAGTTTTTACTACGTTAACCAATGCTGTTCAATGCCAGGCACATTGTACTTTCTCACCCCCTTGTTTCATTAATAGGATGTTTTTTCTTTGTTTTCAAATAGTTTAACATGGTAAGTACTTTATTTTTGCAGAGTACAGGCCTCCTTTCTGATCATCACGCAGTTTGGAATCAGGGAAGCCAGAGATGTCGAACTGAATGAATTCTCTAACCTTCATGGTATTTTATGTATAGGCTTAACTATTTATCTTCTTTAGCCACAAAACATATAGATGCTTTCTTATGGAACTATTGTGTATCCTGAAAAAATAACACATTTTCTAATATATAAACACTTTAAGGCTCTTGTGTAGTCTATACAGGGGCATAAATATACAACAGACTGCTTATCTCCACCTGTCAGTGTGCAACACTGGAATTCTAATTTTTATCCATGTTATAAAATTATTTGAGAAGCACCTTTCTGCTCCATGGGTGACAACTGAAGTTCTTTTTATACATTTTATTTTGTGTATATTAGATAATATAGTTCTATTTATTTTCACAAACGAATTTTAAGAGATAATTTTCTCCAGTTTCTGGGCTGGATGTGTATGTGCTCTAAGATAGCTATGATTGTGCTACAACACATTTGTACCCTACAGCATCCCGTAGCCATGTCAAAACATTATACATACATTAAACTTTAATCACATACCTTAAGCATTATTATTTGGAAATCCTGTTAAATGAGATTTCTAGGCCTCACCAATTCTTTTTGATTTATTGGATCTAGAGTTGTACTCAATGCATGATTTCTAAGGTGTTTTCAGACTTTGCAGCTGCTTTTCTGGACCCTTTAAATGTCTTTATTGCTGATATTCATTGCTGTTTTGTTTACTCAATCAGTTAACAAAACAAGCTATAACCCTATATTGGGCAGATCTCCCACTACACTACTCCATTTCCATCTAAATTATCCCATATAACTTGTGGTTTCTCCAGGCCATGGTCTCTACAGCCCCTAAGTTGATCTCTCTTAGCTCCTCCCCCTTCCCCCAACAATCCTTTTCTCCTCCTCCAAACCCTCAGCTCCTCCCCCTTCCTCCTGCCCAATCATTGGCTCAAGCCTTTATTTGAAATGTTAAGGTGGGGAGAAGGTTCACAAAGCAACTCTTAATCTACAGCCCCTCTGAGGAGTGGAATTGGCACCAAAATACAAGCCCGGGGCTATCCACAACAGATATTCCCATTTGAATAACTTACAGACCTTCAAATACATATAGCCACTGTTTAATATAGTCCAAAAATTCCAGGATACATATTTAAAAATCATTTTGCTAGGAAGTTCTTCATAGGCAATGATATTTCAGAGTCTATAAAATATCTTCTCTAATGAAAAAAAAAAGTCCTTCTTGTATAGTTTTGTCATCTTATAAGTCTTTCTTTATTCAGTCACTTTAACCAGAAATATGAATGTTAACCTTGAGTATTCAGTATGTTGATAGTGAAATTTCACAGGTCTCTTTTTCTCGCGTTAGGTAATGTAGGTTATAGTCACCGTGTCCTTCCTAGAGTTTATTGGAAACACCTTTAGCTTTTGGTTTCTTCTAACCCAGAGTATAAAATTTAGACACAGCTTTCGTATGTGGAAGTTGGATTCTGTCAGGCTTCACTTAGTGTTTGACAGCGGTAATCTTTAACACAGAATAGAAGGAGCTCCCGGGCTCCATTCCTTTTGTATAGGTTTGCTGGTATGTCTCTGCCCTACTTCTTTGTTGGTGGCGATGGTGGTGATTGTTTTCGTTTTTATAGTATCTATCTAAAACTAGAATGCTCTTTTCTTTTCCATATGTCTGTCTCTTTCTCTTTACTTGCCCAGTTTCACACCTTTCAGTTCCCATCTCAAATGTCATTACTGTGAAGCTGTTTGGTGACTCAAATCACATTAGATTTCACATTTTCTCAGTCTTTTGTTCTCTCTTCTGACACACTAATTTGTCATGTCTCTCCCTACCCTTTTTAAACATGTTTCTTTGTTGGCCTCCATGTTATAGAACAAATGGAAGGTCTTCCATAAATATTTTTAAATTAATTAAAACAATAATAGTGTTTAAAATATGTGCATATATATACTATATATATATATATATATATATATATATATATATATATATATATACTGAAAAGAAGTTCTTTTTGAAAAAAACTAAGCATGGAAAATAGATTTTTACAAGTTGCCATTATGTTATCTACCAAGACTGCAATAGTGTAATTTCTTAAAAGATAAACTGGATTAATGAAGTTTAAAATTCATGTTATATAAGTAAAATTTGTTGTTTTTACTCTTTCTTTCTATTGATAGAAATTGAATGATACTTTTGGTCATTCTCACAGAAAATTTGTTGTGCTAATTTTTTTAACCACTTAAAATTTTGAGGGAGTCGTCATCATTATAAAGATTATCATATTTCATTCCAGGCACAATATCTAATTATTTGGCTTGAAGAAGGTAGTTATTGCAGAGCCACAACTTACTTTTCAAATGTCTACCATCTTTTGAGGATGGCTCATGACTTTAGACCAGCATGGAAAAACAAATTAGCTCAAAACCAGACATAGTGGATCAGTTTTTTTCTTAATCAGCTTATCCAACCATTTTTATTTCTACTTTTGCTTATTGTCAGCAAAAATATTCTGGTTTAAAAACTCTGGCAAGGCTTTTGTTCTGTACATCTGTCTAGACTACAAAAGTCTGATATTTTGCATTTCATGAATTCTATTTGAAATCATAGCTTTTTCCTGGTATCTAATGAGTACTGCAGATAAAGTTCTTGACAGCAGACAGGATCCCACAGTTTAAAATATTTATCATTTCTCTGTCTGTCCTTCCCCATTGTCTCCTTGACTGCATTCTTGCCTGCCCGGCTCCAGGAGACATGGAGTACAGCTGGTTGGAGCATGCGTCTTGGCATAGCAGTGAGGCGTCCCCAGTGTCTTTGGTGAGACGTGTGGGGCCTTACTACTTAATTCCTGTTCTCATCTCACTCTCCTTTTTATTTACACCTTTGCATGTTTTCTTGTTTGTATCTGTTTTGTTTTATCTCACACTTGTAGGGGACAGTCAAAAGGGAAAAAGAAAAACTAGTGAGCAGGTCTGAGAGACAAAAGGAAATGATGTGCTTTGGTGGCCACTCTTTGGAAGAGGATTTGGAATGGTCTGAGCCTCAGATTAAGGATTCTGGGGTAGATACCTGTAGTAGCACAACTCTTAACGAGGAGCATAGCCATAGTGATAAGGTACTGAGATTGTGGAGCCTGCCTTCCAACCTGCTCATTCGGTCTTCCTTTGTTTGCTCTCTGTCACTCATTAAAACAGGACATAATAAAAGGACAGGGCTTTTCAAGAGTCAATGTAGCATTCTTGTAAGGTGCAGAAAAGAAAAACAAAACAACTCAACAACCAAGCCGAAAAGCCTTTTGCTTGCTTTGCTGTTCTTGTTGATTGACAGCATACCCAAAACTAAGGAAATGAAAATAAACCGTAGGGACAAAGGAATGTTTTGCATACAGTTGAATAAGAGAATTTTGAAATGTTGTTGTAAACAATAAACAAATATTTTTGGATTGGCTTATTATAATACTTACATATATTTTCCTTGGGATGAAAACTCAAATTATTAGTGGTCTGAATCCCAGGCAAAAGGGGGATAATCGGGTCTGTTGCACAGAAAACGTTGTTTTTCTTTTTTCCCTTTCACTGTCGTTTTGTTCATTTTGTTTTATTGTCGTAGCATTCTGATGTAATATTAACCAGTAGTAGATCCATTACCATCTGCTTCCATATTTATTATTTTATTTGCTTTTAGTGTAGCAAAAAATAATCTTTTACCATATAGATGTGATTGCCTGGAACTTGTCTTTTGCCTGCTATATTTTGCATGGAGTTGTGCATGCTACTTTTAGGTAACCATGGAATTACTATGATTACACAAATCATTTACTTTGTAGCTTATCATATTATTCATAATTAAATAGTCTATCATTTATAAAGACATAATTCTGAACCCAAGAATGAAATAAGGTGGTAATATTATTGTTATTTAACTACAATTGTCTTTAAACTACCTATTAAAAGAAATTAAATGAATAGATAAAAGTCTAAAACAACCAGTAACCTTTTATTGCAAAGTGTCGTGGCCTTTGCGTCATTGCTGCAAGGTCAGGTGAATCCTTACAGATTTACAGATCGACATAGGCTGCATAGTGAGTTCAAGGGCAGGTTGGGCTCTATAGCAAAAGCATATTAAGAAAATCAATGCACTTTAATGAAGCGAGAACATGATCTGTTCATCTCTGAGTATATCCTGTTTCTATTGTGCAAATTCAGTTGGAAAGGTAGTGGAGATTTATGTGCTTTTGTGAATTTTCATGTTTATTGTGAGTTTAGGTTTCATGTTTTAATGTTATCCCTTTTAACTTTTACTAGGGTAAAAATATTTCAAAACTGTCCAAAATTGTTTGAAGAAGAAATTATTACTTTTTAATGACACTAACTGAGTAGATTTCTACTGTATCTATCTTTTATGCCTGTGAGGTTTTAATTAGTCTTCAGCAAGTTGAGCTATCACATATTTTAAAGAAAATTTCAGAGCTATTATGTTTTAGTAGCGTGGCAGATAACTGAGCATTTGCTATGATTGGATTTAAAAGAAAACCTTGAATTCATAAAATTGGGGTTATAAAACTAATGCAGTAAACTCTTAAATTAGTAATGTGGAATGTAAACTGGTTTGTGTAATCATATTACTATAGAATTCTAGAGTTTAGAGATACTGTTCAAGGATGGTAATGTGTCATAAAATTAATTTTTCTCATTGTTGATATTGTATGTTAGCACCCTGTGACCTGGCAGCCATCCAAAGATGGAGATCGCCTAATTGGTCGTATTTTATTAAATAAGCGTTTAAAAGATGGGAGTGTACCTCGAGATTCAGGAGCAATGCTGGGCTTAAAGGTATGTAATAAACTTTCTTGGATTTTGGCTCTATATTGCTTTACAGATTTATCAACAAAACAAATGTACTTCTTTATCCAGATGCCAATTAAGGAGCTATCTTATTTCTATTTTCAAGAATTCTAAAATATTTTCCATTGTTCCTACAAACTCATTTTCCAAGCATTTTAAAGACATTTCCAGGATAGAAGGTAAAGTAAAGTGATTACCTTGCAAGTAAGAAGCCATGATTCCAGTCCTCAGACTCCACAATTCAAAGCCAGCCCAAGTGCTGTGCCCACATCATCCTAAAGCTGAGAAGGCAGAGATGGTCGGGCTTCTTGTACTTACTGCCTCGCCAGCCTGGTCTACCTGACACGTTCCAGATCACTGTTGATTTCGGACACTAAAGGTTGTTTTGGCCTATGTCCATGCACACTCATACACATATGCACCTGAAAACATACACATACACATGCATGCAAATATATATATATATATTTATATATGTATATGTATGTAACTGAAAACACACAAACATCCATGCACCCTCATGCCTATGTGCACCTTAAAAACAGACAAATCTATGTATACTCATAGACATGTAAGTCTGCAAACGCACAAACAGGTATCCACACCCACTCATGCACATGCACACCTGAAAATATAAATGTCCAGGGACACTCATGCACATGTACATCTGTGAACTCAAACATCTATATACACTCATGCAGATGCACACCTGAAAACTTACACATTACCATGCACACTCAGACACATGTGAACACTTGTGAATACACACATCTTTGCTTACTTATATACATTTACACACATTTTATATACAAATACGCACATTACACACTGAAATCACACACACATTTTATGCATACCCATGTACATGTAACCTGCACACCCATACACACACACAAAAAAAAAAACATGTACAGAATTATTTTCTGGTAGTCTATAATAGTAGTTTTGCCTACATTTTTGAAAGACATTGATAATAACCTGGTTAGAAAAGAGTTTGAATCCTAAATACAATGAATATGCTTGAACTTGCAATGTTTATCTTGCTTACATTTATGTCAGTATTAAAATAATTGCTTTAGTTTTTGAGTATGAAACTTGAAAATATAATATATACATTATATCAAAGTCTTTTTTGATATAGTAAAGTGTGTTAATACATGTAAATGTGTATATTTTAGGGAAAATTAGTTTGTCTTGGTTTGGGATATCAGGAGTCAAACTAAAGACCTTAAGCATGCTAGTCAAATGCTCTACAGCTGAGTTATATACCATGTGAATATACCATTTTAAATGTAGACCCTTAAATAACCATGTCTGGTGGAAAAATATTAATGATATTTTTGGACTATAAAGTTATAGTTCAACTAGTAATGTATTAGTACATTGTCAATATAACATCTAACCTTCCTGAAGGATTCTGTAAAAAGAATTAATACCTGTCACCCACGTGTAACCCTAACTTCTAACTGTTCCCTTTGAACTTGAGTTTATGAAGTGCCCTCGGGGTAATTCACTAAGGAAGCTAAAGCTGAAGAAAGGCAGGGAGAAAACTGAGAAAAAAAATTATAGAATGCTATTTAGCATATATGCAAATAGAACTTTTAGGTTTTGTATATTAGTGAAAACTGAAATAAAATAGAATAAATGTTTCAGTTAAACCATTGCTACAGAAATTGTACTTTAGAATATAGTAAACAGCATTAGAAATGTTGGTGTAAGTGAAATTGGATGGTTGCAGTGTGTACTCATCTGATCATTGTACAGCTCTCATCTTAGTATTCACAGAGGTCCTCTATGCTTTCCATGGTCAGGAGACATGCTGACATGGTGGGATTTTAATTCAGAGTGAGGTAATAAAGTAGTGGGGAGAGGTCGGACAGGCTGGGCTCTGATTTCAGAGTGGTTACTTTTATTTCTATGATTTTTGGTGGTGGGGAGGATTTATTTTAGATGAGGGAGAACATAGGGACAGAAACATCTGGGAGAGTCAGAGTGAACATGACCCAGAGCCAGGCCTTGTGAGGAGATGGAGAAGGGGAGCAGGGAGAGCCAGGAGACCGCAAGGAAAGGGAAGGGTAGAGCAAGGGCAGAGTCTGTGCTCCTCATATGGCCTTGGAAGAGTAAACATCTCACAGCGTCAGATTTCTGTGTACGTAATGGAGGACGTGGCATGTACTTTGAGTTGTTGAAATATGATAAACTAAGATAGCATCCAGGTAACTTTATCACAAAGAATCCACTCAGTATGCACTCACTGATAAGTGGATATTAGCCCCAAACCTCGGAATACCCACAATACAATTCACATGAAGCTCAAGAAGAAGGAAGACCAAAGTGTGGGTGTGTCAGTCCTTCGAAAGGGGAACAAAATACTCAAGAGAGCAAATACCGGGGCACAGTGTGGAGCAGAGACTGAAGGAAAGGCCATCCAGAGACTGGCCCACCTGGCGATCCATCCCATATACAGTTACCAAACCCAGACGCTGTTGTGGAGGCCAACAAGTGCTTTCTGACACCAAGGCTGTCTCCTGAGAGGCTTTACCAGAGCCTGACAAATACAGAGGTGGATACTAGCAGCCAACCATTGGACTGAGCATGTAGTCCCCAATGAAGCAGTTAGAGGAAAAACTGAAGGAGCTGAAGGGGTTTGCAAAGAGGGCCCTGTGACTTCAGCTGCATATGTAGAAGAGGATGGCCTTTGGGGCATCAATAGAAGGAGAGGCACTCGGTCCTGTGAAAACTATTCCCCAGTGTAGGGGAATTTGAGGGCAGAGATGTGAGAGTGGGTGGGTGGGTGGAGGAACACCCTCATAAAAGCAGGGGGAGGGGAATGGGATGGGGGTTTCGGGGTGAATCCAAATAAAGAAAATATCCAGTAAAAAATAAATTAAAAAAAAAAAGCAACATCCAGTATTTACATCCAGTACAATGCCTGGCATAATATCTGAATTTTGTAATCATTAGTACTGACTATAATTATACTAATGATTACAGTAGCCTTGTTAAATTTTCTTGAGCAACAAGTTTTCTTAAAACATTTGCATGAACATGTGAAGGTATATTTACATTTTACTTTTAGAAATAGGCAGTATTAATTAATATTGACTGAATTGTGAGTGAATATAATTCACCATAACTGGGGAATATATGCATGGAATAAGATAAGATGGGTTAGTAAATTTTTGTTTCATTCAGTGATCTGTAACTCACTTCATAAGAGAACAAACCAGTTTCATCAGTGACTTTAGTTACCATTTGCTTCCCCTGCTGTTAATTTTGGTATAGACTGCCTGAATGGTTGACCAGAGTCAAATAGTTGATTTTGTAAGAGTATTTATTGTATTTTCCATATGATTTTACAGTATTCCTAATGCATGTTTCCAATGTGTATTTCTTTTTCTACAATAAATATTTTATAGAAAATAAAAACTAGAAAAATTGGGCTATTTAAAAGATTATGATTGAAAATACAGTAGTCTGTCATAGTAAACATGAACATTTTATGTTTCAAATTTATACTTAAAATTTTTATATAATTAAAAAGTGATGTAATGTTTTGAGAAATGATAAAAATGAGAATACAATAAGGAAGAAATTTTTGAGTTGGTTTTTAAGGTATGTGTATTTTAACAAGAAGAAAATAAATCATAGCCAACTTGGAATATCAACAGTTCCTTCTGCAGGCATTCACTTTCTAATGGCAGCGTTATAGTATTTAAGAAATGACATTTAGTACATTAATTACAGTTTAAAGCCTCTAAATTGGTCTGCTTTTTTTTTTAAAATTTGAGTCTTTGACTATGTTCACTTTAATAGTATGTCAGATAATCTTTTCCTCTTTTAAACAGGTTGTAGGAGGAAAGATGACTGAATCAGGTCGACTTTGTGCATTTATTACCAAAGTAAAAAAAGGAAGTTTAGCTGATACTGTAGGACATCTTAGACCAGGTAGGTTCTTACCATTGGTTATTTACATTTAAAATGTCAGCTGTGGGGCTAAGGTCATAGGATGTTTGTCCCACATGTTCAAAGCCTTGAGTTTGATCACTGGCATGCCAAAAGAAAACGGTAGCTGTGAATAGTTAAGAAAAGGTCTTCTCTGGTACAAGTGACTCTACCAGTAATAATTAGGCTTTTTCACATAAATTAAAACTTTTTTCATTAATGGAAATTTATATCTTTTATTCCTTGTATATACTAGACATGATATCTTTTTGAAAACTGCTTTTTTGGGGGGAGCAAAATACATTTTGCTCTTTTCACCACTCTCCCCAGATCCTCCCAGATTTCCTCTCACATCTCCACATCCCCAACTTTATATGTTAGTGATGAGTGTTCTCATCTGCCTATAAAATTAGCTTGTTTTGTTTTCCAAAATCTTTATTTTTCTTTTGAAAAACATTTCAGTGTTGTTTAGGAAACAAAGTTCATCCATGAATACACCTTTTCTCAATTATTTCATTCCATATTATTTGGCCAATTCCTCCAATTCCTCTTGGAGAAACCCTTAAATTCCTTGAGGAAAATTTCATATAATGTGAATCACTTAACATTTTATAAAAGGTCATAAGGGTTTAGGCAATTGACACTCTAAGCAGTGCTTAACTAACCATGTATACACTACAAATCTAGAATAGAATCATGCAGTCCTCAAAGAGAGGGCTGACCTTGATCATTGTTTCCATCTAATTGTGTACAATTAGAACTTCTGTTAAGAAATCAAATGGATGTAACTTGGTGCAGTGCTATTGACCACTACTACTGTGGATTGAACATGCTATCCTAGCTATCAAATTCTGCCACCTGAGTTGTTTTCAGTGTGTATGTTTTTCTGTTCAGGTGGATATACTTTTGGAATTTGCTGAAGTTCAGTGATTGCTTTTACTTTGAGTACATTTTATGGACCTGGCTTATATTTATAAGATTATTCCTGACACTGTAGGTGATGAAGTCTTGGAATGGAATGGGAGGCTATTGCAAGGAGCCACATTTGAGGACGTTTACAATATTATTCTAGAATCCAAACCTGAACCACAAGTTGAGCTTGTTGTTTCACGGCCAATTGGGTAAGATAATTTTAGCAATTTACTTTTACTTACTTTTTAAGACTTACTAATTTTCATTTTATGTGTATGAGTGTTTTGTTTGCTGTATTTGTGTGCACATCATGCATGCCTGGTACACACAGCAGTCATATTCTCTGGTGTTGGAGTTATGGATGGATGGTTGTAGACCAACATGTACATGCTAGGAACCATGTCCTGCATGTACAGTGCGTGCTCTGCATGAGCAGTTCGTGCTCTTAACCATGGAGCCATTGGTCCCGCCCCAGTTTCTGTAACTCACTTGTGTGTAAAGCTGACTACTCTTCAGCATTTTGGAGTGTGCGATCCAAGATTGTCTGACTGCTTTTTAAAAATTAGTTATTTTCTAGATATATTTTTCTTTAACCAAAATATTTCATCACAATTAATGATTTTTCTTTATCTGGTTGCAATAAAATTTGTTGTTGATTTCCAAATAGAAAAAAAATTATGTCATTACTTTTAGGAAAAGTTATATTAGTCTTTTACATTCAAAAATGTCAATAACTGTAGTCTATATATCTTACAATTTTTTGTTTTTGTTTTTCAAATGGAGACTAGTTTACAAAGATAGAAACAAAAATATATATTATCCAGATATGGAACTTACTTAAGGAAAAGCAGTTTCTTTTAAAAATTGATTAATAACATCAAAATAGGCAACATTAAAACACACTTTTTCATTGTATTTTTTGCAAATAGTTGATTTTCCCCAAAAGTAGCAGTAAAAATTAATTCTTTCATCTATGTTATAAAGATTATTTATGACATGTCCTGCCAGTGCTTTTTCTGTAGAAACTTATATTCTATAATAATATAAAAGACATATCAGAATTAAATTAGAAAAAAATGTGTAACTTGACAGTGAACTATTGAATGAATTATGAAAAAATTATATGGGTGGCTAGCATCTATGAGTGGAGGCTATAGAAATTCCTTCTAGCAATCATGTGCTGTTTTCATTCACTTAGGAAATAATGGATTGGAGCCTTTTGCCTCTTTAAAGTTTGGAAATATGGTAAAACCATAGTGTGTATATTTTAATATTTAAGTATATAAAATTATATATTTTAAATAATTTATAGTCATATGAATGGACCTAGTTATTACTTTCTACTTATATATTAAATAAGTATAGGTATTTTTGATATAAATATAGTTACAAGGTAATTTTAGAACTCCTGGTATGAATCAAGCTTGCCTGTTATCAATGTAACATTTAAAAATTTTAGTTTCAATACAATGTTTTAGTGATATTTGGCTTGACTTCTAGTGTAATTTATTTAGAAAAGCAGGCAAAAATAAAGAATTGAATTAATATATATTATAAAACTTACCTTGTTGAATACAAAGCATTTTCAAAGTAGATTATACTCTAAGGTTATACAGTTAGACACATAGGAAATGAAGTTTATAGCTTTATAAACGTGCTGAAATGCACATAGGATTTAGTTTCTGTCAGAGTAAGCTGTAAAAATGTGAACCCATACTTGGGAGGAAAAGACAGAACTGTGTGGCAAATTCAAGGCCAGCTTTACCTAGGTCAGCTTGTCCAAAAACAAATCAAAAAAATTGTGATCTGCCTTTTATCATCTTCATAAGCTTTTATATACTTATTTCCCTATTTTCACTTTTTATTCCTAATTTTTATAGGAAAACAAGATGCTTCAATTGATAAGTTTATTTTTTATCCTTTTCTATATTCCAGAGATATTCCTAGGATACCTGATAGCACGCATGCACAACTGGAATCCAGTAAGTTTAATTTATTCTAGGCTATGTCATTAAGCATATCATTCATTTCAGGTCTAGTAAATAAGTTTCTCTAGTAGTATGGAATTGTAAATGTATAACCTCAAACATTAAATCAAATAAAAATGGGAAGTGTCATAGTATTTCATATCTCTGTTGAAAAATATCCAAGCTCTATAATCATTTCAATATTTTATTTTGCCCATGCCATGATTATTGTAGATTTTAAGGTTCTTTACTAAGGTTTGTTCACATAAACTGCACATGAGTCAGGCAAGTTTTTGCTGCCTGTGTACCCCTGAATTTCAATGAAAAGTCATGACCATTTTTACCACCTTCAAAAGCTACCTACTCCCAAAGTTTCTCACAAAATTTAAAGTTTGCAACTTTGTAACTCTAATGTTTTGTAGAAAGGTATTCTTGGAAAAATATAGTGAATAGTTTTATTTATTTTAATGTATATTTTTCCAGATTAAAATAGTAGATCTAATTTTATATCACGGAAGTAAAGGAACAACCAACATATAAGTTCAACTTTGTTTTGTATTCAACTGCAATTTCATATCTTTAATTAGCTGTTTTCTGATGAACTCTTTTTTTATTGACTAAGAGTATGAGGAATACTTATACTCTTAGTCAGGAGAGAAGGTGAGGGTTGCAATTAAAAAAAAAAACAATGTTGAATGTGATAGACAAAACTGCAAAGTAGTTTGGACAAAACTTCAAAGAGTGGATGTCATGGTGGAAAGATTTACAAGTACCTAGGTACAGAAAGCTGATAGTGCAGTGGTGCTCAGAGAGATGCACTGATTACAGTTAACACAGGGAGGACAGCACAGCTGAGGGAAGTTTGCAAGGAGAACTTAGCCTGTTCAATGTCTACTTTCCCTTGGAGAATTCGTGTGCTCTGGGAAATGCTTTCAAAAAGCTATTTATACTTAACACTTGATTATATCATTAAAATTATTGAATGAAGCCAGGGCTAAGCAAAGCAAAGCTCAAAAATGTCACAGTTGGCAAAATAGTGGTGACCCTGGTCAAATAAACAATTCGGTAACAAATAAACATTAGAGCTATATAGTGCTACTGGCATTGGTTTCATTTTTTTTTATACTTGCAACTTGGTGTTGCAGCTAAACTGTGGCAAAGGCTGAGTTTTTCTCCTTACAGTAGTAAGATACCATGAAAACAATAGGAAACCCTTTATTTTATGGCTATCTAAAAAGCCTCGGACTATGATGGTAAACTTGTCCTTGGAGAGCCAGGAATGTTAGTTCAATGTGATTCCAAACTTTTATTCTTTGAACATTAGACTATATGTCTGTCCAAGAACCATGCTTAAAGTTGCTGTTCTGGATACATCTGTAGTATTTGCTCTATATGATTTTAACTGTTAGTCAGGTGACTGCTAAATTTTATTAAAAGATGCTATCATTATCTCTTCATTCCTGTGTGCTTAAATAATATATTGTACTAATTTCCCTGTTATTTGTTGCTTTGTAAACCTAGTGAGGTAACAAATTATTTCAGCAAAGTCATCATTAATTTACTTCTAAATATTGTGAAAAGGCATCACCATTACTTTTTGAGCCTAAATTTGCACCTTTCCCTCAAAACTTTATGTGACACACATTCTAGAAGTGAGTTTTGTGCACGTGCATTTCTAATGAGGCATATGGTTCAACAGACTGACTTCAAATTCTAGTCTTGACCCTGATATTTAGTCTTATTGATATGTTACATGCTTTACATTGTTTGGATACTCAACAATGTTAAAAGTCACTGTGCTTCCAAAGTGAGTTCCGCTTTCCCATCCCTCCTCTCCTGGGACTATGAGTTACACTATGCATACACAGTATACACCAACCCTTTTAGAGACCATAACTGGTACAAAGGTGACCTTCTATTCTTGATAATAGGGTTGAAATCTTAGTACTTTCCTGCATTTCTCACATTGTTGGTTTCTCCTCCTACACAGTTGAAGATTGAACCTAGAGTGTCATACAAGGCTGGCAGCCAGCTGTTCTAGTGAGCCGTGCCCTCAGTTCTATTGTAGGCATAACTTTAGTATCACCTGAAGCCCTTCTGCTCACGCCCTTCACAGTGGCAAGCCACAATCCTCTTATTAATGGGTATAGTTCTGCTGGTAACGTAATATCTAGTTCTGTAAACATTCCGACTGGTTCCATCAACTGCTTAGAGCCAAAATCACACACGGAACATTCGGTTACCGTTGCTTCTGCTATTGCCTGTCTCTTTCACAATCTCTCACTTCATTTCTACTAGAGTAATATTTTTATATCATATAAGGTTTGTCTTAAACTTACCCAAAAACCTTTAATAGTTTTTGACATTCTAGTACTTATGTCCTTAGCATTTAAATTTTAGGTTGTCATGAAAAAGGTTTATTGTTTTGTGTTTTGGTTTTTCTTCCTTTTGTATTTTAAATATTTTCTCAATATCGAGTGTGAGTTCAGATAATGAACAAGTGAGTTTGGATTAGAGCCTGCTGCTATTACAAAGTTAACACAGCACAGGTGTAACTGTGGCTCTAAATCACACTTAGGCAAAGCAAAAACAGACAAAAAAATAACAGTCTGAAACAAGAGGAAACCTCACTAAAACTCCTTAAGATTATAATATTATGAAATAAAATGGCCTCTATAAATTGACTCATCAAGGACCTTTAAAAGAAGCATGTTGAGTTGTTCTGAAATAGGAAGAGACATTTTATTATTCTTTGTCTTTTCAGGTTCTAGCTCATTTGAATCTCAGAAGATGGACCGGCCTTCTATCTCCGTTACCTCGCCCATGAGTCCCGGCATGCTGCGGGACGTCCCGCAGTTCTTATCTGGACAGCTTTCAGTACGTAATCACAAATCCATCTCCTTGTGAATACTGAATGTGCCTTTTAAAACATGATGCTGAGGGTTTTTTGTTAGTTTTTTTGTTTGTTTTTGTTTTGTTTGTAAGCCAAGTTATTACTAGAGCCTAATTGTGCCTTTAGTATTAGCTTTTTAATTTTCATAATTTTTAGTTACTTAAAAATTTTGGGTTATTTCGTGTAATGCTTTTTAATGTAAAGTTTATAGAATTTAATAACTTCATGAAGATATGTAACCCCTCTTTTAATCATCACAATATTTCAGAAGGTGGGGTGATGATTTTTACTCTTTACTTTTAAATGCCTGGGAATTGCTATTACTTTTTAAGAGAGAGGAAAATGGTATATCATGCAAAGATTGAGTTAAGATAGAAGCAAATATTTATGTAATCTTTGCTTTTCAGTCTTAAGAAAATTTGGGGTAGATTTTTAATATTGTGCAGATATATAAGGTTTCTAGAAGTTTTGTTTTTGTTTATTTTTTTAACAACAGTCAAGACTAAATAATGCAATGAGGTACTGGGTAACTTTTCATTATGTGAGCTTTGGTTGGTATCTTTTCAAGTTCAAGTTTAATTCCACATTCTGTATTATATTCTTATTACGTGTGGGTTTGCAGATTTTAGTGCTTTCATCACATTATCATTCCCATATTAGAGCACATTCAGCTTTATTGTTCTAGTAATTTTTAATTGCTAATTTGGAATTTCCTGAATACTAAAGAAAATAACTAAGTTCTCAAACCCAGAAATTGACGTTGATTAAAGCCGTGACAGTTAAAAACCCAAACTATTATGAAATTGTACCTTAAATTCCTTAGACATACCTTTCTTTTAAGTCAGCTCGAAATTTCTCCTTTTAGTTTTAAGGGGAAATCATATATTTTTGGGAGCGTTATTGATCTTTAACAGTACTACTTTGTTAACATTTCAAATTACAAGATCATATACATATTGTGCTAGAAGAGAATGCTAGAAGTACATGGAAGGGATTTGGAGAAATTTTAAACTCAATTGATTATCTCCTGATTAAAAATTAGTCTGGAAGTAGGTCAAAACTGCTAAGACTGTAAGGGCAACTATAGTCCATGGAACTGTCGCTGCACATGAAAAGCACATTCTCACTTTTGTACCTTGGAAGGAAAATATTCTATAAATTTAGATGAAATGTTAATTATATGCATTTTGAAATTATACACAGATACACAATCAAATTACATACAAAAATACAGGAATTATAAGTATGGTTCATATTTATCATCACAAATCTAGTCAGTACAAAAATAAAAAGTAAAATCATTAATAATCTTAACACTACATGTGACTTTTTAAAGTCATGCACATATAATTTAAATAAAATTTCACATACTTTTGTGTATTTTTTTGAGTTAGGATTTTGCTGTATAATTCTAGCTGGACACATCATATGTAGACCAGGTTTGGATTGAACTTCTGGTGACACTTCAGCTTCTGCCTCAATTTTCTGGGACTATAAGTACATGACCTGAATTCTGCTTTTTTCTTTATTAACTTATAGACTTTGTCTTGTCTTTAAAAATTCCTCTTAACTTTACTTTCCTATCTATAATACTACATTTATCTTAACTTCTAGTTTTTATTATTACAAATAATTATGCCACTGAAATACTTAGATACATATGAATATTCATAGTAAATTAATTTAAGAATTTTCTAGAAGTAAAATTATAATTCAAATGCTAAAGTATAAACTTGAAATTATTAAAAAAATCTATTCTAATCACACCTAACATATAAATCACCTATTTTATTTATACATGTTATATGTACACACATACATATAAGTGTATATATACATATATATGTATATATACACACACATAAATTAAATTTCTAACAGAAATACTAGTTCTAGTCACCAGGCATATAAATGAACAAAATAGAATGCCTTTTATTGCTATATGATTTTTAATGTCATTCATGATCTTTGTGTTAGGTCAGCATAAACAAGGTGCTCTCCTGAGTTACAAGTGTGTCTATCAGTGTATAGGAAATTCGGTTTCATGTAATAATATAGGAGTTTGCAGCTTGCCTATAAATGTCAGTTCTTTAGAACACTCTTAGGCAATGTTAGCTGACCTTTCTCTCTTTGCCGTTCTCTTGCAGCTGTAATTAAAAATATGATAAGAGCGACAGAAGGAGAAAGGGTTTATTCTACCTCTATCAGGAACTTAAATAACTGTTCATCTTACATCACCAGAGAGCAGAGAATGTGGATGCAAGTCAGTCCTTTGCCCAGAGAACAGCTCACCAATGATTCTTAGGATGTGCTTTCCTTCCTCACCAGTGTTAGTTATCAAGATCCCCGACAGGCTACCTAGAAAGCTCATTTCTCATTTCTTTATTCATTCAAGTTGATATTTTTCTTTTACCATCATAATTGCACCCCCATTTTCTTCCACCTTGGGACATATTTGCTTTTCAAAAATTCTACTTGTGTTCACTCCTCATTAAGTCACAACATTGCTGATGCCTCAGAACACAAATTATTTGTCTAATTTTGAGGTAATTTTCCTAGTGTATTAGTTCTTTTGCTGATATATTTTCAAACAGAAAACATGATGGATAGCTCTTGTTTGCATGTTTATACTCAAATCTGTTCATTAATTTTTTGGAGTATTTTTATACATTTTTCTTTTTTTAAAATTAGATACTTGCTTTATTTACATTTCAAATGATATCCCCTTTCCTAGTTACCCCTTTTAAAACCTCTTATCACATCCCCCCTCCCCCTGCTCATCAACCCCCCCCTTCACTTTCCTCACTGGCATTCCCCTACACTGGTGCATTGAGCCTTCACAGGACCAAGGGCCTCTCCTCCCTTTGATGTCCAACAAAGCTATCCTCTGCTACATATGCAGCCGGAGCCATGGGTCCCTCCATGTATACTCTTTGGTTGGTGCTTTAGTCCCTGGGAGCTCTGGGGGGTACTGGTTGGTACATATTGTTGTTCCTCCTGTGGGGCTGCAAACCCCTTCAGCTCCTTGAGTCCTCTCTCTAGCTGCTCCATTGGTGACCTTATGCCCAATTTTTTAAAGGTATTTATAGTTAATTTTCTTCCCATGCTGAATCCCGTGGCTGCTTATTATTCTAGGACTTACCCACAAAAGAACCATTAATGTATTTGGTGAGGAAAGCAGAATGAGCCCAAGCAAGCATATTCCTGAATCCTCCATTAGACCATTGGCAGCATTTCCTTATGGTATTCTTTTAAGTTCTCACTTTCTTCTGATTCTGAACAGTTTTAAATATGCTTACAGTATTTGGCTAGTTGTGTGATAGGCTGTTAGGCTAAATACTTCTCATTCTTTTTCTCTATGTGAGAAAGTCTTAATTCCTTTTTTTTTTTCCTATTGAAACTCTTTATTGATTCTACTGATAACTTTTTGTTTATTTAATTATAGTGTCTGATTGATTTATTGTTGCAAAATTACTTAATATTTTTGCATTTGACTTTTGCTAAATATTACAAATGTGAATTTTACCCATTTAAGAATTGAAGGATTTTTAGAATAATACTATGTATTTCATATTTTCCTTTATAAAAACTGGAGAACATTTAAAAATATTTCATGTATGAAGTTGTTGGCTTCTTTTACTTCTTGGTTTCCCTTCTCTTCCCTTCCTTCCCTCTACCATGTCTTCCCTTCCTCCCTCCCTCCCTCCCTCCCTCCCTCCCTCTATCCGTTCCTCCCTCCCTTCCTCCTTCCCTCCCTTTTTCTTTCCTCCCTTCTTCCTCCTTTTAAAATATGAGACAGTGTCTCACTATACAGCCCTTACTGGTCTGGAAATGCAGTTTTTCCAGACTAGACTACAGCTGACAGACACTTCTGCTCCTTCCTCTCCATTGGATGTTAGGATTAAAGACATGCCATACACTTCTTTTTTTATGCTTAGTCATTTTATTGGATATTTTATTTATTTACTTTTCAAATGTTATCTTCTTTCCCAATTTAGACCCTAGAAACCCTCATCCCATCCCTCCTCCTTCTGCTTCTATGAGAGTGTTCACCCATCCACTCCTACCTCCCTGCCCTTACAATCCAGGCCTCTCCTCCCATTGATGCCCTCCCTACAAGGTCATCTGCTACATATGCAGCTGGAACAGTGGGTCCCTTCATGTGTACTCCTTGTTTGGTAGTTTAGACGCTCTGGTTGGTTGGTATTGTTGTTCTTCCCATGGGGTGGCCTTCAGCCCTTTCTCTAATTCCTTCATTGGGGACCACCCCCTCCACCCTACCCCTCCAACCCCCCCCCCATGCGCTTAGTGCAATAGTTGGCTGCCAGCATCTGCCTCTGTATTTGTCAGGCTCTGGTAGAGCCTCTCAGGAGCCAGATATATCAGGCTCCTGTCAGCAAGCACTTCTTGGCAGCCTCAATAGTGTCTGTATTTGGTGACTGTATATGGGATGGATCCGCAGGTGGGGCAGTCTCTGGACGGCCTTTCCTTCAATCTCTGCTCTTCTTTCAATTTTTATTTTTGGACTTTAATGTTTTTATAGCATTTATGTTCAAGATGCATTCTATAAAAAGTGTGTCCTAAAGATGAGTACAAGGAGTAGTGAAAAGTGACATTAGACATCCGTAGGCTGTGGTGTGCACTTTTAGATTCCTCATTTGAATGAGGCCTTGGCCATTACACATGTGGTGCACAGACCACTGCCATTCCATATACACTACTTAGGTCTGTAGCATAGACAGCTGCAGTAAAGGAAAGGATGATCGAAGGCCGCGGAGTGGTTTCCTGGGGTTATGGCCAAGGTTGAAACTATAGAAAATGGGAATTTCACAGCTTTCCAGTGCAGTAATTCCTCTTCAATTTTAAGACGTTAAATGGTTTATTGTATGCTTTATATATTTTTACATCATTAACATTGTCATCCCTGTACAGACATATTCTATAGTTATCTTTAATAGGTAAGCATAAGATTTAAACATGTTTTTAGAAATCTTATAGCTGCTTATTTCAGATTGTTTTAGATAATGGAAAACTGTTTACTATAAAGAATTAATTATTTTGAAAATAATCTTTTTAAAGTGGAGCCTTCATTTCATGAGATAAAACATCTTTTCAAAGCTCTCCTTTTTTTGGTATATTTTATTTAAAACGCTGTAGAGATGTGAGCAGGGAAAATGAAATCCCTAAAGCTCCTCGCCCTTCAGTGCTTCTAGTCAATCGATGGCAGCTCCACACTCCTTCCGCCCACTGAAGCTTTTTCCAGTGCAGATTTATGAAGGCAGACTCTTTTTTTCTATCACTTCCCATATATGAACACTTCCTCGTTGGGGCATAACTTCTTTTGAAAAGGAAGAAAACTGAGATTTGGTACTTAATATTTGGAGAGAGAAAGGCAACTCTGGCGACCAACAATCTGCTGTGAAGGTTGTTTTCCTTTGGATTTTAGACTTGTCTGGCGATGCTGAACCTGAGATAAGCTTGCCTAGTACAAACCACCAGTTTTAGTGACAGTGGGGAAGACAGGAAGAAGCCCTTGGCTGTCTGTGACATAGTGAGGAGGCAATGGACCCTGCTGACTGGGAGAGAATGAAATGTTCTTAATCAAGTCTCAGACTCAGAGATGTGCTCTGGATTTGATTCTTGACCTGTCATGGACATCTATGACCTATGAATTAGGTTATTATGATTTTTTTTAATTCTCAGAAATGGATTTAAAATAAAAGTTAAAAAAATTCAGAAAAGAAATGTGATGTTCTTTCTGAGAATTATGTTTTACTTTCTTTGTATATTATACTAGTCTTTGAGCATTTAGAAGTTCACCTACAACTTTTTCATGTATTTTCTTCACTTGCATGTTGGGGATTAGAGCAGTGACTTCCCACAGTGGTTGGGAATATCCTGCATTAATGATCATGTCATAAATGAATAGGAAAATAATTAACTCTAGGTTAAAAGCAATAACCAAGACAGTGTTGTTAGTAGATATGAAATGCATGTCTCGTCTCAAGCGGTGCATCCCGCAATGGGTCCAGTGCTCTCCCGACTCCTAACGAAACTGTTCTTAATCGATGGACAGTAGGTTTCTGTGTCAGTAGATTTCATATGCATACACTTATACAACTGTGGATCATTTTTGTAATAAATGTATTGAACAGCTATAGATTTTTATTCTATAATTATTTCTTAAATAGTAATACACCAACAACTTATAGCATTTACATTATATTTCATATTGTAGCTAACCTAGAGATGATTGAAAATATTTGATATCTTATATGTTTTGTGCATATACTATGCCATTTTAAATAAAGTATTTGAAAATCGGTGGATTAGTATTTATGGGTCTGCTGGGACCAAGCACCCATGGATATCATAGGCTGTAGTATGTGTAAGGGTTAAGTTTTAAATTTCTTGTTTTGGTGGGTATCCTTTAGTTACTTTTGAAAATTATATAATCCTATGTTCTTGTACATTCAATCTTAATTCTTATTCTATTAACTATGTTTTAAGAATAAGATTAAATAAATTATAAAAATTTTAGAATGTTTTGATTTTATTTATGTTAGCACTTGGAAACATTAATTTTTATAATGAATTATTTAATTTAAAGATATTGTCATGAAAATGTATTTAAGGGATAGTTTTCTGTGTTTATTTTTACTTTTGGTCTTTTAGTTCCAGCATATTGTCCTCTTTGGTTTTGTTTTATTGCTTTTTTCTTTAATTTTGCTTACCAGAGCCAAAGCCTTAGTAGAAGAACAACGCCTTTTGTTCCTAGGGTTCAGGTAAAGGCTTTGTCTGCCTGATAGAGACTAAAGTTGTGTTTTATTCCTTATTTGTATGTTTGGAAAATGCGTAGTAGGAACACTTTTTTTGGTATGTTGCTCCAAACCATACTATTGACTTTCAAATCATTTGATAAGGCAGCTTGTAAAAATTCTGCATGGAGATTAGAATATTGAATACAAATTTAAAGAGACAATTATTGTTAGTTATTTTGTAAGTAAATGAAGCATTCAAATGTATAGGTTTCAAAGTGGCATTCCAATTTAGTTTTCATGTAGATATTTTGCTTAACTCTGTAACATTTACTGAAATAGTTAATTTTAAACTCTAGATATTTTCTTTTATTACACAAATGTTGCTGTCTCTTTAAATCATCCATTGTATCACATCCCATTCATATTCTCTTGCATTTTCCAAGTAATGACTCCTTGAGATTGGCAAATATATTTGTACCTTATTTAAAATATGATGTTTTTGCATTTATTATGTAATAATCCCAGTTTTGGAGTTTGAAAGAACAAAAATCATAATCCAAATGATATATATATTATTTGTTTGTATTCTATCATTGCTTTTGCTTCTTTTTTTAACAAACTACTTGGGTACAAGTTGTTTGCCTCTTTTCATTAGGATATTATTTATATGGTCCAGTATGCTAATATAGTTATCTTAAAAGTAGTTTTATGCCTTCCCTGCTTTGGTGCATGTTTTTTTAAGTGAATTATTGGCTTTGAATAGTATTTTTAAATAACTAAAATTAATTCTACTTAATATCATATAATATAAAATATTGATGTTTAATGCTAATGTTTTGTTGTAAACAATTTAAATTGGATACAGAGTAAGGATACAAAGAAAGGATAGTCATATTAAACAATTAAAATGATCCAAATATATTTATTAAGTTAATTGAACTAAGGCTTGTCATTGATAGAACTAATGAGTTATATTTGTTATATTTTAGGGAATAAATAGTCATGCTTTAAATATTTTTAAAACACAGGTTTAAGAATATGATAAATAACATGATCATAAAATATTTTTTTTGTGGGGCTGGATATCTATTACAAACTTCAATGTACTACTTAATAAAATACAAAATTAGGTCTGTTGTTAAATGCCAGTTTCAATACAACTTCTTAAAAATTCCAATTTTGATCAGATATAAAGAGATTGGTTCTATTTCATAGTATTAGTACTAATATGTTTGGACACAATTGATTTAGGCAATGACATACTGATGCATCAGTGTGAAAACAATGATGCTAATGTCTGTTTATATAAGAGATAATAATCTTACATCAGCACTTGGCTTTACAGGGAAATCTGAAGAATAAACTTTTTGATAAAAACCTTAAACCTGTTGCCAGTATTGATGTGGAGAATCTCTAAATTACTCTGGGTTTGATCACAGGTTTAGAAGCTATGACACTTTACATTTCCTTCATCCCATGAAATCAAACATTTGAATTTCCTTACTTTTCCTTCTCAGCTTTTGTCAAAAGAATAGTTTATTCTTTGTGTTTTCTAATCCTTATCTATATCTATAGTCTAATATTACTAAGCAAGCAAATTTAAAATTTTTCCTTTCAAGCTTTCGAGTTAGTTTCCAGCCCCTATTCAGTTTCTGTGTCCTTTGATTTCTTCTTAGAGACAGGGTTTTCCTCTGTGGCCCACATAGCTTCAAACTCCTTATTAACTCAGATTAACCTAGGTCTGTAGCTTGGTCACATTTCTCCTCCTTTGCTCTTCCCAGGGCTGGTGTTTCAAGTGTGAATCACTTCTTTTTCTTTGGGGTGGGAGGTGACCCTGGATTCTATACATTAAAGCTCTGATTCTTAAAATTCTAAAATCTCAGTTTAATTCATAGGTAAAAATGCTAGCCTAGAAATTTATAACTTTATAATAAGCCATATAATAGCACACTGTTGGATATTTATTAAACACAGCTTTAGAAAATCTTGTTGAGGTCTATCTTTGAACTTCTTGGCTAGTAGAAAATTCTAGTTATGCAATAGGATAAAACCATTTTAAAATTTGAACCAATGAAACATGAAAACTAGTAATAATTACTTTTATAGTTTGGATATCTCTTATTCTTATTCCTGTAAGAGGCTTCATTTCTTTTGGCCCAAATAGGGAAGAACAGAGATAATTGAATATACCCTTTTAATCTGTTGGTCTACCTCTTCTGACTCACCAATTAGTCAGCCTCAAATGTTCTGGAATACATACAGAGGGACCCAGCAAAACCATCGCAGAATTGGAACTAAACTGCTCTATTTCATGTATAAATAAATGTGTGAATCTGAAGCTACAAATTTTTGGTTCCACTTCAGTTCTTAGCTGATTGTAATGACAGTAAGTTTTAGGTAACACATGGATCTTTTATAGATCCTGGTAGAAAGGATACTCATTGAGCTTGGTGGGAAGGTTTGAAGTTGCAGGAGATGAGAACTGTTAAAAAAAATTTAGGAGCAGGAGGACATAAAGTGGGAATCCCTAATTATGATATAGCAACATTACACACATTTTATGTAAAATTATAAAGTAAAAGTTTATTATTTTAAGGATGTCATGTGTTTCTTTACTGAAGAAGGAACTATGCCTCTAAAAATTTTTAAAGGTGAATTTATTATAGTTTTAAATACAAATTAAGGGAATCTATTAAAGCTACTAGTAAGCCTTCTTATATCTTTTGAAATATGTCTTACTATGGAGACATAAACATTTGCTTGAAAATTCCCTCTGAATACCATTTACTTTTAACACACTGCATTTAGAACATGTATTTTCAAGGCAAAGGTAAAAAGGATTTCTAAATAAAAATAGATGTAGAGGAATCATTATGTACAAATTATGTAATACAATAGTGTAATTATTAAGTGTTCATTAATAACTTATCACATCAGGATAATAAAAACCCAAGTGATTTATCAATGAACATGAGACATCAGACTCAGTTCATTTATTCATTGAGGTTATTTTAGTATATCCTTTTGTTTTAACAAATCCGTTTACTGGGGGAAAATGTTATTTCTCTTAATATTTGCATTATAGAATGGTATAAAGATTGGAAATGTGAACATGTATTGATAGTAAATTTTGAGCCAATAAATTAATATTTTTGCTTTTCAGATAAAACTATGGTTTGACAAGGTTGGTCACCAGTTGATAGTTACAATTTTGGGAGCAAAGGATCTCCCTTCCAGGGAAGACGGGAGGCCAAGGAATCCTTACGTTAAAATTTACTTCCTTCCAGACCGAAGGTAGGGATTTTAAGCTAATACATATGTGCTCTAAGAAAATAAGTGGCAAAGCAAAGACTGTTTTGATTTGTATCATTTACTGTTTTGTGTCAACAATTATATACTTGTGAAATTTATAAATAGAATCATTCCAACATATTACGAATGACAGCATTTGAGATTATTTTACGTTGCATTTACTAGTTATGATTTTATTTAACTATTTAGTTTAAACACCTGTATATTGTATTTCTTAAATAATATATTTATGTGCCAAAATTATTAAAATTTATATTTTATATAATAATTTTAATGTAGATTGTTTAATAGACAAAGCTGGAGCAGAACCTAAATTGGTCTCGTATTCTTCTTCACTGTCCACCTCTTGACCACATTGATTTTTTTTGTTTGTTTTTGTTATAACTATAGTACATAAAGTTAACAAGTGCGTTTTGTTTTATCACCTATATTGTCCAGCTACCACTGGGCCCAAAATCACCTCCTTCAAGGACTGTATTTTGATCTTTGTCATGAATTATCTTGTTCTACACAGATTTTGAAGATATTTAGGACTGGAGAAATATTTCCACAAAAGTAATCTAATCACTCTTAATTTTAGGCCTGAAGGGACTCCAGCAAGCACGGTGGATGAGGAAGAGGCGCGGGGTGGGGCGGGGCGGGGCGGTACTTTCCCTTTTTCAGTCTCTGCTTTCCAGGGCCTTGTGTCCCAGGTCTCAGGTGTTTCTCTAGGGTTGGAGGTATCTGTGCACACATCTTCAGTTTGTTTACATACCTTGGTTCTATAATTATTTTAAGCAGAAAATTCCTCAAAGTAGAGTTGTATACTTATTAGAAATAGGTTCAGGATCAGAGAGAAAGACAGACAGAGAGACAGAGAGAGAGACGAGAGGGGAGAGAGAGAGAGAGAGAGAGAGAGAGAGAGAGAGAGAGAGAGAGCACTGCTCCAATTTTAGTGTTTTGAAAAGGCAGATTTAACTATTGATCAAAAGAGCTCTGAAGAGGGAACTTACTGAGAGAGGAAGTAATCTTGGGTTTAATCTAATTCTTGGAGTGACTGTCTTTCCCCATTGGCTGGGTGGGATCTCACTGTCTTATTTAACCTACTAATCTGAAAAGAACTGACTCATTGGAAAGGAGCCTGAAAAGGGACCATTGCTCCAAACAGAAAAGAATCTTTGCTTCAGGCCATGAGTTCCTGGATTGAAACTGGAGCTGTGAGTGGACAGAGTTTAACAATCACAGTTTTGCAGGATTTTAGATGATTTGTGTTCCCTGCCCTAAAGTCAAGATTTATAATGTTTGAGTATCATCTGAGCGATCTAGTGAAGCAACAAAGGAAGCAGGTCATTCCCAATTGTATTTCACTTGATACATTTTAAACTGCAAGTTGTAAAACAAATGCTCCAGAGTACCTTGAGATTTCACAATACTTAGTTATCAGAAGAAGTTATCTCTTACTGTATAATTTTATGTTATAAAGTTAACTTGAAAAAAACTCTGACAATATAGACTGTCTTTTTTGTTGACAGACCCATTTTGAAATATAAGAAAGAAAAATTATCCATAATTGGAGTGGCCAGATTGAACCTAAATTTTGGCTGAATGATAGCTGTTACAGCCAAATTATCATAGTGCCCTGGCAGTTAAATTATTTGAGTCCTTAGTATAGAGAGGTTGATTGCTGTATAAACCCTGGGGGTGAACTGACATGAACCACATCACATTTGGCCTTTTTACTATGCCTTTGGTTTCGAGTTACTTCGGTGTCACCAATTGATAATGTAAAAAAAAATATATTGTATTTTTATTTTTAAATTATACTATTTCTCTCTGTCTCTCTGTCTCTTTCTCTGTGTGTGTATGTATGTATGTATGTATGTATGTATGTATGTATGTATATAGTTTGTGTCCTTGCCATAGCACTCACATGAAAGTCAAAACAATTTTTGAGAGTCAGTTCTCTGCCTCCTCTGTGTAAGTCTGGGGCATTGGTTTTGGTTGTCAGTCATGGAGGGAAGCAGGTGCCATAACCCACCAAGCCACAATATCTTCCCACATTTTATTTTTAAGAGACTGAAAGTTTACTGATTTTTTTCTTGATTAGGTTTTATTTAATTTTATATTACTTTGCCTAGTTTTTCTTCTTTTTTGAGGAAAATAAAGGGTTAAACTAAAGGCATTTCTTCTTGTCTTGTTCTCTATGTTCCAGGGACAGTGTTTAACTTTATTTTTAACCTCAAAGAATGTGATAGTAGAACCTTTTACTCAGGTCATTTTTTTAGCTAAGGTACATGTCAGATACCAAAAATTTGGGAACAGTTAAATACTTTGCAAGCTTACAGTATTGACTGGGCTGGGTTATAGATTAATCTTTAAACTGGATTTTTTTTTCAATACTGAGAAAATGACATCTTAACTTTTCTCTTTTCTTTTGACCCAGTTTTTTACACATGACTAAGATAATAAACATTAACTATTAATTTAATTTTTACTGACAATTTTTTAGGAAAATATCATCGAATAGATTGATTAGATGAAATAACAATTGATATTTAATTGATAAGACTTCTTGGAGCTTCAGCAAAGTATAGAAGATATATCTGGTCCAATCATGGTAGTCAAAACACATTTACTATATCATGTTCTATAAAGGTAATATTTTGAAATAAAATTGGTTATGACCACAAATATATTTCTTTCCTTTTTAAATTTTGAATACAACTGTCAAGTTTTTTGCTTGTTGTTTTAAGTTAAACAGAAACCCAAAGTGCTAAAATGAAATTTAACCTCATTTAGATTTCATTGAACAAATGTTTGCCGCACTGCCTGCAGAGAATATGGATTTATTTTATTTTTAGCAACCTATTAAAATATACCTGCATAAATTAATATTTGTTTTTAAATACAATTTGTAAATAACATGATTGCAATTTGATGGTTTCAGTTACATTTTTTTAAGAAAAGAAAAATCCATTTCTTTTTACTTGTTGAAAATAAGATTTTTATCATAGTTCTGGGAAGATGGTGGTGGAGCTTTCAAAGCACTTGTGTTTGTGAGGGACTTCAGAAAGCAGTTCTTCCTCTGCTCACTGTAGGGGTTCCTTCTTAATGTGCTGGCTTTGCCTTTTATGTCTTCAATTAAGCTAATGATTTATTCTTCCAGGGTCCTTCAGATTTCAGTTCTAATTAGGGTCAGTTTTCCACTTCTCATCTTTAATCTTCTATTTTAAAATACATATTATTGTTAAACTATGTTAAAATATATTTTAACATGACAGTATAAGGCACATGTAATTTCTAAATACAATGTACATATAAATGATACGTATGCAGTTAATAATATTTCCTAACCAGAGATAGTCCATCAAAGTAAGTATGAAAGCCTCCTAGCTATAAGTCCCATTTGTCAAGATAATTATCCTCTATTTTCATCAAACATTATTCTGGCTACCTTACAAAGAAGCAGTATTCTGTGTCTTTAAAAACAGGGTTTGGTGTTTTCTTTTCTTTTTTTCCTTTTCTTTTGTTGTCAAAAAAGCAAGTAGTATTTCTTATTTGAGATAAAATAAAGATACATGCTCCACTATGTTTATAGCAGCCTTGTTTATAATAGCAAGAAATTGGAAGGAGCCCAAATATCTCTCAAAGGAGGAATGGATACAGAAAATGTGGTATATTTATACAATGGAATACTACTCAGCAATTAAAAATAATGAATTCATGCAATTTGTAGGTAAATGGTTAGACCTGGAAAATATCATCCTGAGTGAGCTAACCCAATCACAAAAGAATACACATGAAATGCAATCACTGATAAGTGGATATTAATGAGCCCAGAAGCCCTAAATACTCAAGGCACAATTAGCAAGTCAAATGATTCCCAAGAAGAAGAAAGGAGAGGACCCTGGGCCTGGAAAGATTGGATCCAGTTTTGTAGAGAAACTGTGGGGGGAGGGGGAATGATTGGGGAATAGTTGGGGGGGAGAGGAACTATGGGACATAGGGAGGGGGGGAACTGGGAAAGGGGAAAGCCTTTGGAATGTAAACATAGAATATAGAAAATAAAATATATATATATGTAACAGTTGCTTGCTAGCTACTTTTATAAAATAAACATTGCAATTTATGTATTTTCTTTTTACAGTTAACGTTCTGCAGCTTAAATGAAGAGGTTTGTTTGAGCTAATCAGTTAGGTCACTGCATGACATGTCATAATTTAGCAAGGAGTTCAAACCTCACTTGGCTTTTTCCCTGAGAAATTTTAAATTGATAAAGTATAGAGTAAAAACATTGCATGTAAGTTCGCATATATTCTTTTTATTAAAATAGTGATAAAAACAAGAGAAGAACAAAAACAGTCAAGAAAACTTTGGAGCCCAAATGGAACCAGACTTTCATTTATTCTCCTGTCCATCGAAGAGAATTCCGGGAACGGATGCTTGAAATTACCCTTTGGGATCAAGCTAGAGTTCGAGAAGAAGAGAGCGAATTCTTAGGAGAGGTACCTGGAAGTAGTTAAAGTTGAAGCTTCTCTGACCCTTCTGCAGTTTAAATGACTGTGATCAGTACAGTCACAAGTTTAAATGTTTTAATTCAGCAGAACAAATCAGTGCTTTAAGATAAAACTGAGATACTAAAGAAAACAGTGTATTTAAAGATTCTTAGCAAAGCTGGCAGTGTAAGTGGTAATCTATGCCTATGATCAGCTCCCAGGGAAGCTGATCCTTTGTTTCAAGAATTCAAGTGCAGTGAGGGTAACGTGTGTCTCAGTCTCAAAACCGAAAGCTAATACCGAGTCAAACAAAAGCCCGTGATGATAAAGGGCTAGTGAAGAGATCATAGGATGTGATGATAAAGATTGGTTTGCACTTGATACACACACTGTTGCTTGTACAGTGCTTTCGGCTTTTGTTTTTCTATTCCTTGATTATTTTGTAACCCATATAAAGTATTGGCCATTTTTTCCAAGGGCTTACCTCAAGAATTTGTACCTCATTGTGGATAAGATATTGCTGTGATGATGTAGTAGGGATATATAATTGCTGTGCTGCACTGAAGAATCAAAAGAAGTATTCACAAGATTATAATTTTACATTGTCAAAGAGACGGAGATGGCTGCAGAGAGAATAAAAAGGCATCAGGGTTGATGAGTTTGGAACAGCTCCCTCAAACTGGTGGAGAGGAAATGGAGCTTCAGTGTTAAAAGGACAGTGGAGCATGTTCCCTACTTGATTTAATCCTATGAATAATGGGAACCAGTTTAAGCAAAGTTTGTCTAAATTGTGAGTTGAGAAAAATATTTCCAGTTGTAATGCAGAGAGCAAACTGAAGGGGGAAGAGAGGAAGATGCTTTAAATGAAAGGAGAATAGCATGGATTAAAAAAATGAAAGAAATATGAACAGAATGATGTCAGTTACAGAGTTACAAGCCTATTAATCGTTTGGATAGAAGGACAATGCAGTTCTTGGGAACAGTAATTCTAGCCAGCAGCCTGCCTGCATTTCTTTCTAACCCTGTGTCCAGCAGGATGGCTTGTCCTGCATCAGTTTCCCTCTTTAGCCAAGAGTAAATAATGATAATATGCAGCTCAACCTTTAATAGAAGTATTCAGTAAGTATAGTATGTGTTAACATGGCACCATACTGCCTCTAATATTGAAAGGTACAAGGAACATTTAGACCTAGTAAAATAACAGCACTTGCCTATTTACCTGTAGCTAAATAGCACAGTAACTTAACATTTTATTTTCACATGGTAGATCTGTGTAATGTGCACACGCTCTGTCATACTTGCATAACAATCTTAAGGAAAACAGAAAATCATTTCTATAAACTGATTTCTCATAATTTAAAAATCATATTATTCCATCAACCGGATGATATGGTACACATAAAGTACCAGTTCTTGCCTTTCTATACATTATTAGCTAATGTATATGGAGCTAATGATGTCATGTTCTGGTTTTGAAGTGTCAGGTACAATGGTTCAGTGTACATAAAGTTTTAAGGAGTAAAATTTCATTTTATCTCTGTTACCAACAGGCTTATTTGACCTTAAGTCATTTTTACTTATTTTTATCTTTAGAATCCTTTTCTATATGACAAAGATAATCATTTTTATTTATAATAGAAATAAATAATGTGTCATGGTTGGTTGTTAATAGTTCATTTTTCTTCTCATTTGTCAGTTATTATAAAATTGCTATTATATTAGAAACTGTAAATTAAAATTTTTTTGAGTTTGAAAATAAAAGACAAAATCAAGCTGATCATGGTCAGCTTAAAAATAAAAATTGCTATTCATTTTGTGTGAAATATTGCAAATTTAATATTGTCTTAGTTGGATGGTTAAGGTCTGTATAATAAATGTAGCTATTTAAAGTACAAAATCACTAAAATGTTAGAAAATTTGTTTCTCATTTAGTTACTATAAAAACATTGCTGACAAATTTGACATTAAATATATTGTTTTGTTGTAACAATTAGTGTGATAATATAAAAGTTCTAAGGCTATTGAAGAGAGTTCAGTTTTGCTGGTCTTTGGTTCGCAGATTTTAATTGAATTGGAAACAGCTCTGTTAGATGATGAAGCGCACTGGTACAAACTTCAGACCCATGATGTCTCCTCCTTGCCGCTCCCTCGCCCCTCCCCATACATGCCACGGAGACAGCTCCACGGAGAGAGCCCAACACGCAGGCTGCAAAGTAAGTTTGCAAACCTTATCATACTTTCATTTAATTTTTTAATCGTGATTATACATCTGACAGTTAAAACAGCATTATAATTGCTAGTGAGCATTTGTTACTGTTTACATGGCTACTATTGTGGTTTTTAATAATTTAAAACAGTAACATCAGGTTTAAGTATTCATATGCACAATACTAAAACCATTCCAGTTGCATATTATATGATATAACATCAAATATATACAACTTTTTGGAGGTACTGGTATTTAGAGCCTTAAATGTAGGAATGAGATGCTGATGTTAGAAGCTTGGTCCTGTCGCTGTGGATCCCTAAAGGTGTGGAGACACTTAGAGCATGCTGCCTCACTGTGTGTTTAGTGGCTGTGAGTAAAGTGCTCTCACCATAAGGACCTGATGTGAAATTCCAGCCACCACGTGAGCAGCTGGCACACACTTGCTGTCCCAGCTCTGTGAACGCAGCACAGCAGATCCCTGAGGGTCACTGAAGAGCTGACCCAGCCCTTCTAGAGGGCACAGATTCATTGTGAAGCTTTGTCTCTGAATAGTGTGTACAGACGGCGATGTCCAGTTGACTTCTAACCCCCACACATGTGCACATTGCCTCTGTACCCATCCATATATATAAAAATTTAACAGTTCATGTGTGCATGCAGACACACATGCACACACTGGATCTGTCAGCTTCAAATACAATCTAGTATGAGTGTTCTTGTTTTAACTATTAGGAACTGTATCAGGCCACTCTACCTTAGCTTTGTACAGTTAATAGTGCTCTTGAAGGTTGAAAAGTGCTATGCCCAGCTCATCCACCCCGTTAGTTGTGCTTTTCTGACAGATAAGTGGCAGAGGCTCGAGAAGGCTTGCCGTTCTCACTGTTTTGAATGAGCTGTTTTCTCTTTATGTGGTCACAGGGTTCTGCTTCACCAACATTTCTGTCAGGTGTTAGCTAACTGGCATTGGTAAGATTTCATGAGTGTCCAGTTATAAGCAACAAACCACGTCACAGCTTGTTGCTTGTGAGAAGTATGCCTGACAGTCAGGACTGTTTTCCAGATAGATCACTTCCTTTCTGTTGAATTGGATTAAATTAAACATCTAAAAGTGCTGGATATGTATAAAATTAGGATTGCTCCTTTGAGAGTCACAGGAAAACCTAGGAAATCATCTTCATTCTTTTAAAAAGTTATAACTAGAATTTTATTTCCATTAAGCACAATATCAGATACTCAGATAAAATTAACTTAAAATAATTTTTACAGTTCCTTTTTAACCTCCTGCGACCATAAATACTACTCATGTATTCCTACTTGTAAGTACTATTACAACCTACTTTGTTGCAATAATTACATTCTTACAATGAAATTGTCTACTCTTCTGGCCACTGTAATCCACTAAGCACATTCTTAAACTGTAGCTAGGACAGTCAAGTTACTGCTGCCTTAGTTACTGCATGAAGAGCCTTAGTGTGGCTCCCTGGGCACTGACTCATATACATTCAGTGTGCAGGCTGCTCAAGTTGGGCAGCATGCCTGTGTTTATAGACCTGCTCTACTCTCGGCCTGCTTCAGTTGTTATTTGCAATTATGAATATGTTTGAGGATTATCAGCCCTCACACCCCTCAGTTCTTCCATACTGCCTACCATCCCAAGCTTTGTCGTCCTTTTCCTTAAGTCCTTTCTGACAGAACTCTGGTAATTTGTGAATTTCATATAGATTTTAGTGAATATATTTTATCTGCTTTTCTTATTAGTTTTTCATATTTTGCCATTTAACTTTCTTTGAAATCTTCCTCACTTTGAACACATGAACATTAAGTGCATGTCAGGCTTTTGGGGCTTGGTGCTGTGGCTGACCAACACACACTACTTAGGTAGAGGTGTAACTCTTTCACCAACTCGAACAGAGAAATATTCTGTTTAAAAAATTAGACGTGATGCTGACATACCTTAAAAGTCCTCTTTTATGTTTGTTTGTTTGTTTGTTTGTTTGTTTGTTTTTCGAGACAGGGTTTCTCTGTGTAGTCCTGGCTGTCCTGGAACTCACTCTGTAGACCAGGCTGGCCTCGAACTCAGAAATCTGCCTGCCTCTGCCTCCCAAGTGCTGGGATTACAGGCGTGCGCCACCACGCCCCGCTAAAAGTCCTTTTAATAGAGTCACTTTACTCTGACGTTAAAATATTGACTTACTCTAGATCTTTCCAGACACTGAGACTTTGTTGTTATTCATAAAGCATGTTTAATCATGGCCCCCTATGATGATAAGAGATTCTGACCCTCAATGTGCTCTGAGTCCCTCCAGAGCAACCTTTTTCTCCAGGCTGCCCTCCAGTGCTACCTTTGCTCTCCTTTGAGTGCTACATTATCATGTTAATACAACTAGAGTTAAGAAAGTGTCACTTTGTTTTCAATCCCAAAGCACATACCCTTAATTTAGCAGAAAAAAAAAAAACAAACAAACAAACAAAAAAAACACCATAGTCTTTAAAATATTGAGGGTAAAGAATACACCGAATACACCGATAGAAAGACCAAGTATCATGACAGTATCATAATTAATCTCATCCTTTCTCTGTCTCTGCCTCTCTGTCTCTCTGTCTCTCTCTCTCCCTGTGTGTGTGTGTGTGTGTGTGTGTGTGTGTGTGTATAAAATCTACTCTAGAATGGACTGGTATATATAGGTTATATGACCTTTGAAGAGTACTTTAGAGTTATCAAAGATAGGAACCACTACAGTAAACATTTTAGTTATCTACAAACAAAAACACTATAGTTTTACTAAATAGAAAAGAGAAAATTAGATAATCAATATTACATACAATTACATAATACAATATGAGGATCATTAGATTTAAAAATTATAGATGACTATTACATTTATTTTAAACAAAATTGTTGGGAGGTAAGTTTGAAATCTAATAATATAAGTGATTGATATTTACAATTTGTCCTGATTTCATTGTTGTTAGTTAATTTAATCCTAACCTAATCTATTTAATTCAGTTCTTTCTTAGTTAATTAAAATATGACCTTCTAAATGCTACAGTGTTTATGAAACTGTTGATGTACTAGTGTCGGTCCCATGGTCTGTAGTTACGCCCTATCCTCTTAAGAAGCGGCTTCTTGTGCTTCTTTCCACTGTGCTTCAGATACTGTGGCCAGAGACAGAGTACGGACTGTTCCTTCTGAGTGCTTGGAGTAACTGATCTGCTGTGTAGGCTTCCAACAGAACAGATCAGTCTTGTGAACGTTGGCAAATATACTGTTTCCAAATTTGGAAACTTTAGAAATATCATTATGGTTTTAAAACTTTAATTCAATGTTAAAAAACATAAGCCTCCTTAATAACTTGTTACTACAGTAAATTACATTCCCTCCAGTAGACATATCAATTGTATTACAAAAAGAAGAAGCAAAATATATCCCTTCACTTTTTGATGATTTTCATACATTTTTAAATGATATTAAAATGTTTAAGTAACTATCCTTCAAATTTTGAATGTTTGCTTTTCAGCACTCTTAAGAGTAAATCAACTTTAAACTGTTCATCTTTTAAATTCAGAATTCCAAAATGAGGGCTACTTTTCAATGGTTCATCTAATTTCAGTTTCTTAGTTGTTTAATGTTCTCTGTCTAGTAGTTACCACTTGAATTTCAGATTATATAATATGTCTATGTTCCTAACAGAAGTGCTATGGCACAGGTTATAGATTTTGATTTTGTGTATTTTCCTTAATTTCTGCTCTTAGCTTATAATTCTTTCAATTAGTCAGATTTTCTATTAACTTAATATTAATTTGTATTCATATATAATTCATTTCTATCTTATTCTCAATTAGTATGGCATTTTTACTTTTTAACCCATTGAATTTTTTTAGCCGTAGTATAGAGATAAGATTTCCACAGTTCTTCTGCCGGTAACAATTTTCAGTTGTATTTTTGACATTACTTCCACATTGTTTTACAGATAAAGCCTTATGTTCATATAATTCAGGTAAACATAGCATGTGTGCTATTGAATGCATGTATTCATATGTGCAGTGTGGTTTGTTGTGCTTTGTTTGGCTATTGTGTATATAGTAATCCCTAACTAACTTAACAAGAGTGTTTCCTTTAGTGCCTATGGGAAATTTGCAGTATTTTTATGCTTATGTGTTTGTTATTTTGATATTCAAACTTGTTTTTTGAATTAAATTTATATTTCAATGTGTTTAGTTGTTGGAAAGCAAATATGGAGGATTTGGGGGATTAAGAAATAATTTGCATCTATGCCAATTCAATTTCAGATATTGATAACTTCTTTATTTTTTCCAATGCAAAAGCAAGAGGTTTATTTTCTGGGGTCAACCTTCAATTTAGTCCCTCAAGGCAAGTGACTAAAAGGCCACCCCCTGAATGGCTAGTACAAGCAGTTTTTCAGCAAGGTTACAGTTCAAACTTATTGGCTAAGCATATTGACCTTTAAATCTATTGGCTAGCAAGAATGGGTGGATCATGACACACATTTGAACTCAACATGGGACTTGCCAGAGGTTAGGTGACAATGAGTAAATACATTCTGAGAATTTTTACTCAAGAATGTTCCTGTGGGTAGAGAATAGAACTTGGCATAGCCTTGACTTGAGGCAGGTGAGTGTGTAAGGCTGGCAAGAGCCTCCAGGGCCCTTAATTCCCCCTTTTTTGTACAAGCTCCAATCCTGGAGCTATGCTTAGGGGGGTCTTGGGTAACTAACTCACAGTCTTCAGGTCCTGTGCTCGGGGTTTCATCTTGTTGGCACAGGACCATCAGCTGCACTGCTCCTGGGTTAAATGTGCAGGGTGCAAAGGTCAGCAATGCCAGGAGACAATTAGGGGTCCTAACAGGGTGGATATGCAGGTGGTTAACCAAGGGGAGGAGTTCAACCAGGACTCTAACCAGCCCTGACTGTTCTCTTTCTCTCCTCCCCTTGGCAATACCTTCTCTCATCTTGGCCATTGGATCTTTAACTACCCCCAGAATGGTCTCCAGTATGTGCTTCCTGATGTTTCACACTCCGAGGTAGCAGAGAAAAGTGGTCGGTCCCTCCCCCACTGATGGGCCTGCTGCTGGCTTCTCCCATCTCAGAAGCACACATATATGGGAGTTTCTCACAGGCCACTCCTCAACTTCAGGTGTCTGCACCCTAAGGCCCACCCTCCAAGGTTGCTTCTGGGACACAGCTCAGATTCACAAGTCCCTTGTCCTCCACTTTTGGGTAATCCCTCCCCCTGTGTCTCTAGGGTGGGGATATTCAGGAGTCAAGGCCTGTGCTAACTTACAGAGATCAAATACAAGGTCCAGACACCAGATATAAGGCAGGTGTTCCTCTGTAGTGGACCAGGCTACGTCCCCAGTGGCTGAGAGTACTTATCAAGTCACTTTGGTAGGGTTGTGGGGGGTGCTGAGGCTCAGTGAGGGAAGGAAGTTACACCACAGCCATCTCATGGGTTCTCTGGCCTTGCAGAGGGGCGGATGATCTTGAGCTTTGAGGGGGGCGGCTCAGGTGTCAGGCTGCTAACCAATTTGTGTCAGGTGCTGGTACTGGTCTGACTTAAGTTACATGACCCCAGGCAAGTACTCCATCCACTTTAATGGAGGTCAGGGTGGTCAACAACACTAGAAACAGCCCTTCCCACTTTGCTTCTAAGTTTTCAACATGATGCTTCTTAACATATACCCAGTCTCTAACTCAGTTCTCATGTGGAACCTCTGGGGTACCTGCATTATACAGTGCACTAAGTGTAGGCCACAGTTCCTGGTGGCTGATCTGGAAAGCTGGCAATCGAGCCATAAGATCCTTGTCAGCCTGAAAAGTTCACTGTGTGTGTGTGTGTGTGTGTGTGTGTGTGTGTGTGTGTGTTTGTGTGTGTGCCAAGAGTCGGGGTCAAGGGAGTGGGGATACCATACAGGATCTCAAAAGGGGTCAGGTTAAAATAGTAGGGGGTGTTCTGGGCTTGGAACAGGCCAGGGGAAGGAGCACTACCCAGTCGGCGCCTGTCTCCAAGGTCAATTTAGTTAAGATGTCTTTAGGCTTCTGTTCTTTCTTACTACCTGCCCTGAGCTCTGGGGATGGTACGCACAATGGAGTTTCCAATTACTCCCAATATTTCTGCCAATTCCTGATTTACCTTAAAGACAAAAGCAGGACCACAGTCCGATCCAATTGCCTTAGGCACTCCAAATCTCGGGAACTTTTCCTCTAATATCTCCTTAGCTATCATGGTAGCTGTTTCCTGCTTGGTGGGGAAAGCCTTGACCCATCCAGAGAAAGTATCCACAAACACTAGAAGGTATTTGTAACCATATTTTCCTGGCTTAACTTCTGTAAAATCGACCTACTAATATACTGCTAGCTGTTCTCCCTTAGGTCTTTGGCCCCATAAGCATTCACTTGCTGGCATACCTTACACTGTTCTATTATCTCTCTGGCCCAAAACCTGAGGTCCATTATATATACTTTACATCCCTTAACTGCTTGGGCAAGCTTTTTATCCCCTAAATGAGTCCATCTTGCATTTGGCCCAGTAAGTCTGTGCTTGCTTTCTGGGGAGAACAGCTTTTCTTTCTGTGTACACCATTGCGCTTCCTGCTCTAGGTAATGGCTGGTAGGGTGGCGGCAGTCTGAGTCCTTTCTTCTTCAGTATATTCTAAGTGAGGCCATCCTTAGCCCAGTCCCATATCCCAGTGGGTGTCTCCTGCAGGCCCATAGCTGGGACAGGCTCCTGCATAGCCACTTCTCACTTAATCTGCCTGGTTATTGCCTTGGGCCACTGAGTCTCTTCCCTTCTGATGTCCTCGGCAATGAATAAATTACTGTTGCTGGTTTCATCGAGGCACCCAAGAGATCCAAGATTTCCTGTTTGTTTTTTATGTATTTTCTCTCTGGTGTGAGCAGTCCTCTCTCTTGGTATATAGCCCTGTGGACTTGGCTGTGGCAAAGGCATGTCTGCTATTCCTGTAGATGTTACTTTTCTTGCCGGCTCCAAGTTCCAAGGCTTTGGTGAAGGCAATTAGCTCCCTTTCTTCATCAAGGAAATTGATCCTGTCTGTAAACCAGTTAGCCTCAGCTCCAGCAGGGGCTCGTTGGAGAGGTCTTTCCATTCAAAGGTGAGGTATTCTTGACTTTGAGGAGCCAAAGGCAGACAGAAGAAAACATCTTTCAAATCTAAGTCCATGTACCAAATTCTGGAAGGTGGCAAAGAACTCAACAGAGTGTAGGGGTTGGGCCCAGCAAGGAGGGTGCCAGCCAGTCAGTGGTTTACCTCTCCTAAGCCCTAGACTGGGTGGTAATTGTTAGTGCCTGGCTTCTTAACTGTCAGGAGTGATGTGTTCCAGGCTGAAAGGCACTTAATGCAACACCAAGCTGGAGAAGACTGGAGATGTGTGGCTTAATCCTTCTCACACCTCTCAAGACATAGGGTATTGTCTGAGACACTGCGTAACCTGTGCTTGAGTTCTACCACCACAGGGGAATGAAATTTTGCTTTACCCATCCTGCCACTTGTGCCCAGGCTGACGGGAATATTTGCAACTACCAAGTCAAGTCCTGGTTCTGAGTAAAGGTGGTTTCAAACAATTTATGCTCATCATCTAATCTGGTAGTAAGAATGTGTATGAGCTCTCCTTTTGGGTCAGTTGGTTGCTTCCCTTTTGGGCCCCCATCTTGGAGAGTCTCACCTCAGTAGAGAGTAGGGACAGACCATAAATGAATGGGATACCCATCCTATCCCTAGGCCCACTGTTCTTTTGGTAGTCCATGAATACATTTTGGTGCCAGTGGTTTCTTGGACCCAAAATTTTTCTTTGGAAATGGGGCCATCGGCTTGGAGGAAGACCGAGTGTTGCGCAGGTGTCCACCAAGAATTGAGTGGGTTTCCCCTCCACTCTAGAGTTACCCTGGGTTTGGGGAAGGAGTCTGAACTCCATCTCCCCTAATTACTGTCTTCACCCAGGGCTAACACCTTCGCCTTTTGGGGATGCTGTTCCTAAGGCCTGAGATTTCCTGCCCCTGGATTCCATTTGTTGGGGGGTATAAGCCTTCTGTTGGAAGTGTTAGCATTTTATTAAATAACATTAATAAATAAAGAAAGGGGGGACTAATCCAAGCCCCTTTGGCCTGTTTGAGTGTAGATTCAGTACAGTATCAATACTATCTGATGTCTTCTTAGAAACTGATGGATAGATTCTAAATATGTAGAAAATTAAAGGTCAAGGCTAGGAAAAATATTTGCAACAGGATAGAGAGAAGAGAGCTAAAATAAAGCTCAGATGTCAGCCTTGGCTGCATTGGCCTAGTGTGCAGACACTGCGAGTTGGAGCCTTCAGTGCAGTTAGATGTGTCGCGATGGTTGCCAGCCATCAGATAATAAATGAAATTGGATCTTTATCTTTCATGTTGAACCATAAAGAAATGTCTAGGTGAATTAATGAGTTAAAAATAGAACATCAGGGTCAGTTAGAAAGCTGAAGTCTTTACTTCTAAAGCACCATTAGGGATTTGTTATGAAGATAAAGCACACAAAGGTCAAAGAAGTTGTGAATACTTTTCAGGAAGCTTTATAGCAAAGGAGAATCCAAGAAGCTCTTTGCCAGAGATCAGAGGAGCCACTAGGAAATATATTCAAGATGGGAACTTCAAGGCAACTGGACTGTGAGGACAAATGAAGCCTGTATAGTCTTCCCTTTAGTCCTGCTGTGGGACCCTGTGAACAAAGGTGTTTTGGGTTGGTAGTCCTGCTTTGCCTAGGACTCTCAAACACTACAGGAGCAGTTCAATCAATCCAGCTAGACGTCAGAGAAGCATGTAAATCCTAGTATTTGATTTTATTTCATTTAAGAACAAAAAAGAAATTAAAATTAATAACCATAGAGATAATCTTGTAGCCAGTTAGTTAGTGAATTAGTAAGATGAAGTGCCAATTAACAGGGAATATATATTCTATTCTTTGCATCTACAGATATTTGATTAAGTTCCTGTTCTTATTTGAAGAAGACATATGTATAAAACTTTAAAGTGCATATAAGGAAAAAGACTTCTGAAAAGTCTGCTTCTGTGAATTCCTTCGCAGTCTCATTTCCCACAGAGAATGTGCTTAGATATGCAGGCTTTTAAATTTTTTCTAACATAGGAACATAACACTATTTTGTACATATATCTTTTTATTTTTAATCTTTTTCATTGTTGTTTTTCAAGAAAGGCTTTCTGTGTAGCCCCGGCTGTTCTGTAAATAGCTCTGTAGACCAAGCTGGCCTCAAACTCAGAGCCCAACCTGCCTCTGGCACTGCTCCCCAGCTGTATTTAATCTTTTTCTAAGTGGTTGCATTGGATTGTTTTGGTTTTCTGAGAGAGCGGCTTATAGTGAATTCTCAGCTAGTTAAGAAGAGCCTTAAACTCAAACTCCTACTGCTCACTGCCCTGAGTGCTGCAGTTATAGGTATGCGCTACCACACCCAGAGGATGTAAGGGCCTCACATGTATGGTATGTCTAATTTGTCTTCTCCAAAACATATAAAGCATTTAAAATTGTAGCAGAGTATACTGAATGTTTCACCTACCCACATAGCTTGTGTGTGTGTGTGTGTGTGTGTGTGTGTGTGTGTGAGAGAGAGAGAGAGAGAGAGAGAGAGACAGAGAGAGACAGAGAGAGACAGACACAGAGAGGGAGACAGAAAGAGAGAGACAGAGAGAGAGTTGGTATATGATAACTGTACTTCAAAATTAAAGTTATTTTCATTTATAGTTTGAAAAAAAATTGCCTGAATTTTTGCCAGTTAGTTTTGCATTCTATCCCTGTCTTCTAGGATAATTTCCTTGTTCTGGTTCTTTCTTGCCCCAAACCCCTTCTGTTCCTGCAGGCACTCCCACTCAGGGCCTCACATGCTAGCCTGCACTGTAAGATGGAACTACAACCCTAGTTCCAGTTTTGGTTTTGAAGAACATTAAGCACTTCTTTCAGTGAAGTTAGAAACCGGCTTTGCTTTTCTGAATAAATTTCCATTTCTCTTCATTACTAATGTAAAATTTAGCTGTTTTTAAAATCCTTCTATCACTTAATCCTTTCTCTTTGTCTTTTAACAATGTTATTGCATTTTATGTGGCCTGTAGTTTGAAAGAAAGTCTCTTAATGTGTCAATCCTTTTTTATTTGTGCATTTTAATTTGATTAATTAATTATTTAATTCACTTTACATCTCAATATCAGCATCTGGCTCCTCCCAGTCCTCCCTCAAAACTCCTCCTCCCATTTCCCCTTTGTTTTGTACTCTGGAAAGGGGGAGCTCCCCTGGGCATTCCCCACCCCCAACCCTAACACATCAGTCATTGCAGGACTAAGCACATCCTCTCTCTCTGAAGCAGAACAAGGCAGCCTAGTCAGGTAACAAATTCAGTGACAGTCTCCACTCCGGGATGCCCATAATGTCAAAGCTGGATGTCTGCTACATATGTGAAGGGGGCCTAGGTCCAGCCCATCCTTGCTCTTTGGTTGGTGGTTCAATCTCTGGGAGCCCTCCAAGGGTCCAAGTTAGTCAACTCTGTTGGTCTTCCTATGGAGTCCCTATCCTCTTCAGGTCCCACCATCCTTCCTGTGACTTCCACAAGACTTTTTGAGCTCCATCCTGTGTTTGACTGTGGGTCTCAGTATCTGTTTCAGTCTACTATTGAGTGGAGCCTCTCAGGGACAATCATCATAGGCGCCTGTCTACAAACATAACTGAGTATCATTAATAGTGTCAGGGATTGGTTCTTGCCCATGTAATGGGGCTCAATTTGGGCCATTCTCTCCTTTTCTCCTCTATCAATTGTTCAGCATTGTTTTTCCTATCCTGGGTTTTCAGCTTGTTTACTTTGTTTTTGTTTTATTTTGTTTTTTCCATATAAAGTTGAGAATTGCTCTTTAGAAATTGTAAAAAATGTGTTGAAATTTTTATATGAATTGCATCGAATCTGTAGATTGCTTTTGGTAATATGTAGATTTCCACTGTGCTAATCCTACCCGTCCATAAGCATGGCAGATCTTCTAATATCTTCCTCATATTCTTTCTTCAGAGACTTGAAGTTCTTGTCATGCAGACCTTTAACTTGCTTCATTAGTGTTACACCAAGACATTTTATATTATTTGTGACTATTTTAAAGGGTATTGTTTCCCTAATTTCTTTCTCAGCCCATTTATTGTTTGTATAAAGGAGGGCTACTGCTTTCTTTGAGTTAATTTTTATCTAGCTACTTTGATGAAGGTGTTTATCAGTTGTAGGAGTTCTTTGGTAGAGTTTTTGTTGTCACATATATGTTCTGTTATATCATTTTTGAATAGCGATACATTGACTTCTTCCTTTCCAGCTTGTGTCCTCTTGACCTCCTTTAGTTGTCTTATTGCTCTGGCTAGATCTTCAAGTGCTATATTGAAGAAACAATGAGAGAATGGACAGTCTTGTCTTATTCCTGATTTTAGTGGAATTTCTTTTCAAAGGGTATATCATCAGTGTCTAATGAGATAGTCATATGAGTTTTTTTCTCTCAGTTTGTTTATATGCTGTTTTACATTGATAGATTTTCATATATTGAACTACCCCTCCATCCTTGGAATGAAGCCTTCTCGATCATGGTAGATGATGTCTTTGAAATATTCTTGGACTAGGTTTGCAAACATTTTATTGAGTATTTTTGCATCAATGAAATAAGGGAAATTGTTCTGAATTTCTCTGTCCTTTTTTGAGGCTTTGTGTGGTTTAGGTATCAGAGTGACTATGGCCTCACAGAATGAGTTTTACAATGTACCTTCTATTTCTATTTTGTTAAATAATATGAGGAATATTGGTATTAGCTCTTCTTTGAAAGTCTGGTAAAATTCTGTGCTAAGACCATCTGAACCTGGTCCTTTTTTTTTTTTCCTTTTTTTTTGGGGGGGGGAATCCTTTAATGACTGCTTTTGTTTACTTAGGGGTTATAGGACTGTTTAGATAGTTTATCTGATCTTGATTTAACTTTGGCAAGTAATATCTGTTTAGAAAGTCATCCATTTCATTTAGATTTTTAAATTTTATATAATACATAATTTCGTATTTTTGTACATAATTTTTATGTAATATGTAATTTTGAAGTAAGAGCTAATGATTCTTTGAATTTCCTCAGTGTCTATTGTTAAATCTCTTCATTTCTGATCTTCTTTGTGTACTGTCTCTCTGCCTTTTAGTTGGTTTTGCTAAGGGTTTGTTGGCCTTGTTGTTTTCCTCAAAGAACCAGCACTTGGATTTGTTGATTCTTTGTATTGTTCTCTTTGTTTATATTCGATTGATTTCAGCCTCCCATCTACTGCTGCTGGGTGTGTTTGTTTTTTCTTTTTTTCTCCGTAGAGTTTTTAGGTATACTTTTAAATTGTTTGTATAAGAATTCTTCAATTGCTTTAGGAAGGCACTTAGTGCTATGAACTTTCCTTTTAGCACTGAATTCACTGTATCCCAAAAATTTGGGTATGTTGTACCTTCATTTTCACTGAATTGTAGAAAGTCTTTAATTTCTCTATTTTTTCCTCTGACCCAGTGGTCATTAAGTAGAGTGTTGTTCAGTTTCTATGAGAATATTGGCTTTGCATTGTTTCTGTTGTTGAAGTCCAGCTTTAATCCATAGGGTTTTGATATGATATAAGGGGTCATTTCAATTTTCTTGTGTCTGTTGAGGTTTTCTTTGTGAGCATATGGTCAGCTTTGGAGAGAGCTCCATGAGGTGCTGAGGAAGTATAATCTTTTGTGTTTGGGTGAAATGTACCTAAGATATCTGTTGGGTACATTTGATTCATAACCTCTGTTAATTTCATTATTTCTCTGTGTAGTTTAGTCTCCCACTGTTAATGTGTAGGATTCCATATATGGTTTAAGCTTTAGTGATATATTTTATGAATGTGGGTATTTTTGCTTTTAGGGCATAGATACTCAGAATTGAAATGTCATCTTGGTGGATTTTTCCTTTGATGAGTATGAAGTGTCCTTCTGTATCACTTTTGATAAATTTTGGTTGAAAGACTATTTTATAAGGTATTAGGATAGCTATTCCAACTTGATTCTTTGGTCCATTTTCTTGGAAAAACTTTTTACAGTCCTTTACTCTGAGGTAATAACTATGTTACTGAGGTGTGTGTTTTTTGTGCAGGAGAATTATGGATCCTGTTTACTCATTCACTCTATTAGCCTATGGTTTTCTTTCTTTTTTATTAGATATTTGCTTTATTTACATTTCAAATGGTATTCCCTTTCCTCTTTACCCCATCTAAAACCCCCTATCCCAGCCCCCTCCCCCTGCTTAGTAATACCCCCTCACCCCCCACACTTTCTTGATCTGGCATTCTCTTATACTGGGGCATTAAACCTTCACGGGACCAATGGCCTCTCCTCTTATTGATGTCTGAAAAGGCCATCCTCTGCTACATGTGCATTTGGAGCCATGGGTCCCTCCATGTGTACTCTTTGGTTGGTGGTTTAGTCCCTGGGAGCTCTGGGGTTACTGGTTGGTGCATATTATTGTTCCTCCACTTGGGCTACAAACCTCTTCAGCTCCTTTGGTCCTTTGTCTAGTTGCTCCACTGGGGATCCTGTGCTCAGTCTATTGGTTGGCTGTGAGCCATGTGTATTTTGATCCACCTTCTAAGAAGCACCAAAGTATCCACAATTTGGTTTTTTTCTTGAGCTTCAAGTGGTCTGTGAATTATGTTTTGGGTACTCTGAATTTCTAGGCTAATATCTACTTATCAGTGAGTGCATACCATGTGTGTTCTTTTGTGATTGGGTTAACTCACTCAGGATAATATTTTCTAGCTCCATCCATTTGCCTGAGAATTTCATGAATTCATTGTTTTTAATAGATTATAGTAATCCATTGTGTAAATGTTCCACATTTTCTGTATCCATTCCTCTATTGAGGAACATCTGGATTCTTTCCATCTTCTGGCTATTAAAAATAATGGCTGATATGAACATAGTGGAGCATATGTCCTTATTACATGTTGGTGCATGTTCTGGGTATATGCCCAGGAGTGGTGTAGCTGGGTCCTCAGGTAATACTATGTCCAGTTTTCTGAGGAACTGCCAAACTGCTTTCCAGAGTAGTTTTACCAGCTTGCAATCCCACCTGCAATGGAGGAGTGTTCCTTTCTCCACATCCTCTCCAGCATCCACTGTTCCCTGAGTTTTTTATCTTAGCCATTCTGAATCTTAGCCTGGTGGAATCTCAGGGTTTTGATTTGCATTTCCCTGATGGTTAAGGATGTTGAACTTTTCTTTAGGTGTTTCTCAGCCATCAGGTATTCCTCAGTTGAGAAATCTTTGATTAGCTCTGTACCCCATTTTTAATAGGTTTATTTGGTTCTCAGGAATCTACCTTCTTGAGTTCTTTGTATATATTGGATATTAACCCTCTATTGGATGAAAGATTGGTCAGGATCTTTTCCCAATCTGTTGGTTGCTATTTTGTCCTATTGACACTGTCCTCTGCCTTACAGAAGCTTTGCAATTTTATGAGATCCCATTTGTCAATTCTTGATCTTAGAGCATAAGCTATTGGTGTTCTATTCAGTAAAATTTCCCCTGTGCCCATGTGCTTCAGGCTCTTCCCCACTTTCTCTTCTACTAGATTCAGTGTATCTCATTTTATATGAAGGTACTTTATGCACTTGGACTTGAGCTTTGTATATGGAGATAAGAATGGATCAATTTGCATCCTTCTACATTGATTGCCAGTTGACCCAACACCATTTGTTGAAAATGCTGTCTTTTTTCCACTGGATGGTTTAGCTCCTTTGACAAAGATCAAGTGACCATATGCATGTGGGTTCATTTCTGTGTCTTCCATTGGTCTACCTGCCTGTACCAGTATCACGCAGTTTTTATCATTATTGCTCTATAGTATAGTTTGAGGTCAGGAATGGTAATTCTGCCAGAAGTTCTTTTACTGTTGAGAATAGTTTTAGCTAGCCTGAGTTTTTTGTTATTCCAGATAAATTTGGAAATTGCTCTTTCTAACTCTATGAAGAATTGAGTTGGGATTTTGATCGGGATTGCATTGAATCAGTAGATTGCTTTAGGCAAGGTAGCCATTTTTACTATATTAACCCTGCAAATCCACGAGCATGGGAGATCTTTCCATCTTCTGAGCTCTTCAATTTCTTTCTTCAGAGACTTGCAGTTCTAGTCATATAGATCTTTCAATTGTGTGGTTAGAGTTACACCAAGGTATTTTATATTGTTTGTGACTTTTGTGAAAGGTGTCATTCCCCTAATTTCTTTCTCAGCTTCTTTATCCCTTGAGTATAGGAAGGCTACTGACTTGTTGGAGTTAATTTTATATCCGGTAATGTTGCTGAAATTGTTATAGCAGTTCTCTGGTAGAATTCTTGGGGTCATTTAAGTATGCTATCATATCATCTGCAAATAGGAATACTTTGACTTCTTCCTTTCCAATTTATATCCCCTTGACCTCCTTTTGTTGTCTAATTGCTCTGGCTAGGACTTCGAGTACTATACTAAATAGGTATGAAGCGAATGGACAGCCTTCTCTAGTCTCTGATTTCAGTGGGATTGTTTCAAGTTTCTCTCCATTTACCTTGATGTTGGCTACTGGTTTGCTGTATATTGCTTTTACTATGTTTAGGTATGTGCCTTAAATTCCTGATCTTTCCAAGACTTTTATCATGAAGGGGTGTTGGATTTTGTCAAATGCTCTCTCAGCATCTAATGAAGAGATCATGTGGCTTTTTTCCTTGACATTGTTGATATAGTGGATTACATTGATGGATTTCCGTATATTGAACTATCTATGCATCCCTAGGATGAAGTCTAATTAATCAAGGTGGATGATCGTTTTGATGCGCTCTTGGATTCAGTTGGCAAGAATTTTATTGAATATTTTTGCATGGATATCCATAAGGGAAAGTGTTCTAAAGTTCCCCTTCTTTGTTGGGTCTTTGTGTGTTTTAGGTATCAGGGTAATTGTGGCTTCATAGAAGAAATTGGATGTTTTTCCTTCTGTTTCTATTTTGTGGAATAGTTTGAAGAGTATTGGTATTAAGTCTTCTTTGAAGGTCTGATAAAACTATGCTTTAAACCCATCTGATCCTGGACTTTTTTTGGTTGGGAGACTATTAATGCCTCCTTCTTTTTCTTTAGGGGTAATGGGACTGTGTAGATCATTTGTCTTATTCTGATTTAACTTTCATACTTGGTATCTGTCTAGAAGATTGTCCATTTTATCTATATTTTCCAATTTTGTTGAGAATAGGCTTTTGTAGTAGGATCTGATGATTTCCTCAGTATCTGTTGTTATTTCCCCCTTTTCATTTCTGATTTTGTTGATTTGGAAACTGTCTCTGTGCCCTCTCATTAGTTTGGCTAATTTATCTTGTTGGTTTTTTCAAAGAACCTGCTCTACTTTCAGTTGATTTTTTTTTGTATAGTTCTTCTTGTTTCTACTTGGTTGATTTCAGCCCTGAGTTTGATTATTTCTTGCTGTATACTTCTCTTGGGTGTATTTGCTTATTTTTGTTCTATAGCCTTCACATATGCTGTCAAACTGTCAGTGTATGCTCTTTCCAGTTTCTTCTTGGAGGCACTCAGAGCCTCCTTCTTCTTAGCTTCTTAGCTTCTGAGATTTCTTCTTAGCACTTCTTTCATTTTGTGCCATAGTATTGGTATGTTGTGCATTCATTTTCATTAAATTCTAAAAAGCCTTTAATTTCTTTCTTTATTTCTTCCTTTACCAAGTTACCGTTAAGTAGAATATTGTTCAGTTTCCAAGTGTATGTTGTCTTCCTGTTGTTTTTGTTGTTATTAAAGACCAGCCATAGTCAGTGATGATCTGATAGGGTGCATGAGATTATTTCAATCTTCTTTTATCTGTTGAGGTCTGTTTTGCGACTGAGTATATGGTCAGTTTTGGCGAAGGTACTGTGAGGTGCTGAGAAGAAGGTATATTCTTTTGTTTTAGGATAAAATGTTCTATAGATATCTGTTAAATCCATTTGGTTCATAACTTCTTTTAGTTTTACTGGTTATCAGTGGTGTTAGTCAGTCCTGCTGTCTCTGGCTGGAGCTTGTCCCTCCTGTGTGCCTGCAAGGCTGTCTCAGTACCCCTGGCAGACCAGCTCTCCCCTGGCACAGAGGGCTGTGGCTCAGCAAAGCTCCTGGGTGCAGATGGAGCTGGATGGACCCTGTCCAGGTGCTCTGCCACTCCTGTGTTCCCTGCTCTTCTGGCTGTACCTGTCTGCACAGTCACTGGGGAGAAAATGGTGATCTCACCTCCAAATCCAGGAATCAAAGCACTCCCTGGAGACCAGTTCTCCTCTGTAGTGTTTAACATTTTTTTCTTTGTACTATATATTTACTGTTTTGATTGTTATGTAGCAGGAAGATTTTCCTTTCTGGTTCAATGTGTTTAATGTCCTGTAAGCTTCTTGTATATTTATGGGCATTTCTTTCTTTGGGGAAATTTTCTTCTTTGATTTTGTTGAAGATATTTTCTGGCTTTTTGAGTTGGGAGTCTTCTACCTCTTCTATTCCTATTACTCTTAGGTTTGGTCTTGCCATAGTGTTCCAAATGTTCTGGTTGTTTTATGTTAGAAACTTTTTATTCTTAGCAATTTTTGAACAATGTATCAGTATTTTCTGTGGTATCTTCTACTCCTGTATTTTGTTGGTGATACTTGTGTCTGTATTTTCTGTTTTCTTTCCTAGGTTTTTCATCTCAGAAATTGCCTTAACTTTTGTTTTCTTTATTGTTTCTATTTCCATTTTCAGGTCTTGATCAATTTTATTAATTTCATTCACCTTTTGATTGTATTTTCTTATATTTATTTTTATTTGTTCTATTTTTAAAGACCTCTACCTACCTGTTTGATTTTATTTTCCTATATTTCTTTAAGAGATTAACTCTTTAAAGGCCTATATTATCTTCATAAGATTAGATTCGTGGCCATTTTCTTGCAATTCAGGTTTTTAGGATATTTAGGACTTGATGATGTAGGATATCTGTGTTCTGGTGGTGCCATATTATCCTGACTTTTGTTCTTTGATTTCTAACACTAGCATTTATATATCTGGTTTTCCCTAATGTTGGCACATCTGGTAGTCACTGGTTGGCGTAGACTTCTGGGATCTCAGGTTGTTGTTGTTGTTGTCACCAGACCTCTGGGATTGCAGATAGAGCTGGTTGTCCCTGTAGTAGCAATCTTCCAGGGATGCAGGTAGAGCAGCTCGACTCTGATGAGTTTATTCTGCTGGTTGTTGGGTGTGGGGTAGTGAGCTGTGATAGGCAGCCTCATCCCTGCTCAAGCTCAGGCTTAAAATCCCAGTGACCCAACAGGTGACTGTTCCCTGCAAGCGACACCAGGCATTTGGCTATGCTCCTTGGGCACCTTGCTCCTGTCACATAGCTACGGCCCCCTATACCCCCATTAGTAGCTCTGTGACCATAAGTCATGTAGGAGTAGCACCCCAAGCCCTCCCACATGCAGATAATGTATCCCCAAGCTCTTACACCAAGCCAATTAGAAGTACCTTCTGTCAGACCCTGACCCATCCCAAAACTGTATATAAGAATCCTATCCGGAAGGAATAAAGGTGTGAGAACTACTCCATCGTCTGAGAGCTTCTGTCATAAGAACTGTAACACTGCTGCTTAGGAAGACATCTCCTCTCTCGGCTTCTTGTCAGACCAGCCCAGCCCAACACAGCACAGGGCAACTTGGAGCAAATGAGACAGCAATGCAGAGACTGAGATGGATCCAACTGCAGCAGTGAAGTCGGCAGAGATGACTCCTCTTTCCTGCTTGCACTCCCTCACCTTTGCCTGAACCCTTGCACCTGGCCAGGTCAGAGATCTCCAAGGAAAGGAGGTATACAGGGTTCAGGCCTCTAGGGATGCACATGGAGCTAGTGATCCCTAATGGTTGCAGGCCTCTGTTTATCCCGTCAGTAGCTGTCCGCTAGCAATGGAGGCCGCTCGCTGGAGATGGAAACCCTGGAAAAGAGAACTGTAACTACTGACACAAACATCACCAACAGAATACAAGAGATGCAAGGGAGAGTCTCAGAGTGTGGCGATCGTGGAAATGGAGTGCAGAAGGGACAGGGTGGAGCTTCTCATTACTGGGTTTGCCCAGAGGAACCTTGAGGCAGGGGATTGGTGGTAGGGGTCTCACCTGTTGGTTGCTGATGGCTGTGGGTGTCTATGGTTATGGTTAGAGGTGTAGAACCAGAAGACGGATGGCAAAGGGGTCAGGGCAGACCTCATGACTGCTGGGATTTCTGGGGACCCCACAGGCAAGAGCTTTCCAAGCCTTTTTGTACTTCATTTTCTGTTTTTTTTGGGGGGGGGTTACATTATACCTTCAAAAAAAAGAACCCTAACTTCTAGGTCCTTCAGAATATGAGCTTTGAAATAGGGATGCTGGCTTCCAGAACTGTGAGGTTGTGAATTTCTATCATGTCAAGCTAGCCCATTTTTTTTTTTGTTATAGCAACTTTGGCCACCATCTTTGTCTTGGGACAGAGCACACAAGTTCAGCCAGGTATGCAGAGATTACCTGAGTATAAGATCGCTTGGGACAGGGTCCACCAGTGTCCCACCTGCATCCATGAGCTGGGCAGCACCACCACAGCTGTCTGTGTACCTAGTCTGCTCTGTGGGTAATCCTGAGATTAGAGGTGAGGCCACCATCTTCAGTCCTGCTACTGAGCAGGCTGTTACAGCCAGGAACTCAGAGAACACCTAAGTATAAGATCACACCTGGGTGCCAAGGCCCTACCTGCACCCCGAAGCTGAGCAGCCCCATGGCAATCTGTGCCAGGGGAAAGCTGGTCACCCAGGGGTGCTGAGATAGGTGTGCAGGCACAAAGGTGGGACAAGCACCAGCCAGTGACAGCAGGACCAACTAACACCAGAGATAACAAGATGGCAAAAGGCAAACATAGGAACATTATTAACAGAAATCAAGGCAATATGGCAACAACCGAACCCAAATCTCCCACAATGGCAAGTCCTGGATACCCCAACACACCAGAAAAGCAAGATTTGGATTTAAAATCATAGCTCGTGATGCTGATAGAAGGCTTCAAGAAGGACATAAATACCTCCCTTAAAGAAATACAGGAGAACACAAGTAAACAGGGAGAACCCCTTAAAGTACTACAGGAAAACACAACAAAACAGGTGAAGGAATTGAACAAAACCATCCAGGATCTAAAAATGGAGGTAGAAACAATAAAGAAATCATAAAGGGAAACAAATCTGGAGGTAGAAAACCTAGGAAAGAAGTCAGGAGTCATGAATCCAAGCATCAACAACAGAATACAAGAGATAAAAGAGATAGTCTCAGATGCAGAAGATACCATACAAAGCATTGACTCAACAGTCAAAGAAAATGTAAACTTCCAAAAGCTCCTAACCCAAAACACCCAGAAAAATCAGGGCACAATCAGAAGACCAAACCTAAGGATTATAGGTATAGAAGAGAGTGAAGATTTCCAACTTAAAGGGCCAGTAAATATCCTCAACAAAATTATTGAAGAAAACCTTCCTAACCTAAAAAAAAGAGTAAAAGAAATGTAAAATTCCAAAAGCTCCTAACCCAAAATACCCAGAAAATTCAGGACATAATGAGAAGACCAAACCTAAGGATTATAGGTATAGAAGAGAGTGAAGATTTCCAACTTAAAGGGCCAGTAAATATCTTCAACAAAATTATAGAAGAAAACTTTCCTAACGTAAAAAATAAATAAATAAATAAATAAATAAATAAATAAATAAATAGAGAGAGAGAGATGGCCATGAACATTTAAGAAGCCTACAGAACTCCAAATAGATTGAACCAGAAAATAAATTCTTCCCATCACATAATAATTAAAAAACCAAATGTAATTAAAAAAGAAAGAATATTAAAAGAAGTAAGGGAAAAAGGTCAAGTAACATAAAAAGGCAGACCTATCAGAATTACACCAGACTTCTCACCAGAGCCTATGAAAACCAGAAGAGTCTGGGCAGATGTCATACAGACCCTAAGGGAACACAAATACCAACCCAGACTGCTATCTCCAGCAAATCTCTCAATTACCATAGATGGAGAAACCAAGGTATTCCATGACAAAAACAAATTTACACAGTATCTTTCCACAAATACAGCCCTTCAAAGGATAATGAATGGAAAACACCAACAGAAGGAGGAAAACTACACACTAGAAAAAGCCAGAAATTAATCTTCTTTCAACAAACCCAAAAGAAGATGACCACACAAACATAAAAATTACATGAAAAATAGCAGGAAGCAACAATCACTATTCCTTAGTATCTCTTAACATCAGTGGACTTAATTCCCCAATAAAAAGACATAGACTAACTGGATAAATAAAAAGGACCCAACATTTTGCTGCATACAGGAAACACATCTCAGTGTCAATGACAAACACTGTCTCAAAGTAAAAGGCTGGAAAACAGTTTTCCAAGCAAATGGTATCAGGAAACAAGTGGGAGTAGCCATTCTAATATCCAATAAAATAGACTTTCAACCAAAAGTCATCAAAAAAAGACAAGGAAGGAAAAAAATCTTCCAAGAACCCTCAATTCTGAACACCTATGCCCCAAATGCAAGGGAACCATCATTCATAAAAAGAAACTTTACTAAAGCTTAAAGCACATATCGTACCCCACACAACTCTAGTGGGAGACTTAAACACCGCACTCTCCTCAATGAACAGATCAGAGAAACCAAAAAAGTGAAACTAACAGAAGTTTTGGATCAAATGGATTTAATAGATATCTATAGAACATTTCATCAAAAGAATATTACTTCTCAGCACCTCATGGTACCTTCAGCAAAATTGACCATATAATTAGTCACAAAACAGACCTCAACAGATATAAGACCGAACTAATTTCATGCCTCCTATCAGATCACTATGGAGTAAGGGTGGTCTTCAATAGGAAGAAAAACAACAGAAAGCCCACATACACATGGAAGCCAAACAATGCTCCTTGGTCAAGGAAGAAATAAGGAAAGAAATCAAAGACTTTTTAGAATTTAATGAAAATGGAGGTACACTATACCCAAATTTATGGGAAAGCAGTGCTAAGAGGAAAACTCATAGCTCTGAGAGCTTCCAAAAAGAAAATGGAGAGAGTACACACTAACAGCTTAATAGCACACCTGAAAGCTTTAAAGCAGAAAGAAGAAAATACACCCAAGAGGAGTAGAAGGCCAGAAATCATCAAACTCAGGGCTGAAATCAAGCAAGTAGAAACAAAAAGAAATATACAAAGAATCAACAAAACCAGGAGCTGGTTCTTTGAGAAAATCAACAAGATAGATAAACCAGCCAGACTAACCAGAGGGCACAGAGACAGTACCCAAATTAGCAAAATCAGAAATGAAAAGGGAGAAATAGAAACAGAAACATAGGAAATCCAAAAAATCATCAGATCCTACTTCAAAAACTTATACTCAACATAACTGGAAAATCTGGATGAAATGGACAATTTCCTGAACAGATACCAAATACCAAAGTTAAATCAGGATCAGATAGACCATCTAAATAGCCCCATAACCCCTAAAGAAATAGAAGTGGTCATTGACAGTTGCCAAACCAAAAAAGAAAAAAGAAAAAGAAAAAAAAAAAAAAGCACAGGACAGATGGTTTTAGTGGAGAATTCTATCAGACCTTCAAAGACAGTCTAACACCAATACTCTTCAAACTATTCCACAAAATAGAAACAGAAGGAACACTACCCAACTCCTTCTATGAAACCACAATTTCACTCATACCAAAACCAAAGATCCAACAAAGAAAGCGAACTTTTGACCAATTTCCCTTATGAATATCAATGCAAAAATACTCAATAAAATTCTTGCCAACCGAATCCAAGAATACATCAAATCAATCATTCACCATGATCAAGTAGACTGCATCCCAGGGATGCAGGGATGGTTCGATACATGGAAATCCGTCAATGTAATCCATTATTCAAAGAAAAAAAAACCACATAGTCATTTTATTAGATGCTGAAAAAGCATTTGACAAAATTCAGCATCCTTTCATGTTAAAGGTCTTGTAAACAACAGGAATTCAGGCCCATACCTAAACATATTAAAAGCAATATACATCAAAGCAGTATCCAATATCAAACTAAATGTAGAGAGACTTGAAGCAATCACACTAAAATCAGGGATTAGACAAGGCTGCCCTCTCTCTCCATATTCATTCAAGATAGTACTCAAAGTTCTAACCACAGCAATTAGACAACAAAAGGAGGACAAAGGGATACAAATTGGAAAGGAAGAAGTCAAATTATCACTATTTGAAGATGATATTATAGTATACTTAAGTGACCTAAGAAACTCCACAAGAGAACTGCTACAGCTCATAAACAACTTCAGCAAAGCAGCCAGTTACAAAATTAACTCAAGCGAATCAGTAGCCTTCCTATACTCAAAGGATAAACAGGGTGAGAAAAAATTAGGGAAATGACACCCTTGACAATAGCTACAAACAACATGAAGTATTTTGGTGTGACTCTAACCAAACAACTGATAGATATGTATGACAAGAACTTCAAGATTCTGAAGAAAGAAATCGAAGACCTCAGAAGATGGAAAAAAATCTTCCATGCTTGTGGATTGGCAGGATTAATATAGTAAAAATGGCCATCTCGTCAAAAGCAATCTACAGATTCAATGCAATCCCCATCAAAATCCCCACTCAATTCTTCATAGAGTTAGAAAAAGCAATTGTCACATTCATCTTTAATAACAAAAAATCCAGGATAGCTAAAACTATTCTCTACAGTAAAACAACTTCCAGGGTAATCAGTATCCTGGACCTCAAGCAGTATTACAGAGCAATAGTGTTAAAAACTGCATGGTATTGGTACAGTGACATGAAAATAGATCAGTGGAATAGAATTGTAGACCCAGAAATGAACCCACACACCTATGGTCACTTGATCTTTAACAAAGAAGCTAAATCCATCCAGTGGAAAAAAGATAGCCTTTTCAAAAAATGGTGCTGGTTCAACTGGAGGTCAGCATGCAGAAGAATGCAAATCAATCCATTCTTATCTCCTTGTACTAAGCTCAAGTCCAAGTGGATCAAGGACATCCACATAAAACCAGACACACTGAAACTAATAGAAAAGCAACTGGGAAGAACCTTGAGCACATGGGCATATGGGAAAAGTTCTCGAACAGAACACCAATAACTTATGCTCTAAGATCAAGAATTGCCAAATGGGACCTCATAAAATTACAAAGTTTCTTTAAGGCAAAGGACACTGTCAGAAGGACAAAACAGCCACCAACAAAAGGGTTGCTTGGGAAAAGATCTTTACCAACCCTCCATCCAACAGAGGGCTAATATCCAATATATACTAAAAACTTAAGAAGTTAGACTCTAGAGAGCCATATAACCCTATTAAAAAATGGGGTACAAAGCTAAACAAAGAATTTTCACCTGAGGAATATCAAATGGCTGAGTAACACTTAAAGAAATGTTCAACATCCTTAGTCATCAGGGAAATGCAAATCAAAACAATACTGAGATTTCACCTCACACCAGTCAGAATGGCTAAGATAAAAAACTCATGAGAAAACAAGTGCTGGTGAGGATGTGGAGAAAGAGGAACACTCTTCCACTGCTGGTGGGATTGCAAGCTGGTACAACCACTCTGGAAATCAGTTTGGTGGTTCCTCAGAAACCTGGGCCTGGTTCTACCAGAGTATCCCATTATACCACTCCTGGGCATATGCCCAGAGGATTCCACAGCATGTAATAAGGATACATGCTCCACTATGCTCATAGCAGTCCTATTTATAATAGTCAGAAACTGGCAAGTAGATCAATGGAATAGGATTGAAGACCCAGAAATTAACCCACAGACTTATGGTCACTTGATCTTTGATAAAGGAGCCACAACCATCCAGTGGAATAAAGATAGCCTTTTCAACAAATGGTGCTGGTTCAACTGGAGGTCAACATGCAGAAGAATGTAAATTGACCCACTCTAATCTCTTTGCACTAAGATCAACTCCAAGTGGATCAAGGACCTCCACATAAAACCAGACACACTGAAACTATTAGAAAAGAAACTTGGGAAGACCCTGGAGGACATGGGCACAGGGGGAAAGCTCCTGAACAGAACACCAATAGCTTACGCACTAAGATCAAGAATTGACAAATGGGACCTCATAAAATTACAAAGTTTCTGCAAGGCAAAGGATACTGTCAGAAGGACAAAATGGCAACCAACAAAGTGGGAAAAGATCTTCACCAACCCCACATCCGACAGAGGGCTAATATCCAATATATACAAAGAACTCAAGAAGTTAGACCGCAAAGAACCAAATAACCCTATCAAAAACTGGGGTACAGAGCTAAAGAAAGAATTTTCACCAGAAGAAATTCAGATGGCCGAGAAACACCTTAAGAGATGTTCAACATCATTAGTCATCAGGGAAATGCAAATCAAAACAACCCTGAGATTCCACCTCACACCAGTCAGAATGGCTAAGATTAAAAACTCAAGAGACAACAAGTGCTGGCGAGGATGTGGAGAAAGAGGAACACTCCTCCACTGTTGGTGGGATTGCAAAATGGTAAAACCACTCTGGAAATCAGTTTGGCAGTTCCTCAGAAAATTGGGCATGTCACTTCCAGAGGACCCTGGCATACCACTCCTGGGCATATACCCAGAGGATTCCCCTGCATACAATAAAGACACATGCTCCACTATGTTTATAGCAGCCTTGTTTATAATAGCCAGAAATTGGAAGGAGCCCAGATATCCCTCAAAGGAGGAATGGATACAGAAAATGTGGTATATTTATACAATGGAATACTACTCAGCAATTAAAAATAATGAATTCATGCAATTTGTAGGTAAATGGTTAGACCTGGAAAATATCATCCTGAGTGAGTGAACCCAATCACAAAAGAATACACATGAAATGCAATCACTGATAAGTGGATATTAATGAGCCCAGAAGCCCTAAATTCTCAAGGCACAATTAGCAAGTCAAATGATTCCCAAGAAGAAGAAAGGAGAGGACCCTGGGCCTGTAAAGATTGGATCCAGTTTTGTAGAGAAACCATGGGAGGAGGGGAATGATTGGGGAATAGTTGGGGGGGAGGAATTATGGGACATATGGTGGTGGGGAACTGAGAAAGCCTTTGGAATGTAAACATAGAATATAGAAAATAAAAATTAAAAAAAAATGTTCAGATCAAATTTCCCCTCCCCTAACTTTTCTCCTCACCTACCGGAGTCCATGTTGCCTTTTCCTCTCTTGTTAAAAAAACAAACAGGCAAACAAACCAGGAAAAAACAACGATGAGAAAACATAAGAAACACACCTACACAAAATAAAAACACAAAATTGGAAATGATACTATACAAGCAAAAGGCCAGTAAGAGAAAATGTGCAAACACAGCCGTGGTTCATCTGCTGCTGGGCCTGGGACCTACCATCAAGTCAATTATGTATGTATAGGTGAAATTCTAAAAATAGAAACATCATCTTTGAAAATGTGATCTCTGCCTTGTTGATGGTACAATAGATTTAATGGCAGATGGCAAAATAGTCTTAGAACCTCTAGAACCTAGTACCCCTCTGTCACTGTAATTATGTAAGTACACAAACATTAGAGAGGTACTAAGAAAGGAATTCTCACATAAAAACATGGGAAATGCAGAAAATTATTATGTATTCATTTAGAATAAGTTAAGAAGTTATTAGGAAAATAAATGCATAGTAGAGAAATGTGACATAAGAAAAATATAGAAGTCAATATAAAAATTATTAGTGTTAATGAGTTTATCATTCATCATTTTGAAATTAGCAAAATAAACATTTATTACTTTATTTCTGGAATACAAATTGAGTAGGATGCAAACTGATGGGCAGATTCTTAGGTACATATACATAGAGTTAAAGACTCACAGATAGGCAGATTCTCAGGTACATATACATAGAGTTAAAAAGATTCACAGATGCATTGATGTGAATACACATGTGTTGATAAATACACAGAGTGACTGAGAATATGAATAGCTAAATGAGATTATAAACATTAGAGCAAAACTTTGAAAAATCAAACAAAATGAACAATTTTTTTAAAATAGTATTTATTAAACTTTAAATCAGTTTTCTTCTACATCTACTGAAAGGTAGAATTAGTAATTGCACTTATTCCCACAAATAGTGTAGTAGATTTTGGCAGCGCTCAAAGAATAGACTTTTATGATCCTGAACAAATTGTCTCAGAATATAACAAATGATAAATATTTCTATTTTTTAAGCAATATATGCCTTTGGTCCTAAGCCTGGATGTAAGAACAAGAAGTATGTATCTCCTGCTAGTAAAGAATGCAGATATGCTTGATGAAACATCATTGGATTCCACAAAGTAACACTAGTTCATATTATATATATAAAGTCACTGAATTAAATTATAAAAACTGTGCTCAGCACAATACAGAAAGTATATTAGTTCGAAGCTAATCTATACTCTTTAGACTGGTAATAAATGGACATTTATCAGCTTCAAGAAATGGAGCATAATTTCATGTACATACCACTTGAAATTGGGAAATATTACAAAAATTATATATATTAGAAAATATTGTTCATTACAGATTAGTAATTTTTATACAATTGAGTATTTTGTGTGCATGTGTGTATATGCCTAAGGAGGCCTGAAGAGGGGGTCAGGACCCTTGGAGCTGGAGTACAGATGCCTAAGAAGCCCTAAGTGAGTCGGTGTTGGTTTCATGTAAATGTTGGAGCTGAACCTGGCCTTCTGTTAGAGAGCCACATACTTTTATTTACCTAGTCATCTTTTCAGTCCCCCAAACTGCTATTCTACTATGTATTTAAAGTCAATATTTAGGGTTTGGGAAGATGGTTTATTGGGTAGTGTAAGTGCTCGCTGCTTAAGCATAATGGCCTGTCCCATCCCTCCTCTCTTTTCTTTCCTTTTAAAAATTTTATCATCATCATCATTATCATCATCATCATTATTTATATTTTATGTAACAGCCCATTCCTTATGGAATCAAGGGCAGGTGCTCAAAAAGGGAAGGAAGCTATGCAGAGGCCATGGAGGAGTGCTGCTTACTAGCTTGCTCTAAATAGTGTGCTCAGCCTGCTTTCTTATAGCACTTTATAGCTCAGGGGTGGCACGAGACACAATCACTCATTAAGAAATTGCAGTCAGTACTGTCCCCAGGACAAACTGATGGTGGCATTTTCCTAGTGGGGTTCTAAAATAACTGTAGCTTGTGTCAAATTTACTTAGAATTAGCCAGCATGTATGGAGATTTATTACAAGGTTCAGAATCTTTTTTCAAAGGGGTAGTACATTAGCAGCTCAGAGTTGTTGGCCTTCTTTTCTCTAGCAGTTCTGACTATCTCAGGAGTTTCAGGTGCAATTTCAGAACAAAGCATTGTTTCCATTTTCTTTTTCTTTCTGTTCGCCTCAGGTTCCTTCTCATAGCTCAGGACTATAGTCCAAAAACCTCACTGCTTTCCACAGGAAGTGGGCAGGATATTCAGGAGCTTACTAAATCCTTGGAAATGCAATATGGCCCCAAAGGAGTTAATGTGAAAATTATCAAGCTCTTGGTGGGTGGAAGTGTTTTTACTACTATTGCATCATATACCAGGAATGTGTATTCCTAGAAAAATGAACAGGAGGCAGAGCAGACATTAGAAAATGTGGTCAGTGGGGTCCCCAGATGTTGGACCCTGAGTTACTAGAGTTTTGGAAATACTCATAGAGCTATTCTTTATTATGCTTTTCGTATTCTGTTTTAAATTTATTTTTATTTTTAATGTTTTTTGAGATTATAATATAATTACATCATTTTTCTCTTCCCTTTTCTTCCTCCAAACCCTCCCGTGTTTTCTCACATGCTTTACTGTCTTTCAAATTCAGGGCCTCCTGTTTTAAAATTGGTGTGTGTGTTCCTAAATTCATAAATAAAACCTGCTCAGTCTCTACGTTACTGATACTTGTATGTAGATGATCTCTTGGGTGACAACTTTGTATTAGACAACTAATTGGTGTGTTCTTTCTTCTGTGGGAAAGACTATTTCTCCCACTCTCAGCATTTTACAGTTGCTTCTTTTTCTTTGTCTAGTGTTGAGGCCTCAAGAGCTTTTCCCCTTCTGTGTTAGCATACCTATTGGTGTCATCCTTGATCAAGTCCAGTCTCTGCAGCCTTGTTTGAAGGTCTGTGGGTGTGACCTCCTGCATTTCTAGCAGACACACTCACACAGCACACCTCCTGTCCTTCCTCCTGTCCTTCCGGCTCTCACGATCATCCCACCCCCTCCTCAGCAATAATGCCTGCGCCTTGTTGTCAGGAAGCATGCTGCGGATGCATCCTTTGGGCCTGGGCGCCACAGTTCTACATTTGATTGTTGTGGCTTTCTCTACTAGTCTTTGTAGACTGGAAAGAGGATTTACTTGATGAAGGGTGAAGACTACATGTATCTGCAGACAAGAGGACAAATATTTCCAATTTAGTTAAAGATTCTGCTGATTTAGTTAATTGGCTGGTGGAGGTTCTTCCCCATGATCCTTGACTTTAGTCACCCTAAATTGTTGGCTAGGTTTCCAGTACCAATAAGAGAGCTGTTGTTACCATACTACTTTGTGTGCTAATATTGGCCCCTTAGGATTATTGTTCCATGTTGGTCATTGTCGTAGTTTATAGGTATCTTGACAGTTTAAGATTCTTGATTTGTTCCTGCCCTTTCATGTTTGCATGGCACCTTTTGGTACTATGTAAGCTATTCCTCAGGGAAGAGGCTTTCAGGGGACAGGTTCAGGGGTCACCTGTGACCCTAGTGTTGAAGGAGGTGGTTAGTCTGTCTAGCCACTTGGTGAGCTCCAGCTTTAGGGCAAGATCATGAAAACATGATGTGGGGAACAACTGACTAACCCAAATGTCATCTTCATAACTACAAATCAATCTAATCTCAATTTCTCCTAAGTCAATATATTGATTCAGTACAATTGAATTAAAAATCCCAATAGAATGTTTTTGTAAGATATGTTTATTCACTTCTAAAATTTATATGCAAAAGCAAATGGCCATGATATAAATATTACTAATATTATGGAGTGATTTCATAATTTATGACATAATGTTTAGGAATATAGGTTATTGATTTATGAATAGTTGTGGAAGGGAAAAATAGAATACCGAATATGTCCTCTTATATAAGATGGATTCATTTACAACACAGCTTCTATCACAGATAATGGGGAAATAGTAAATAGAAAATCAGTAATGTTGAAAAGCGTGCTAACCATACAAAAATAAGTTTTCTCTATCTTATATGCTACCTACAAAAAAATAACAATTTCAAAGTTTTCAGAGGACAATTACAAAAACCCATTTCTATAGTTAGAATTTGTTTATTAATCATTTTGTTTACATTTCAAATGTTATGCTCCTTCCCAGTTACCCCTCCACAAAACCCTCATTCCATCCCCTCTCCCATCTGCTTCTATGAGGGTACCACTCAGCCACTCCTGCCCTCCCATCCCCCTACACTGGGGCATCAAGCCTCCACAGGACCAAGGGCCTCCCCTCACATTAATGTCAGATAAGACCATCCTTTGCTACATATGCAGCTGGAGCCATGGGTCCCTCCAGGTGTACTCCTTGGTTGGTGGTTTAGTCTCTGGCGGAGGGAGTTGTCTGGTTGGTTGATATTGTTGTTCTTCCTATGGGGGTGCAAACCTCTTTAGCTCCTTCAATCTTTCCCCTAACTTCTTCATTGGTGTCCTGTTTCTCAGACCTATGTTTGGCTGTGAGCATCTGCATCTGTATTGGTCAGGCTCTGGCAGAGCCTCTCAGGAGACAGCTATATCATACTCCTATCAGCAAGTGCTTCTTGGCAGCAACAATAGTGTCTGGGTGTGGTGTCTACAGATGGGATGGATCCCTGGTGGGGTGGTCTCTGGTTGGCCTTTTCTTCAGTCTCTGCTCTAATTTTGTTCTTGCCTTTCTTTGGACAGGAACCATTCTAGGTTAAAATTTTTGAGATGGGAGGATGGCTCTCATCCCTCAACTGGGGCCGTGCCTATCTACTGGAGGGTAGCCTCTAAAGGGTCTATCTCCCCTGTGTTGGCTATTTGGACTAAAGTAGTCCCAGTGGGTCCTGGGAGCCCCTTGCTTCACTGGAATCTGGGACTATCTAGTGGCTACCATCAGTTCCACATCCCCCTCTGCTACATTTCTATTCAATCTCCTGATACTCTGTACTTCTCTCTTCTTCCTATATCTGATCTTGCCCCCTTTCCTCCTTCCTCTCCTCTCTCCCTCCCAGATCCCTCCTTCCATCTACTTACTGTAATAGAAAATATTTCTTATTTAGGAAAATTTCTCCCATGTCAATGAGTTCGAGGCTCTTTCCCATGTTGTCTTCTGTTAGATCCAGTGTATCTGGTTTTATGTTGGGGTTCTTGATCCACCCAGACATGAGCTTTGTGCAAGGTGATAAATATGGATCTATTTTCATTTTCCTCCATACAGACTGCCAGTTAGACCAGCACCATTTATTGAAGATGCTTTTTGTTTCTCCATTGTATATTTTTGGCTTTTTTGTTAAAGATAAAGTGTCCATAAGTGAATAAGACATTGAAAATGTTAATTTAATACAAATGATTATTATACCAATTAAATCTTAATCTTGACTTAACCAGAATGTCAAAAATCAAAATTCAAGTATAGTGCATGTAATTACATCACAGTTTACTTCCTTTATGGTAAATATGGAAACATAAAATCTTGCCTATATAAGAGTTAGAAGAAACTAGTATTTCTACTTAATTTGAGGACCTGACTTAGTTTATGCATCTTTGATCCAGATGTGAGCACCATAGTGCAGCTCACAAAGATTGATGTGGCTTTATCTTTTCCTGATGTCATTCTTGTTCTAACCCCTGGCTAATAGTACAACCTTGAAACTTTGTACAATGTACCCGTCACAGCGATTATTAACATCAGAGTTGGTCTTGTGCAACAATAAATTTGTCATAAATTAGGAGACAATTTGCTCTTAAGTTTCTCTATTACTGCCTCATCTATCTGGCCAAATCCATTTAAAATGCATATTCTGCATCTATATACCCATTCTACCCAGTGTACTGGGAATTTGTCAGGTAATTATCATAATAGCGTCTATACTTTCTAGTGAAGCTTTCTGACATAAGTTGTGGAAAGATTTTGTAGTGGTAATTTTATAAAGTAATTTATTAACACAGATGCTGTTTTCCTTTATCCTAGCTAGTTCCCCAATAATGACACATAGAGATCCAGTTTTATTTAATCAAGCATTACCACACAATACTGTATTGGTTAATTAATAATGAGTTCCACCCCACCAGGCCTCTGCGCCACTCCTTCCAAGTAAACGGTAAAGAGTGTCTATTAAACTTGAATAGTTAACCAAATATCTTTTTGTATATAAAACTTCCAATTACATAATGCCAGTTTACAATGATAAAGTGTTATCCCAATTATCTAACCTCTCCAAAACACCAAAAGTACATCTGAAGCCATCTGGATATCCCTGCCTCCTCCACACTGCTCATCTGGTCCACTGAGCCTTTCCCCTCTTTCCCTCCCCGCCCCTCACTTCTCTTATCTCCTCCTGCTCCCTCCCCTCCAATCACTGGCCTCTCACTGCCTCAATGTGAATGGATAGGAAATATCTTGCAACACATTACCTGGACAGTCATTGATCTACTTTAATCCTCTAGGCTAATCTGGCTACCACCCAGCCAAAATCTCTGAGATACTTGCATTTTAGTATTGATTTGACTCTCTGGACTTTAGAAGTGTTCTGTGTTAATGTTTTTCTGGACCCCTTCTTTGTGATTGAATCCCCTCTTTCTCTCCCTCCTTCCAGGGCTGGCAGAAGTCCTGTACTACTGTCTTTATTGCTTAGTTATTGCCTTTTCTAACATATTGACAAGGGAGAGAATAAATGAAGAGCATTGGTTACACAAATTTCAGACAGGAGATTCTTATCATACCAATTACAATGCCGTTTCCAAATTGCAACAAGATATAGGGGCAGAGAAATCAGCATTTGAATAATACAAGGATAATCTTTACACAGTGCACAATAACAAGGTACGATCTTCTCCTTTACAAGGAGAGAGGAGAACTGCAGGAGTTGGTATCATAAGCTTTCCCTCCAGGAAAGGGGCATGAGCTGAAACAGATAAAAAGCAATTTGGGGAAATACTTAATATTTCTGACAGAAGTGTGAACATATTGGAACACACTCCTAAAACATCCTGATAAATCTCTCCTTTGGAAACTGTATACATTAGGTACTATCTAGTTTGTTTCAGAACAATATAGGAAAGCATCTATTTTCTGAAACTAGTACTAAGTGCAAGGTGAATAGTGCCTGATGAAAGACAAAACAAGTCATTCTGAGAGATTGCAGCACTGGTATTATCATCATTAAATGTCTTCTGATACCGACACAGAATAAAAGCTTTAATAAAAATCCTGTTGCATTGTGTTTTTCTATCCCAAGACTCATTATGAAAAATAAACATTAAAAATTAAGTGCTTATTTCTGTGTGTGGTATATTTTATAATTAAGCATAAAGCTACAATCATTTCAATAAAATTCTGTTTTATTGAACTTGAGGTAGTTTTTCTATATTGAAATTAACATTAAAATTTCTAGGGATGGGCAGAGGCAGGCAGATCTCTGTGAGTTGAAGCTCAACCTGATTTACAGAGCAAGTTCCATGTCTGCCAAGACTACACAAAGATACCTTGTCTTGACAGAAGAAAAAAGAAAGGTCTGGTCTACATGATGAGTTCCAGGACAGCCAAGGTTGTATAACCAGACCTTGCATCAGAAAACAAAGACAAGGGAAAAAACAAGTTTTATAAGAGGATAATGTTCTTTCAGACCCATACAAAGTAGGTTAGCCTCAAGTTTCATCACAGTATTCAAAGTGGTATGTAATTTGCAATTATTTCTTGAATTTTGATTAATATATTTAGATCATGGCAATGATTAAAGTATAGATGGGAGGATATTATATTTTCCTTTTTAAGTATTTAATCATGTTATTTTGTTTCAATATTTCTGGTTTCAAACTTGAAATTATTTTCAATGCATGCCCCAAGGTCCTTAGTGATCAAATATCTCATAAACACTGCCAGTTTTGTCTTTTAGTAAGTTTTTCAGGCTTCCTCTCTGGTACCCCTTATTATTTTTTTATGTTAAGTAACAAGAATAATACACTTGTTATTCTTTTGCTTGTTTTTGTTTATTTTTGTTTGTTTGTTTTGTTTTTACTTGGCTCTTACTGTGGTACAAACCCAAAATAAGAACAAATTTTAGACATTAGAGTTCATTGTAATAAGGCTGTACTTCAATGTCCCTCACATCACCAAAGGATTTTACCACAATAGTACCTGAGCTAAAGAGTTGACATTTCTGCTATGTCAAGGAATGAATTGTAGGAGTAATTATTTGGATACAGATTTCCTGCTCTGATCAAAGCTGTTTGACTTGGGTGATTGTCATCATTCTCAGCCTATGGGGAACATGTTACATTCATTCAAGAAATGGTGTGTATATTATGATAGTCTATCCATGAAGTCATTCATCAACGGTTTCAATGAACAATGATTCTGCTTGGAGGGTGGCACAGATATTAGGTTGGGGTAAGATTCTGGTTCATGTACTGTGATGATTTTGAAAAGCATTCATCTCAGAAAAAGAGTAACTTATAAGATCATCTTCTTCAAAGTTGATACAGTAATTATAAATATCAAGCAAAACATTCCTTCTCACTCTTTGTTGTTCTCTTACAAGCCACCTCCCAAATTAATTGTTGACCTTTCTTTTGGCTGTATAAATAATTTTGAAATATGTAAGCTGTTCTGAAAACCATACTATAGTATAAAAACATCAAATAACCCTACTAATAGAGAGGCTGAGATAGGAGAAGCATGATTTCAAGGCCATTATGTGGTACACAGCAAGACACTGTCATGTACAAACAAACAGAAAGTATATATGGATTGTACAATATTGGACATATCTCTCCAATTATCAAATTGGAGATACCGCTGGATGACACCCAACAAATTTCTAATTCCTCATATTTTTTAATTTCAATTGATTAGGATACGATAGTAATATTAATTTTCATATTAAGAGATATTAAGGAAAATGATTGTTACTTCCTGTTATTTTTGTTGTTAGAGGTAGAATTGTGTTTGTGTGGCTATCTTCTTTTGGGTTGTTGAAAGATTACCTTCTTGCTTTTCCTAGGGTGTACTGTCCCTCCTTCAGCATACCCTCCTGGATGCGCTAGCCACTCATCTCTTAGCTGTCCTCTTCTTATCAGATCACTCTTGTGCACCTCTCAGCAAATGCATGTGATCAAGTCACTCTTTATTTTTATTAAAAAGTGTCCTCAAATGCAAGAATCATGATACCTACAATCATGTTTGCTATATGAAAAGGTGAAAATACTTGACTTGATAAGAACAGTAAAAATAATCATATGCAGAAAATGTGACAATATATGGGAACAATTAAAATTTCATTTATAAGTCCTTCACTCTGGTTCTTCAGGATATGCTCACACCATGTTGTATGTAGTTAGATAAAATGGAAATAGCATTACAATCAAGGGCCCAATGCTGTCATACTTGAGATGTATGTTTTGCAACTATAAGTGAATACTGTTGTATAAATGTCTGTGTGTTAGATAATTGTTCATTTAAATTGTTCTCTTCATGCATACGATCTAGAATTCTCAAAATAATAAGCATCTGTTCTGTGTGTAGGGAAATAAGTAGTTTCAGTTAATCAGGATGTGAAGACTTACCCTAAATGTTCACACTACACTTTACGACTGATGGATAGTGTCTCCTGGAACTGACATTCAAATTAAACCTTTCATTTAAAAAAAAGAATATAATGTTCTTGAATTTTAAAGGTAATATGTCACAAATCATTTACATTTCTGAAATTCTCTATAATTGTGTATATGAAAACTAGACTTAAAATTTCTTAGTCATCTATATTAGTCTTTGTGTTTTTGAAGTTTGCTCAGGTTTAAATGCCTTTGTCTAAAGTAGCTGGTATGGCCAGCTATTTTTCAATAGAATTGAATTATATGTTTCATACTTATATAATATGTTTCAGACTTTTGCCTATTTAAGAATTTTGTCTTACATGTTTCCCGAATAATGGTGTAAATCTTATTAACCACTTTGTGATCTATATTCTAACCTCGTGAAATGTCTGTGTAAACCAATGTTGGTGAGCGTGAACTGGCTCTCCTAGCCTTTCTCTATCCTCAATTGTTACAGTGTTCTCAGCTTTAGTAAGTTTTACTTTCTTTCTTTTTTTGGAACAAGCCAAAGTTTACTTCTTGTGTCACTTGTCTTAGGGTCGAAGAGAATAAGTGACAGCGAGGTGTCTGACTATGACTGTGAGGACGGCGTGGGAGTAGTGTCAGGTGAGTGCAGTCATTTCTAGCAGCACAAGGTAGTCTAACTCACCTGTGTTCATCATCAAAAGAAACAGACACAAAAGCACAAGTTTTCCTCCTGTCTCCAAAAAGAGCCTGAGGAAAACCTTGACAATCTAAACTCCTAAAAAGTTATTAGAAATCTTGTGCAACATGTGAGAGTAAATATTCTTTAAAGAAGCCAGCCTGAATAAGAAAATATTCATAAATTTTCTTTCTTTTTTTTTGTTTTTGTTTTTTTGTTTTTTGAGACAGGGTTTCTCTGTGTAGTCCTGGCTGTCCTGGAACTCACTCTGTAGACCAGGCTAGCCTCGAACTCAGAAATCTGCCTGCCTCTGCCTCCCAAGTGCTGGGATTACAGGCGTGCGCCCCAACACCCGGCATAAATTTTCTATTTAAAACAACTAAATAGTAATACATTTATGATAAATTGGAGAGTTGTATAATTGAAATTTCATAGGTAATATATCCCTAATAATATATAATAATTATCCTATTCTTCTTTATGTAACCTAATAATTCTCCTAATTACATTTAACTTTGTTCAACACAAAAATGAAGGTTTTTATAAGATCTGTTTAAGTTACATTAATGATTGCTGATTTTTTGATACATTTTCTTAGAGTATTATTAGCATTCCATAGTCAATAAGTTACTTTTTAAAACTTAGTTGCTATGTATTACCTTATTTCTTAGGAAGAATAAACAATATAATTATTAATAGGTTTGCAAACTTTTTTACATTTTTATATAAATGGTTATATATTCAACCTCAGTCATTTTTCCCAAGGATTTTCTTCAATATCATAACTGCCTCTTTCATGTTCACATGCTATTTCTATTGTAGCTAATTTTATTTCTCACTTTTAGTTATCTGTCCACATCAGTATTTTTCACCTAACAGTTCCCTTGAGATAATAAAATCTATTCATCCCAATGTTGGGTTTTGGCTTATCGCCATTATTTCTTTTTTTGTTGTTTGTTTGTTTTTTAGATAAAAAAATAATTATTCATTTAATTGAATCCTGCATTAATATTTTAGAATTTGAACTGGTATGTTAATATAAAACTGATGCATTGTAATAAGGTAATTCATGGTGTTTCAATACATATATACAATTTATATATTTAAATTGATAAACATCTGTCTCCTCAAACATTCATCACCATATGGTGAAGATATTTTTTCTTGTTTTTTTTAACTACATTATCCATAGCTATATATATTCACTGTCTTTTTATTTCTATTACTGTGATAAAATATCCTGACCAAAGAAGCAACTATGGAACCTGGTTTATTTTGGTGTATGAATCCAGTTTACAGCATATCATTGTCAGCAAGAACTTGAAGCAACTAGGCATCTCCAGGCTTATGAGAGGAGAGGCCATTGGTCTTGTGAAGGCTCGATTCCCCAGAATAGGGAAATTCAAGTCAGGAAATTGGGGGGGAACAGGGGGAGGGAGCATGGGATAAGGAGTTTGCAGTGGGGTAACATGGAAAGGGCTTAACATTCGAAATGTAAATGAAGCAAATATCTAATAAAATAAGGGAAAAAGAATAGAGAGGGAATGCATGGGTGATTACACTTGCTTCCTTTATTCTGTGGCAGTTTGCTGTACAGAAAATTGTGTCCCCCATAGTGGGAGTCATTTCACCTCATTTTACATAATCAAGAAAATCCTTCCCAGACATGGCCACAGGCAAGCTCAATAGAAAAGAGATCTTACTGTGACTGCCTTTCTGATATTCTGTTGTGTCAGCTTGACAAGTAGAGTTAACCATGGTGTGTGCACCTTTCTTGGCAGATGTCTTAAGGCCCTGGCATATCTAACATCTTTGCGTCTCCACTGTTGCCCAGGCTTCACCTTCAGAGCTTTACTCATTGGCCTCTCAAGCATTGTTGCAGGGATTCTGATCCTGTGCCACACTGTCTGGTCAGCAGCATACTGAACCCACATTGAAAATCCAAGAGCCCCTGAGCCTCTTTCTTGTTCCTATGTGGCTGGTGCTGCCATGTTCAGCTGACTCCTGGGATGAATCTTTGCAACTTTGGATCACATTAGGACAGCATTAAATACAACCGCTTTAAGAAACCCCTTAAGCCTTTTCCTTTAATAAAGTGGAGTTTTAACTGGGATCTTGCCCTGTGAGGGGCTTTCCTAACTTTTTAATGAAGAGCAGGAGGCATGTCTTTAATGGCACAAATCTTAACAATTATAGCCTCTTTCATAGCACACTGCTTGAAAGAAACATTGTTTTTCTAGTGGTCCCCCTCCCCAACTTTACATCTTAAATTTTCTTTCTGCTCTCTTTTTATTGTACACCTGACTACATGTCCACAGTAACAGTAATCACTGACAACCATTACACAGACTCTGTGTTATACTATCTTAAAATTGTCTCCGTTAAAGAAATTAGTCCATCGCCTTTTAATTTAACCTTGGGAATATTCTCAGGACATATGCAGGGCACAGCTAGATCCTTTGTCAAAATATCACAGGAATTGCCTCTAGGTCCTCTGGGTGATTTGTTATCACCATCTGAAGCTTGATGATCTAGGACTCACTAAGTTACTTACTTCTAGCCTTCTACCTGAATGTCTACATTCTGCTTACAGCACTCAATTTATTTTCTAGTCCAAACTTTCAGAGTCTTCCACCATCCTCATGCCGAGCTCTCTCTCTAACATCTTTGATTCACTTTCTTTTGTGGTAAAGTCCAGGAGTTTTATCTCAATCGCATGGAAAGAGGGTCTTGGTCCATTCTACTGGTTTTCTTTGTTCCTTTGGTAAAGATCAGCTGAATATTTTTATGTTGGTTTACTTCTGAGCTATTTCTCGGGTTCCACTGTGTGCTTTATTCTCTGGGCAATAATTTAATGTTCTGATTGTTACCAGTTATAGTATGTATTTAATTTTCCTACAGTCAGTCTTCCAACTCTAATAATCAGTACTGTGTAACAGTCTCTGCTTTTTTGCATCTCCATATAAGCTTTAAAACAAACTTGTCAGTACCTACAAACTGTTAGGCTTTCTAGTAATTGTATTGATCCTGTAGATCTAGTTGGTAAAACCTGACGCCTTCCTAATATTGAGTTTTCCTGTTTTGTGCATTTAGAATATCTCTTCCTTTATTTAATTTTGTTGATTTTTTTTCATGCAGATTGACTTTATATTTTTAGTGGATTGCTGTCAAGAATTTCATGATTGGGGGTGTGCTAATATAACTTTTCAATTTCAAATTTCAACAGTTTTGTTGCTAGTTATAAAGTGATTATTGTATTTTAACCTTATATTCTATAATTTTCTGTAATCTGTACTTGGAGATTATTGATTTCGTCTATTAAGCTATATTTTAATTACTGCACTTAGATCACTGTCATTTGAATATCTTGTTGATATAGTCAACTGTTAAGGTTTCTTGTTTTTATTGCCATTGTTTTCTTATTTTTACATAGACTTCTATTTCTTCTGTCTTTTTTATTTTAAATGAGCATTTATATTACTTGATTTCTTAACCTTTATTCTTTAAAAAATGTTCTTTCTATGATAGTTAACCTAATATATGTTTATGTGTATGTGTGTATATGTGTATATATATAAATATATATAAAACTTCATTATATCCACTTTCAAAGAGTACTTCACAGATGATGTAATATAAGTAACAAAATTCTTACAGTTTTCTCTTTATATGATTGTTATCATTTTCTTCACTTAAAAGCATTGGTAATCATGCACCTATGTGCATGATTATGGGTATGTTTATCCAAATTTATGTAAATGATTTTATATGTATATAAGCATATGCAGAAGTTTTACTTTATCTACTGCAGTGTCACATATGGATATATCCACAGAAATGTGGAATTACTAGATACTAACAATGTCAGCAGCTTAGAATCCAGTCGTTCTCTGAGGCAGCTGGTGCTTAGATACATAGAACTGCCTCTACATAAGCACCTTGCCTTTTTTCCATTCATGGACCCAAGCTAGGGATTGTCATTAAAGCATTCAAAGGTGCATCTATATTGCTGAAAATCACAGAAGCTCATGGCAGAATGTCAGAAGTTGGAGCTGGCTGGCACACAGCCGCATTCCTAGTTTAACTACTTTCCTTTCAATGATTCCTTTTTCTTTCCTTGCATACTTCTTCAATTATTTCTGTCTATCTTAATCTTTTGCTCTGTTCCAGAGCATACAGTCAAATACTCCAGAAAATAATCTGCAGAGAGATCACATAGGAATAAATACTTTTTCTCAGTTATGTCTGTTCCTAATTATTTAATGTCAATATGTACTAGAAAGGAGCCTAGGGTCTTATTCATACAAAGCACATGTGCTACTTCTGAGCTGCCTTCAGAACCTCCAGGCAACATAGGAAGTACACTTTGTAGCTATGCGTTTTAGAAAGTGCCCATCAGGTAGTTATCTTAGTGGAGCAAATGGGGGCAAGATCAAACAGTGGAGCAGCTGGGACAGGATCCTTCTGGTCATCATCTACACCCAGGAGCTAGGACTGTCCCACAGCCCTCTTTGCACAGGTCCTGCGAGGGGAGAGCTGGTCTCCAGGGAGTGCTCTAACTATTGGGCTTGGAAGAAAGATCAACATTTTCTCCCCAGTGACTGTCCAAGGCAGGAGCGTCGAGGAGTGTACAGGGCACAGGAACAGTGGAGAATCTGGGTCTCCCAGGAGTGCTGACACAGGCTTACAGGCCCACAGGAGGGACACGCTCCAGCCAGAGACAGCAAGACCAACCATCACCAGAGATGACCAGATAGTGACTGGCAAAAGCAAGAACCTTACCAACAGAAACCAAGGCTACATGGCCTCATCAGAACCCAATTTTCCTACAACAGCAAGTCCTGAAAACCCCAACACACTAGAAAAGCAAGAATCCGATTTAAAATCACATATGATGATGCTGAAAGAGGAGTAGAAGGAAAAAGAACTATACAAAGAATCAACAAAACCAGGAACTGGTTCATTGAGAAAAATTGACAAGAAAGAAAAACCCTTAGCCAGATTAACCAGAGGCATAGAGACAGTATCAAAATCAACAAAATCAGAAAGGAAAAGGGAAATATAACAACAGAAACTGAGGAAATCCAAAAAAATCATCAGATCCTACTAAAAAGCCTATATTCAACAAAATTGGAAAATCTGGATGAAATGGACATTTTGCTAGACTGATACCAGGCACCAAACTCAAATCAGGATCAGATAGATCCTGAGCTATGAGCTAAACAGTCCCATAACTCCTAAAGAAATAGAAGCAATCCTTAATAGTCTCCTAACAAAAAAAAGAAAGAAAGAAAGAAAGAAAGAAAGAAAGAAAGAAAGAAAGAAAGAAAGAAAGAAAAAGAAAAAGAAAAGCCCAGGACCAGGTAGGTTTAGTGCAGAGTTTTATCAGACCGTCAAAGACCTAATACCAATACTCTTCAAACTATTCTACAAATTAGAAATGGAAGGAACACAACCCTTCTACGAAGCTACAATTACTCTGATACCTAAACCACACAAAAACCCAACAAAGAAAGAGAACTTCAGACCAATTTCTCTCATGAATATAAATGCAAAAAACTCAATAAAAATTCTCACAAAAAAAAAAATCCAAGAACACATCAAAATGTTCATCCATCATAATCAAGTAGGCTTCATCCCCGGGATGTAGGGATTGTACAAATGTGAAAAATCCATCAATGTAATCCACTGTATAAACAAACTCAAAGAAAAAAAACCCACATGATCATCTCATTAGATGCTGAGAAAGCATTTGACAAAATTCAACACCCCTTCATGACAAAAGTCTTGGAAAGACCAGGAATTCAAGGTCCATACCTAAATATAATAAAAGCAATATATAGCAAACCAGTAGCCAACATCAAAGTGAATGGAGAGAAACTTGAAGCAATCCCACTAAAATCAGGGACTAGACAAGGCTTTCTACTCTCTCCCTACCTGTTCGATATAGTACTTGAAGTCCTAGCCAGAGCAATTAGACAACAAAAGGAGGTCAAAGGGATGCAAATTAGAAAGGAAGAAGTCAAAATATCACTATTTGTAAGGTATATGATAGTATACTTAAGTGACCCCCTCCCAAATTCCACCAGAGAACTGCTACAGCTGATAAACATCTTCAGTAAATTGGCTGGATATAAAATTAACTCAAACAAATCATTAGGCTTCCTCTATTCAAAGGATAAACAGGCTGAGAAAGAAATTAGGAAAATGACACTTTTCATAATAATCATAAACATACAAAATATCTTGGTGTGACTCTAACTAAGCAAGTGAACTATGTATGATAAGAACATCGAGTCTCTGAAGAGAGAAATGAAAGATCTCAAAAGATGGAAACAGCTCCCATGCTCATGGATTGGTAGGATTTTTTTTTGTTTTGTTTTTTTAATTTTTTTATTGGTAGGATTAATATAGTAAAACTAGCCATCTTGCTGAATGCAATCTACAAATTCAATGCATTTGTCATCAAAATTCCAACTCAATTCTTCATAGAGTCAGAAATAACAAAAAAGAACAGAATATCGAAAACTATTCTCATCAATAATAGAACTTCTGGCGGAGTCACCATCCCTGACCTCAACCTATACTACAGAGCAGTCATGATAAAAACTGCATGGTATTGGCAGGTAGATCAGTTGAATAGAATTGAAGATCCAGAAATGAACCCACACACCTATGGTCACTTGATCTCTGACAAAGGAGCTAAAACCATCCAGTGGAAAAAAGACAGCATTTTCAACAAATGGTGCTGGTTCAGCTGGTGGTTGGCATGTAGAAGAAGGCAAATCACTCCTTTCATATCCCTGTACAAAGCTCAAGTCCAAGTGAATCAAGGACCTCCACACTAAACCAGATTCACTGAAACTAATAGAGAAGAAAATGGGGAAGAGACTAGGGCACATGCTCTAAGATCAAGAGTCGACAAATAGGACCTCATAAAATTGCACTCACTGATACATGGATGTTAGCCCAGAAACTAGGATACCCAAAATACAGTTCACAGACCACATGAAGCTCAAGAAGAAGGAAGACCAAAGTGTGGATACTTGGGTTCCTCTTAGAAGGGGGATCAAAATACCCATGAGAAGAGATACAGAAACAAAGTATGGAACAGAGACTGAAGGATAGGCCAGTTAGGGACTGCTCCACCTGGGGATCCATCCCATATACAGTTACCAAACCCAGACACTATTGTGAATGCCAACAAGTGCTTGCTGACAGAAGCCTGATATAGTTGTCTCTTGAGAGTCTGTGCGAGTGCCTGACAAATACAGAAGTGGATGCACTCAGCTAACCAATAGACCAAGCACAGGGTACCCAATGGAGGAGCTAGAGAAAGTACCCAAGAATTTGAAGAGGTTTGTAGGAGGAACAACAATATAAATCAACCAGTACCCCCAAAGTTCCCAGAGACTAAACCACCAACCAAAAGAGCACACATGGAGGGACTCATAGTTATAGCAGAGCCATATGTAGCAGAGGATGGCCTTGTTGAACATCAATGAGAGGAGAGGTCCTTGGTCTGTGAAGGCTTGATGCCTCTGTGTAGAGGAATGCCAGGACAGGGAAGTTAGGAGTCAGTGGGTTGGTGAGCTGGGGAAGGAGGAATGGGATGGGGAGGTGGATTGGAGGGGAAACCAGGAAAGAGGATAACATTTGAAATGTAAATAAAGAAAATATCTAATAAAAAATAGTTAGAGCAAATGTCTGATTACTAAGGGCTTCAGAGGACTCACATTCTCTGAGGATGACATTGCTAGCAGCAATATCCTTTTCCTGTTCATGTTTCTCTGTTATATATGTACTTTACATATATACAGCCTCTGGCAAACAGCCTTTGCTTCTTTCCTTTTCCATGGTTTCCCCAGATAGAACTGCTGTTTTTCAGACATGTAGTTTCCTCTTCTTGCTTTGTCCAAATGCCTGTTCTTTTTTGGATAGTCACTTCTGTAAGGATGTTTAGTTGCCGGATCTTGTTTTCAGACTACAGTGGTTTCTAGGATATGTGAAGCTTTGTAAGAAAAATGGCATTGAATGTTGTTTAGTGTGGTTTATCTTATTTAAAGTGTAAGTGCACACTATGAAGCACCTTACAAACGTGGCAACTGTGATTATTTACAGTACTTAAGAAACATTTAGTTTCTAGAAATAAAATATTTTCATAACAATCATGGTTCTGCTTTTAAAGTGAGCTTAAATTTTTACAGTACCCAGTATAGTAAACATAATAACTACCCAAGTATTAAATCGCCTACCATTTCCATGTTTTGTGTTTATACATATTACACTGTTTTTGTTACCTTATTAAAGTATGCCAGCCTCAGAAATTCTTTGTTTTTAGTACAATACAAAGACATTAATGTGTAGATTAGTATTATTTTATTTTTTACCCTTAGATTATCGACACAATGGCCGCGATCTTCAAAGCTCCACATTATCAGTGCCAGAACAAGTCATGTCATCAAATCATTGCTCACCATCAGGGTCTCCTCATCGAGTAGATGTTATAGGAAGGACTAGGTCATGGTCACCTAGTGTCCCTCCTCCTCAAAGGTAAGGTAGTATGTCAATTTTGCTTGTAGCATGGTTCTTAGGGTGAACTTAGCATAAATTACCATAATAATCTCTAAACATAAATTATTCTTTAAAACATTCTTTTAGGGGAAAATAGGATGCCATTGCAATGGAAATAAGATGTGATATGGGTTATTTGATGACTTTTCATGATCTCTGTGAACTATTTGATCTAAGAGTTCAAAATAGTTAAGAAAAACTGGTTTTAAACTGTGTGTAAATATTAAGCAAATCCATTTAGAGTCATATGACTCATATAATTATTGGTTAAATTAAAAGAAAAAATGTATTAAAAAACTAAAAATAATGTATGAGTAGTGGGAAAAATAGTGGCACTAATCTGTGGTTCTAGGTCATATTCAAAATCTCTGGTAAACATAAGTACCAAAGACCATATACATGCAGTGGAAACCATGGACATAATATATACATTATATATGAGTATATGCATGCAATGTAAACCATGGAAATAATACATATGCTATAGATGAGTATATAAATGCAGCATAAATCATGGCCTTTGTATATACACTATACATGAGTATGTATATGCCATGTAAACCATGGATGTAATATATATTATACATGAGTATATGCATGTATTGTAAACCATGGACTTAATATATATGTTATACATGAGTATATGCATGCAGTGTAAACCATATATATGCTATACATGAGTATATGCATTTAGTGTAAACCATGGACTTAAAATATATATGTTATACATGATTATATACACACAGTGTAAACTGTGGACATAATATGTATGTTATACATAATAGATAGTTCAGGAGTCATATTAAATAGGAAAGATATGTAGTATACATAGTTATAATTGAATTTAATATATATTGATTAAAACATTGTGGATATATAAGTATATCAGATTTTCCTGTGTATGTGAATATCCCTCTGTTTATAAACAAGACATTGCAAACTAGTATAAAAGAATGGTTTGCAAATGATAGAAGCCTAGTGTACTGATTGGATGAAATTTTTACTTTTTGTTTTTCTTTTTTTTAATTCATTTTTTACACTCTAGGTTTTATTCACCCCTGTCCACTCTTCAACTGTTTCATATCCCATACCTCCTCCCAACCCCACTGTCTTCACTAGGATGTCTCAACCCGACCCCCACCCCCACCCTCACCCCACTTGACCTCTACAACTCCCTGGAGCCTCGAGTCTCTTGAGGGTTAGGTCCATCATTCTTGATTAAACCCCTGCTGTATAGCATTCTGTAAGTTTTCACAGGACTACCGTAACCAGAGTATATGAGGGAAGGACTTAGGAAAGATATTAATTAGACAGCTACAATCATAGTAAATTATGAAGGTGGTAGAGCAGGCTAGAGTGCTACCATAGACTCTGGGGAGAACTGGAGAACTCTGATAGTTGTTTTCTGAGGTTTAAACTCGGGTCCAACCCTGCATAAGTAGTCACTTCCACCATCCCTATGGTCCACAGAAAAAGCACGTACAGCCCTGAACCTATCTTCCCATTAATTTGTTCCTCTAGTGTATCTTATATAACTGATTATCTGCGGTAGAGACCTAGGTATGGCCCATCAGTGAAGTATGATATTGCTTATCTAATCATTAAGAATATTCTCTTAAAATTCTCTTAAAAAGAATATTTTCCATCTGTAAGAAAAACCAGACCCTCATTTAGCTGTTAATTTTCAAATGAAATGTATACCATAAATATAATATTTTATATATGTATTATATATTATATAATATAGTATAATATTTATACAAGTAAAAATAGATGTTATTTTTATATAGAATATGCTATAGATTAGTAAGATATTCAATGATCTTATCTTAGTAGGAATGTGGAACAGGGCCATCGAGGGACACGTGCTACTGGCCATTATAATACAATTAGCCGGATGGACAGACACCGTGTCATGGATGACCATTACTCTTCAGATAGAGACAGGTAAGCACAATTAAGTCTTACTAAATTCTATTGCCTCAGGAATGGTTGATGTAACGTGTTTACTTTAGTCCTTTATCTCACCTTAGTTTCCAAACCACATTTTTTCTTTACTGTTCCCACATTCTTTCTAAGGTTACCCTTTATTAAAAAGAGAGGTTAAACATGACAGCGTTTTCTTTTTTCTTTATTTATTTTTTTTACTCTTTTTTTTTATTTTCTATATTCTATGTTTACATTCCAAAGGCTTTCCCCTTTCCCAGTTCCCACCCACCATAGTTCCCATAGTTCCCACAACAGCAGAGCATCATGGCTTATGTATACAGTTCCAGCACTTGGGATGGTGATCAGGAAAATTAAAACTATGAGACAAGTCAGGACTGATGAATTGAACCCTGCAAAGAATAAAAGAATTTGGGTCTTTCACTAATTCAAAATAGCTATCAAATTTGTACAAGAGGCTATAATGATAATCAGAACATAAACAAGATGTCTTGTGACTTTACCTGCACATAGGAAATTATCATTTGTAACATATCCGTAGGCTGAGAAAGATTAAAGTGTTTAATAGATTTCAGAGAAATGGTGTGACTTTCATATACAGAAACACTGAGACAGAGTCTGGTTTGTTTTGGAAACCTTTTAACATCATTCTCAAAGAGGTTTTCTTTTATGGCCTTCAGCGAAGGCTTAACTACCTAAAAAAATCATACTTGCTGACTGCTGTGTTTGGAAGAATTTTCTGAATTTGTCCCATTAAAAGTGACAAACTTTGGAGTAACATGGTATATTACAATGCTTATAGTAATTCCTACTAATTTCAAAAAAATTAATTAATATTGTAATTCAATCTTGGTTTTAATACATACACATATATGTATATATGTATATATATGTACATGTATACACACACACACACACCATTGGATTTTTTCAAACTCACAAGTAAGGATAAAGTTGGACATAATATTGAAAAAATACTTACATTCCTTTGTCTTTAAAGTCTACTAACTGTTAGGATATATAAAAGAAATTGTTTGGTTTTAATCACAATTATCACTCAATCCATTCAGATAATTCCATTGTGTCTCCAAAAGACAAAATGGAGGTTATCTTCTCCATTGATAGTGTCAAACAAATACTACTTTTTGTGTCTAGGATCAAAGATGAAAACAGAGTTATTTTATTAATCTATATTAGTATCAGATAAAAACTATTTGTTTTTTTTTGTTTTTGAATTTTTAAACTTTCTCATGTAATCAGTGCCTCAAGGGTGATTATGAGTATGCTGCCTATTGGAAGATATGCTTATCAAGCACAATAACGGTAAAGCTAGATTACTATGTTGGCACAGCTTAAGAGTTGGAACAAGTAATAAAAACAATCAATAGGAATTTTGGTTACCTAATGAAGTGTTAATGAACTTAGCTTCTCAAATTGTATCATTGTCACAACCTTCTTAGCCATTGAAAATTTGCTTATTGAGGGAATAAAATTGTCTAAATTATTTTAAAGTTTTTGTAAGCTTACATAATGTGATCATTTTATGAAAAAAGTGGACTATTATGAAGTTCAAAAATATAATCTACTACTTGTAGAAGGTGATAGAATAAAATTGCAAAATAACACCTTACTCTTATGTTAAATTCATAATATTTTGTCAGTATTTTAAGGTGCATATTATTAGATTAAATCACCACAAACATTTAACCACTCACCTTTATTATTTCCTTTTAAAACCCATATTACAGACATTTGCACTTCAAATGTCATTATATTTTCTTTGTTCATGGTCTTATGAATTATTAAGTGTAGCAAGAATATTCAAAGGTTTGTGTCTAAAAGTTTTGAAGAAAATATATTCATATGATTTTATCTTACTTTTATAGACATAAAACTTCTTTGTTGGGTTATGTAAAGTACAATTTCAGTTCAATAAAAATGAACAATAGAATTGATTTCAAGAACTATTTTGATTATCTGTGCAATTCATTAATACAGGAAGCAAAATTCATTGTATTCTTCCTTAATGTCTATTCTAGTCTAATAGTCTTAAGTATTTCAGTAATCAGGTGCACCAGAATGTTCTTTTTAAAATGAGGAAGTACTGAAATACTCTTGTTTATTTTATGAACATAATTTTATAGAGTTGTGAATCTTCTCAATTTAATTGGGTTTGAGATATGTCTAGGTGATTTATAAAGAGTACTTTTGTGTGTTTCTGAGAAATTTGCTGTAAGGATTAACTGAGAAGACCTGCCCTGAATGTAGCTGTCTTCCCAGTAGGCTGTGGGCCGCTAGAGGACCAGAGCAACTCCTATGGAAAATGCATTTGACTGAAGCATACTTACAGTTCCAGAGATTTAGTTCATTCTCATCATGTTGGAGAGCATGGTGACATGCAGGCAAATATGGTGCCAGAGAAGTAGCTGAGAGTTCTCTATCTGGAGCTGTGAACATCAGGAGGAGAGACATATGAGCTCACAGTCCATCCCTAGGGATGCATTTACCCCAACAAGTCCCCTCCTCCTAATCCCTCACAACAGAACCATACTCTGACCACTAAGCCTGCAAAGGTGTGAATCTGTAGTGAACATTGTTATACAAAGCACTGTACACTGCTAGTTTACTGATCACTCTGAGTCTTTGATCCAGTTTGAATGAATAATGTTCCTCATCATCTTGGGTACTCAAATATATACTCCCTGGCTGGTGGTCTGTTCTGGAGGTTTAGGAGGAGCAGCCTTAGAGGAGTATTTCACAGGAGACAGGCTCTGGGAACATAAGGACGTGCATCTTCTCCCGTCCATCCTCCCTGTGTGCTGCTGTGCTGAGCATGCCAGTGCTCTACTTCAGGTCCCCGCCTCTCCACACAGCTACTTTATTGGAGACTGAACAACATAACAGCCTCAAAGATGAAAGACTAATTTATTCTACATAATGAAAGAAACTAATATATACATTACATTAAAAATTTATTGACTTGTAAATATTTTATATTTAATAGATTAGCAGTTAACCTGAAACAACAAAATGACAAGAAACAAATAAAAATTTAAAAATTTAAAAATTAATTAATTTAGGCATTGTGGAAAATATATAGAAGATAAGACCTGAGTTGACTTAGAAATGAGAATGTTTATTCAGGCAATAGGAGCAAAGTTACAGAGGCAGGACACATCTACACATCATGGAGTTTGGAGTAACGTGCATTTTTGACATATCAGGAAATCGTATGTGAAGACAGACTTTTACACCGACCATATTCCACGTGATATGTTGCTGTTTACATTATAGTTCTTTGCTGAACTTCAGTGGTGGATGCATGAGATGAAGCATCATGTTCTTTTTAAGGGTAATGTTTAAGAATTATATATCTGTATTTTATTGGGTCTTTGATTCTATACCTGCATTAGTCTATCGTTAGTAAATATCTTGCTCTGTTGTGGAAAGGAAAGTCTTTACAGGTAATGTAAACACTCCCACGCAGAGTACTAGGTAAAGTGGTACAGAGTAAATAGACCACTTTTATTCTTTTACCCCTTCCCTTTGTGCCTTTGTCTCAATGTTTCTTTAGTAAACCCGGGAAGTATTGTTTCTTTAGTAACCCAGGTGACTACTACAACTAGCGACATAATTTTCAAGAAGATATGAATATGTGGCTTTAGAAATATTTTTAAGTTTTTCATCATAGGAGTTAATTTACTATTAGAAAAATTGGAAAGTATTATATAATATTTTAAAGCATACAGTGCATCTTTATAATGATAATTTTTCATTTCAGAAAGTTTGGTTTTAGCATCACAAATACAGTTTTAAAATGAGCATTCCTGGTGGTGTGCGGGATGTAGAGCTCTCACCACACCACCATTCCCAGTGCACAAGGGTTCCCTGGGGCCTTCTAGGGACCTCGGCTGTGTTAAAACCAGCACATATGGTTTTAGAATAGAGAAGAATTTAAGGGATAATTAGAATTGGAGTTATATAAATGTGTTTTAATATAGTATTTAAGTATAAAATTAAAAAATATAGATACTCAGAGGTAAAACCTCTAGAACCTAGGAATGGGCTTCTCTGAGAATCACATTTCATTGTTTTTATAATAGACATTTTAGTAACTTTTGAAGTTGCTATATTCTGAAATCTCAGGGTGTTTCCAGAAGGATTCCTGCTGAGATCACAGGAGTTCAGAAATTAGCATAACTTTTCAGCAAGCAAAAGTAACAGTCTTGTTAGAGCATCTCATAATGTCCAGGGAAGAGAGTGAGCCCTATGATGACCATGCACATTCACACCTCATGGATGGGCCATTGATTTAACAGGAGACTTCTATTTACAGAAAGAACATTGTTTCGGGCTTACAGTTTTCACAGTAAATGGTGATTGTATTGAATTCTGGCTTCTCAGTTGACAGACCCTTTAACCAGTTTGGAGGTTGGGAAGTTATTCCAGCAGATACAGAAACCTAATTCAAGCTGTGTCAGCAATGCAAGGGAGAGATTTGAATGTTATAAAATTATTAAACTCTGAGGCCTCAAAACTTGGTTTATTAAGTACAAATATAAATAAATAGTTGAAAGTAGAAAATTTCCACAATACTATATTAGCCCAAGATAACTAAGGAATAGGAACCCGAGAGGCTGCCATGCTAGATACAGTGAGGGCGAAGGAGCAGGAGACCAGCTTCCTGCTCCCTCTTCACCTGAACCATTCTGATTTTAGTTTGTTCTGATATATTGATTCTACCATATCAGGCTTAAACAAGTTTCCCTGTAGTAATAACAATGGTTACATTGGGAAGTTGCTTTTAGAATGCTGTCCCACTGCCTACTCCATTCCAAAAATACAGCACTGGGTGTTATAACTGACAGAGTGCCTCATAATGAGATGAGTCTTCACGGAATGTCTGCATGGCACATGTGTGGGTAACCTAAGCAAGAGTCCAAAGGATTTGGTGCAGTTCTTTAAAGACAACCAGAGTTTTTTCTAAATAAAAAAATAGGAAGGAGGCAACAGCTTGAGATGAGAACTGGAAATGAGGTCATGAAGGAGGCCAGGACGTGCTTGCAGCAGGATTATAAAGTGTGCGTTTGTGTGTATGTGTGCATGTGTGCATGTGTGTTACTCTAGATTTAGAGGTAGAATTATGAATGTTGACAGAGTTCTAGTTTTCTTTGCATTGTTCTCTGAAAGTTAATGACACCTGCCATAATTGTTTGGGAAATGAATATTTTAGGAAGAAAAATTTTAAATTAGTGTCATACAAAGAAAATCTACTTCAGATGGCAGATGGCTTCAGCAGTCAGGAACTGTTGCCTTGACTGTTTACAGTGGTAAGGAAACAGGAAATAAAGCAGAGTTGATGGCATGTAATAAATATGAAATATTATGTATGTATATATGATGAATGTAAAAATATAGTATTCAACAATCTTAATGAATATTTTAAGCTTGTAAATTGATTTGTTCTTTATTAAATGGAACTTTAAAGCATCTTATCTTTAGGATTAATGAAAGAAAAATACAACCTCATGAAATGTCCTAATCATTATAGGTATTAAGTCTTACCTCTGTGTCCTTAAGCTTGCTGGTCACTTCATTATTTTATTTTCCTTGTCATCTTTATTCCTAGAAAGAAGGAAAACACCTTTGTAATATAACAATTGCTAAATGGTACTTTATATATTAAAGTAATAACCCATTACTTTTATCATTTAACTAAAATATCTATATGTTATATTTTGTTGCGCATTATTTTTAGAATATTTGGTTGATTTTTCTGGGTATTTCCATGGGCATCGAGAAGATGGCCGAGCTTTCCAGTAGCAGTTTTTATTTGCTTTGCTTACTATCTTATTATCTGTTGACTCTGACTTTTAGAGCTAAGCTATACCTTTCTCTTCTTCCCTGAGCCTCGTTTGACTCTCGTTTCTGCCATGCTTGCAGTCACTTTCTTACTCTACCTCGCTCCCGACCCAGTCAGCACACAGAGCACCAGCACAGGGATGGAAGGTATCGTTCTCTTACCTTGGTCTGTGTGGAGAGTTGCATGCTCCTGTCTATGTGACATAACTCCCTTTAGTTTTGTTTTATATATACATGTGGGATCATTAATAAACTATGAAAATAGATCCTAGTAGTGTAAAGCATATAAATGATTTGAAACTAGAGTGTCAAAAAATACCTTCTGTTGGATGGACTAAAGTCATCTTTTTATTACCCGAAAGTTATTTTATTAGGAATTAGGTGAACTTTATACCAAAAATGAGAGACTATTAGGGATGCCATCACATTCCTTTGCTAACTTCCTGTATATAATCAACACTGGTTTATTTGTATATGTCTTCACAACCTGCTTTCTACTTCTGTGTTTCTCAAGATGAGACTAATTTGATGTGCACTGACCTGCTCTGTTGGTAGTGACTTGCTCAAAGATAACTCATCTACTCCTTCAGAGTAGACAACCTTGGGTCTGTAAGAATGCTCAATCTATGGGAACACCCTCTCTCATCTCAATCTTATGTAACTTATTCTGAAGAAGGAAATTTCCAGTGAATTATGAGTAGAATAAGTCTAATACTAAAAAAAAAAAATCCAGCCTATTTTAGAGAGAAATAGCGCTTTCCTGGCATTTAGCAAAATGTGTTTATTACTGCGAAGAGAAAGAAAGAAAGATATTTGATTGATTATTTATTTTTCTCAATTTTATTCATGTATAATGAATTCTGATTGCATGACTTCCCCACCCTCTCTTATTTATGTCCCTCCTACTCTCCCAAAGTCCTACTGCTTTCCAATAAGTCCTCCTACTTAAAGGTTTTTTTTCAAGATGTGCATGCATTTATGGATGTGCATGTGGTACGGCTGCGTGTACATGTGTGTGCATGTTTGTGTGTGTGTGAACATTAGTGGGACTTATGTTTATTTACATAAATTTATGTTAATTGTTTTTATTTTAAATATTTTTCGTTCAATGTGTTTTAATGATATACTTTCTCTTCCCCCAAATCCTTCCAGATCTTTCCCACCTTCCCACCTTCTTTTCTATCCAATTCATGTTTTCTCTCTCAAAATAAATACCTAAAAGAAAATCAAAACAAACAAAAACCCAGTAAGGCACAATAGCAAATGAAACAAAAAGCATACAAACAAACAACAAAAAACATGGAGTCCATTTCTCTTGGGTACCTACTCTTCTGGCATGGGACCTGCCCTGAAGTCTAGGTCCCTTTTTGTGTGAGTACTCCATAGCCTCAGTAGTAGTGTCAGGCCTTGAGACCCCTTCTTGAGCTGGACCAAACTTCCACTTTGAGTCTGTTGCTGGACCTTCTTTTCCTCAGGCTTCTCTCCATTTCTATCTCTGCAATTTTCTCAGGCAGGAACAATTATAGGTCAAAGTTGTGACTGTGGGATGGCTCCCTCTCCCTCATTTGATGCTGCATCTTCCTGCTGGAGATGGGCTCTATAAGTTCCCTCTCCCTACTGTCAGTCATTTCATCTAAAGTCCCTCCTTTTGAGTCTCTGGTGTATTTTGGAGGGTTGCCTGTTTCCATAATTTCTGCTGGCCCTTGGGGCTTCAGTCAGTCCTTTTCCCTCACCCAATACCAGATAATGTCCCCCTCCCCGCCCCCCACTCCCTCCCTTGCCTCCATCCACTTTCCCTCCCAGGTTTCTCCCTCCCTCCCCATTTGTGATTGCTGTGTTCTCCCTCCCAAGTGGGACTGAGGCATCCTCACTTGGGCACTTCAACTTGTTGACCTTTTTGAGTTCTGTGGAATGTATCTCTAGTACTCTGTACTTTTTAACATTCACTTATTAGCGAGAACATACCATGATCATGCTCTAAGACCAAGAATTGATAAATGGGACCTCATGAAACTGGAAAGCTTTTATAAGGCAAAGGACATAGTTAATAAAACAAAAGGGCAACCTACAAATTGGGAAAAAAAATCACTAACCCCACATCTGATAGAGGGCTAAATCCAAAATATATAAAAACTCAAGAAACTAATCATCAAAAAACCAAACAACCCAATCAAAAAATGGGGTAAAGGGATTTCACAACTGAGGAATATTGAATGGTTGAGAAGCACCTAAAGAAGTGTGCAAAGTCCTTAGTGATCAGAGAAATGCAAATCAAAACAACCCTGAGATTCTACCTTATACCAGTCAGAATGGTTAAGATCAAAACCACAGGTGACAACACATGTTGGAGAGGATGTGGAGATGGTGGGATTGCAAACTGGCACAACCACTCACTATAGAAATCAATCTGGAGTTTCGTCAGTAAATTGGAAATAGATCTACCTGAAGACCCAGCTATACCACTCCTGGGAATATACCCTAAAAATGCTCCACCATGCCACAGGGGCATGTGCTCCACTATGTTAGTAGTGACCTTATTTTGTGGTAGCCAGAAGCTGGAAACAACCCAGATGCCCCACTACAGAAGAATGAATACAGAAAATGTGGTTCATTTATGCATTTGAATACTACTCAGTTATTAAGAATGAGGACATCCTGAGTTTTTCAGGCAAATGGATGGAACTAGAAAATATCACCCTGACTAAGGTAACTCAGACCCAAAAGGACAAGCATGGTATGTTCTCACTAATAAGTGGATGTTAAAAAGTACAGTCTTTTATCTTAAAGCTTGACATTCGGGAGGAACCTGTCCTACAGTGCAATGAGGCAAGCATTCAAATTTCTGAAAGCACTGAGGAGAAACACTTAGCACAAGCTAATATAAATACTATTCAATTGCTATCTTACTCAGCTTCTTACTGAATTACTATGCTTGGCCTCAAACTGATTCTGGCGATTTGTTCTAATCTTCTGCTCCTTCTCATTCTCTGGCTTCAACTGCTAACCTTCACTGAACTTCATGAACTCAAGGGCACACTCAACTCTATTACACTGCACTGACTCCCAACGGACCCAGCTCCCAACTCCGCTCAACTGAACTGACTAAACCAAATTTCAACTCGACTCCACTGCCTATTTCTGGACTTTCTTTAGTAGCCTTTCTTTCCTGTGCTGTTCTTGTGATAGTTAGGTTTATCCTTTTCTGTCAAATATTTCTCTGATGCATCAGTTTGTCCCTCAAACCTCATTGTTTGGGATTAAAGGCAGGTACTAAGGGCACTTCTATATTTCAGCCAGAGTGGCCATGTTACTTTCTCTACATTCCTCTACAGCATGGAGGGGAAAGGAATTCACAGGGCTTCTCAGGTCTAAGGAGCTATGAGCAGTTGAACATAAGAGAATATAAAGAATCATTTCTCCTTAGTGGTAGTTTGCCTGTGCTTCAGTAGATGACCCTATATCTACATGGGTATAATCAACACTCACTGAACTCAGTGGATAATGGGGAAGGAAGGGAGACATGAATGGGGAGGAAGATGTGTTAGGGATATTTGGGGATAATGGTTGTGGGAGGCAGATAAGATAAACATTCATTATGTGTACATGAGAATTTTCAAAAAATACATTTAAAACTTGAGGTATTCAGCTTTAATGTTTCTTAGTTTGAAGTAGTTTCATCAGATTCAAAGATCCGTAATATTTTCACAGACTTATAGGACTTAGATAAGAAGGCAAAATGAAGATAAAGAATTTATTGAAGTCTAGGAATTTAGGTTTAAGACTGTTAACAATTTGTATGTATTGAAATCTATTATAATCACAGGGATTAAGATAATTCCTGCAGAAAGCCAGGCAGTTTCCAAAATTATTACTGACTTGGAAAGTGATTAGAAGATGGCTAGAGTGGATGTTGCAGGTTAAGACCCACTTAGGAGGAAGAATCTGAACTCTATGGAGACACAGTGAGGGTCCCAAGTGTCCCTTTCTACTATCTGAGGACTGTAAAATGTGAATGGATAAGTAACTAGTGAATGAGCACCACCTTTCTAAACTATTCTACGATGTCTTTATTCTATGATAATTTTTTGCATGTATATAGTATGTTTTGATCTCACTCATCTACCCCACTCTCATTTCCTGGATCCATCGTTCCTCTCCTTTACCCTCCCTAATAGTGAGGATTTCTGCTTGCTTGCTTGCTTGCTTGCTTGCTTGCTTGCTTGCTTGCTTGCTTGCTTGGTTGATTGGTTGGTTGGCTGGTTGGTTGGTTGATTTTTGTCTTATTTTTGTTCAGTTTGGTTTTTGGTGGTTTTGTTTATTTGTTTGGGGTTTTTTTGGTTGCTTTTTTCCCCCAGGGGATAGGGTTTGAGACAGGGTTTCACTGTGTAGCCTTGGGTGTCCTGGAACTAGCTTGTAGACAAGGCTGGCCTGGAGCCTCATTACAATTTACCATGTCTAATCGGTGCTGCTCAGATATTCATGTGTGTCCATTCACTGGAGAATGGTCAGCCTATAAGAAGTCCACACCATTGAAGAAAAATGATTCTCCCTCCCCTAAAAATCTATCACCTATCAATAGCTGCTCACATCTGCTGCTCCATGCTAGAATGTTGACTAACATGATCTTTTGCAAGCAGCCACATCTGCTGATTGAGTGTAACAGGAGATACTGTTCTACTCCTGTCCTCCCTGTCTCTGACTCCACAGTCTTTCCTCCCCTTTTTGTGATGTTTCCTGAGACTGCAGGGATGGGGAGGGAGGTAGATGACTCATTTGTACTTCAGTATTCCACGGGTACTCGTTTTCTTCACTTTGCCCAGTTGTGAGTTTCTATGCTAACCACTAACCACTATACAAAGAAACTTCTCTGAAGAGGTCTGAGATTTACAATAATCTATGCCCATGGAGATATGAAATTAGAGGCCATTTTCATACCGTGCCCATTTACTAGACGAGCAGTCATCAGTTCATCCTCTGTGAGTTCCCACCCTCAGGATGTTGGGGAGATTCACAGTATCAGGCTTGCATTTCTTCTTGTGGAAATAGGATTTCAATCCAATGAGAACGTGGTTGGTTCCCCATATGATATATGTCACCATTGCACACTTGAGCTTATCTTCTCACATCAGTGACAATGTGTGACAAGAAAAAAATCCTATGGAGTTTGCAGCTGGGTGAGACTGTTGGTGACTCCTCACCCATCATCAGCTTGAGTGATGTGTTTTGGTACTTTGAAATTCAACTGCCTATTTAGAAAATCTTAATTTTTCTGTCACTATTATTCTACCTACAGTTCCTAACTGTTTTCTTTTAATTTCTTGGTAATTTTTCTGCATCAGATATTTATATGTTATTATATTCTTTACAAATTGATTTTTAGTGTTCTTTAATAAATATATTCATCTTAGTCTACTATCTCTTCAAGCTTTTTTGAGATTATGCCTTCTTTTACTTATACTAGTTTTCTTTTTTATTATTATTATTTATTTCATGTATGTGAGTACACCGTCCCTGTCCAGACACACTGGAAGAGGGAATTGAATCCCTATTACAAATGGTTGTGAGCCACCATGTGGTTGCTGGGAATTGAACTCAGGACCTCTGGAAGAGTAGTCAGTACTCTTAACAGCTGAGTCATCTCTTAGCTTTCAAAATAATATTTTTGTTTGTTGATTTTGTTTCCTGGGAGAGATGTCACATTGGTAGCTAGTTCCCACCTTGATATCCTCTTTCTATGCCGATTACCCAAGAATAGTGCCTACTCATCCATGTCCATTTGATTACCATGTCTGAATACTTATTTTTATGTATTTCTTCCTTTATGCTATCATATCCTAAGTTTTCTCCCTGTCTCTCTCACTCCTTTTCCTTAGTGAAGTTATTTTTGTCAACCCTATAATTCACTAACCTTTATTCATGTTTATTCTCTCGTTATCAGTGTGATTGTATGAGTGAATGAGTGCGTGTGTGCATGCGTGTGCATGTGTATGTGTGTGTGTATGTGTGTATGTGTGGGTAATACCACTTCCTGGTATGTAATAATATTATTCTCTTTCTTATTCTACCTCTTGACTGTTCTACAGTGTTATTTGGTTTCCCTCCACTTCTCAAGTTCTTGCCTTTTGGATTATATATTTTCTTGAATCTTATCATGCTGTGACTTTGTCCAAAAAATCCTATAGTACATCATGTGAAGTCAACATAAATATATATTGAAAGAATGATTGAATATTATATTAGTATGGGCCAGTGACTTCTTAAACTATTTTTCTTTTAAAAGATTTTTCTTATGTTAACATACACAAAAAGTCCAAAACTCCATTTATTAATTTTCCAAAAAGTTTCTGTTAATAGTTCACCTATATTTTGTTAATAGTTCATCATTTCTGAGTATGAAATTTAAAAATCTATTTAAGGAGTTCCTTGGGGTAGTAATAAGCACTTTTCTATTGGTAAAAGTAAGGTGCAAACATCACTGAGCAGAGCAGCAGCAAGGCATATAGGGAATTCGAATTACACCATTCCAGTGTCCATGCAAAGACAGAGAATCAACGGAAAGCTGCTGGAATTTTCAATCTTGATTGGGAAATTATTGGATATGGTAGCAAGATATTAGATCATATTTTATCACTTTGTCTCATGATAAATAAAGTCTACATTCTGTTCTTTAGAGAAATGCTGTCAAAGTGTTATTTTATGGAATTTTCAAAGATCTGGTAAAGTAATATACAGCTAAGATCTTGGCAGTCCTCTGCTGTATATGTGTTGTTGGCCTCATATCAGCTGCTGTATGCTGCCTGGTTAGTGGTCCAGTGTTTGAGAGATCTCGGAGGATCCAGGTTAATTGAGACTGCTGGTCCTCCTACAGAGTCCTTCTCTTCCTGAGCTTCTTCCAGCTTTCCCTAATTCAACCACAAGGGTCAGCAGCTTTTGTCCATTGGTTAAGTGCCATTATCTACATCTGACTCTTTCAACTGCTTGTTGGGTTTCTCTGAGAACAGTCATGATAGGTCCCTTTTTATGAGCGCTGCATAGCCTCAGTAATAGTGTCAGGCCTTGGGGCCTCCCCTTGAGCTGGATTCCACCTGACCCTGTCCCTGGACCTTCTTTTCCTCAGGCTCCTCTCCATTTCCATCCCTGCAGCTCTTTCAGACAGGAACAATTATGAGTCAGAGTTTTGACTGTGGGATGGCAACCCATCCCTCACTTGATGCCCTAACTTTCTGCTGTAGGTTGACTCTAAAAGTTCCCTCTCTCCATTGTAGGGTATCTATCTCTTCTAAGGTCCATCCCTTTGAGTCCTGTGAGTCTCTCACCTCCCAGGGCTCTGCTGCATTCTGGAGAATCCCCCCAACCTCCTGTCTCCCAAGGTTGCCTTTTTCCATTCTTTCTGCTGGACCTCAGGGCTTCAGTCCTTTCCCCCTCTCCTCCCGACTCCTATCCACTTTCCCTCCCAGGTCCCTCCCTCCCTCCCCACTTGTGATTACTTTCTTCTCCCACCCTAGTGGGATTGAGGCGTCCTCACTTGAAACCTTTAGATTGTTGACCTTTTTGAGTTCTGTGGACAGTATTGTGGGTATTCTGTCTTTTTTTTTTTTTTTTTTTTGGCTAACATCCACTTATTAGTGAGTACACATACCATGCATGTCCTTTTGGATCTGAGTTACCTCACTCAGGATGATCTTTTCTAGTTCCATCCATTTCCCTGCAAATCTCAGGATGTCCTCATTCCTAATAGCAGAGTACTACTCCCTTGTGTAAATGAAACACATTTTCTGTATCCAGTCTTTCTGTTGTGGGACATCTGGGTTGTTTCCAGCTTCTGGCTATCACAAACAAGGCTGCTATGAACATAGTGGAACATATGACCCTGTGGCTTGTTTGGGCATCTTTTGGGTATATTCCCAAGAATGGTATAGCTGGGTCTTTAGATAGATCTATTTGGAATTTCTAAAGAAACTCTAAATTGATTACAAGAGTGGTTGTATCAGCTTGCAATCCCACCAGCAATGGAGGAGTGTTCCTCTTTCTCCACATCCTTGCCAACATATGCTCTCGCCTGAGGTTTTGATCTTACCCATTCTGATTGGTGTAAGGTGGAATATCAGGGTCGTTTTGATTTGTATTTCTCTGATCACTAGATCTTTGAATTTTTATAAAGAACAAACCATTAATTTATAATCAACAAACCATTTAAAATAGAAACTAGCTCATAGAATATGACTTTTATAGCCAAAAGGGAATAATTATATCAAGATTTTAATTTGTTGCATCTCATTTATAAACACTTCTGCCTATTTTAGTTTTGTTTCTGTTATTGTTTACATAAGAATTACTTAAGGGAAGTTCTAAATTCCTAACAAGTTTTCCAGATGTCTTCAAAGAAGTGTATCTCATACTGTTTTGAGGAAATTTAGTTTGATATTTTGTTCTTGTGATTTCAAATAATGACTATTTTAAATTAACTCTATAGGCATAATGATAGCATTCAGTTGAGGACAAAATTGTTGGTTAGCAGTGATCATGTTCTCTGTGACCAGGGTCTCACCTCATTTCAGCTATGTCTATTAGCACATCATTATTAGTACCATATTGGGTGAGTCTGTATATAGTGTTATTTTTGTGTAGGTCAGTTCTCAGTTTGAGAACTGAAAAAGCAGAACTACTTTTTCTTGGCCTATCTCTATTTAATTCTTTTCTCAGAGTCTGCATGTGCATGCCGATTGTCATGGTAGCTATTCTTAAAATACTGAAATTCCACGTCAGGTACTTGAGGAATTATTAGGCAGTTTCTTCTTCAAATGTGTTCAGTTTACAGTAGAGTTTTCTACATAATGTAGCAAAGTACTTGTATCAACCCAAGAAATTGCAAATGAAAAATATGAACTATCTTAAACATTGATTAAAATTATAAACTACTAAAATGGACTAGAATGGATTCTTAAATCCATTTTAAAATGAGAATTGAATTATTTCCTACATATTGCTATTTACTAATTTTCTTGTTTATGCTGTGTTTAAAACAGGTGGCTATCCTTTTTAAAATAATATCTTTATGCATATAGTAAAATGAGATAAGTTAGGAAAAATAGTTATATTGGAATACAAATGATACCTCAAGAAATCCAATTAAAAACCACACGAAGACCCAACAAAGAAAGAGAATTTTAGACCAATTTCCCTTATGAATATTGATGCAAAAATACTCAATAAAATTCTCACAAAAAGAATCCAAGAACACATAAAAATGTTCATCTATCATGATCAAGTAGGCTTCATCCCAGGGATGCAGGGATTGTTCAAATGCAAAAATCCATCAACATAATCCACTGTATAAACAAATGCAAAGAAAAAAAACACATGGTCATCTCATTAGATGCTGAGAAAGCATTTGAGAAAATTCAACACCCCTTCATGACAAAAGTCTTGGAAAGATCAGGAATTCAAGGCCCATACCTAAATATAGTAAAAGCAATATACAGCAAACCAGCAACCAACATCAAACTGAATGGAGAGAAACTTGAAGCAATCCTACTAAAATCAGGGACTAGACAAGGCTCTCCCTACCTGTTCAATATAGTACTTGAAGTCCTAGCCAGAACAATTAGACAACAAAAGGAGGTCAAAGGGATACAAATTGGAAAGGAAGAAGTCAAAATATCACTATTTGCAGATGATATGATAGTCCCCTCTCCATGAGTTCTTTACCTACCCCACCTCCCTTTTGCTTCTGAGTGGGTGCTCCCTGAGTCATCTACCTACCCACTACCACCTCACCCCGCTAGCATCTCTCTTCTCTGGGGCATCAATTTTCTACAGGATTAAGAGCATCCTCTCCCACTGAGGCCAGACAAGGCATCGTCTGCTACATGTGTAGTGGGGACCATGGAGCAGCCCATGTATGCTCTTTGGTTGGTGGCTTAGTCCCTGGGAGTGCTGAGGGGTCAGGCTAATTGGCACTGTTGTTCTTCCTAAGGCATTGCTGTCTCCTTCAGCCTTTCCACAACTAAGTGGAAATTAAAATTATTTTACTTCTATTTTATGCTGTGCTTTTAAATACTATGCCAAGGTATAAAACCATAGAAGGTGAAGCCAGTACGCAGTTTTGAATAGCAATTGTTTTCCCAAACTGTATGACATGGAATTCATGACACTGAGGAATTTTCTTTCCTTTTTCTAATCGCCCATGTTTTTCATTTTTGAAAATCAGAGAACATTTTTTGGTAAAGTGGACTGATGTTAAGATCATTCTTGCTCTGCTCTCTGTGGTCTATAAATCAGCTTTTTACTGTGACTGCAATTGGTCAGGAGGTAACTGTCTGAAACTTATTTAGCATATATTAACATATGCATTCTAAAGCAGAATTTAATGTTCTTAGGTTTGTCTTTCCAATCATGGGATTGAATTAGACTCCATTTATGATCACATTAAGTTGTATCAACATTATGGTAAGCTCCAAGGCACAATTATCAACAATTACTGGTCATATAGGTATAAATATTCTTGCTTCTACTAGAATTAAGTTTTACAGGTTAGAGTAAATACCAATACCAATTTTTGGAATACCAATTTCATCCAATACCCATCCAATACCCATCACAGAAGTGCACTGAGTTAGCTAGTGGAGTTACCAATTCTCTACGGGTTGATTCCTGTTTGTAGTTGTGTTTGAATACAGATACACACTTCAAAGTTGTCCTAGTTTCCTGTAACCTCATTTCAGACTTGTGCTTAAAATATTCAGTCTGCCAGTATACTGCAATAATGGTATTAACATTTTATATATTACGCTGTTTACTGATAAACTTTCTGTATAACTTTCTCTCTTCTGGAAAATACTAGGAAACACTGTTGAATGTCTTTTAGCTAGAATACATTACACTCTTCACATGTTCTCCTTGTGGAAAGCAGGTAGCTTGGTTTGCATTGCTTATAACTGAGCAACTTGTTTATTGGGAATTAAGTAAAACAAATTAGAGTTCTATAGAACTCTTTAAGCTTAGCCAAATTTATTCATGATGTATTGGGAAAACAATTTTTTTTTGCATACACAGTGATTTTAAGCTTTTAAACAATTCTTTTTTTTTTTTCAAAAATCAGTTTGATGCATCATGACCAAATAGCAGAAAGGCATTAAAGATCAACTGAGCTGCTTTTTGACTAACATTTCAGGGATTGTGAAGCAGCAGATAGACAGCCATATCACAGATCCAGATCAACAGAACAACGGCCTCTCCTAGAGCGGACCACCACCCGCTCCAGATCCTCTGAACGTCCTGATACAAACCTCATGAGGTCGATGCCTTCATTAATGACTGGAAGATCTGCCCCTCCTTCACCTGCCTTATCGAGGTGAAAGATACATTGATCAGACTAAATCCCCTGTCTGCACTACCAACACATCATTTTATTTTCCCAACAGCTAAATGGTCTCTTCTATTATTTTTTGGGTGATCACCAGTACAAGTCAATACTAACTCTGTCAGTGTGAACACACTATTTATATTCAGTGGATATGATAGTGTGCCGTTGCCATTGTGACCTGTTGCCTAACTGTCTTAACTGCATTTGTTTTGTGAAATCTCATTAACCAGGAGTCCTGTCATGTTCTTCCAAGAATGGGAAGTTATGGTGCTCATTAGGCATGACATTTCTAGTAATCATCACAAGAGTAAATTAAATTTATTTAGTTTCTATGAACATTAATATTAGGTATTATTAGGGTTATCTTTATCTGAATTTTTAATTACTTGTGATTTTATTTTTAGATTCATGAGTTGTTTTCTATTAAAAAGGATATTTAGTATAAACAAGTGAAAATATGATTAGGTCAAGGTAAGAAGGCTAGTTTTAAGAATTTATAGCATAGTAGAAAAACAAAGTTTTATTTTTTATTTTTAAAGTTTAGAATTTGCCACCTGCTTTAATATGAGATTAGTAATTTATATTTTGAATTTCATGGATTTTTTTTACCATAGCCTTTTTTGTCCATGTATGTGTGTATGTATGCATATTACACCAAAACATAAACATTTTTGGTGTTTAAGTAATCATAACTCTTCAAATGTCCATGTTTTGTCCTGTTCTCCTTTTAATCAACAGCTAACCGCACTTAAAATTGTATTAATAAAGCCGTTACGTAAACCAGTTAGCCATATTTAACACGTACTGACGTGTATTCATGGTGTATTTGCAGGTCTCACCCTCGTACCGGGTCTGTCCAGACGAGTCCATCAAGTACTCCAGTAACAGGACGGAGGGGCCGGCAGCTTCCTCAGCTTCCACCAAAGGGAACACTGGAGAGAAGTAAGTTTTTAGTTCTCTAATTATGCCATGTAGGAATTACACATGGAAGCTGAGGTGAATTAAGATTTTTCTACTATCTCTGCGTTAATGTCTTTTTGTATTAAACTATATGCATGATATCATTGGACAGTAGTTATTTTGTGAATATATTGATATAAAATGTTACTTGGAGATAAAAAGGAATAATCTTTACTTCTTTTATAGACTTCAAATTTGAATAAGTGTGTTTAAAAGTAGGCCATCGTCTTACATAAGCAACTTGATTATAATGTCTTTGCTACATCTAAGATTAGGTGATTGTTTGTGATTATACAAAGTTTATTAGTAACTAGCTAAATCAATTTTCACACACTGCAAAGGACTTGTTAGCTGATGCACAGTGGTGATCCTTCTGAAATCTGGAGTGGAAGCAAAAGGTAACCCCAAACACACAAAGATGCATGTTGTACTGATGCTTTTAATAATTGTAGATTTGCTACCTGAAAAGCTGCCACACGACAGCAATGGCCCAAACAACTGTAAATCTCAGTTAAAGTCTCTCTAAAAGCATGGATAACAACAGAATAGTTTTAACATCTTTTAAGTCACAATTCCTCTACATAATAACTTTTTTCAAATATATGTATATATGTGTGTGTATGTATATATAAATACATATATATGTATATAGCCAAATCACCATTTTAGTTTTCTTTAATAGATGATGTATTCTATTACTTTGAAATTTTCTGTTGTTTTTAACCCCTGTGCTTTGGTTCTTCCTTCCTTTGTTTTCGTTTTATTTTGTTTTCCCTAGACAATGGAGTCAAGGACATAGAACCCTATGAAGGTCTGTACATAAGGGAGGGTTTGCTTTGTGCTGAAAGCCTTTGGGGGCAGTGCAAGCAAAAATAAATCCAACTGCAATTGATATCTTTTCATTTATATGATGTTATAGACATTTAAAATGTTCTGTTTTCTATTTTATAATAAAGTATTCAAATTTTATTTTCTGTGAAATAACACCAAAGAGTTAAATGTTGAGCCATGTAAAAGTGCTAAGAGTTTAAACTTCTTTTAAATAACTAGATAATATTTGTTCTTATAAAAATATTTAATTTACTTTTTAAAAAATTTCTGGATTTTGACTGAGACTATAACCAGAGATATCAATTGCAGTCTGTGTTTATGCCATTGAAGAAATATGTATATATATAGTCTGGTTATATTTCTTATCTTCTATTTCATTTTCTATTTCTGATAATCTTTTTATTAAATTTGACCTTCTACAAAAGAAGTTATTGAGTTAGATAGTGATTTTGACTTGTGTTTCCTGTTACATGCTTCATGTTTTAGCAAGTCTTCTTGAAGTATATCAAGGATAAATATGACAGTTTTATGTGTTTTTTATGAAATACTTGATTATGCCTTAAGACAAATATACTGAACTGTAGTATATGGTCTATCATACATTTACTAATACAATAAATATCTGCTAGTTTTAGAATTTCGAAATTGTTGACCATGTTGTTTATTGTTGAGTCTTCAGCAATTATAGAACTGGAACAAATGTTTGTTTTGTTGAAAATAAAATGCTGTATTATAAATTGAAATGATACCTCAAAAGTCTATAGATTACCACCAGAAACTTGTTGCTTTTTATCTTTTATTGTCTTAGATAGCTTGTTGGTGTAAGCTGTGTTCTTGTCAGTTGTGAGTGGATATGACCAACTTCATGGTTGCTTCTGTTTCACATACCCTGAGTCGGGGCAGCACAATGCTAATGAGGCTGATGCTTCCTTTTCATGTTTGATAAAATCACGTCTGTGGTATTGCTGTAGCATTCTACTATCTCCACAAAACTAAATGCTTTCCTTTAAATTGTTTTTTATTAGGAGAGTTCAATAATGTACCATTCTTTCCTCAAACACGCTTTCAAGCTTTCATTTTAATATCTTTTATTGCAAAAGTCTGTGAGTTGTGGATAGCTTCATACTGTGCAATACTAGATATGGAAGAAAAGAAACCTTATTGCTGGAGGGAAATTTGGGTTAAACGATTTGAAGACATTTAAAACAATCACTTTACTATTATTTATTTGTTTTTGTTTTAGATAGAAAGCAATTCATTAATAGCACTAACATGTAGCAATTTTCATTCATGTCTCTAATTATGATTTTCTGGACTTTATTTCATAGAGGAACCAAAACCCTCTTTATTCATTTCAGTGTGAAAGAGGTTTTGTTTATTTTGTATTACATAGTGATACTGGTTGATTGTAGCCATGTTTTCAGACATGTTGAGGCTTCAGAAATTCATGTACCTGTAAATCTTTCAGGATTAAAGGGGATTGTGATTACCTCTCCTATAGATCCTCAACCTTTAACTGAAGATAGAGTAGTGGCTGATAGTCTTCGTGTTTGACCTTCTGCTACATGGTTGCAAGGTGTTGTCATCTAACAGCATTTCTGGTGTGAACACATTGAATTATTTATTCTACTTTTAGTAACCAAAACATGAGCAAACTATAATTTGGATCTATGCTTTTGAGTAATTATTTATATTGTCTAGTAACTAAATTAATTTAACATATTATGAATTTTGATCTTGAAGTTGATATTTTTTTCATACTCTCTTTGCTAAAACGTCCAAAATTAGAATGATATGGAAAGTACAATGTATTCAGCCACTGTAAAGTATTACTACTTATATTTTCTTAAATATTAACCTCAATTATTATGAGTGTATAAAAATTGGGGTTTATAATATGGTTTTCTTTCTAGAAGAAAATTGATGTAAAGTTTTCCAATACACCTACTCTGTTATTGTGCCTCCTGTTGAATTGTGCCTCCCGTATTTAGTCACAAACACAGCTTAAATCTTCTAAAGGGGTCAAAGTTCTATTTGCCAAGTCAGTACCACTGCGATTCGTTAACAGTAAAAAGATTTGCTTTCAAAAGCATGTCAGAAATGCAACATGTAATCTATTTTTCTTTTTATAAGCACCCATTATTTCATTAACAATAATTTTTTTGCTTGTTATATTTTAAAATTAACAACCAGATTCATGGACTTATCTTTTTCTCCTACTTCTGCAAATCCAGAAGTTACTGAAGAAATTGGGCGTGTGGAAGAAGAGGGGGTAGAAAAGGAGGGAGGCAAGGTCCAGGCAGGTCTGTCTCATTGTCTGTCCACTTCAATTTAGTCAATTATTTGAATATTATCTTTTAATGATCAGAACAAACTAAAATTATAGAGAACATTTATAGCCTAAATATATACATTATTTACCTAGCTCATTCATTTGCATTCTTTACCTTTTAATAAATACCTGTTTCTTTAGCTTTTAATAAAGAACCTTCATGAGCTAGCTACTAGAAAACTATTTCCCTTATGCCTCCCTGAACTAAGGGAGCTCTAGCTCCTGGCCTAAGGGTTTCAAAAAGAGGAGAGGGAAACTTTAAGATCATACAGAACAGAGTTCCATAACATTTAATAAACTATGACCATGTTCCCACTGTATCATTTTCTAAATAAGAAGTAATTTTCTCTGGATTTCCCCTCTCTGTTTGAGCTCAGGATTGCTGTATCCTATATCATGGTTGTCCCTTGTCTGACTTCTGAGGCCACACAGGCCTTCATTTCCTCAATTTTGTAATCTCAATCTAATTGGGTATTTTTATCATTGTTTGTCAAAGTAAAATATTAAATACTCACAAATACATTTATGTAATTTTGTTGAATTAGCTCTATATTTATCTAAACCTCTGAATTGGATCCTAATATTTTTTAAATCCGTCTTAAATTTTAGCTTTCTGTGAAAACTGCAGAATGACTTTTTGTCAGGTGTTTAGCTGATCTTTTCTTTTAATGTATGAATTTATTTGTGAGTTTTAAAGTTAGGCTTTCTGTCCTCCTTTTTATCATTGTAAGAAAACAATGTCATTTTGTATATACTGTGTCCATTTGTATTTTCATGGATGCATTATCTGAACCTAATTTGTAATATTTAGAACAAAAGGACATTATGTTTTGCTGCTAATAACCAGTAACGTCTTAATATACCAAATAGAGAAATTATCAGTATATATTTAACAATGAAAAAAAAGGTGATCTTAACTGTTTGGTTAAAGAAATGTATAATTGTATTCCATTCTGAATATCAAATATAATCAACACTACAATTTAAATTGCCTTTCGTGTTCCTGACTGAATGGAGTTCAGACTTGGTGGCCTGCTGTAGAAAAACTTCTGTTTTCCTGTCCTTTGCGTCCTATGTGAGACTCACTCACATCCTGAGTCTCAGGCATCATGAATTGGCTTCAGTGCTCATTGTAGAGTTAGGACTATTTGGCGTCTTCTGCATATCAGTATCACTTTTGTCTTACCCATTAATGTAAAGAATAATTACATTTTCAAAACAAGTTTGTCACCCGTGATTTATTATTAAGAAATTAGTAAAATACATTATGTAGCATCATAGCAAAACAAAACGAAACTACCCAGTATATATAAGTATATTACAAAATGCCTTTTTCATCTGGTTACTTTGATGCATTTCCCTATAGAACAGGGAGCATATACTGCATATACCTTATTCTAATGAGTGCAGTGTGGCGTGTCATGTTAAATGCATGTATCTATTTATGTAATGCATGGTTCATTCTTTTTGGAGTGATTTTTATTTGGATTGCTAATGACCTTAATTATTAATTATTGTTGTCTGGTTTCAATGTTAAAGACAACGGGGAAGAAACATCAAGCTTACCTAATAATGGGAAAAAAGGCAAGTCTAACATTATATATGTGTCTCTTTGTACTGACATTTATACTGTGTGAATATATTTCTTTAAATTAGGGAGGTATAAGTCTTAGTCCCAACTTAAGTTATGTAGTACCCAAAATAATTACTTGTATTTATTTCTAAATAATTATTTAATCTCTAATATCTTTACCATAGGTTGATGATACAGCTCAGTGGCTTAGCAGTTGCCTAACATTGCACACACACACACACACACACACACACACACACACACACGATAAAAATAACTTATTGATGCTAATACTGCTCTATTTTATTGAAACATACAGATTAAAATTGAGAAGATTTATTTTGTTGATGACATTAAATTACAAAGTTTTGAAGAAAATAGTGGTTATGTGTTATGAATTTAAAACTATAATATAGATATTTTCAATCTAGAATTTATTTTAAAATAACTCTATTTAAAATAAACTCAGAATGAAACAATTGGAAATTTGACAATATCTAATAATAATAAACATAAGTAATAAATTGAAAATATTTGTGGAATTACCACTTTATATACACAGATATGTTGCTAAGATAAATAAAAGGGTAATTGACTTTTACTATTTAAATTCAAAGTTCAAATTACTGGTGACTTTACTCCAAAGCTTACCCCAACTGAATTCTAAAGATCAGACCTGTGTTTTGAAATAATTAATAATCCAGCATAGCTACACATTTTTATTTCCAATGTCAGTATTTGAATGATTCCCATAAATATTAAAAAAACTTTTAGTCTTGTAACATTTGACCTTCTGTTATTGACCTAAATTAAGATGTGAGTATCTTAGGATTTCAATCTGTATTTGCTCTGGCCTTCATCTGAAACAGTGTTCTCAGCCTCTCAGTCATTACTCTTTTGGGTTTGAAGGCCCCTTCCACAGGTGTCACCTAACAACACTCGAAAGCACAGACATGTTCACATTACAGTTCATAGCCATAGCAATTTAATAGTTATTAAATAGCAACAAAAATAATTTAATAGTTGGGAGTCAGCTCACTATGAAGAAATTCTTACATTGGAAGGTCACGGCATTAGGAAGGTTGAGAACTACTGATCTAAAGTATATTCTTTTTTCTATTCAACTTTCATAATGTTTACAGTGTTCCATGTAAGGTATAATTTATCACTTATTTTTATAATTTTAATAATATTGATAATTATTAATGCCTGTTCTGTGGTATGATTTCAAAGATGGGAGTAATGTGAAAATATAGTTAAAATTATAGCATATCATATAATATGAATTATCTATATAAAATGGAATTTTAACTGAACCCTCAAAAGTATTTTTGTATATATATTTGATGTGTTTACTGCCTACTCTGATGTTTTTTAGAACCCGTGAAGGACAAATTTTTTTTTTTTTTTGTGTGTGTGTGTGTGTGTGTGTGTGTATAACCAATGATCTGATCTGAAAAAGTACATCTCCAAGTTCTATTCGGTTATTTGTAAACACTTTTACTGCCATATTGGGTTGAAGAGCAGCTACGTATTAAATAGCATCTGCTTCCCATGGGATCACTGGGTTAAAGACCTTCAACTGTGATAGCTTGTTCTGTCTTCTGCTGCTTGGATGTTTCCTTAAGCCATACTCCTTTAGACTGCTCCACTTTCCCCGTTCCCTTTTGCCTGTATGTAAAGCTTCCAGTTGCTAATGAGTATTGGGCTCTCTTTTTACTCCTTACAAACTTTCTACTTGCCATTGCAACATTTTATCACACATAATTACAATATTTGTACTTGTAATGGTCCTGCGTGTGATATAACTAAGCCTAGCAAGACATTAATGGATAACATTTTGAACAATGAGAACTTTGAATGGTTTGTATGTAATTTCTCATTGTTATCTAGTTTTTGGATCTTTTTTTTAACCTATTACTAAGGTCAAGCTATTTGGTATTATATTTTGTTGTGGTGGTGTTGTATAGTTTTGTATATATTGTTAATATTTAATAATGCACATAGACATTAAGAGAGATGTTTTGAAAAGTTTTGTTTTCTAAATAGGTTTTCAGCACATTTTTTCAACTATCTTATTACTTCATATTCTGCCATTTCCTAACAACTTGTTTTAATACTGCAAAGTATTTAGATTTTCTAAAACATTGAAATGTTTTAGAAACTATTGCTGAGGGATCACCCTGTGTCATTATCACTTACAAGTCTATATGGGAATTAATTATAGAAAATCAAATTATGCATAGAAAGATTCTGAAACTTGAGGTATAGAGTACTAGGTACCTAGGATGAAAATGACAAACTGCTCTGTTGTAACCTTACTTGCCTCTTAGATTTAGTATACATTTTCTTTTTGAGATAATTTAGCTTTATTTAAATTGCTTCAAATAAATTTTTCATATAGTCAGTACTATATTAGCTATAATTACTATATTACTATAATTTCTCATTAATATAATTATATAATATAACATCATAGAAATTATAATTTCTTGTGCCAACTTTGGATACCCTGAAAGCATGAGTTTTAGATTTAAAGTCATATTTGATTATGACCATCAAACTGAATGAGCTCTACTGTTTCACACACACACACACATACACACTATAGTTCATTACTGGTGCTATTCTTTACTGACTAATTCAGATAAGAAACCACACCAGAGTAGAAACGAATGGATGGGTTTCAAAGTCATGTTATTTTAGGATGTTTGAATACATGCCCTAACGTTATTTATACATGTTTAGGTATGTATTTGGAAATTAATGTACAGAGCTTCAGAATGCTTTTGGCACACAATTTTGTCAGTCCACTTCTGCTTTTCATGTCTTCCACGGATGCACTGGAAGCCAATGTGTTGCATATTCACCTTAGTTTTCCTTCTAGGACTTTATGAACTTTGGCTAGTCATTTAGTTTCCCTGTGCTTCAGTGTCCTCTTGTGTTAAGTAGAATATCACAGAGGATTTTAATTGAAACTTGGTGGTTTTGGAAATGTGTATGATAGAAACTTGTGTCTCAAGCATTTTTTGATTCTAAATAATTGTTGCCTTATTATTATTATTGCTTAATGATACATTATTTTAGAAAATTATCATACAGCTTAATTGGCTATTAGTGATATGTTTTGATTGTATAGCATACCATTTTATAAAGTTTTCCCCATAAAAATGTACAATGAGTTGTATATAAAAGTATTTTGTTTCTTAAGTGTAATTTTTAATGTAAAGTTGTCTATAGAAGTTCAGATTTACCTAGCATAAATAAGAAAGACATTAAAGATGCATGGATGGGGAAAGATGCAGGGAAGGTAGAGGAAAGAATGAATTGAAAGCAGGTTACTGCAGGTAATACGTACCTGCTGGTGAGCTCAGTCTAATAGCTGCCTACTTTCGGATGCTTACTCAGAACTTGGTAATATTTAGGCTGGTGAGAATAAATGAGGATATAGACTTATCTTTGTTTTGCTGCCTTTCTGTATACTTACAAATGTTTTCAATGCAAAGGAATATAAATAACAGTCTTAATCTCAAAATATGGTTGATATCTGTACAGGTGTAGATTTTATTATGGAGTTGTGTTATATTTCATTCATGCCTCATTCTTTTACTGTGTACATAAATGATATGTCCAGTCTTAATACAAGAGTCAAGAATCCTTTACAGTATCATGAATTTTTAGCATGTGCTTTGAGCAGGATGAGTACTCAATCCCACTTACCTTTATGGAAAAGCTTGGTGAGCGTGAACAAGATGGACTTGGAAGTTAAGAAAATAAAGGCATGTAATATTTAGGGAGATTCAGTCTAATATTATAGCCCAAGGAAGAACAGAGGCAGCAATAAAGAGAAAGAATAAATATTGGCTACTGATATATACTCATGTGGCATTAAGTCCTTGTGAGCATGAATTTTCTAGTTTCTAATCTCAGTATTTCCATATCGTTTGTAGAGAAGCTTTGCTTTTTTATTTTACTGTCTTCTTTTGTCAGATGATTTCATCTGTACTTCCAATGCTTAGGTAACTAAGTTGAGAAAAGAAGTCCATTGAATGCATGACTTTCATAACTGCTGTTGACTCCACATCATTGACTATCTTGATATAATTTGTAAAGCTATCCTTTCTAGAATTTCGAAACTAGCTTCATCTTAGAGAGGTGATTTGGTGTGGATGAATGAATGCCCCCATCTCACCTGTTTCATGGGGCCTTTTTGATTTAGCTCTTTGAGAAAGTTTCACTGTAATTCTAGGATTGAGAGTCTGAGGCAGAAGGATCACTGCAAATTTGAGGCCACACTGGTCAATTTAATACCAGCACTACATAGTGAAAGCCTAATCAACAAAACCTAAAGCCTCTTTATAATTCACTGGAACACTAGGATTGTCTTCTACTTGCTATCCCACACACCTGGATACTACCAAGGTCTACACTTTAGAACTTGGGTCCAAAGCTTTGTCTTCATGGTCTACCAGATGTCTAGGCCCTTAGTTGGGTAATTTGAAAGCTAGTTCATTTAAGTCTAGGAAACAACACATTTCTCTAGCGTGCTACTGTGAGACTTGAGTAAATTTAATTATGTGAAATTACTTGTTAACCTGGATAAGTATTTTGTTCTTATACTATATAATCAGATGTCTCCTCTGTGCTGTATAGAGTCTGTGTGATATGTGTCAGAGTACATTAAAGCATGTTGAGCAAAGTCTAGTTAATATAGGAATCTGTGCTCTTTGAATCAGTTCTGATGCAAAATTATCTAATGTGGTGGGGCTACCTGGATTACAGTTGCTTTGTAGACATTGTTTACCTCATAGTTAAATGTTCATGGCTTATCCATCTTCAAATTACTGTTATGTCATCTACAGACTATAAATACCAAAATAAATAATAATTTAGAATTTTCATAACTCAAAATGATTAAATTTTAATAATGTCAGTTTAATAATATGGTAAGATTTAAATTCACAACTGAATATCAAATCAGTGAAATGTTTAATTGAAATTTTCAGAAAAATAAAAGTATTTTACTAAAGAAACTTTCCTACTAAATGATTCCTAATTCATTTAGAATATATTGATACATTAATTCAAAGTAATAGACAAATTAACTTACATTCTACAAATCTGATTTTCACTTAGTAATAATATAATAGTGATTTTATCTTCCAGCTGTTTTAAATGGAAATGTCATGTTACATAGGGTAAATGATAGGCAAAGTGCCAGAGCTGTATGTATGCATGGTGAAACTTCATGAAATTTATCATGTACATAGTATAGTATCAGTGGCTTACTTACTGTGTAGAGGAATGTGAATAAAAACATAGCCAGAGAGTCCATGATTTGTTCAGTAGGTAAAGAATCTTTCTATCAAGCATAATAACCAGAGTTTAATCCATAAAATTCACATGGTAGAAACAAAAAAAATGTACTCTTGCAAATTTTTCTCTGACTTCCATGATGCATGTTCCGTGTGTGTGTGTGTGTGTGTGTGTGTGTGTGTGTGAACATGTGTGCATATAAGCATGTGTGTGGGGGCAGACACATACATGCAATAAATAAATATTTTAAGAAGAAGACAAGTAAGAAAGTTGCTTTTAGAAGTTAATGCTCCTCCCCCACAGGGTGGAGGAGGAATGGGAGGAGGAAATGTGGGGGTGGGGAGTAGGCAGCGGCTAACTGCTGGACTGGAAATAAAATAATAAAAAAGAGAGAACAAGCTTTTTAATATCTATAAGTTCATAAATAAATTAAAAATCAAATTACTTTATAAAAAGAGAGCTTGCAAGATTGAGATTAGTGGTTGACGGAGATTTTAGTATATGCCCAACAAGCTGCTCTCTTCCCATCTCTGTCACCTTTCTCCTCTTAGTCTGTCTTGTGTCCACTCTGCTTCATTCAAACTGACCTCTTGGCTTTTCTGGACTGCATCAGACATACTTCTAACTCAAAATGTTTACGCTTGAAGATTCTTACTTAAATGTTCTTTTCTCTTAAACTACCTTTAATTTCTGAGGTTCTTTATTCAGTTGCATCTTGCTTTGTACATTGCATTTCCATCCTACTTACTTTGTGCTTATTTATTTAGCAATTATCTCTAAGACACTATATGTTTCTATGCTCATTATCACAAGCTCTTTATCACTGTTATATGTTTTATAAAAACCTTCATGAGACTATGGATGCACCTATTTTGTCTTCTACTGTGTCCCTGATTCCTGTACATGTGCCTACCCTATACCAGATGCTGAATGCTTATTTACTGAATGTAGGAGGGTTATATGAATCTGCAAGTTTTTCTTGGCAATGGGATATGCTAAGTGAACTATGTTCATGATGCCAAGAACTGCTTTTGCCTTGTTTTATCACTAGATTAACTGATGTATTTCTTAGTATATTAATTTTCTTATCAAGTAATGAATGTAGTAGCAAACTAAATAGCTATTTTATTGAAACTAATTTTCTCTCATATTTATTAAAAACCTTTAAAATTACATAGAAATATTTTATTTTACCACAATAAATCTGTTCCTAATAATTTTTACTTCTAAAATAAATTCACATTTTTTGAAATCAACAGTAACGGTTATTCGCTATAAAGCCATCTAAGTTATCATTAATTATTTTCTTTATACCTTGCCTCCATTCATTTTATTAAAAATAAACTTAATGGTTTACAAAAATCATAATTTAAAATTTTAGATCTTGAATTCTATAAAACAGCATGGGCCATATAAAATTTCTATATTTAAAATTTTAACAACTTATATATTTTAGAATTCAGGAGAATGTATCTTTAAAATAATTCCAATTCTTGGGGTTTTGTTATGTGCATTATCTGTGTTTCTGACAAGCACTGATCCTTTTTTTTTTAATCTATACTAGAAGTTACATGGGAAGACCAGCAGGGAAAGGTGAATGGTACAGTAAGTGATGACAAACCATTGCCGACCCCGAAACACCAGTCTGAGCCAGGTTTGTCAGGGTTGGAAACTGCGCGAAAGCATGAGACTCTATACACTGCATTTCATGCTCTTCAAAGTGTGTGTTCTTATTCCTCATCTTCTCATTCTGATGTGAGCTTTGCAGTGTATGCATCTAGCATGAACCACATGACGAGTGCTTAACGTCATTTGCTTAAAAAATTAACCTGTGTCTTTAAGGGAAAACCAATTTAAAGGAAAAAGGACACATGAATGTTGGCTTTATGTATTTAATGGTATTTTAATGGTATTTCACTTCTCTCAATGGGACTGACAAAAGTTCAAAAGAAATATTAGTTTGTCTTTTTATGCACCCCTATTATTAGTTTGCAAATGGTCAGATATAGCTCTGCCGTACTCTGATTTATTTGCAGTAGGGTGTCAGAAGTTGCTGGCTACCCAGAGAATGAAAAGGACGCAGTTCAAGAATCAATAAGTGTCTCCTCAAACCATTGATTTTACCAAGGAGGTGAAACATTTTGTTTTGCTTTCTTCTTCATCAATTTGTACAAATGTTTGATTATATAGCAAGTCTCCACCCCCATCCCCATATTTTAATAGGAAAGAAATAAAAGTTGGTGAGATCTATTTAAAAATCAGTATAACTTTTAATTTGTAATTAGAGAAATCTGTATACAATAAAATTTTATCAACTTTAAAATATTTGAATGGTTTTTACTTGTAATTTTATTTCAAATAGCTGTGTGTAGGACCAATGACATTGTATTTTCATGTGCTGGCTGATTTTTCTCAGAGCTTAAAAACCTGTACTTTAAATATATCAAAGTATAAATCAAAATAGTATTTATTACCATCTATTGTAATGCTAACATTAAGGCTAACAGGAAAGACCACACAACAGTCCTTTTAAAATCTTTGGTGACATAATCAAGTTAAAAACTAGTTGCAATATGTCCTGAACTTTTATAATTATGACAAGTGCTGTTAAGGAGAATAGAGTGCCAGGTAAAGCTTTTTGCAGAATATGTCTACAGTGTCAGAACAGATGGCAAAGCCAAATGAAAACATAATGAGACACAATTCATTTTAGGAATTTAAATATATTTCTTAGAGTGGAAAATAGAAATCTTATGTTTAGCAAGTCTTAACTAGATTCTGTGTATTAGAAAATACTAGTAATTTTAATACATTTAAGGAAATATAAAAACAAATATAGATGTGAAATTAATTTATATTATGACGTATATAATAAAACTACCCCCTTAAAAGCATCTCTAAAGAGAAAGATTTAGTCCTGTGGAGCTCTTTCTTGTTGAGTGAGAGTCTCTGCTAGACTTCTGTCACTATAAACTAAGTGACTAATTAATTTCCCTCATTATATTGAATAATATGGATTATCCTTGCTCATAAACTATTATGTGACAGCAAACCTGATACATAATATGCTTCAGCCATATAAACTACATTTCTACATCAAAATCACAAGGCAATGCAAAGTTTGACTAAAAGAATATAAATCAAAGATTTTAATTAAATATTTTACTTTGCATAATATGTATTTATCTTTATAACTATACATATACATCTGTATGTATATATACAAATAAATTTAATGTATATATAAAGGTATGTATAATTACATGTATCCTTTATTTGGCTATAATGTGCTTATGCAGTACAGAACACTAGTGAGTTCTTCATGTCAGAATAATGATTTACATTTTTTGTTTTGGCACTTGTGAGTTTTGGTGTGAGTTATACTGTGGAAACTGGTTGTCTAAATCAAAACACTAAAATTAAGTTTTAGTTGTGTGATATTCTACTGAAATATAATAAATGCTGCATACTTATGTACCAAACTTGTATAGTTTTAAAAGACATGGAGGATATAGAGAGGGTATTTTTAATGTGGGACTTTATAACAACATGTTATAACCCTGAATTTTATAGAAGACCTGCTGGAAGTATTTATTCTATCTTTAGGTAAATCTATGCTGTCAGTGGTCTACTTGCTAAAATCAGTGCTCAATACATGGTTTTATTTACTAAAATTAAGATCACCTTTCATAGGTTATCAAAATTCCTTATCAGACATTGGAAAAGGTCTCTCTGGGTATGAACTTAAACCCTAAACAGCAAGTTCCTGGTATATCAGGAATACATATTGTTCTTTTCAGTTGGCCTTCTGTTAAAATATATACAAGAATTACTTATAGTGTTTGGTAACTTCCATTTCAGAAAGTGTCAACAACAAATGTGATAAACACTTACAAATGCTAATTTGCATGATATAGATTAGAAAGTGAAATAAATGTTTGAGTGAATTTTGAATAGCATCTGCTTTTTGAAGAGAAAGTGTCACGGTTCAAATAAGGTGTCCTAGTATTATCAGAGAGGAACTGTTCACTTTCTAATGTGATGGTTGGCTCCAGAATTGAGATCCCTGGGAGTGTGTAGATCATTTTCTCACCTTTATCACATCAGGGGCTCTGCTATGAGTAAAAAATATAACAACTTGAATATCTTCAGTGCCCAGAATTTACTGTTTAGTTGGTTATATTCCGTAATAAGCATACACATTAGATTGTTTTTAGGGTGTAAATTTAATGAAGCTGGTCTGTTTGTTTGTTTTTAGTTCTGATCCTAGGCACCAACATATGCTAGGCAAAGCCCAGCCCTAGATATCCTTAATATAAATGGAAAATACATAATCATGGATAATATATAGTTTATTTTTTCTGAGCAAACTTACTGTTGACCAGAAAGCTGTGATCATTACAAATACAATGAGCACTATGAAACATTGAAAACAGGTGTTGTTTAATTTATATTTGTGAATTTATCTGCACATAAGTAGAAATTCGTTCTAAGAAAAAGCAAACATCTACATAAGATAGTTAAATTTCATATTGTGTTTCCTACATAGGAAGTGTGCTGAGAAAGCTAATTGGTGGACTTCTTCACATTTAAAAAATGTTTGGAAGTGCAATAGGCTCACAGATTTTCAATCATCTAGAATGTGTGAAGATAGCACTTTAATGATTTCTACTATGTTTGAAGACTAAATCTATGCATAAGAGGTTTGTTAGTCAATTTGTTACTTAGTTTGCTCTGTCTTATTGAAAATCAGTCTGTAGGCATTTTTCTTGCCCTGGTTTTTTTTTTTATGTTGTTCTTTCTTTCTTTCTTTGTAAGCCAAGTCAATGAAAACCTGCACTGAAGCACCATATATACTATTTATGGCTTCGTTATATCCAGTAACTAGTGAGATTTTACTAATTATTGTGGCTATTGTGTAAGTTTTACTTTAGGTTTATATGATCTGACTGGTGGTTTCTTCCCAAGGTAAACATTTCTATATCATAATATTTATGGAATATGCATCCAAGATGAAGATAGGAATTTTTGATTTACCTTTGGAATTGTGATTTATAAATTTATCTGTATTTAATTATTTTAATAAATTTTAAACAAAATTTTCTTGGGTACTTTTCATATTTTATATTATTTTCTTTTTTTCTTGAATATCTTGACATTTCTTGAAAGGAAGTATGATTTGATCTAAAGTATAATTCTAAATTAATCTTATAATTTGTACTTTTGTCCTTTAATTCTGGAAAGATTAATCAGGATTCTATTTTTAGTTATTTTTACATTTACATTTACATCAGAATTATATTTTTAGTTACTGTTTTTTCATGGATTGTGATAGAACTAATTCATTTTTCGATAGAAAAAAAATACATGTAAGTCAAATTATTATTTAATAAGATACAGATTAACAGATGAGCTTTAAATTTAAGTATTGTTAGCACACTTAGAAATAAATATAGCCTTGCCGGGCGGTGGTGGCGCTCGCCTTTAATCCCAGCACTTGGGAGGCGGAGGCAGGCGGATTTCTGAGTTCGAGGCCAGCCTGGTCTACCGAGTGAGTTCCAGGACAGCCAGAGCTACACAGAGAAACCCTGTCTCGAAAAACCAAAAAAAAAAAAAAAAAAAAAAAAAGAAATAAATATAGCCTTAACGTGATCTTCAAGGGACTAATTTCAGGACCTCCCACAGACAGCAGGTTCACTTTTCCTGACTTGTCTCTAATGCCATCCTGCTTGAGTGGGTGCTCACCCAGGCTTCTCGGGAAGATCCCTCTTCTCTTACAGCTGTCACTGTAAATCTCTCACCTAATAAATTCCCATCCTACTGTGCGTTGTGTTACGATCCTTATGAAGGATCGTAAGCTCTTCATGTTTCTACTTCATTGTGTTGGAAATATTTCAGTTAATTTAACATAGTGATGAGCTAGTGCTCATGAGTTTTTCTAAGTTTATATTTCATTGTGATTTGTGAAAATATTTTGTTTCATGTGCTATAATGAACAGAAAAGGTGATAAACATACTTTATAAGGTCTTTGTATTTGCTAAGTCCAAAACAAACAGTCCACAGTTTGCTAAGTCCACAACCGACCAAAGTTAGTACTCATGGTGAAGGGAACTTTTGCTATCTGTGATCACGCTCAGCTGATTATGGTTAAATGAAGTTCTGCTTTGCTGACATTAGGAGTGCGGTAGCTGGTTGTTGCTGGAAAGAGGCATTCACTCTTAAGTTACAGTTGACAGCACTGAGGACATAGTAACTTGTTACATAGTAATGATCAAATGCAAGCTAGAGAAAAGACGGGCTAGAGGACAGGAGGTTTGGAGGGGAGACAAAAAAACCTTTTTTAAAGTTAACTTCATCCTTAAGAATTTCTCACATGTGTATAATTAAATATAATTATAACCCTCATTTTTTCTCCATCTTACCGCATACCCCTTCCCGTCTTCATTTTGGAGACAGAGCACTCACTGAGTCCACTGGAGCATGGGAACCTACTAGTTGGCACAGAGCTTCTTCTGTCTCAGTGGAGTCTGCTCTTGATTACAGTGCCATATACAAAAGGGTGGTGTTTTGTTTTGTTTTGTTTTTATAAATTGTAGCATGATATAGACATGGCTGCTAAAGTGTGATTTAAGATTTATGATTTATGATTTTAAGTGTTTCTTTTTAAATGATACTGTTTTAACACTTACTACATAATATAAACATAATCAGCAGTCCACAGAACTGATATAACTGCATTTATACATGGAGTGTTTCTGATTTTCTTGAGTCTGTCTACTATAGTTATATATATATATAGAGAGATAGATAGATAGATAGATATGTATATATATCTATATATATATATATATATATATATATATATATATATATATATATAGACCAGTATCACTGTATCATAGTTACATAAATAATGAAAGTGATTTAATGGACACTCCATTGTACTGAGATCAAGATGTATCTTCTGAGTTCCCCTCACAAATAATATAAAATTTGTATTATCTAAGATTTATAAAATGGCTGTGTCTAAGACTGTAGGTCCTGATCTATCACCTATAAACCTGAATTTATCCTAGGTTTCTCCCTTGTCTGTGGGTCAGGGAGCACTGAGTAGAAATTGTTGCTCTGATACTGACCCTGCTGCTGTGTTTGTTCTGTGACTTTGGATAAGTTCACTTGAATTCTCTGTGCGCCTACTATTTACTATAATAATGAGTGAAACTGAGAAGAAATTATCATTTAAATAGCAGTATATAATATGAAAACCATATAAATTAACCAAGTGTACAGGAAAATACTGGGAAGGAAAGCAAGCTTCCTTAATTGCAATCTGTGTTTTCTGGGGGGTGAGGGGAAAGAAAAAACAACAAAAAACAAAAAACAAAAAAAAAATCCAATGTTCTCTTAGAGATGCTGCAAGAATCTGTAAACAGTCGTTTTCCTCCCAATTCTTTCCAGTTTACTTTTAACATGTTATGAAACTTTTAGCACTGTGCTAAATGTTTATCTATGAAAATGTCATATCAGAGAATAATAATGTGATATAATTCAGCCTGGGCCTTTGTTATTAATGTATCTAATTTTTTTACATGATCTTCTTCACAGTGTGTGTGCAATGAGAATGAAAAAGGAAATACGGCTTGTAACATTCTTATACATATGAGTACATTTCAGAAGGGCAAAATATTTGCTTCTTGTGTTCAGTCATATTAAGGGCCTCTAGTGAGAAATGCAATTGTGAGGAGTATCTTATTTTGATATGTGAAAATATGCCTACATAATAAAAACAACATTGCTAGGAATCAAAGTGTATCATTCCTTTTCCAGTTATTTTATCTTTTATTTTTTCTAAGATATTTTAATACTTTTTAATAGATTTTCTTTTCTTGCCATTCATAAAAAGAAACATTTATTGTAAGAATTAATTGCCTCAGGACTTACAGTCCTAATATATTTGCATTCCAACATGACTTTTCCTCAGAGATCACTGAAAGACTATAATCCACTTAATCAAGAACTGAATGTTGTATTTAAGAATTTTGTGTATTTGATTCAGAAGATTACTTGATTTCAATATGACTTTGTGTTATAACATTTCCTTATGTCAATTGTGCTAATACTGCCTCACCAATATGTTAAAAGAAAAATTTTCTTTGAAAGCTTAATTTAATTGGATTTGTTTTCTTGATTTCAAGTTACTGTATAAACAAATAGCTTTTCAACTTCTGAAATAATAGTTAGAAAAGTATTATTATCCAAACATATGTTATATCCATTCTAGTCAATGGTGATTTCCAAGGGTAAATGTTAAAAAGAAACTGTAGTAACAATCTATAATGTGATATTTGTAAGAATTGTCTGAATAAATAATTATTATGGATGAATATGATAAACATTTGCCAAAATTAAATGTCAATTTTTAATTTTCAGTGACAAGCTACAACCTCATATTTCTTTTACTATTATTATATTGAATTGTATTGTATTTTATTATTTTTAATCTTTTATTTAGGCATTTAATTGGGGTGAAGTGATTTAATGAACTACTGACCTGACAGACGAACCTTTTTCCTGATTAAATGGAGAAATACTACAATTTGATGGGACCCAGCTCTTTTTAATGATGACTCAATTAAATTCTTTCTTCAGATACTTAGATGTTGAAAGCACTTGCATAAGTTTTAATTTGACTGTGTAATGTCTTAAAAAATGTGAACATACAAATAATATTGGTTTTACTAATGGTATTTTTTTTTAGTGTCAGTATTCAAGATTGGCTGTGCTTTGGGGGGGGTTCTCTTCTACACACTAACCTTATTTTTCTCATTCTGCTAACCTATACTTACCTAACTACATTCCCATCAGCTTTTCTAATCTGTTACACTATGCATTTGACTCTCTTCCCTACAACTCCACAGGACTTCTTTTAAAATGACCTGGGTTTCTTTCCTTCAGCATCACTTTTAGCTTTCGAGTACATCCACTCACACCTATCTCCTTTGCCTGTGTCTGTCCACTGCATGCTGTGACCACAGAGGACGTGGACTCCAAAAGGAGAGGAAATGCAGGTCTGTGCAGCTCCTGCCCTTTGCCCTCGTGTCATGTGGTCTGACTGACCCAGGAAACCATTTACCACCTGTTCTGCTCATTTCATAACTGCACTTTTCTAATATATGAAAATACTAAATTTTGCAGGTGTTTTAAGTTTTTATATTATAATTTTTTACATAGCTGTTCCAATTTGATGTATAAAAGTAAAATTTCACGTAATTCATAGATCTTGTCTTTCTATAACTAGAAAATAACCAGAGACCCAAGAGATACATATATGTGTATGTGTATGTATGTGAATATTTACCGGAGAAGATCACCTAGATTAAATTAATAAGTTAGTCATAATTTACTCCCCAAATTATTCTCCATTTAAAACTTGATTTCTTCCATTTTTACATAACTTGAAAAATATTTTTGATATATCATGATCTGTATTTTTATAGGACATGAGGATATCAAAGACTTAACATATGCTCTGAAGAAAGTTTATTACATTTATTTACTTATTCCTTTTACTTGGTAATTAATAGATCAGGACAATATGCTATGCTAATTTGCCAGTATGAATGGTTTTTCACTCTCTTCAATGAAATCACATACTTAAGTAAAATCTGTCTTAAATAAATATACATTGAGGGATTCATTTAAGAGGTGAAACTTTAATATTTATTAAACACACTTTCACTAGACAAATGCTCTATAATACTGCTCTAGGTGTTGGAAACATCAAGGCAAACCAAACAGCTGCGTATCCTTGCAGGCATTTTCAGGGCTTGACTTACAAATAAAGACAACAATTAATTATTGCTACTATTATTATTTTGGAATCACAAAAACTGATATCACTTTTATCAGAAGATTTATGTTAGTTCAAACAATACTTCTGATATTGAGTTAAGTTAGGAAATGTTGGTTGTTTCTATAGAGAACTTTATAGAGAACTTTTCAAATAGATATAGAATCAAGGAAACAGTGATCAATGGCCTCTAGCAATGTTACATAGAAATTATTAGTATTCACAGAGGTTCTGTGAAATTACTGAAACACATTAAGCAACAGAAATACAAAGATGCTAGTCATTTAAAAGAAGAGATTACAGTGATATCAATAATAAAACAATCCATCGGTTGATAGATAGTGACTAAAATTAAGGATATCAATATAATACATGAAAAGCTAATTTAAAGATGTGGTGCCTTCAGTTCATTGAATAGTCCTCATGGATGCAGGACTGAGGCATAAATCATCTCTTATTTGGTTGTCACATATTTGTACATGTTATAGGAAAATACAGGTTGTATATCCTCCAGAAGAATTTGAGTTCATTTTCTAGATGGGTTAAGTAAAAGGCTCATTTGGATAATCTAAGTATAAAAGATAAATAGAAGCAATTAGATCTGTGAAAATTATCTGTACTGGGCTTTTAGAAAGGATGCCACTAGTGGATATGAACATTCAGAGACCTGGAAGAATTCTCTACATTTAAGAATCAAATGAGTGAGGACTAGAAATTTGCTAGAACAAACTTCCTATCATTAATAGACTTCAAGAACAAAGCATTGTAAAAATGAATTTAAGCAGCAGAGGCAGACTCTAGAGAGAAAGAGACATGCTATATCACTCAAAGATAACACTGATTGTTATCAGTTACTGATTGTGAGCAGTATCTGTGTCTAATCCACTTTATAGGAGTGAAAGTGAATTTAAAGAGCAAGAAGGGTCATGGAAAATAAAACGATAATAATGAAGATCATGAGTCAGTCTTGCCTTCTTAATACTATGGAGAAGTTGTGAAGAGCAGTTACCTCAGGGCTTTGGAGAGGAAACTCAAGCAGACAAAGGAATATGCTAGCTTAAGCCAACAGAGATCCTAAATTCACAAGGCATTGTTTCCTTTCAGGATGTACAGTTCTGGTTCGTCGATGAAAAGTTATAAAAGAAAGTGGAAAAGAAGGAATTTGGGAGTTGATGACAGTTGGTGTAATGTGCTAATGGATGATCAGGGAAAGGCATGATTAGATGCAGGGTTGTTTGTTTGTTTGTTTTAATTGCTGAGAGAAAAGATTTGATGGAATCACTGTAATTTGATATGATATTGAAAACAAATTAAAGAAAACAGGAAAATATTATCAGAGACTAATTTCTTATTTACTTTTTAATGTGGTAGGTATTTGCAAACAATGTAAAAAGAATATTTGCCCCTGGGAGTGAATTCGTGAGATAGAATATATAAAGGCAATTGAAGAGGCAAGAACTTGATAGGAGATTGTAGTGTGTAGTTTTTACTCTACCCACCTTTATCTCCTGGAGGTGCCAGCCAGCCCCCACCTGGCTTCCCTTGAATCCTTGGATAAAACACACACACACACACACACACACACACACACACACTTGTTCATTTCAGCTTGCCTTCTTGGCACAATTGCTAGGTGCTACTGTCTCCTGCCCTGAAAAGTGTGGCCTTACAAATGTTTTATCTCTGTCTCTCTCACCTGCCCTCAACTTCACTTGCTAAACTCCCTTACCACCGGTCTACAGTAACAGCCTGTGTGGCCACACCAGTTTGAGAGCTCACATGACTCTCTCTCCAATGCATAGTGAAATCAGTTCTCCCTCCTTGCATCTCCCTGCCCCGTGGCCAGGGACCCAGAAGTCCCACCTACACTTTTTGCCCAGCAATTGGTCCATAGATTTCTTTACTTACAGATATAGAACCAACTGGGGAACAGACATTAACAATAGAACCGCCCCCTACAGGTGATTAAAGTTACTGAGGTGCCACGATAGGTAGAAGGGATGTGTTGAAATTAGCTTTGGATGAACATAATTGATATTTATATGGGATATAATTTAGATGGGATATATAATTGAATGAACATAAAAGATATTTATATGGGATTAGAAAAGTATATCAAAGTGTTTGAGAGGCAACTGCTGTGAAAGGGTCAGCCTTCTATTATGGATAACAGTAGAAATAGACCCTCTGTTAAGAAATTGAGGCCATGCTGCCTGTAAATGAAAGAATAGGATGTTAGGGGAGATAGACCATAGGGGAAAGATTTAGAGAATAAAGTTCATGACTGCATTTAGAGGTTTTAAAAAGCTTTTTGTAATGTACAAAAGTGTAGAAGTAATATGCTTGAGAGAGTTCAGAAATTCAAAGGATTGATAATGAAGTCATCATTCACATAAAAATAAATGGTTTCTAATGTGCATGTGATTTAGAAGAATTTAAGAAAAGGAGTGGTGGAGCTTAGAAATGATTACAAACTCATAGAATTCTCAAAATACAAATTTTAAAAATTTATGGAGAAAATGTTTTATTGGTTTCTTAATTGATATAAGCCAAATTGTGTTATTAAGTAAATGTAAACCTAAGTTTCTCTGGGCATATATTTTAACACTGGTTGGCTTGGTAGATCTATAACATTGAAGTCTGGGCTCTCCAGTTTCCTCTTGCAGTCATAATGCTGCAAATGAGGACCTGGTCTTTACTAAACAACATTGTGCTAGTTTCTACAAACATAGATTCCAGGGACTAAGTAAAGATTAGTGCATTTTGTCCAAAGCCATGAAAGAAAGATGGATCCATAGAGGAGCTAAGAAGAGTCCCTTGATAGATGAAATACTGTTATTAAATCTTGTGACCAGCAGTTGAAGGTGAATGTCAGCTGTAGATAAAAGTGAGAGGTGGGTAATTGTTTTCTAAAGCTGTCTGAAGTGTTAATCAGTAAAAGGTTAGTAACTATTAGCCTAGACTCCTCACATCTCCAATGATGTTGAAGTTTAATTTTATCACTATAGTTATATCACTATAAACTACTAATAGCTCAACCCAAAATATGTGTGAGCATTCTTTCTGTTATATAGAATTATTACATATACTCTTGTATCATTACTTATTAATTATTTATATTTGAAATGAATTGTTTTAGTATATTTTATATAATGCATGTATGTTATGTGTGTATGTAAAGCAAGTATACTATTGGTGGCTGCGAGCATAGGATGTAATTGTCACATAATCCTCTGCACCCCAGCTTTAGTGCCTGCACTCCTAAGCTTGTCATTTCTGAAACACTGCCTCTGAGTGAGAGCAGACAGCAGCACCAAAGTCTGATAGATGCTCTTAGCGTCCACTTCCTAGGAAGGTGAGCTGAGGCTGGCTTTCATCTTAGTTTTGATAATGAACTCCAGCTAGTTTAAAGAACTGATTATAATTGGGGAATGGGGTTCTGGGGATTGAACTCATGACCTCACACTTCCTGAGCATATACTGTACAACCCCAGGCCCAAATTGTTAAGTTTTCATGAAGAATAAAAGTTTATCTCTGAAAAAAGGAGCACCCTCTTAAAAACTACGGTCAAAGAAACGAGAGAACTGACTCCAGTGTGGCTTCTATAAACATTTATCAAATCATAAATAAAAAGCAAACAGCATATTGGAATAATACATTTGCTACAGCTTAGAGAATGTATTGAGAGCTTTGAGACCCAACTTACTTTTAAAACTTTAATTGAAAAATGACAGTTATATGGACATATTTCTTTAAGAAATTCAAGATTAAATATATGAAAAACATTTAAATCATAATAAAGTGAATATTAATTGAAACATGATACTTATTTGAAATACCAAAGTAAGTTTATTATGAGAGTAATAGTAAGATTAGTATGATCAGTATAAGTCCAGAACCTTAAAAATAGTCATGGACTTTTTAGAAGTGGGTGACATCTTAAGAGATGTTTCAATAGATAAAGGCATTGCCAGGTGATTTGCATTCAATGCCCAGGAACTACATGATAAAGGAGAGAACCACCTTCAATAGTTTATCTCTGATCTCTAGAAACATGCAGTAGCTTTTACATGCCCTCCATACCCCTTCCAACAAAATCTAAGAAATTTTTTAAAAGAAAAAATATTCATTGTTTTTTGTGTTTGAATAATGGACATTCCCAGGATTGTTTAAAATAAAGAAAAAATTTAATAATTGGCAATCTTAAACTATCACTTAAATTATTTTGTCTGTAATAATGGGAGAAAATGATTAATTCCATTTTTTTAAACCAATCATTGTTTACTTAGTAGTTTGTGAGTCCTGGGTTTTTTCCCTAACCAATGGACAATAATCATAAAGTAGAGGTTGACAAGCTGCTCAGCTGACTTGTACAACTTGACTGATGGAGACAGTGACACAGTAGACATAGGTGCATGGGTACTTCCTAATGTGGGAGCCTCATTTCCTTCAGTTCAACACCTACAGTCGCAGAGCTGAATCAGGTCCTAGCTCTCTGGAGGGTGTTTTGTGTTTGTTTTAAAGTAGCTCCCATACTGTTTTCCACAGCTAACTTTCCTACCGATTGTGGCATGCTTTTTCCCTGTATCTTCTTTTCATAGCCTCTCCAAAAAAAGGGGGGGGGGAAGGTACAGCCATTCTCCCTGCCATCAAGTAGAATTTGAGTGTAGGCATGGTTTGCATCTCTCTGGAGGCCAAACTATAAGCCATTCCCTTTTTCACTTGTCCTTTTTTAGAATTTCTTTCTTTGATGTTGAGAATATATTAAAGGTGTTTAAGAGATTAAAGATAGCTCATTGGTTAAGCAGGGCTCGGTTTCCAGAGCGGACAACCAGCTGTAGCTCTGGCTCCAGGGGATCTGATGCTCACTTCTGGCTCCCCTGGGCCCCTGCACAGGCACACACAGACATATACATGATTGGAAATAAACTTTAGTCTATTGGTTTTTTTTGTGTACTATGTATATTCGTCCCCTGTTATTTGAATATCTGGCAAAGACCTTCCTCCTATTCTTTAAGTTTTCTGTTCATTCTTTTGGCTGTTTCCTCTGCTGTGAAGAAGCTTTTAAAGTTTACATAGTACAGTATTTAAATTCTTGCTCTCCCCCCCCCAGGATATTGGAGTCTGATTTAGGAAATCCTTACTATAATCTTAATGAGTTCTCTTGGTTTTTTAGTCTTTGCAACTATTAGTTTCAAGTCTTTCATAAAGATCCATCATGCATTTTCACCTGGTCTTTATAAAATTTGAGAGGTATGGGTTAGTTTCAATCTCCATGTGAATGTCCAGTTTGCTCAGCGCTGTTTGTCTAATGTGTATTTTGGGGAGCTTGTCAAGAATCAGCTGCTACTACAGCGACTTAGTTCTAAACTCAGTCTTTTAAATCATGGGTTTACATGTCTGTCCTTATCCATTACCGCTGCCGCCTCTTACCCATATTGAAATCAGATATCTGCATGCATCCACCATCGATTGTCCTGTGCAGGCAGATTGCTTTTGTACATTTTTAGATTTTGCTTCTACTTCAATTTGGCTGTTTGTTTGTTTGTTTGTTTGTTTGTAGGCTTGTTTGCTTTCTAGTTTTGTGAAGGGTTCTAATGGTATTTTATTGTGGATTACATTGAGTTTTCAGACTGGCGGGTGGTGTCATAGCTATTTTAATAGTACTAACTCTTTCAATATATAAACATGGAAGGTTTTTCCATATACTAGATTGTCTCCAATTTTTCTTTTTTCTTTAATGTTTTGCAATTTTCATTGTAGGAACCTTTCCTTCCATGATATTTTTATTCCTAGGTATTTTATTTTAATCTCTTGATGCTGCTGCAATGGTATTATTTTATGTTTTTTGTCTAAATGAGGTTGTAATTGTTATATGTAGAAAATCTATTAATTTTTATGTTGCTTTTGGGTCCTGTAACGTTGCTGGACTTATCCATTCTAGAGTCCTGCTGGAGTCTTAGGAGTTTTTCACAGACAGGGTCAGACCATCTTAAATAGGTGGTACAGCTTCCCTCCTCGCTGTGCTCTTCAGTTTCGCTCTCTTGCTTAGTTTTTCCGGCTGAAATTTCTTGATGTTTATTTGATGTGTTGAACAGGAATGATGAGATGGACACTCCGCTCTTCTTTTTCAATTTTAGAAGAAATGTGTTCGTATGTTGCTTGCAGTGGGTTTGTTACTAGAACATAACCACAGTCGTTTATGTAAAGATTGCCGTTAGCGGCTTTCATATCACCATTACCACCATTACCGACAAGTTAAAGTTGGTACACAAAGAATCTGCACTTAGGACTGAAAAAGATGGCTCACTCCGTGAACTGCCTACTCCGAGGGCATGAGGCTCTTAGTCCATCCCTGTCACCCAAGTTAAACAGGAAAATAAAAGGCTTAAATGGTACTCTGTTGTATTCCTATCACTGGAGAGTCAAAGACAGGCAGACAAATCTCTGAGTCTCATTGGCCTAGCAGCCTAGCCTAACTGCTGAGTTCAGGCCAATGAGAAACCCTGTCTCATAAATGCAAGTTTTGGAGTGTCTGCAGAAAGACTCCAGAGGTCACCCTGTGATTTAAACATGTATGCCCATACACATGCACTCATGCAAAGGAGAATTCCACTATAAGACCAAGTATGCAAATATGTTCTGTACACACGCACATGTGCACACACACACAATGTATATTATTATTATGCCCTTTATAGAAAAGTTGGCTATTCCTTCCCATATGTGTCCTAATAATCAGAAGGAACTTAATGCAGCTGCCATAAAGGTTTGACATATAAAACAGTCTAAGTATTAGAAAATGCTTATGTTTCTGTGTACATACTTTATATCTATGTCTATGTGTTCTTAAATTTCCTTGTCAATTAGTAACATTTCTATGTAACATTATGTTTTCTATTCTGATAGCAACATGCAACATTTTAAATGAATTTTTCTGAACAATATTTGGAAGTCATATCATTTAATTCTTTATGGATACTACTAGCCAAGACTTTGTTAATCTTTCTGGGAAATTGTGTTTCCTTTTATCTTTAATCATTCTTCACTTTCAATGAAATTTTTGGAGAGCATAGGTAATACTTTTTAAATGGTTTTTAAAAACTGGCTTTTGAGAGGATTCCATAGCTGCCAAATGTGTTGTTATATTTTCAATCCTGTTATATTATTATTATTATTATTATTAATTATCATCATCAGGTAAGTAGTAGATGTTATTTTGATAGGTATCTTTTTGTCTAAATATCTTTACTTTGGCTTTAAAGTTATGATCTTGAGCAAAGGGTATGTATCTGTGTGTTTACATTCCTGTCTACATACATAGTATTTATAAATTTACACAACAGTGCATTACTATACCCATAAGTTGAGTCCATTGTCTTTCTTTGTGTTTTCCATTGCATATATTTATGAAAATTGGTCTTTACAATGTGTATATTTATGAAAAATGTGATCTTCCTATAATTTCACTTTATGAAAATTGTTTTTTTATATTTGTTAGGGTTGACTAATGGAATTTAGTTTTTAATTTCAATCAGATTTTAAAGACCTTTATGATGTCTAAAATTGATTTATTTTTGAAATGGTAACAGGTACTGAGGACACTAATCTTTTATAATAGGCTTACCAGTCATTTTTCTCATTTTTATAATCTATTTTAAGTTTATTTCAATAGTACTTTGTACACTTACATAGTATCATCAAAAGTTATTCCATAAACTTATTTCTTAATTTTAGTTATAGAAATTTCAAATTCAAAAATTTATGATAACTAGACCTATAATGTATTCTAGGAAAACTTGCTTTCACACAATCTAATGTTATGAAAGTAGTTTTAAAATGCAGTTTTAGATTGCATTGAAACAGCTAGAAACAAGTTTCAAACCAATTACATTCCAATGAGTTAAAAGCCAAAGTTCTTTGTGCCAAATTTGTGTGCTATCAAATGTATTCTTCTGGACACAGATGTGCCAATGTGTTCTTCTAGTTATCTTTCCCTTTTAATGCACATTTGTTTTTCCATATTCGAATTTTATAAACATACATAATAGTTATGCTTTTATTTATCAAATGCATAGTTTAACTTAAAGCAAAGCCAATATGACAATACTACGTTAATTTATTTCAAATATTTTGAGTGAAAATAGCTTATCAGCTTCACATTTCTTCTTTTATACATCCTAATTAGGATTCACAAGGAAGAACTAAGCATTAATTTTATGGGTTTTTTTCTACTTGATAGGTGCTATGGATATAGAGGAGAGAGATCGCCAAGTGAAACTTAACAAATACAGACAGGTAGCCGGATCAGACCCCAGACCGGAACAAGATTACCATTCGAAGGCAAGACAATTTTCTTTTTAAAAGTTGTAAAATAGTCGATCATATGAAGCTACTCAATTTTTTTAAACAACTTAATGTAGATGAGTCAGACACAAACATATAATGTAATGACTCAGTGATATTAAATTCTACAATGTGTGATGTGTTTGTGTAGCAACTCTTAGGAATATACTTCTCCTTATTAGAAACACATTATTATATAACATATAAAGTTAAAAGTCTAAAGACCAAAGCTTTTAGATTTGTTTTGTATCCCTTCAAAAATGTTTAGGGAATTCTGCCATCAACATCCTGTGTGTTTTTTAATACATCTTTTTCTATTTTATGTTTCCTATTTTGGCATTTTAATTAAATCTGCTTTATTACTGAGTTATTGGAGCAAACATACTTACTTGGTTTCATTAGTTCAAAAGGTATTTTAGCAAGCATATTTTCTAATTATTTTCTGGTTATAAGTTGAGATAAGTGGTGTAGACAGGTAGAAAATTAAGATTATTATTTTATTTATCTTATCTTCAGGGGCTTTATATTTTTAAAGGCATTTTAGGATCATATTATTGTATAACATGGGTACCCTGTCTAATATGATTATTACATATCATAGTCTCAGTATCATCATTTTAGAAAAGAGTGTCATAAACAAAAACCAGGATAAAGTAAGGGAAAGGTGGCTTCCAAGGCAAAGACAATGATCAGGGCTTGAGCAGGACACATCTTAGATGCAGTAAGGGTGGGCTGGACAGATCTGGCAGGGAGAACACTTCCTAGAGTGTGGGGAGCCTGGGAAACAAGCATTAGCACCACTTATAAACAGACAGAGAAGTAATCAAGGAAGCCAGCAAAAACAGGTAAGGAAGAGGCATGGTCGGTCAAACGAGTTGCTTCACTCACTATGAAAAATAACTCCCAATCCCAGCACTCAGGAGGCAGAGGCAGAGGCAGACCAATCTCTGTGAATTCCTGGCCAGCCTGGTCTACAAAGTGAGTTCTAGTAGAGTCAGGGCTACAAAGAGAGTCTTTGGTTCAGAAACTATAAACAATTCATTTATTAGTAGTCCTCAAGAACTAAAATTTGGTTCTTATTTAAAATGCATAATAAGTTTATTTCAGGGTCTTGGAGCAAAATCATGCTATAGCTAAAACACAAGTTTGAAGTCCGCACTAATCTAGTAAATGAATGTTTAAGACCCCTCAATTTTTATAACCTTTGACACTTTTAGATTCGGAGAGAGTTGAAGTACTGTTAAAGAACTAATTATACCGAGCAAGATAACTTCATAAATTTTCTAAGTACAGTACCAGAGTACAGACATTCAAAGCATGTAGGCACATTTTACAGATACAATTCTCTGCATTATTCATGTCCATGAAATTCCCATCAGGTGATTCTGACGTAACTAAAGTCTTGCTCTGAAGAGAAGTGATTCTGAAATGTAGTTTTTGTAGTGGAAAGAGTTGGCTAGAAGCCAGACCTGAATAATATTAAAACTTGGATTCTTTATTTTGAGAGTGAATTGTCTTACCCTTTGGAGCTTGGCTAAGTTACCAGTGCATAACAACAATCATAGCATTCCTTTTTCTGCTGCTGGGATTTGATACTCACCACACTCCAGAATATACTCCCGTGACCAAGGAGCGGCTGCACACTTCCTAACGTGGGACTGTATCGCTTAGTGCTCCATCTCCCAGTCATCCCTGGGCTAACCTTTCTCTCTTAAATATGAAAGAAAAGATACAGAGTGATTTTTTCAATAAAGATTATGTTATTTTTAGCTTCCATATTAATAGTTTTTTAAGTTGAAAGAAATTCTAAGAATCATGTCTTCTTTTTAACAAGAAGCATTATGCCTCTGGTCTTTATCCATTTTGGTTTTCGAAAGAAAACTACTATTGAGTTATATGTCTTAATATGTCCAATTCCCATCAAAATTATAAAGGAACTGCTATGAAGTATTGAATGTTAGACAATCGACTGTTACAAACTATAGAAATTTAGATTGTTAGCTTAATTTTGGTAGCCTGTGGCAAAATATAGACAGTAGAGTTATCTACTATTAGAAATAAAGATTGAATAATTTCCTGTTCTAAACTATAAAAAATTAGGTTACCTAATACTATAAAATGTATAAAGATCAGGAAATAGCAAAGTAGAACAAGGTTTATGTGCAGTTATAATATAGAGAAGCTAGGTGAGTTCTATCACAGGCACAGGAAGGTCAGGAAGAGGAGTGTCACCATCCATCCAGTCCTGGGAAAGGGCACAGCTAATCCAGCTCTCCAGGTCTGAGACAACTGACACGAGACTCAAAGTGCTCTAAAGCACAGGCCACACTCTGACCTATAGTCCTGGAGGGCCGGTGATGTCATCACAAAGCACTATGTTGAGTCATATTAAATATTAGACTAGTATTCTCAGAAATTGGAAGAAGAATATGTAATAAGATTATAAAAAATATGTACATGTGATTTCTAGTTAATCAGATTTTCTCAGGGTTTCCTTCAGAGGAGAATTCCCTCCAAGGAAATCCATGCTCCCTGCTTGGGATACTCTCACGTGAATGGGATCTACCCTTCCACTCTTGGCAGAGATTTATTGATTCACTTATTTTTCTTCTTCAAAGTCAATGTTCTTCTCATTGACTCAGAAACATGTAATTTTTTTATGAACCTTAACAGCACACATTATAGTTGACCTGTGATTTATATAATGATCATCAGTCACTCATAATTAAGTATGAAATAGCATGAAGCATTATATATTTAATCATAAAACTTAGTTTTGAATTAACTCTATTTTTCATCACATATCATTTTTAAAACAAGATTTTTTTACTATTTAAACATATAATAACATATAACTCATTAGCACAGAATTTATAATGGTCCTCAAAGATTATTTCTCTGCAATAATGTTCTTTTTAAGGAAATTTATGTCCAAAATCATCACTATGCTATTATAGAACTTCTACTATAGTTTTCTAATTTGTCTATGCAAAATTAAAATAACTCACAAATTGTTGAGATATCTGCAGTTCTTCTAACCTATAATACAATAGGCTATTCTACTAATCTAATTCAATGTATTCATATAGAAGCAGAAATAATGATGCGAAAGATGACAGGAAAGGGGTTTTTCTCCATTCATTGCATGTGCCAACTCTGACACTGCTAACATATCTAGCTGCTTTTATTTCTTATTTCTAGTTTGATAAAATCCATTCACACATCTCATAAATATAAGCATAACATTCCAATTAGACCAACTTAAATAAAATATGGACACCAATATAGATAAATACTCATATTTAAGTACAAATAAAACTAAAGTTAATAGAATCCTAGACTATTTAAGCATTTCAGACAGTTCCAGACAAATCGGGTTTGCATGTAGATTGTCACAAGTAACTAGGATCTTCTGTCACAGTTGATTGTCTTCTCAGGGGAGAGAGAAAGCACATTCAGTAGGCAGTGGGGACGTCAGCCCGCCGAGCTGCCTGAGCTGGCTAGGCGTGACTTTGGGTGGGTGCTTACCTAGGATCTCACCTGCAGTGTGGAGCTGTGCAGAAGGCTCTTGCATGGTTTGGGAGTGCCTTCGATTTAGCCCTTTATCCTCGGCTTGAGTGGTGGTAGAAACTTCTTAGGGTAATGTGATGATATCTACATGAAAAGATGCATGTCTTTGTACTCAATAAGTGCTCAGTAGATGACACAGATGGTACTAATTTCCATTAACATATCATAATCAAATATAACCGTAAGCTCTGCAGGAGATGTAACTGAGCTAATGAAAAGATCTAGTGTAGGACAAATACCCTTTAATGCTTCCTTCACTCTGTAATAAAGAGATTCAAGCAACCAAAATCTAAAATCAAACAAGATAAAGGATGAAAAATTATGAGCCCTGAAAATGGCATACAAATTATGAAAATAAAACAGCTGTAAAATGATTCTTTATAAGCAAATCACTAAAATAAGAACCTATACTGTCAACATTGATATTACATATATGTAATGTTCCTATAATTAAGAGAAAATATTTTTATTTTTGTCATTTATTTATTTGTTTATTTATTTATTTATTTATTTATTTTTACACTCCAAACTTTACTCCCCCTCTACCCCTTCCACCCTCTGTCTGTTCCACATCCCATACCTCCTCCCTACCCCTCTGTCTCCACGAGGATGTCCCTACCTCCCACCCAACCAGAATTCTAAACTCCCTGGGGCCTCCAGCCTCTTGAGGGTTAAGTGCATTGTCTCTGACTGAACCTAGACCCGGCAGTCCTCTGCTGTGTATGTGTTGGGGGCCTCATATCAGCTGGTGTATGCTGCCTGGTTGGTGGTCTAGTGTCTGAGAGATCTCGGGGGTCCAGGTTAATTGAGACTGCTGGTCCTCCTACAGGGTAGCCCTCCTCCTCAGCTTCTTTCAGCCTTCCCTAATTCAACCACAGAGGTCAGCAGCTTCTGTCCATTGGTTGGGTGCAAATATCTGCATCTGACTCTGTTGGGTCTTCCAGAGTGCGGTCATGATAGGTCCCTTTTTGTGGGTGCTCTATAGCCTCAGTAATAGTGTCAGGCCTTGGGGGCCTCCCCTCGAGCTGGATCCCACCTTGGGCCTGTCACTGGACCTTCTTTTCCTCGGGCTCTTCTCCATTTCCATCCCTGTAATTCTTTCAGACAGGAACAATCATGGATCAGAGTTGTGACTGTGGGATGGCCCCCCTCTCCCTCATTTGATGCCCTGTCTTCTTGCTGGAGGTGGGCTCTGTAAGTTCCCTCTCCCTACTGTAGGGCATTTCATCTAAGGTCCCTCCTTTTGAGTCCTGAGATTCTCTCACCTTCCAGGTCTCTGGTGCATTCTGGAGGGTCCCCTCAACCTCCTACCTCCAAAGGCTGCCTGTTTCCATTCTTTCTGCTGGCCCTGAGGGCTTCAATCCTTTTCCCTCACCCAATGCCACATCAGTTTCCCCTACCCTCCACCCCATCCACCTTCCAGCTCGCTCCCTCCCTCCCTCCCCACTTGTGGTTGCTTTCTTCTCCCTCCCAAGTGGGGCTGAGGTGTCCTCAGTTGGGCCCTTCAGCTTGGTGACCTTTTTGAGTTCTGTGGACTCTATCTTGGGTATTGTGTATGTTTTCTTTCTTCCTTCCTTCCTTCCTTTCTTTCTTTCTTTCTTTCTTTCTTTCTTTCTTTCTTTCTTCCCTTCTTTCTTTCTTTCTTTCTTTCTCTTTCTTTCTTCTTCTTTCCTTCCTTCCTTCTTTCCTTCCTTCTTTCCTTCCTTCCTTCCTTCCTTTCTTTCTTTCTTTCTTTCTTTCTGTCTTTCTTTCTTTCTTTCTTTCTTTCTTCCTTTCTTTCCTTCTTTCTTTCTTTGACTAACATCCATTTATTAATGAATACATACCATGCATATCCTTTTGGGTCTGAGTTAGCTCACTCAGGATGATATTTTCTAGTTCCATCCATTTGCATGCAAAATTCAGGATGTACTTGTTCCTAATAGCTGAGTAGTATTCCATTGTGTTAGTGAACCACATTTTCTGTATCCATTCTTCTGGAATATCTGGGTTGTTTCCAGCTTCTGCATATCACAAATAAGGCCTCTATGAATGATTATGAGGACCGTCTGAAAATTGATAGATTTTTATATATATATGGCAAGATTTAAAGTGTAGATTAAATAGTCTTATATAAATTATTATAATGTATAAAATTCATAAATTTCAAATATGATTTAGAAATGGGACAATACATTTATATATGAGTTTAGAACAGTGACTGCAATAAAATGCCAGGGACAATTATTTCTTCATGGATATTGTATTTACATTTCAAACATTATCCTCCTTCCTGGTTTCCCCTTTCTAAACCTCTTTATCCCCTCCCCCTCCCCCCTGCTTCTGTGAGGGTTCTCCCCTACCCACTGCCTACTCCTGCCTCACTGCCCTAGCAGTCCCCTGTGCTGGGGCATTGAGCTTCCACAGGACTAAGGGCATCCCCATCCATTGATGCCAAATAATTTGTTTCTTGATCAGAATGTTTGAGTTTCTGGCATTATACAACCAGCAGTCCAGTGAGACTGAGCCAGGTTTTATTTCTGCTGAAGAGACAGTTTTGAAACATCAGTTCTCAAGATCCCAAGACAGTCTGCTATTCTTGGAAACGGGGCATTGTAGCACCCTCAGGAATGCCTCTCTGCCTTTCATGCCCTCAGGATCCAACTGTGATGCCCCATAGGAAGCAGTAAATGCCTTTGCCTTTCAATAAACAGTCTATGGTTCCATAGCAGAAGTAGGGTTCACATCTTTACAGTTTGTATTGCTCTTAGTTCAGCCTGAAACCCAGCAAAAGGCTACACCCCTGTTTCTTCATTGTAGCACACATTTTCTGAAAACTTATATTTGCCTTTTTAAGGTTTTTGTTAGTATATTCATTTCTTAAAAAAAATAAAATAAAAAAACAAAACAAACAACAACAACAACAACAAAAAAACCTCTGCATTGAAAAGATTCTAAAACAAAATCCCAACAAATTTCCAGAAACCAGTAGATCCATTTTGGGACTGTAGGGAGGTAGAAAAGACAAGTTGCTCCACCGGGAAGAGCTCTTACTGCCAAGCAAGCCTGTGTACTGAGCCATGGGTGCTGCAGGCAGAGGAGGTGTCTACAAGTCCTGGGCCCACACTGGCCATTGGCTCGCCTCTGCCCCTCCCCCCAGCCGCCCTCTATATCTTTAACTAGTCAGCATCTGTGTGCACATGCCCTCCACTCTGTGAGCTCCTTTACAAGGGTATTTATGAAGAAAGCTAAGACTGGATTTCTCAGGCTGGATTGTTGAACCAGTAAGTAATACTAATGGCAGTCATGTTCAGTGCTGTTCTGGAAATATAAAATATATAACTAGACGTCTCATCATACTCTGCAAGAGACAGCTGTCACTCCCACTGACAGGACTGAAAAATGGCTTAAAGGATGATTGAGAACACAAAGGATTAAATGCTATTTTGAAAATCTTTTTTCTTATCTTTTTCTTTTCTTAGTTATTTAAAAGATAATCTCTATGAAGGGAGAGTTCCCATTTATACTCAACATCCATTAGAAAATTCTCTGTATGTATTTTATCATCTTTTCCTATTACTTTTGAAATAAACTAGAAGAAGGGATGATAAATATGTGACATTAAGGGGGGAGAAATCACTGGAAATAAGCCTGTTTCTATTAATGTGAATCATCAGGGCCTACAGTGGCCAGCACAATCAGAGCAGTGTGCAGAAATACAGATATATGGACATTTTGGGGAAAAATCACTCCTCGGTTGATTTTTACATACTATGACTTACTGAAGGTTACTGAGGAATATTAAATGAAACTGGGGAATTAAAACTACACAGTTCCCCACTAGCACTCTGTACAGCCTTAAGTGAGCTACTTATTGTGTTCATGTTCTTACCCTGCACAGAATATTTTCATAATTAAATCTGTGTGCTCATAAACTGTTAAAATGTAACTATGATGATCAGTATCAGCTAACCACAATATGACACAGTGGTCTTTGTGGTGATGTTATAGTTGTAGTTGTAGTGGTGGTGGTGGTGGTAGTGGTGGTGGCGGCGACAGTGGTAGTGATGATGATGATAAAAGGAAGAAGAGGAAAATTGCCGTGTCCATTAGCCCCATCAGAGTTCAGGTTTTATTTATGGCCTTCAAAAGCCTGGTAAAGATAGATAAAATTATCTTTAAGGCAATCATAAAAATAAGAAATTAGAAAAATTTTTAAAAGTTATGATTTTTAAGGAACCTAAAAACATATTTGAATGTTCTTGTATTTTCTGATGAAATTATTATTTTTCTTTCATATTCTGAAGTTTGCTGAATAACTTTCAGTTTTATTTCAAATATCTATGTGCTGGACACACATACAGCATAAAGCCAAGCTAGCAGATTCTGTCCTTGATGTTGATGGAAGCAACTACTGGCCATGACCTCACCGCATGGGCATATATACATAAGAGCCACAGAAAATAATCTTAGTGAAATATCAGGCATTCTGGATTTCAATATGTAATTACTCTTTGATATTCTTCTGAAAAAGTTTAGCTTTAATTTCCCCCTTTCTTTATATGTTGTATAAATTTACTAACTAAACACTGTAGATTGAAGGACTTAAACTCTGGATGTGTATTTCTTCAGGTGTGAGTTGCTAGATGCAAAATGAAGGCTCACAGTATTGGCTTCTTCTGAGGCCCCTCTGTGAAATGCAGTGTTCCTTTCTGTGGCTCTCTCTCCTCTTTCTTTATGCTCCATGCTGATTGCTTGATCATGTAAGACATTAGTCCCGCTGGAGTAGGGCTCAGGCGAAGGACCTCACTGTGGCTTCCCTCACTGTAGCTTCGTCACCTCCTTAAAGTCCCTGGCTCTTAATGCAGTCATATTCTCAGACACTGACTTAAACACTTTGATTTGGAAGCAATTCCGTTCAGAGCACAGCAGATCCTTACAAATTAGCTAATCATCATTGAAATTAACATTTGATGGACTGGAGAGATGGCTCAGAACCAGGAACATGTATTTGAAGACCTGAGTTTTTTTCCCAGCATCGACATAGTGGTTTACAACTGCTCCAGTTCTAGGAAATCCAAGGACCCTTTAAGGTACCTACATATACCAGGAAGGTAATGTGTGCAGGAACACACACACACACACACACACACACACACACACACACACAATACATATAAACATTAACACTGGTATACATTATGAAAAGTTTGTTTTATTATAATGTGGGTAATGATCTGAAGGCCATTAACTGAAGCTATATTGTTTTGAACATTTTAGTTGGTTTTATTACTTTTGTCTTTCTCTTTCTTCCTTTTTTCTTAGCTGTCCTCTCAAACACTTAAAAAACATTCTGAATTTCTTCCTAAGAGTTCACATTAGTTTTCTTAGCTCTAAAATCACATTCAAGTATGATTTTCATAGTCTGAGTCTAATGCTGACATAAAGGCAAAGACTTATTTTAATCTTGATATTTATTGATTTCTACCTCCAGCCGTATAGTCACAATTAGAGGAAAGATGTATTAAAAGAACATTTTGTTATGAATAAGTTGTTTGAATTACTGAAACAGCAGCTTACATTTTTGTAGCACAATACAAAATGCCATGCAAATTGCAATTTCTTAATTTTTAGTAAATATAATGTTCCTAAAAACTAACAAAAGAAAGGATTTGAAATAAAATTATATGTAGCTACATTCAGATAAAAGGGTCAGGCTGTGGGCAGTAGCTTCAGTTATTAAAAGCATAGTTTGTTCCTGCATTGCCTAAGAACACAGGGAGAAACAGTTTTATTTTATCGCCAGAAAAAATAAGAATAACAGTCTATGCTTTTTCCCAACCCATCTGAATTGATGTTTGCTAACAACTGATGTGGACTACATAAAGGAAAGACGTCTTGCTTAACACAATCAGGAATTATTTGAAATGAAAAGAAATGCAGTTAGGACATTATCACTTCATGTAGTATAGTAAGATTGAGTGTTGATACACATGTACTGCAGACATGAAAGATCCGTGCACCTGTGTGTAGACAGTTTTAATCCCAGTCCAGGGCTTCTACCCACCTTTCATGCTTTAATTTCCAGATAAAACACACACACAGCCTTTACAGTTACAATGACCCTTACTCAGCACTAGAGCTGGGCAGACATCTACCCTGTCCTCTGTGCTATTAAAACCCATTTCAAATCAATAACCCTGAGTTATTACTTATTATGTTTCCCCTGGACTGTTCTTTACTCCAATTGGCCAGCCCTCAGGGCCAAGTTTCCTGACTCCTAACCCATGGTGACTTTATCTTCTTCCTCCTTTCTTCTCCCTTTCCTGGTTCTCCTCAGCCCTCAAGCCCAGGAATCCCAAACCCTGCCTATGTCTCCTCTGTGAGCTATTGGCTGTTGGCATCTGTATTTACCAATCAGAAATAACTTTGCAGCAAGATCACATACCATTGCTTGGGTCTATGTGAGGACTCTTGTCTCTGGGGCAACTAGGTCTTGGGAGCTGTTATTTAGCATTACAATACACAACCAAAAACCAAACCTCAACACACAAGAATGGTTTTCTTAACGTTTTTGTGGATGGGCAAGGTGCTCATGAAACCTACTCCATTCTGAGTCATCATTATCAGTTAAAGGCTGGAAGAGGAGGGATGCCATCGTCTTCAGTGACATGGGCAACGGTAAGATGCCCTTCTCTATAGAATAACCTCCCACCCGCTATCATACAAGAAACTCCCAATAGACTCACTGGGACACACACAAACAAGACATGAAGGTAGGAGGGAGGGGACTGCTGGGAAAGAAGAAAAGTATCAGGATGAACAATGGGTAGGGGCAGCAGTGCCTAGCACTTGTTATAAAGATACATGAAACTGCCAAACAATTACAAGGTAAGGAATACACACAGTGAGTTTGTCAAAGATAATGCATGAGAACAAATGTGCCCTCTGAGCCAGTCATGCACGAAGTACCTGCTAGTTACTTGTGTTTACTCCTACAGACTGTTTAGCTCCTTTCTCTTGTCTTTCCTATGAAAACTATGCACTTTTGAGAATGGGAATTTCATTTTTATGAATGAACATGAGTGTGGACATTGAAGGCAAGTTAAGCTCCTTTTTCCTTGCATTCTTCTCTCATTTATTACCCCCTGACCATAGTTGACCCTCCCTCCACTATTCCCAGTCCTCCCTCCCGGCTCTCCTCTATCCCAGATCCACTGCACTTCCGTTTCCCTTCAGCAAAGGAGCAGGCCTCTGGGGGCTATCACCCAAACAGGACATAAGGACTTACAAGACGACTAGGCATAAACCCTCATATAATGGCTGGATGAGGCAACCCAGGAGGAAGAAAGGAGTCCCAAGAGCAGACAGACTTAGAGACAGCCCTCACTCCCTTGTTAGGAGTGCCACAAGAGCGCACAGCTGCTCACACTCAGGCAGGGTCCTTGATTGTCACCTCAGTCTCTGTGAGCCCCTATGAACCCGCTCATCTGTTCCTGTAGTCTCCCATTCAGAGGGCTTCCCCTGGCCCTGCCTAGTGTTGGGTTGTGGGTCTCTGCATCTGCTCCTGTCAGATGCTGTATGAGGCCTTTTAGCAAGCTAAAATAAACTAAAAGCATATTTTGGGAAAGTATTTGAAAATAATGACATTTTTAGCATTTTGTATCAATATAAGGATAAGATAAGATCTCCAGGAGGGAATAGATATGTCATTATATAAGATTTAAAAATAAAAGAATATGGTTATTGATTTTCATTCAGAGTTAGTGATCGGAGCAATGCTGGAAGGTAATTTGGGTTCTGATTTTGATTCTAGCATTTACATAAGAAAACGAGATAAATTAATTAACATTTTTACAACATTTATTACTTTTTATCTGAAAGTTGAGTGTATCTTACAATCTATGAAATGCTGCACATACATTTACTACTTTGTAGACAGCCATGCAAAGACCATGAGTTCAGTAATTAAACACATCATCTAATCTCAGGGCCTAGTTTCCAAAATTAATTTTGAAATATAATTTCCCTTAAAAATAGATTTTATTTATTTAATTTTATTAAAAGTATTCTCAGAAATCCTTGAGGCTACATAATTTTGATACTTGTACTATAATATGATTTAGATAATTGTATGTATAATATTTAGCAATTATTTCTGCATATAATAATTTATGGGTAAGTTTTAATGAACTTAAACCTTTAGTCAGTCAGTCATCTAAGCCACTATGGAATCATCTACATGTAATTTTGATGTAACTAATTATACTTGAGTATACATATAGTTTGGGCCTTGTGAGACTAGGATAAACTGTAATTTTTATATGTGTAAGGTAAAAATCTGCTAATGTTTTGGAGATCTTACTATTTTTATTTCATCAGCTTTGCCGATTTGAAAATAATATACCAGCCTGGAAATAGTATAATGAAATCTTAGAATATATCTCATATGAAAGAAGGATGCTTCTGGCAGGTGGCAGTATGAAATACAAGATTATAAGTGCTGTGTGAAATTATCATGTGGCACTAGGCCTGGCACATATGGACCCAGTAGTTATCAGAACGTGTAAAACAGGGATAATTTTTTAGAGCCTTATGTTAAACTTCATTTCAATGTATTGACTAAAACCATAAGCTCAATAGAACTTTCTAATAAGAAAAGTGTGCTTGGCTTTATGATTACTTATTTCAGGGCTTTTTTGTGACTAGGAATAGACACAGGCCCAAATTCTCCGGGACACAGACATAATAGAAAGTTTTGCTTCTTAAGATTCATTCCATTTCTGTCCACCCACAAATCACCTGGATTATGAGGAAGTGATTTCTACTTGGTGAGGTGGTTGAGCAGTTAAGGATATTTGCCACGAAGATTAAGGACCTAATTTTTGTCCCAGAAATCCACATGCTGGAAAGGAAAACTGGTCCTGAGGGAAAATGCCCTCAGACCTTCTCTGACTTTGCCTGCATGCACACATACATGTGCTTCAATAGTGTGCACACACCTCTTTTTTCAAGGTTGTTCTTATAGCTCCACTCTTTGGTTATTTTAAGTCTTTACTTTCTTAAAATTATTATTGCACTTGTAAGTCAAATTCTTTTTGTACTGTCATTGTATTCTGATTATAAGCATCATTTCACATGAATTCTTTTCTAACTAGCAGAAAAGAAAGAAAACCTTTATTCTAAATATTATACCAACCTAATACTTTAAACTGTAAGGAATCCTAGAATGAAGTTTCATTTTGCTGGTCGCTAAACTACCAAAATAAGGCTGTACTAGTTAAGTAAATAGAGGAGGATGCATGTTAGATTGCATTCTGCAGGGATTGACACAAGTAAATAGCCACTCAGCACTCACAGGCACAAAAGGCCAAGAATCTATTCATCACTCCCAAGGGGGTAAATATCAAGGTGATATTGATGTCTCATTAATGAGTAGCCAGTATTACTTAATGATTAAAGTGGAGAATCCACACTCAACTTTTTTGAAATACGAGAATCAGAAAGGGCTGTTTTGAAGAAAAAGAGAATAAACCTGCCTTTGGCCATATCGAATAGACCAGAAAAAAACACAAGTGGGAGATATCCCATTAGTATGCACAAATATGATTCAAAAGTAGGCAAGTGGTCAGGACACAAGATAAAGATCTGATAGCCATTATGTGGCCATTAACCCATAAATAATGAATTATAACATCCCTGGAATAATATGGATAATGAAAAGAAGAGGAGTTAGATAGAAACTTTGGACAAATGTATTAAATAAGTATAAGGAAAATGAACTGAGGAAAAAACAGTATTGAGGAGGGACAGTCTAAGGACATAGGGGAGAACCCACAAATGATGCTCTCTGAGAAACCATCCCAAGAGTGTTGCAGGAAGAGAAGGAAAGGAAGAAAAGTTAAGAAGTCACTGACTTGCTAACAGGTCACGTGGTTTGTAGAACAGTTTTTATAAGTGTGGAAATAGAATGGGTTAGTAAATTCCTTTATTTAATGCAAAAATATGCACTCTATTGCAAGCTCAGTTCTCTAAGCCTAGGACTTCTTTTTAGAAACTGGCATAGGGTTTACTTCTAGAAATTTGGGGGAATTAATGGAAATAAGTAAAAGATATTTTGCAACCATGCATAAGCTGACTGTGAATAGAACACAGAGTTCCCACAGAGGCAGGCAGGCTTTTAGGAAAGCTAGAATTACCTACTGATAATAGTTCATCCTTTACAAGTCTTACAGGAAAAATAATTTACTCAATTATTTTTCTTCAGACCAAGTAATTGTCACCAGGTTCTTGAGTCGGTACTGGCCTACATGATACATTTTTGTGTTTTTTACCTCATGTTGCTGTTGCTGTTGCTGTTTATACTCCAAAGATTTCTTTGAATCAGTATATTATTAATTTTATCTCTTTACTTGTCTCCTAGGACTCTTGGTAAGTGTGGCCAAGAGTTATCCCCAACTCTGCATACAATAACCACATGATGAATTAAATTAGCCACAATTTTTATTGTTTTGTTTTTGCTTCATTTTGTTTTGTTTTGTTTTGTTTTGTTTTGAGGTAGTTGGGATTGAACTCTGAGTTTCATGCATGCTAAACAAGTTTACTACCACTAAGGTATACCCAAGCCTATTGTGGAAACTTTCATACCACAATTAACAACAAAGTCTTTAAATTATAATTTTCCCTCAAGAAAGTTGGTTGGTAAGCATCTGCCAGAATACCACTCCCTTCTCTCTACATACGAATGAAAAGTTTCAGTGACTCCAGAACTGTCACAGCAGAATCCCATGTTCTGATTTGATGCTTCATGATGAAGAGAATACTCTAACTTATTGTCAACACCAATGCTAATTATTCTGTTCATATATATTGTTGAGTATTTGTTAAGTTACTACTACTTTCCAGGCAAGAATCTAGATTACATAACACCAAAATGAATAAAAGTTTTCCTCCAGGAGATTATAATCTATAAAAGTAGAAAGTTGGAAACAGGAAAAAACAGGGAAGAAAAAAATAACCCACCAGGCAGAGACACATGAACTCAAATAACAAAACTGTTGTAAAGACTTTATTCAAGTAGTTTGGGATCACTGATAGTAATGCTTGGAGGGTGACTACAGTTATTCATGGAGCTCCAGAACCTCTGGGGTTTAATTCATTTTGCCCCACTCAACTTTCTTCTGGCTCTAGCTATAGCAAAGGCCCCCTCATAATAGTTGAAAAGTGTCAGCAAAACAATTTGCATGACTATAGAAACACTGCCTTTTATGAGGTGTGCAGCTAATAAACATAACTAGTTTTGTTAGTCCACTGACTGAAGACCATAGAAAGAGACACTTCAGTCTGTCCGCCTCCAGGAAAAGATTTCAACCCTCGGCTCCCTTCCAGACTGACACAGAGATTTTGTGGGCTCTACTTTACATCAGAGTTCTTTCCTTTGAACTTGTAGGCACTGGTCATCTTTCATGAGTAGGATATTGTTTATAAGGGCAAATCTTACACTTAAGTCCAATGTCCATGGCTTCTCTGTCTTTCTCCCATACAGATCGCACTGCTCATTGTCTGGAGTCACAGCTAACAAAATTGCCCCTGACAGTTCAGGCTGGTTTTTATGTTCAGTGAAATGTTGAAGTTAATCACTGTGAGAAATTTAAGTTCTTAATGGGGGCAAAACTAACTCCTGTGAAAGATTAACTATAATTATGAAATTTTCAAAACACGGCAGATTTTCTTCTAAAATTATATAATATAAAAGCATGGTGACAAAAATTATAGTATCCCCCTACTTGCATGATTCCTTAATTGACTACAGTAACAGCTTTGTCTCTGCTCTCTGAACTGTACCCAAACTGATAACAGAAGTCCTGCCCATACACTCTACCTCCACTCTTCCAAAGGCTGTTAGTCATAATTTCCCCCTAATCTTTAGGTCAGCACTTTGATTTTCCTTCCTGTCTTAGTTACTGTTTGATTTCTGTGATAAGATGCCATAAACAAGACAATTAATTGGAGAAAGTTAACTTGTACTTACAGTTCAGAGGATGAGTCCGTGACCATAATGGTGAAAACAAGGCACAGGCAGAGAGGCATAGTGCTAGAGCGGTAGCTGAGAATTTCCTTCCTGATTCACAAGCATGAGAGAGAAAGCTATCAGGAAATGGCCTGGGCCTTTAAAACCTCAAAGTCCATCCCCAGTGACAACCCTCCTCCGACAAGAGAATATACCTCTGAACCTTCCAAAGCAGTTCCAACAACTATAGACCAAATATTCGAACTATAGACCACATATGAGCTAATGGCAGCCATTCTCATTGCCGCCATACTCCCTAAATGTAACTAAAGATTCTCCAACAATTACTTGATTCATGAACTTACTTTGTTATTACTGATAATGATGTTTTCTGCCCATCATCTTATAATAGTTCCTTAGCCTAGCATTTTGCACAGCAAATTACATTATCTTGTATTTGTTAGTAGTATCTAAGATTTGTTAAATTGAAACCAAGCATTATTTGAGGAAACTCATATAATTCTTTATCTGAGAAGTCCATGTACAAAGATTGGAGTACCAAATTGATGCAATGGTATAGGAAAAATAAATAGCTCAAATTGCTCAAAACCTTCAATTGAGGACACTAAAGAATATGGAACTTTTATCTTAAAATTCAACTTTTAATAAACTATATCTTAACATTTTAATGATTTAAAGCTTTTCAATAGAGCTTTGCAGGCAGTTACTTTCTACTAATTTCAGATACATTGAAATAACAATAACTTTTCCAGGCCTCTTAGAAACTCCTAAGATTCTGGAACATCCTGAAGAAGAAGAATTTCCTGAAAATTTTAGCTGTCTTATTGCAGGTTTTATGATCTGCTTGATAGTAAGATGTAAACTATAAAGTATTGTGAGGAAAGCCTTGTCCAAGATTTTAGTGATCTCCAATCCAGGCAGTCTTCAGCTGAGATTAATAACTTTATGTTTTTGCTTCAATAAATAGAGTAATGAGCATTTGTTGATAACCTGTCAATTGTATGCTCTCTGACAATCATTTAAAATCTCATTTGATGCAGAGTGCCAAGAGAACACTAACTATTTCCTAAATAATACAATTTACTTATTAACATGTATAGCCCATTCTGGGGTATAATAATAATTGAATTGTTTTCATATCACTGTTAAAGTTTATAATTTGGTTTTCATGCTTCCAATTCAAATATACTAAACATTTTCAATGTGAATTAGACTATCAGGTCATAATTTTTATTGGGGGAGATTGAACTATATCTGTGATTATTTTATTCTAAGTATATTTTACTATCTACTTCTTTTCTGTGAATGGACTTTTTATTTTTCATTGTTTTATTCTTTGTTAGCTTCATACATGAACACAATGAATTTTAGCCATTTTCTTCTTTGATTGGCCTCTCCAGTGCCCCCCTTTCCCACTAAAATCCATCTTTGCAACTCCTCCCACCCTTATTTTCACGTCTTCCTTTTGTGTGTGAATTACTGAATTTTATTAGAGTGGCTTGCATGAGCATGAAGAGAATTTTGTTTACTGGAGCATGAACAACTTATCAGTAGTTGCTCACTGGTAGGAAATCACATCCTGTCTCCCCAGCAGCCACTAACTGCCAAGAACCCCCATAAATAAATGGAGCCTTAGGGTTCACGCCCCCAACTCCCACACATGATGACTTTCAAGGTCCCAATATTGAATGGGTCACAACTGAAATGAATCCTGTAGTGAAATGATTGTGTCATGTCCAGAAAACGTCTTTTTGCTACACATCTTCTATTCCTCTGACTCGTATATCTCCATTTCCTCCTCCATGAGTCTTGGAGAGGTGATGCAAATGTCCCGATTAGGGCCCAGAACTCACTGTTGGGATGATGTTTTTGTACACGGTATTTTATGCACCTTTAGATTTCATTAGCACTTTTTCTCATTACTTTGACCGGTAATGAGTTTCCACATTGCCTCTGCCCATTGGAAGGCTGAGAGCAGCACTGATCTCTAGCCATAAGTGAGCACTTAGAAGGCTGGTTGGCAACGTGTTCCTACTAAGGCTCAAGATCTCCACAGCCACCAGCTCTTGCATAAGTTTGCAGTGCTGGGCACGACTTCCCTCCTGTGGAGTGAACCTCAAATCCAATCCAAAAACATGTGGTTATTGCCCTAGCAGTCATTCCATGTTTGCATCAGAGGTCATAGCTTGACTAGTAGATGGTTATTGTAGTTCACAGGAATCATGGCTGGGTAAGACTGTTGATTGATGACCTCTTTGCCCAGCAGCCTATGTTCTGGCACTATGACACACACACACACACACACACACACACACACACACACACCATTAATGTAATTTTAAATATCTTTTTCGTTTACCTTTTAAGTTTCTCAGTCTGTTACATATCTAGTTGTAATTGAAGATGCAGATATAACCCTGTGGTAAACATGCTTAGTTGGCTTAGAATTAAACAGTGGTACAGTCTTGAGTAGATTTTAGGATGTCATCAAGCTCTAGCTTTTAGCTGTTTTCTGTCTTGATGCAAGCTACACTTTTTAATTCCTTTCCATTTAATGACTGTATGCTTTATGCACTTCCCTTTACTATATGATATTTTCTACGAACCATTGAGAGTCCTTTTAAAGTTTTAGACAGAATCTTAAACTGGCCATGTACAGTCATCCTGCTTAATCTGCTAAGAGACACAAACTGAGGAACATACTTTCCTGGCCTTGAACAGTTTGTTTCCAGATAATATAATATAATAGTATGTGTATATATGCATAGATACACGTATATACTTTTTTTTCCCTTTGAAACAGGGTTTCTCTGTATGCACAAGGCTGTCCTGGAACTTACTCTGTAGACCAGGCTGGCCCCAAACTCTGCTTCCCTAATGCTGGGATTAAAGGTATACAGTCTGTTAATTGAAACCTCCAGCTCCAAATATAATATTTAAAAAACATTGTCTCGTTTTCCATTTAAACTCTTGCTATGCGTAAATACAGGCATTGTTGCTATTCATGGTTTTAACAGTTGAAAACAGACACTCAGAGAAGCTATTGGTCTAAGAAAGTAAGCAGTGATTTGTATGGCTAGAATTTAGATCAGTGGTTCAACTTCACTCAAGAAATTTGTCTTAATGACTGCATTATCGCCTCCACTTCCTGCTACATTCAAAGGTTTGCATTTTTCATTTGAATTTAGATTTGATGGTCTCATGAGAAGGAAAGGAAAATAGAAACTATAATGCTAGACTGCTTTTCTAGATATGAACTATCTCAAAATAAATAGTAGCAGGTAACCTCTCCTTTATAACAAATTATAAAACTGAGAAAGAGAAAACTCCCCAGGTACACTTAAATATTTATGGAATAATTAAAATATTTTTGTAATTTAAATATTAAAAGATATAAGATTAAAGCTTTCCATATGTCTCAACTTCAAGTCTGTATACTTTAAATAAATTAGTAAAAAATATAGTCTCTTGCAATTATTCACATATATTATTTAGATTTTCAGGTGAATATGTAACATAAAATCTTGAATCTATATATTGAAATAATACAGAAACCTAAGTAAACTGGTATTTTTACATAAGTATATTTGAAAAAGTATCTCATAAAATAAGTTTGTACCAAATACGTGATGATGAGTAAACAGTGTTTACTTCTGCTAACACGCATCATCATCCTCTTCAGACAGAGTCGCCTCGGGAAAGAGACAGCAGGTTCTTAATAATTCATTATTGTTTAATAGTTAATGTTGAAAGGTGGGGTGAACTAAAAAGCCATTTGCCATCTAATTTAATTATATTAATTTCTAAATTAATGAATTTGTGTATTGTTTTATGGCATCTTAGAAACAATCCTTTTATTTTATATTTATTTGAAGAGTTGGTTTTTAAATAAAATTGTATATAGCTAGAAATTTCAAGGTTTAGAAGGAGCAGAACAAGTCTTTGGATATGATAAGTGTTTAAACTATGATTTCTGGCCATTCAATTGTATTGGCCAATTGTTTGTATCTATAAAATATTTATGTTGGACTACTATTTTTTATGGACTTTCAGCAAGTAACAAATTTTCAAATCACAGCAAGTGGTTTACATAAAATACCTATTTTTCAAAATATTTATAAAACTTGCCAGTACCTATGATTAGAAAGTTCTCTAAAACTAGACTAAATAAGGATTTTTCAGCATAAGTTATAATAAACAAAAAAGAAGATCCATTGCAGTTATTCTCTTACTCAGTAATTTCGACATAGCAGCAGCCATATAGAGTGATTTTAGAGGAAAAATCCAGCTTTTATATATATATTACCCTAAGTATAGTGTAACAAAACACATTGTTTCTAATTTTCAAAACAATTATGCTAGTTCGGTATGATTATCCTTGTCATTTTACACTGTGAATATTAAGAATAAAATAATCTGTCCAGACGTGCCCCGCTAGGGACCGTCTCCTTTGTCCCAGGCACACAGCATTGCCCAGGCTCCGAGGTACACAGCCTTGCTTTCTTTTATTTTCTTGTTTTTCCTTTCTTTTAGTATTCTAGGTTTATAACTCTTGGCAAGTGATTTTTTGTTGTAAGTAATAAAATTAAATTATGTCCATTAGTTTTAACATTAAATGTATTTTATGAGAATAGGTCATTAGCATAACATTTTCAATTTGCCAGAATATTTGAGTACACAAGAATCCCTTACACCCTGCCTGTACCACTTAACCATCTAATTATTTCAATTCCAGGAAGATTGAGCTATTGTAAACAATAATGGTTTTTGTTCTAATATTTCTAGGATTCATCAAAATTCCAGCAACTGCTCAGAAATTAAACTTCTCTTTTCTCTTGTCTTTTCTTAAAACGCTTAGTTTTTCATTAATTAGATTTTGTATTATCTCTAGGTTTTCTGTGAGGTGCAGTGGACTTTATAGACCAGCTATAGAGACACCTTGACCAGATTTTTTTCTTTCAAATTTTAATCAGAAATTTAAGAGTTGTGCTTCCTGTTAAGACAAATGTTTATTTCCCAAATTTTAGCTAAATGTTCTTCCCTAAGGCCATTGCTGCTTTGGAGCTTTTAATGGCCCCCTGGGTGTGGTGAAAGTGCTACAGTGATGATGACTGCTAACCACAGAAGTTTCCTGTGAATTTCTGTTTTAGGATAATTACCTTCTGCTTTTGTTTTGTGTGCACCTGAGTAGAGTATTGCAGTACCCGCCATGGACAGTTAAGGTGCTGAGATAGGAGCGAGCTAAGGATTGCCTGTGTGCTAATACTGATGGCTTCTGAGTATCTGTCAATCTGTGTCAACAGTATCGCTCAGGATGGGATCCACATAGAGGGGCAGATACTGTCTCTACTAAATCCTCGGACAGTGACGTAAGTGACGTGTCTGCGGTTTCAAGGACTAGTAGTGCTTCTCGTTTCAGCAGCACGAGCTACATGTCCGTCCAATCAGAGCGGCCGAGAGGAAGCAGGAAAGTCAGGTAAGAACACAGTAACTGTGCATTACAGACAGTTTTACTTCTGTGGATAAACATGAATATTTTTCTAAAGTATCGGTATAGTTAAAAATAGCAATAAGTAATCTGTATGTTATTTTCTTTTACCTTGATCAATTTTTATAGAACTGATGACAGTTCTATTTTAAATTACTTGAAATAATTTCTTTATGCCTATAACTTAAAAACTAAACTGTGTTAATTTTTCTATTAAACTAAAATGGCAGTTAACTGAGGATGTGAATTTAGCATTCTGATGAATATGAAGAACAGTTATCTTGGAGTGTATTTTATCCTGTTTAAACATATCCTATTAATTCAAGAGAAAATATTGCTTTTTTAATAGGAGTCTTTCCTACCCTCTTGACAGTATTCTAAGTACATGTAAGAATTCTTCACTGTCTCAAGGAAATTTAGTATATGCTAATTTCTTAGTTCCCACTTGACTATTGATTCATATATAGTGAATCATATCTCACTATTGATTCATATCTCACGGAGAGATAGTAGCCCCAGCCTGTTTCCCATGTCACCTTGTAACTGAAGATTCAATTGTAGAACTACCTTAACCAGGTATTGCTGATCAGAGTGTCTCTGATGTGCAGTGGGAAAGGCATTCAGCATTAACTTGATCTAAGTTTGCTCTCAGTTCTGATTGTCGCCATTGTCTGTGTCTCATTTCACTCACATTGCTTTTGACATTTTCTCTTTTGTGTTTCTTTGCATGCTTCCCATTTCATTCAAAGGCCACAGGGAGGAGAAGAGGGGGAGGATGGAGGGCCAAAGCAGGAGGAGCCAGCTCAGAAGGGGCGGGAGGCACAGGAGGGAGTGGTTAGTGAGGAGGGCACAGGAGAGGGGATGGCAGGGACATGCCATGAGAGAGACAAAGAATCAGGAGTTGAGGAGAAGGCCCAAGATGCTCCTGAGCAAGGGAAGGAAAGAGAGCAGAACAGCAGAGAGGACTTGCAAAGGAGTCTTTCCCAAGACGACGACAGGTAAAGCCACTGACTGTGTGGGTGTGTCCCAGTAGTTCTGTGCGTCTGTCCTTTCCATAAGTGTTCCTTCATGTCCAGTTATCTATGTTACTTCTACCATAACTGGAAATTGTCATCAGAGAGCTTGGCTTGCCATGTCATTGATGCATAGCCACTGGGTCTGGGAGTCGGAGAGATTTTGTTTACCATCTCTTTCTGAGTAGCCAATCAAGTTTGAATTTGACTTTCGTTTGTGTTCTTAGAATGAATTCACAGTGACCTTTCCCCAACTTCCTTCTACAGATGAGTAAAAGGGGACTTTGCAAATCCTTTTACCTTTAGTGGAGACTATTTAGGGAAAAAAAGGTAACACCCTTAAAATAAGATTCTGAAGGGCCTAAATGTTTGAACATAATTTATAAAAAATAATTGTGTAGGAGAAAAATTTGAAAAACAAGTGAAACTCTGGTAAAGTTTAATAAGTCTCTGTCTCCTTTGCAACTTGCTGATTTCCTGGGATATTCTAGCGTAGTCTGCAGCCTGAGAATAGTTAGAAAGCAGAGGCAGTGCTCTTCATATTCTGGCATTTGTTGTTCTTATTAGTCTTGTTGTTTGAAACAGCATCTCACTCTTAGCCCATGCTAGACCTGAATTTGCTATAGTTAGCCCACCTAGTCTCAAAGTCATAATCCTCCTGCCTCAGTCTCTGAAATTCTCAAACTCCAAGCATGCACCACCCTGCCTGATCCAAGATTCTCTGAAAAGAAATGCTAGATACCCAGGTCTTTTTGAAGATAGCCATGTTACATAATGCTCTTCTTAAGATACAGCCAGTTAGAAAAAAAAAAACCGGCAAGTACAGGAGCGTGGTATAGGGAGAAAACACAGGCAGTAAAGCGTGAAAACGTCAGCTGCTCTGAAATGGAAGCCACTGAGTCGCCCTGAGGTAAAGCGCACGGTGGGCTCAGCAGTGTGCATCCAGACTCCCTCTTCTCGTGACAAAGAGCTTGCTTTAAGTACATCTATGAGATGAAAATTGCAAGTAATGTCATTTTGAAGAAGTTGAGTTTTCTATCAGAATTTGATCTTTATATTACACAAATTTTACTAGGGGAACAAAACCTATTTATATGTCAATTTTAGGTTATCTCAAACCCAATTACATATTGAGCTTTTCCCAAAATGAAAGAGAAGACAATTGAGGTAGTAATTTTCTCATTTAGCATTCAATTCAATTGTGTATTTTCTTTTGTCTTTCAGCTCTATCTGTGATCTATTAGGTCTTTATAGCATTTGGTAAACATAAAAATATATCTTTGCTAAGGCACATTTTGTGATCTGATTCTAAACTAGTAATTTCAAGTCTTCTGTTGTCATATATCTAACTTGATAATTATATTGGATTATCATATATTTAAAACATCCATATCCTGATTTGTGAAAAATATGAGTATCTCATAACTAATTCTTAGAGAAAAACTTTCTGAAAGAGAGCCTAATTTCTTCCAAGTGCACAGCAGAACTGGAGTCTTGCGTGTGCTCTGTGTGCTGTGCAGACAGCAGGGACCACTGCAGCTTGCCCTGAGCCCAACTGCTGCCTGGCAGGCCGCCCGATGTGGCGGGCAGGGACACACATGCCTGTGGCCTAAACTCTTCACTTTAAAATGCTGCTGTCACCAGGTTTTCAGGCTAAAAGAACATTTATTTCACGAGGCCGAGAAGATGAGAATATTCCTAGCAAGATGATTACCAAGGCACTGTTTGTATTCAACTTACTCTGGAGTGCTTAAGGACCTATGAATTTTAGAGGGCCAGGTTGATGTCTCTAGGCAACTTACATTTCTTAAGATTGCAAGATGTTCATACAGTTCTTGAATTTTGATAAAAAGGAGTATCACTGAGTATTTATAGCAGTTATAGTCCATACTACAGTAACTTCCATAAACAAAAGTGTCACTGTGATTGCTACCGACTTTGCAATGACTAGACCTTGTTGCAGGATATATATTTCAATGTAAGACTATATTGCTCATTTGTAGTGAGCCATTTAAGTAAATCTGCTAAATGTTTAAGAGGAAAATGGAGAGCAAAATTAAGTTTTAAATGATTCCTTAAATGGTAGGTTTTTGTTATGTGATTAATGAGTGACTGTGCTCATACTTAGGTGTACACAAATGTAAGTTGATCTAGTAGACTTTTCCCATCACCTTAATGATAACACATGGCATTCTGTAAAAGACACAAGTTACATTTATGAATGTAATATTGGAAGATAGAGAAACTTGGATGAGATAAAGTATGAAGAGATAAAGAGTTGATTCATTCAACCAGGAGTTATTTAGAATTTCTTGGGTTCTGAACTGATATCTAGGACAGAAATGAAATTAAGTATTTCTACACTAGAGGTATATGGTTTCTTAGTAAAAGCCTCACTGATAAACCTGACAGAAAGCACGGGGCTATGGGAAAGGGAACTTAGTGCTCAAAGAAGTGAACTTAAATCATCTATGATGGAAGTCAAAAGCCAAACAATGAAAAGGACACTTTTTCAATCCCGATCGCATCAATAGCTTTGTGTCTAAACTAAATTGTATCCATTATTCCATTACCTATTCTGGTAACACAAGACAAAGATTAAAAATTAGGAATCTTTTCATAAGTTTGTATTTAGTAGTATAATCTATAAATGTGACACAGATATACTATTCCTTTTTAATGAAGATTGCTCTTCCAGTAGAGAATGTTTTAGAAGAAAAGATCAGTATAGATTCAAGCTTTCATGATTACTTATTTGTATAAAAGAGATTTATACTATTAATTAGTGAGGCATGAGATTAATTGTTAATTACATACTTAATCAAAGGCATTGCATATGGGTTACAAGGTTTACATCATATTTTACAATGTAGTTAAAATGTGAAAACAGTCTTAAACCACTTTAATGGAGAAGTATTGAGCAGGACCAGTGACTCAGACCTACAATCCCAGCATTTGAGATTGCGTTAACACTATTACCAGTGTAAGACTCACCTGGAATACAATTTACTATAGTCTGTGCCACAGAGTCTGACCCTTTTTTTAAATTTTAAAAAAAAAGGAGGAGGGGGGCAGAAAAAGGACTAGCAGCAATATTTTGTGTGAAAATAACTGTTCTTGGGACTGTGTGTTCTCATCTTTACTCTGTCCTAGGTACCTGCCCACTTTATCTTTCCCTTGTCAGTGATTCATACCCTTTCCCATCCACACAAAACAGCCAACAGGAAAGTAAACATCGTTTGTCATTTTGATGATACGCCCTTATAATCAGGAGCCAAGAGGTAACTGGTCCCATGGTTAGCCCAGAGCACATGACCAGTTAAACATGTTTCTATCAGCTGGGAGATGTTTTCAAATCTATGTATTATTAGATAACATGGCAATACTTGACTTCTTAAGTTCACTTTTTTGTTTGCTTGTTTTCTGGGATTGTTTTTCTAAGCTAATCTCAGGGGACACAATGGACTATCTCCTTGTATTTAGCTGCATAAATGGCTTGTGTTTTCTTTAGGTTTTGCTCTTTCAATGAAAACACAGCTTGTCTATAGTAATATGAGACTCATATAACACTATTTAATGCTTGTATATGACTTATCTAAGAATTTAAAAAGAAATATAACTACTTGAACATCACCCCTAACATTGCGATTCTGTATAAAGTAGGGCTCAGAATGTCTATATTGAAAAGGAATTCCCCAGCAGATGATGCCGTTCATCTTCTCTGTCGAGTTACTGTGTTTTCTTTTTATTTATTTTTTTATTTATCATTCCATTCATTTACAACTCAAATGATATCCCACTTCCTAGTTACCCCTCTACAAGACCCTCATCCCACAACCTCTCTCTCCTCCCTCCCCTTTGCCTCTATGAGGGTGCTCCCACACACACCCACCCTCATACCCCACCCACCCACTCTCATGCCCCACCCTTCCAGCATCCCCCTACACTCCAGCATCAAACCTCCACAGGAACAAGGGTCTCCCCTCCCATTGATGTCAGACAAGGCCATCCTCTGCTACCTGTGTAGCCACAGATCCCTCAATGTACACTCCTTGGTTGGTGGTCTAGTCCCTGGGAACACTGGGTGGTCCGACCAGCTGATATTGTTTTTCCTATGAGGTTGCATCCCCCTCAGCTCCTCCAGGCCTTCCACCAGCTCCCCCACCAAGGTCCCTGAGCTCAGTCTGATGGTTGTCTCCAAGCATCCACATCTGCATTGGCCAGTTGCTGGCCAAGCCTCCTAAGAACCAACCACATCAGATTCCTGTCAGCAAGTGCTTTGGCAATGGCAACAGTGTAGGGTTTGATGTCTGCAGACAGGATGGATCCACAGGTGGAGCAGTCCTCTGATGGCCCTTCTTTCAGTCTCTGCTCCATTTTTTTGTCCCTGTTCTTCCTTTGTACAGGAACATGTCTTCTGGGTTAAAACCTTGGAGATGGTGTGTGACCCCATCCCTCTCCTGGGGGCAGTGCTGATTGACTGGAGGTGGTCTCTGCGGGCTCTCTCTCCCCTTCACAGCTGAAGTCATCCCTGTTGGGTCCTGTGACCCTCCAGTGGCTATCCCCGTTTCCCTACCCCCTACATATTTTTATTGAATTTCCTGACCCTCTGTACCTCTCTCCTGTACCCTCCAGTACCTGATACTGACCCCCTCATTTTCCTTCCCTTCCTCTCTCCCTCCCAGGTCACCCTCTACCTCCACCTTGCACGACCATCTTGTTCCTCCCTCATTGTAGGACTGAAGCATCCACATACTGGTCTTACTTCCTCCTAAGCTCCATGTAGTCTGTGAGTTGTATCTAGAGTATTCTGAGCTTTTGTGCTGTTATGCATTTATCAGTGAGTGCATACTGATGTGTGTTGTTTTGTGATTGGATTATCTCACTCAGGATGATATTTTCTAGTTCCATCCACTTACCTATGAATTTCATGAAGTCATTGTTTTTAATGGCTGAGTAATACTCACTCCCCTGTTTAAATGCACCAATTTTCTGTATCCATTCTTCTGTTGAGGGACATCTGGGTTGTTTCCAGCTTCTGGCTATTATACATAAAGCTGCTATAAATATAGTAGAGTATGTGTCCTTGTTATATATTAGAGCATCTTTGGGGTATATGCCCAGTAGTGGGATAGCTGGGTGTTCGGGTAGAACTATTTCCAATTTTCTGAGGAACCGCCAGACTGGTTTCCAGAGAGGCTTAACACATTGCAATCCCACCAGCAATGGAGGAGTGTTCCTCTTTCTCCACATCCTCGCCAGCATCTGCTTTCCCCTGAGTTTTTGATCTCAGCCATTCTGACTGGTGTGTTTTCTAATAAATCATGAAATCAGCTTCATGAGTTTCTGAGAAAGAAAGCAGCTGGAATTTTGATAGAGCTTGGAAAATCACCACCATTTATACAAATCTTTTAATTATTTAAAATATTGTTAGTGTGTGCTGTTCCATGTCAGAGGAAGACTTTGTGGAGTCAGTCCTCTCCTACTTTCCTATGCACTCTTGGGATCAGACTCAAGTGATTGGGTTTATGCAGCCAGTACCTGTGGCCTGAGCCATCTCCCAGCTTGGAGGATTATTGTCAGGTTTTTTTTAATGCCACAATTATTTCTTTAATACATTTTCCAGCATGGTAATAACAACGATATTACAAATTTGATCTTAATTTGCAGCAAATAGATTTATATTAATTTTCTGACCAACTCTCTAAACATGAGAAGTTTTTTAAAGAAGTAAGCATATTATTAACTTTGGAAAAAGTCTAACATTTTCCTGAGCACATGAAGATCAGTGGTTTTATAAATTATTTTGTTAGTATGATAAGCCACTGTTGAAGGTTACAGTCTGGGGCATTTTCCCAGATTCTTTTTTTTTAATTTTATTTTCTATATTCTTTGTTTACATTCCAAAGGCTTTCCCCTTTCCCAGTTCCCCCCACTTAAGTTCTCAGGAGATGTTGCTCCATTTTTTTCTTTACTTTCCTGCAGTTATATTTGTATTTTTGATGTAGTTATATATTTTTAAAAAGCATTTACTCTTTACATTTTGTTTTTGGCACTATTATAAGTGGAATAGTTGTATCAATATCATTTTGGGATCATCCATTGCTAGTATCTATGAGTACAGTTGATGGTTATTGATTGTGTCTACTACTGTTTCCTGTGACTCTGTATAAAATATGTTGTCTTCTGTCATCCTGGAACATAGTCAGCTAGGTAAAAGCTCAGAGTACTGAATCACACTACAAAATGTTGACAAAGCTTGCAGCATTTATACCAGTGAACCATCTAAAGACAAAGCCTCATGTTATTTATCACATTTGTATTAAATGTTCAGAAGAGGGAGATTTGCTGAAGTAAAAGCATATCATTACTCTATCTGTAAAGTTCATTGAATTGCACAGTGTTGGGAACTGGATAAACGTTTCAGTGGTTATTTTTATGTGTCTGTGTGATATTTTTATTTGTGAATTCATTATAATGAAGTGATCTTTATTTTTGAAAATTTAAAATAAAGTAAACTAGTGGCATCTGGCTTCTGAGGAAGAAGAAGAATGCACAGCATTCTTGTTCTAATGTCACAAGGTTTTGTTCTGTGGTGTTGCTTTAATGACGCAGATAGAATTGATGATTGCAGAACCCTGCTAATACTTAAAAAAATCATACATCTTAGAAGGATGTTTATAATATGTTTTAAATGCTGAAAGAAGAAATAATTTCAATAAGTATTGTATGTAGATATTAAAATTCAAATGGTTAGCATATCAAGCATATTTTCTTCAGTTCTAGCGTGCCTTAAAAGCTAGTTTTCTCAAATTTCCATTCATCTCTTTCTTCTCTCATTTTTAAATACATATTTCTCTTATAATGCAAAGAAGGACAAACTTCATTTCCAAGAAAATGAATTTCTTCTTTTTGTAGGCCCATTTCCATCTTTTTCTCATAAATGATATCATTGGCCTGGATTTGTACACTCTATATATTACAACTTTTCATCAATCAAACTAGAATCATAAAATTTAGGAAAGTAAATATAAAAAATGCCTCTAATGCATCATATTATTTTCTATACATAGACTGAGGAGTGTGAAAAGAACTGAGAAGGCAGTGAGTGGAAACCTGCTGCTGGCAGAGGGACCAGAACCAGAGGGGCAGCGGCTGGGGCAGCGGCTGGGGCAGCGGCTGGGGCAGCGGCTGGGGCAGGGGCTGGGGCAGGGGCTGGGGCAGGGGCTGGGGCGGTGACTTTGGTAAAAGGAAGAAGAGGTACAGGATGGAGGCCTGGACAGACTTGAGCTCCTCGGTGTTCTCAGACAGGCTCTCACTGTGGGACCCCGTGGGAATGGCCTTAGACTCATAGATATCCACCTGCCTCTGCTATTCTATTGCTGGGATTAAAGGTGTGCATCACGAGCCTTTAGTGACTTTTAATAGATTCCACAGGAACATTTCTCAGAAGAAAAGTCATACTTTATCAAAAATGGTTTTCATCTAGTTTACTACTTAATAATTTCATATGTAGCTATAATATTCTTCAATTAAAATATCACCTGACCCCATTCTCATCTCAGCCTTTTCCTTCTCCCACCAGATTTCTTCTCCTTCCCAAGAGCTTCTACTTTTGTGTGTCTGTGTGACACACTGTATTTATTAAGAATTGACTGTGTGAATAAAATAAAATTTACTTGAATAGGGGCTATGTGGCACTTAGGAATATAATTTCTCCTCTCCCTGCAACTTCTTTTTGTTTTTGTTTTTTGTTTTGTTTTGTTTTTTTGTTTTTTTTTCCAAGACAGGGTTTCTCTTGTGTAGTCCTGGCTGCCCTGGAACTCACTCTGTAGACCAGGCTGGCCTCAAACTCAGAAATCCGCCTGCCTCTGCCTCCCAAGTGCTGGGATTAATGGCATGTGCCACCACTGCCCAGCTCCCTGCAACTTTTAACTTGCTGAAATTCCTTGGAAGAAACAGGACACCCTCCCGCCATCCGTGACAGAGTTGATAGGTCTGTGTTGTGAGGATGAAATGTCTTTTCGGAGTGGGTAGCCCAGGGGCATGTTTGAGAAACATTTCTAGTTGTCAGGCAGCCTAGGTATAAGGCCCCAAGAGGACATTCATTAAATTATTGTGCATCTTCTCATTTTATAGGTTCCTCTTATATGTTCTTTCAGTATTTATTGTTCATATGAATATGAAAATTCTATCTAAAATCAGTCAGCAGGTTAAGTATGGACAAAACATAGAGTGCTTTCTTTTGAATCAGTGTTGTTCAAGTGTATTCTCAGAATAGTTAATCCCATGAATTGAGTGTGTGTGTGTGTGTGTGTGTGTGTGTGTGTGTGTGTTTTAAATTAGTCCTTGGTCCAATAACTTTGGGAACAACTAGTGTGTGCTGTCAACACTAGTAAATTGCATATGCATTCTGAGATGTTCTATAATGAAATCATTTGAATTAGTGTTTTGTAATCATTATGATGTAACTATTTTATGTAATACTTTTGAAATTTATTTCTGGGGATTTACTTAAAGCTTTATGATATGCCTGAATTTTATATTTTTAGATTTACCTTGTATTTTTAAAGAAGAACAAATATTTTGTTCTTGGCTGTGTTTAAGTAAAGAAGTTAGAACTACCCAGAAGTCTTCAGACCTTAAAATAATCACACAGGTAGAAATAAATAAGCAGATAAGTGGACTATGAAGAGAATTAAAAACTCAAATGATAATTCACAAATACAACAGGAAAAGTTATCCAAGGAATATAAAATAAGATTTATTTACTTATGCTAATATAATTACTCCATAAAAATAGTATGCATGGGGCTGGGGAGATGGCTCAGCAGTTAAGAGCACTGACTGCTCTTCCAGAGGTCCTGAGTTCAAATCCTAGAAACACATGGTGTCTCACAACCATCCATAATATGAGACCTGATGCCCCCTTCTGGAGTGTTTGAAGACAACTACAGTGTACTTACATATAATAAATAAATAAATCTTTTAAAAATAGTATGCATAATTCAACAAATCTTATGAACACTCAACAGTTTTGCTGATCTTCACATATTTGAAAGTACTGTTTGGAAAATCACTTCAATTAAAAACAACTGATAACACACAGATCTGAAACAGACAAATGACCTAATTTCCATATTTTCCATACTTACATCAATGTATTGACTTGGGACCATTAGTTGCTAAGATTAAAATTTATCACCCTAGAATTCTATTTATGCTGTGTGTGTATGTGTGTGTGAGTGTATGTGTGTGTGTGCACACGCATGCATGTGTGTGTATGTAGTGCACATGCACACTTGTATAGACCCAACTGTATCTAACATGCTTAATAAATCATTCCAAAGTGCCAACTGTGCAAACCACACTCATTCCATTGTTTCTATTATCAATTTCTTTGCTGTTTCTCACTTTGGAATTTTTCAACGTTTACTCTTACAGGGACATTATGTGTCTCTGATTCAAACATAAAATATTTTAATATGTTATTAAACTTTGTCTACCATTTATTTGAATATGCCTCCTTGAAGAAATGATTCTATTCTATATATTACATGGCAAGAACAAATAAAATCTTATTTTGGCCCAGAAAATTTTTTTCAGTTTAAGAATAAATGAATACTTCATAGAGATATTTTTATATCTTTACTAAGATAATATACAAGTACCCCCATTATTCAATTATGCTTTTAAAGTCTTCACTTAATAGAAAATAATGTTGTTCTATCATTTGCAGAGTACTTACTTCATGGGTGAAAAATCTCATTGTATAAATGTATATACAGACATATGGCATATAGATGTCTTTGTTTCTAATGTGTGATATTCACATATATTTGCAAACATATATGCTTGTTACTAGATATATGCATCTTGATATATCTTATATATATCAGATATATATGGAACTTAAACTGTTAATTTAAACTGATAGAGCAAGCATCAGTGTTTTCATCTTGATATGAAGGTGCTGCCGAGTTTAGATTTTTGTGCCATTATAAGGGAGGACTTAGGTTCATTCTGTGCAGCTCCTAAAAAATGGATGAAGGAATGTCTGTGTGGTTCTACAAGTAAAGACTTTACAAACTGAAGAATTAGATTAAATGTACCACTCTTTTTCTAAGCATTTAACTGGTATGATATTTTATAATTCCTATAGTCATGATTCTTAATTCATTACATTATTTTGTCTATGTGGAATGCTGGCGTGTAGCACTGATCATGTGGGGGTTGAAGGACAATTTGTAGGAGCTGATTAACTTCCCACTATGTGTAACTTGTGAGTTAAACTCAGGTCACCAGGCTTGGCAGCAGGGTCTAGTGAACTGTCTGACTCCTCCCCACTCCCCTCCCCTCCCCCACCTGTTTATTGATTGTACTACTTTTACCTCATGATTCATACTCAATTTTTTTCTATTTATTCTTTTTGCTTTTCTATTAGATATTTTCTTTACTTACATTTCAGATGTTATCCCCTTTCTGCACTAAAACCATCTGGTCCCGTACTTTTCTTGGTTGGGAGGCTTTCTATAACCCCTTCTATTTCTTTAGGGGTTATGGGACTATTTAGCTGCTCTATTTAATGCTGATTTAATTTTGGTATTTGGTATCTGTCTAGGAAATTGTCCATTTCCTCTAGATTCTCCAGTTGTTTTGAGTATAGACCTTTGTAGTAGGATCTGATGATCTTTTGAATTTCCTCAGTTTCTTTTGTTATGTCTCCCTTTTCATTTCTAATTTTGTTAATTTGGATGCTGTCTCTGTGTCCTTTGGTTAGTCTGGCTAGGGGTTTATCTATCTTGTTGATTTTCTCAAAGAACCAACTCCTGGTCTTGTTGATTCTTTGTATGGTTCTCTTTGTTTCTATTTGATTGATTTCAGCCCTGAGTTTGATGATTTCTTGTCTTCTACTCCTGCTGGGTGAATTAACTTATTTTTCTTCCAGGGCTTTAAGGTGTGCCGTTAAGTTGCTAGTGTATGCTCTCTCCAGTTTCTTTTTGGATGTACTTAGAGCTATGAGTTTTCCTCTTAGCACTGCTTTCATTGTGTCCCATAGATTTGGGTAGGTTGTACCTTCATTTTCATTGAATTCTAAAAAGTCTTGATTTCTTTTTTTATTTCTTCCTTGACCAAGGTGTCATTGAGTATTGTTCAGTTTCCATGTGTATGTGGGCTTTCTGTTGTTTTTGTTGCTATTGAAGACCACTCTTACTCCATGGTGATCTGATAGGAGGCATGGGATTAGCTCGATCTTCTTGTATTTGTTGACATCTGTCTTGTGACCAATTATATGGTCTATTTTGGAGAAGGTACCATGTGGAGCTGAGAAAAAGGTATATTCTTTAGCTTTAGGATGAAATGTTATATATATGTATGTATATATATATATATATATATATATATATATATATATATCTGTTAAATCCAATTGGTCCAGAGTTTCAATTAGTTTCACTGTGTCCCTGTTTAGTTTCTGCTTTCCTGACCCGTCCATACCCTATCCTATTCCCCATCTCCCCTGCACACCCTCTCCCCTGACCTGGCATTAGCCTACACTAGGGCAACAAGCCTTCACAGGTCCAAGAGCCTCTCCTCTTTTTTTTTTCAGAGAAAAAAATTTTTATTATTGGATATATTCTATATTTACAATTCATTTTCCTTTTTCTGGTTCCCCACCCCCAAAGGTCCCACATGCCCTTTTCCCTCCCCCTGCTCCCTCATCCACCCCTTCCCACTTCCCTGTTCTTGTATTCCCCTACACTGATGCTTTGATCCTTTCCAGCACCAGTGTCCACTCCTTTATTCTTGTCAGACATCATTTGGTATGTGAATTATGTCTTTGGTGTTCCAAGATTCTAGGCTAATATCCACTTATCAGTGACTGCATACCATGGGTATTCTTTTGAGACTGGGTTACCTCACTTAGTATGATGTTCTCCAGCTCCATCCATTTCTCTAAGAATTTCATGAATTCATTGTTTCTAATGGCTGAATAGTACTCCATTGTGTATATATACCACATTTTTTGTGTCCATTCCTCCACTGAGGGACATCTGGGTTCTTTCCAGATTCTGGCTATTATATATAAGGCTGCTATAAACATAGTGGAGCATGTATCCTTATTGCATGCTGGGGAATCTTCTGGGTATATTCCCAGGAGTGGTATGGCTGGGTCCTCCGGAAGTATTGTGTCCAGGTTTCTGAGGAACCGCCAGACTGATTTCCAGAGTGGTTGTACCAGTTTGCAGTCCCACCAGCAGTAGAGGAGTATTCCTCTTTCTCCACATCCTCGCCAACACCTGATGACTTCTGAGTTTTTAATCTTAGCCATTATGACTGGTGTGAGGTGAAATCTCAGGGTTGTTTTGATTTGCATTTCTCTAATGACTAATGACACATTTTTTAAGGTGTTTCTCAGCCATCCAAATTTCTTCAGGTGAAAAGTCTTTGTTTAGCTCTGTACCCCATTTTTGGATAGGGTTATTTGGTTTTCTGGAGTCTAACTTCTTGAGTTCTTTGTATACATTGAATATTAGCCCTCTGTCGGATGTGGGGTTGGTGAAGATCTTTTCCCAATTTGTTGGTTGCCGATTTATCCTTTTGACAATGTCTTTTACCTTACAGAAACTTTGTAATTTTATGAGGTCCCATTTGTCTATTCTTGCTCTTAGAGCATAAGCAATTGGTGTTCTGTTCAGGAATTTTCCCCCTGAGCCAATGTCCTCAAGGGTCTTCCCCAGTTTCTTTTCTATTAATTTTAGTGTGTCTGGTTTTATGTGGAGGTCCTTGATCCACTTGGAGTTGAGCTTAGTGCAAGGAGATAAGAGTGGATCAATTCTCATTCTTCTGCATGTTGACCTCCAATTGAGCCAGCAACATTTGTTGAAAAGGCTATCTTTTTTCCACTGGATGTTTTCGGCTCCTTTGTCGAAGATCAATTGGCCATAGATGTGTGGGTTCAATTGTGGGTCTTCGATCCTATTCCATTGATCCGCCTCCCTATCATTGTACCAATACCATGAACTTTTTAACACTACTGCTCTGTAGTATTGCTTGAGGTCTGGGATATTGATTCCCCCAGAAGTTCTTTTACTGTTGATGATAGTTTTAGCTATCCTGGGTTTTTTGTTATTCCAGATGAATTTGAGAATTGCTCTTTCTAACTCTGTGAAAAACTGAGTTGGGATTTAGATGGGGATTGTGTTGAATCTGTATATTGCTTTTGGCAAGATTGCCATTATATTCCTATTCATTCTTTTTTTTAATTTTTTAATTTTCTATATTCTTTGTTTACATTCCGAAGGCTTTCGCCTTTCCCCGTTCCCCCCCTCACCTTATGTCCCATATGTCCTCTCCACCCCCACCCCACCCCCGGCCTCTTCCCCAATCACCACCCCACCATTTCTCTGCTCTATTCTGGTACTCTCCTACAAAACTGGATCCAGTCCTTTCAGGACCAGGGTCCTCTCCTTCCTTCTTCTTGGGAATCTTTTGACTTGCTAATTGTGCCTTGAGTATTCCGAGCTTCTGGGCTCATTAATATCCACTTATCAGTGATTGCATTTCATGTGTATTCTTTTGTGATTGGGTTAACTCACTTAGGATGATATTTTCCAGATCCAACCATTTGCCTACAAATTGCATGAATTCATTATTTTTAATTGCTGAGTAGTATTCCATTGCATAAATATACCACATTTTCTGTACCCATTCTTCCTTTGAGGGACAGCTGGGCTCCTTCCAACTTCTGGCTATTATAAATAAGGCTGCTATGAACATAGTGAAGCATGTGTATTTATTGCATGCAGGGGAATCCTCTGGGTATATGCCCAGGAGTTGTATGACAGGGTCCTCTGGAAGTGTCATGCCCAATTTTCTGAGGAACCGCCAGACTGATTTCCAGAGCAGTTGTACCATCTTGCAGTCCCACCAACAGTGTAGGAGTGTTCCTCTTTCTCCACATCCTTGCCAGCACCTGTTGTCTCTTGAGTTTTTAATCTTAGCCATTCTGACTGGTGTGAGGTGGAATCTCAGGGTTGTTTTGATTTGCATTTCCCTGATGACTAATGATGTTGAACATCTCTTAAGGTGTTTCTCGGCCATCCGAATTTCTTCTGGTGAAAATTCTTTGTTTAGCTCTGTACCCCATTTTTTGATAGGATTATCTGGTTCTTTGGGGTCTAACTTCTTGAGTTCTTTGTATATATTGGATATTAGCGCCCTGTCAGATGTAGGGTTGGTGAAGATCTTTTCCCAATTTGTTGATGGCTGTTTTGTCCTTCTGACAGTGTCCTTTGCCTTACAGAAACTTTGTAATTTTATGAGGTCCCATTTGTCAATTCTTGATCTTAGAGCATAAGCTATTGGTGTTCTGTTCAGGAACTTTCCCCCATGCCCATGTCCTCCAGGTTCTTCCCCAGTTTCTTTTTTATTAGTTTCAGTGTGTCAGGTTTTATGTGGAGGTCCTTGATCCACTTGGAGTTGATCTTAGTACAAGGAGATAAGAGTAGGTCGATTCGCATTCTTCTGCATGTTGACCTCCAGTTGAAGCAGCACCATTTGTTGAAAAGGCTATCTTTTTTCCACTGGATGGTTGTAACTCCTTTATCAAAGATCAAGTGACCATCAGCATCCTTTCATGCTAAAAGTCCTGGAAAGATCAGGAATTCAAGGCCCATACCTAAATATAGTAAAAGCAATCTACAGCAAACCAGTAGCCAACATCAAAATAAATGGAGAGAAACTTGAAGCAATCCCACTAAAATCAGGGAGTAGACAAGGCTGCCCTCTCTCTTTTCAATATAGTACGTGAAGTTCTAGCGAGAGCAATTAGACAACTTAAGGAAGTCAAAGGGATACAATTTGGAAAGGAAGAAGTCAAACTATCACTATTTGCAGATGACATGATAGTATTCTTAAGCAACCCAAAAAACTCCACCAGAGAACTCCTACAGCTGATAAACAACTTCAGCAAAGTAGCTGGTTATAAAATCAACTCAAGCAAATCACTAGCCTTCCTGTACTCAGAGGACAAGCAGGCTGAGAAAGAAGTTAGGGAAATAACACCCTTCACAATAGCCAGAAACAATATAAAGTATCTTGGCGTGACTCTAACCAAACAAGTGAAAGATCTGTATCATAGGAACTTCAAGTCCTTGAAGAAAGAAATCGAAGAAGACCTCAGAAGATGGAAAAATATTTCATGCTCTTGGATTGGGAGGATCAATATAGTAAAAATGTCCATCTTGCCAAAAGCAATCTACAGATTCAATGCAATCCCCATCAAAATCCCAAATCAATTCTTCATAGATCTAGAAAGAGCAATTCTCAAATTCATCTGGAATAACAAAAAACCTAGGATAGCTAAAACTATTCTCAACAATAAAAGGACTTCTGGGGGAATCAATATCCCTGACCTCAAGCAGTGCTACAGAGCAATTTTGTTAAAAACTGCATGGTATTGGTACAGCAACAGGCAAGTAGATCAGTGGAATAGAATTGAAGACCCAGAAATGAACCCACAGAGCCTCTCCTCTTATTGATATCTGACTGGCCATCCTCTGCTACCCATGCAGCTGGAGCCATGGGTCCCTACATGTGTAATCTGGTTGGTGATATAGTCCCTGAGAGCTCTGGGGATACTGATTGGTTCATATTGTTGTTCCTATGGGGCTGCAAACCCCTTCAGCTCCTTAGGTTCTTTCTCTAGCTCCTCCACCCTGTGGTCAGTCCAATGGTTAGCTGAGAGCATCCCCCTCTATATTTGTCAGGCACTGGCAGAGCCTCGCAGGAGACAGCTATGTCAGGCTCCTGTCACCAAACACTTGTTGGCATCCACAATAGTGTCTGCATTTGGTAACTGTATATGGGATGTATCCCCAGGTGGGGCAGTCTATGGATGGTCTTTCCTTCAGTCTCTGCTCCACACTGTGTCTCTGTATTTCCTACCTAGATACTTTGTTCCCCCTTCTAAGAAGGACCAGAGTGTCCATACTTTGGTCTTCCTTCTTCTTGAGCTTCATTTGGTCTGTGAATTGTATCCTGGGTATTCTGAGCTTCTGGGCTCATATCCACTTACCAGTGACTGCATTCCATGTGTGTTCTTTTGTGATTGGTTTACCTCACTCAGGATGATATTTTCCAGTTCCAAACATTTGCCTAAGAATTTCATGAATTCGTTGTTTTTAATAGCTGAGTAGTACTCCGTTGTATAAATGTACCACATTTTCTGTATCCATTCCTCTGTTGAGGGACATCTGGGTTCTTTCCAGCTTCTGCTATTATAACTGATGCCGCTATGAACATAGTAGAGCATTTGTCCTTATTACATGTTGGAGCATCTTCTGGGTATATGCCCAGGACTGGTATATCTGGTTCCTCAGGTAGTAATATATCCAATTTTCTGAGGAACTACCAAACTGATTTCCAGAGTGATTTTATCAGCTTGTAATCCCACCAGCAATGGAGTTTTCCTCTTTCTCCACATCCTCACAGGCATCTGCTGTCCCCTGAGGTTTTTGTTTTTTTTTTTAATTTATTTTTTATTAGCTATATTCTTTATTTACATTTCCCCTTTCCTGGATCCCCACTCCCCAAAAGTCCCATAAACCCTCTTCCCTCCCCCTGTTCCCTAATCAATGCCCTCCTGCTTCCCTGTCCTGTATTCCCCTACACTGCTGCATTGAGCCTTTTCAGGACCAGGGGCCTCTCCTTCCTTCTTCTTGAGCATCATTTGATATGTGAATGGTACCTTTATAGAATTAAAGACCTCTCCTCCCACTGATGCTGGACAAGATATTCCTCTGCCACATTTTTGGCTGCAACCATGTATACCCCTTGATTGATGGTTTAGTTCCTGGGAGTCCTGAATATATTATTTCTTTTTCATATTTAATTATTGGCAGAAAAACCAAAAATAATGTTTGAAAGGTCCTTTAGAAGTTATCTGCTACTCTGAAATAAAATAGGAGTTCTTAAAACAAATACTCTGGCTGTGAAAAGCAGGAACCCATGTAGTATTGTTGAGACAGACTAGTATCTCCCCTATGTAATACTCTCAAGAGCTGACCATCTAGTCCTGAACAGTTACTCTCTATATTATGAGCCTGGCTTTGATAGTTAAAATTATTACTGGCTTTTCATGACTAAGCCACTCCTCTTGATCTTTAAAGGGCCCCTTTCTTAGCTTTCAGAGTGATCATGCATGAATTCATTTTAAATTATGCTTTCAATGTGTATGGTGTGCATTTGTTTGTATTTGTAGCATATTTCACAATTTTAAAAAAATATGAAAAAAATTGAAAGGAAGAATTTTGTCCAGAATTAATAAAATTGAGCAATGTTATGTTTTAACCCACTGGCAAGTAAAATAAACAATTATTTATATTGTGCATATATTTGTGTTATTATCAGATAATCAAATTTTTCTTTCATTATTGTACTTCTTCATACTTTTCATAAAATTTTTATATTATAACCCTAGACCAATGATCTCAAATTATATTTTTATAGAAAGAAGACAATCAAATTTTATACAGGGCCACAAAATATTTAAGCTACTTAGTGAGTTTTATCTAAAATTGTCAGCTTTCTACTACAATGTGACTTAAGTATAATAGCATAAAGTATATAAATTTGACCACAGAAAAGGAAAATATCACTACTAAATTTATAGAAATTATCAGTGTTGTAGCTGGAGTAAGTAAGATCTGGTTGCTGAAGAATGAGCTTTTCTCTGGCAAATAAATCATTCTTCTGATAACTAAAATTCTTAGTTTATCTAATTTATTTTTACTGGAAATAATCTTGTTAGCCAAAATAAGAACATAGGATTGAACTACTTTATTCTGAAAAATCTGGAAATGTTTTCTCTGCTTTCTACATTTTATATTTTTTCAGTAGCATGATTGCTCCTGTGGTGACAGAGTATATATGCCTACAGGACATGTTTGGTTTAACTTTTTTTTAGTCACTTAAAATTGTAACTTACATATGAATAAGTGATGGTTTGGATATCTGTGGCTCATGAGAATGGCACAGGGGTGGCCTTGCTGAAGGAAGGTACAACACTGTGGGGGTGAGCTTTGAAGCTTGCCTTTGATCTGACTGCCTTCTGATCAAGATGCTTGGCTCCATCTCCAGCACCATGACTGCCTGGATGCTGCCATTCTTCCTTCCATGATGATAATGGACTGGACCTCTGAACCTGTAAGCCAGCCACAATTAAGCGTTTTCCTTTATAAGAGTTGTCTTGGTCATGGTCTCTTCACAGCAATGAAACCCTAAATAAGATAGAAGTTGGTGAGGACTTGGGTATTTCTGTGATAGGCCTGAACATGTTTTTGTGGATTTGGAAAGCAGTGGAATGCTTTAAGTGGGGCTTAATGGGTGATTCTAATAGGAATATGAAAGACATCAATGCTGAAGCTGATATGAACTGTGGGGGCTTGTCTCAAGAGGTTTCTGAAGAATGTGACTTCTTTTTCCATTGTTTGAAGAGTGTGCCTCAGGCTAAGTCTAAGATGAAGAGAGTTAGATTAATTGCATTGACAAAGGAAATCTCAGAAAAGCCCATCATTAGCATTAACCCTCTAGTTAACTCTCATGAAGAGCATTTTGATCAAGCATAGTAAGATTAGAAAGAAAAGATACAAAATGTTTGGTTCCAGTAATAAAGGGGCACTAGGAAGTAAAATAGAGCTGAATCCTGTGCTCAAGGAGATAAACAGATGAAGAGAGTGGTGATCTCAGGCCAAGATCCCACCCAGATAAGCTTATTACTTGTGTTTGCAGTTGAACAAGGAACTTTTGTCATGTTGTGTTATTGCCTGGTTTGTTTTTATTTGGACTTTTAATGTGGAATGCACTACAGTCCAGAAATAGAGGGCTCACTTGTGATTCAGATCTTGAGGCTTACAACAACAGACTTTTGATTCAGATCTTGAGGAATAATGACCATGAGAAGGTTAGACCCTGACATGGTAGTACATACCTTTAATCCCAGGAGAGAGGTATGCAGATTTGTGAGTTCACGACCAGCCAGGAAGCATGTCTAGGTGAAGAAAAGCTTAAGTGGTGGTACATGCCTTTAATCCTAGCACTCGGGAGATAGAGCCATGCAGATCTCTTGAGTTCAAGGTCAATCTACAGAGCAAGTTCCAGGACAATCAAGCTTAGGTAGTGAAGGAGTTGGAAAACAGAAAGAGCTGATGATAATGTAATAGAACAAGGGGTACCATGTTCTATCTCAAGCAAGCAGCAGAACTTGGCAGCTTTGTCCATGTGGCTTTAAGGGACTACTAGGACAACCGATGCCAGTTGACTGGAGCTAAGAAATCAGCAATGATTAAGAAGAGAACAACATCACTAAGGTGAAATCTTCTGGAAGAGAAGCTGTGTTCCAGAGATAGCCAAGGTTGTACTTTGTGCTGCAGCTAGACTTGGTAATATGTAAATATCACCCAAGTGGTACCACTTTTGAAGGTATAAAGGGGACATGGAGAGCAACTGAGGCTTGACACTAAGAGAGACCAAGGTAGGCCATTGGTGAAGGTGCAGCTTCAGTTACAGTTGACAGCACAGAACTGAAGGGGTCATGCAAGATGCTGAGGCTTGGCATCATGAAGGGAACTGTGGAAGGTTATTGGTGAAGACTAGGTGAAGTGGAAAACCCTAAAGTGTTGCAGGTGCTAGTACTATGCAATGATCATCAAGAACAGCAACAGCTGTGGGATGGAGTCAACTAGGCCCTAGAATGCTACAGAGGGCAGAATTGGAGGTGTGACACAAGCCCTTTGGAGGATCCCAGACATCGGAATAAGAGGCTTGGAAGTTGAACTTGCCTTGGAGATGCCAGGATGTTCAGAAAGCCAGAACAAAGGGATAACTGACAAGGGAAACCTGGTAACAGGGAGTGGAACCATCCCAAGAGAAAGAATTGTGTTGCAGTCAACAATGATGAAAGGAGATGAAAGGAGCTGGACATCAGAGATGGAGATGCAGAGTATTGAGTTTGCCCATCTGGTTTTTGGTTTTACTTTGGTCCAGTATTTCCTCACTATGATGTTTTGGAATGATAGCATATATCTTTTGATGTTAATCATATGTGATCTGCTTTTGATTTTGATTTTATAGGAAATTACAATTAAGAGATTGCATGAACTCTGGACTTTTAAACATTGTTAAGACTGTGATAGATGGGGATTTCTGAAGTTGGACTATGCTCTGACTAGCACACAGTGGCCAGGGAGGAGAAGGTGGTGGTTTGAATATGCTCAGCTCATTGGAAGTGGCACTATTAAGAGGAATGCCTTGTTGGAAGAGGTACATCACTATAGGGGTGGGCTTTGAAGCTCTGCCCACTGTGTGAGATTCAGTCTTCTGACTGCCTTCTGATCAAGATGTAGAATTCTTAGTTCCATCTCCAGCACCATGACTGACTGGATGCTGCCCTGCTTCCTGCCATGATAATGGACTGAACCTCTGAACCTGTAAGCCAGACACAATTTTAAATGTTGTCCCTTATAAGAGTTGCATTGGCCACGGTGTCAGTAATGGAAACTCTAACTAAGACGATGTATAATGTCTAATAGTTGTTAGACTCCAATTTAAAAAAAGACTTTTAACCCCAGTAACAACTGTGGGCTGATATGCTTATGAATTGAAAATTGAAATATTGTCTCAAGGTATTATTTACAAATTACAAAATCCCACTTGATTTTCTTATGTGTAATTAATAACCAAAGTAAACCTGTATAACCATAGTACCTGCTAGACCAATATTATATTTTGTTCTTCTTAAAATTTAGAAATAGCCAGTGTGGAAAATAGCTTTAGATATGTAGTTTTATCCACACATGAGGAAACAATACTTCCTCCAGGCTCATTCTTTACTGGATACTCTTCAGAATAACTCAAACTAAAAATACCTGAGGAAACTGTGGACACTGGTTTTTATTTTTGTTTGTTTGTTTGTTGTAGTTATGTGTTTGTTAAAGTTGAGTTAATATTTTGTGTATGTTTAGTAGACTAAAAATTAGTCAAAAAGTCTTGTCTAAACTATGCAAAGACAAAATATGCAAGTAAGATATTTTAACAAGGTCAGTTTCCATTAACTGATACTAGAATTTCTTAACTGGTTTTTTATGTCACTTGCAGTCATAGCAAAGGAGAAAATTCAAGATGCACATGTCTAGCTCTTCTTCCAGGGGTATCCATCCCAGGATGCCTGGGGCTATAGCTATGTACTATATTCTTTAAAAGCCCGCCTCTCTAGTGAGTAGTAGAATTTGAGAACCACTCTCTAGTAATGCATCTGGACATGCATTGTGTACCCCCTGTGTTCTCTCAGTTGGACAATGTTTATAATTTAAGGGTAAAATTTAGTGTGTGGCTTCCTGCGCACCTGCCTTGGGAAACTGCAAGTTTCTGTAACTGCTCCCCAGAGCTTTGCCTAAGAGGAGCAAATCTGTGCTCTGTAGTAAAAGGAGCTGGCAACCCAAGATAGTATCAGCACTCAGTTGTTTGTGTGTTTACCCACATTTTAACTTACTAGCCATGTAAATGTGTCATTATTAAACAGGAAAACAAGAAGTGACTGCCAAGGAGTTAGGTCAAAGGATGAGTGGTAAGCAACTGGAGAACAGCGTGGACAGGGGAGTGAGGGGTGAGAGGTGGAGACAGGGAGCAGGGGTGAGAGGCAGCCTCACGCCCAGGGCCACTGAGCAGCCAAGGGCAGGCTGAGTCCCACACAGAGCATCTGTAGTTGTTCTCAGCAGCCACTAGAAGGGCCAGAACCTTATAATAGCCAGAAGCTGGAAAGAACCCAGATGTCCCTCAACAGAGGAATGGATACAAAAAATGTGGTATATATACACAATGGAGTACTATTCAGCCATTAGAAACAATAAATTCATGAAATTCTTAGAGAAATGGATGGAGCTGGAGAACATCATACTAAGTGAGGTGACCCAGTCTCAAAAGAATACCCATGGTATGCAGTCACTGATAAGTGGATATTAGCCTAGAATCTTGGAACACCAAAGACATAAATCACATACCAAGTGATGTCTGACAAGAAGAAAGGAGTGGACACTGGTGCTAGAATGGACCAAAGCATCATTGTGGGGGAGTACAAGAACAGTGAGGTGGGAGGGGGTGGATGAGGGAGCAGGGGGAGGGAAAAGGGCATGTGGGACCTTTGGGAGTGGGGAACCAGAAAAAGGGAAATGAATTGTAAATATAGAATATATCCAATAAAAAATAATAATAATAATAATAATAAAAAAGAAGGGCCAGAACCTGTGCCCCCTCTGAGTTACTATCTCAGGTAAAGTGAGAAATGCCTCTTCTCTCCATTAAGTTTATGTCTAGACACTTGTAAATGTCACTGAATGTACGATATATCCTTCTGAAAAGTAAAACCCACTGCAAGACAGGCAAACAGACTCTCACAATGTTGTTTGTTTTTCTTTTTGATGCCTGATTATAACATGTGCCTGAAGTTTGGGATGTCTCTTTACTTATTAATAAATTAAGTCTCTCTCTCTCTCTCTCTCTCTCTCTCTCTCTCTCTCTCTCTCTCTCTCGTGTGTGTGTGTGTGTGTGTGTGTGTGTGTGTGTGTGTGTGTGAAAAGTTGGTTCTCTCTTTCCACCACAGTAAACTCTTGTTTCCATGTTTCCTGCTGTGCCATCTTGTTGCCCCCCCACACACACACACACTACAACTCTTATGGATCTTTGTTCTGTGTTTAGGTGTTATAAAATTATTCAAACTTTAAATTATTGAAAAATGTTAAATTATTATATAGCAACAGTTTATAACAGTGTTTAGCACAAATATTATTGCTGCTATTTGAAGACAAAATTAAGGCACTTGCATAAAATGTCATCAAAGAGTAAATCTACAAATTATTGAAAAATGTTAAATTATTATATAGCAACAGTTTATAACAGTGTTTAGCACAAATATTATTGCTGCTATTTGAAGACAAAATTAAGGCACTTGCATAAAATGTCATCAAAGAGTAAATCTACAAATTATTGAAAAATGTTAAATTATTATATAGCAACAGTTTATAACAATGCTTAGCACAGATATTGTTATTGTTGCTATTTGAAAACAGAATTAAGGCCCTTGCATGAAATGTCATCAGAGAGTAAATCTTTACAGGTGTCATTGCGCATGTCCGGAGTGCTTGCCTCTGTCTAAACAGTGTGCCAAGTATCTCACTTAGTCTCAGATTTCCTTCCACACTTTTAGACAGTCATTTATCCCTATTTTCATAATGAAGAAATAGTATTTAGAAAGGTCAGAAACTGGTCTTTGTGGTTTTGACTAAACCCACATTGACATGGGTCTTGGGGTCACTGACTGAGTGTGACGGCTCCACTTCAGGATTGGTGTCTCAACCAGGAAACTCAACACATTTTATTGCTTCACAGGATTATTTTGCTTCTGTGTTTGTGTGTATGTGTGTGTGTGTGTTTGTTTGTTTCTTTCTTTCTTTGAAAACAAGGTCTCACACTGTAGCTCAGGCTCACCTAGATCTTACTCTGTAGCTGAGGCTAACCTTGACAATGGTAATCTTCCTGCTTACTGTCCGAAGTTTCTAGTTGCTTCCAAGGATTGTTGTGAGAGTTGGGGTTTAGTGGTTGGCTCTAATGTTATGCAGTCATCAGAGTTCTCCTGTGTACACTGGTCAAATAAGGCAGAAGAGTGTAACAAGGGGCTAACATTCAGTCCATGGGTAACAGTGTTAGATGCTTTTGTCTGGATATAGGGGTAAAATGAAGGTATTTTGTTAGAACCTGAAAACGTAAATAAAGCACTTTGATGTCATAAATAAATGTTAGGCTTTTATTTCTTTCATTTATTTTTGATATTTCATATGTAAGTACCATGTATGTAGATAATCCCCATCTCTCCCCTGACTAGAAATGCATTTACATACAGCTGCTTCTCTCCTTCACTTACTTCCTCAGGACCTACATGAACTTAAGATTAGATTCTGGGGATATCTAAGATACCTATGCAGTGTACTTTCCGCATGAGATAGACGATCAATTTAAAGGATGTGCAATAGCTAATTTTCATCAGGACCACTCTTGCAAGACCATTTGTGCTTACCAGTCAAAAGTTCCCAATTTTCTGAGATTCAGAAAAACAAAAATATTTACAATTATTATTTTAGCAAAAGAGACTCCATTATTTCAGTGGCTTACGTAACAGGAAGGAAAAAGAATGACAAGAAAGAAAACCATATGTACAATAAAGAGAACAGCTCCATGTGAGGCAGGGGCTGAGACCTTGAGCCCTCTTTTCTTTCTAAGCACACAAATGAACGGAGAGCTGTGCTGCCTTAGAAAGTACAGTCTGGGCCACTCTGCTTGTCTTGTATTTGCCGAAGAGGATAGATAGCAATCCATCCTTTTCTGATGGAAGTGTTCTAGCTCATTGCAGCAAAGTGCACTGAAGCTGCCCTGGCAGATGTGGCATGGAGCTCCTAACCCAGGCATCTGCGGGAGCGGGAGGGGTTCCATGGCGCCTGTACCCTACAAATCATGTTGCCTGGCTTGTTTAGTAAATGCCCAGAAATGTTAAAGGCAACAGACAACTTCCACTAAAGCCACTCCTCAACGATAAACTAATAGCGATGAGTAGTCAGTATTTGTTCTTAAGTAAAATGTACAGTGAGCTCCAGGGACTTGTGTTTGAGTTTCCCTCTTTGGGCTTCAGGAGGTCTAGCAGACTTCTCCATGTTGGTTTGAAAGATAGATATGAGATTTAGAGATAGTAATCAGACTTCAGCAAAAGTATATGAATTTAAAGCATGTTCTCAAATTTTAAAAAATTTAATGATTTATTTTTTATTTTAAGTCTTAAAGGTAAATTATGATACATATTGTTTTTCAAAGTATGGCTCTAACCTACTTTATACTAATAGCCTGAGCTATTACTTATCTTCTCAACATGTGTTCACTTAAACATCTTCTACTATACAGACACAACAGTTTGTAGTTTCATATAGATAAATTTATATCGAAAGAGTGATTTCGTGTTAAGATTAGTTTTCAGGATTGCTTTTATTTTTTATTTATTATTTTTGTATGTGGTGTATAGGGGAGTGCTTGTACCTGAATCTGAAGGGACATGTGTCCTTAGGCATGCCTAGGGAGTCAGAACAGGACATCCAGTGTGCTCTTTTATTGCTGCTACCTGTGTCATTGCCCTGTCAGCTGCTCTGGCTGAACCAAAGTCCCTCTTCCTGACTAGGTGTGCTGGCCTGCCTCTGCCCTCCAGCACTGGTGATACAGACATGCTCATTCCTCTTCCTGACTAGGTGTGCTGGCCTGCCTCTGCCCTCCAGCCCTGGTGATACAGACATGCTCAGACAACCTGGCTGGCCTGTGGATGTTGGAAACTGAATGCAGGGCCTCATGCTGTCGAACTGAGCTCGTCCCCCAGCGTGATTTTTAGAGGAAAAATTGATTTTTTTTTTAATTTCCTTATGGACTAAAGAGTTGGCTCTGCAGTTAATAATACTTATTGCTCCTGCAAAAGGCCTGAGTTTGTTTCCCTGAACCAATGTGGCAACTCAAAACCACCCATAACTCCACCTCTGTAAGATCCAATGCCCTCTTCTGACCTCTGCAGGCAGTAGGCACACATGGTACACATGCATACATTCAGGCAAAATATGCATATAAATTAAAGTAATTGGAAATTTTCTCTAAGTGTGATTTTTACTTCAGTATTCCTATTTAGTAAAATACAGCATAGTTTATTTTTACAAAATGTTAACAATTAGTAGTAGTCCTTTAATAATAATAGTGAATTTTAAATTGATATCCAAAGTTATAGGTAAATGAATATGTTCCTAATATTTTGTTATAGAAGGTCTTTTATATACATATACATATACATACACATACACATACACATACACATACACATACACATACACATATACGCCTAAAAAATGTTCAAGCAAAAACAAATTGCAAAGAAATCTGTCACTACCCATGATACTTGTACGTAGAAATAATTGGCTTGTCGGGCTGGGGTGGCGCACGCCTGTAATCCCAGCACTCTGGGAGGCAGAGGCAGGCGGATTTCTGAGTTCGAGGACAGCCTGGTCTACAGAGTGAGTTCCAGGACAGCCAGAGCTATACAGAGAAACCCTGTCTCGAAAAAAATAAAAAATAAAAAATAAAAATAAAAATAAATTTAAAAAAGAAAGAAATAATTGGCTTTAGTTTTTTTTATTTTCTATATTCTTTGTTTACATTCTGAAGGCTTTCCCCTTTCCCAGTTCCCCCCTCACCATATGTCCCATATGTCCTCTCCACCCCCACCCCACCCCCACTCCCCGCCCCTGACTATTCCCAATCGCCACCCCACCATTTCTCTGTTCTGTTCTGGTACTCTCCTACAAAGCTGGATCCAGTCCTTTCAGGACCAGGGTCCTCTCCTTCCTTCTTCTTGGGAATCTTTTGATTTGCTAATTGTGCCTTGAGTATTCAGAGCTTCTGGGCTCATAAATATCCACTTATCAGTGATTGCATTTCATGTGTATTCTTTTGTGAATGGGTTAACTCACTTAGGATGGTATTTTCCAGATCCAACCATTTGCCTACAAATTGCATGAATTCATTATTTTTAATTGCTGAGTAGTATTCCATTGCATAAATATACCACATTTTCTGTACCCATTCTTCCTTTGAGGGACAGCTGGGCTCCTTCCAACTTCTGGCTATTATAAATAAGGCTGCTATTAACATAGTGGAGCATGTGTCTTTATTGTATGCAGGAGAATCTTCTGGATATATGCCCAGGAGTGGTATGACAGGGTCCTCTGGAAGTGTCATGCCCAATTTTCTGAGGAACCGCCAGACTGATTTCCAGAGCAGTTGTACCATCTTGCAGTCCCACCAACAGTGGAGGAGTGTTCCTCTTTCTCCACATCCTCGCCAGCACTTGTTGTCTCTTGAGTTTTTAATCTTAGCCATTCTGACTGGTGTGAGGTGGAATCTCAGGGTTGTTTTGACTTGCATTTCCCTGATGACTAATGATGTTGAACATCTCTTAAGGTGTTTCTCGGCCATCCGAATTTCTTCTGGTGAAAATTCTTTGTTTACCTCTGTGCCCCATTTTTTGATAGGGTTATTTGTTTCTTTGGGGTCTAACTTCTTGAGTTCTTTGTATATATTGGATATTAGCCCTCTGTCAGATGTGGGGTTGGTGAAGATCTTTTCTCAATTTGTTGAAGGCTGTTTTGTCCTTCTGACAGTGTCCTTTGCCTTACAGAAATTTTGTAATTTTATGAGGTCCCATTTGTCAATTCTTGATCTTAGAACATAAGCTATTGGTGTTCTGTTCAGAAACTTGCCCCCTGTGCCCATGTCCTCCAGGGTCTTCCCAAGTTTCTTTTCTATTAGTTTCAGTGTGTCTGGTTTTATGTGGAGGTCCTTGATCCACTTGGAGTTGATCTTAGTGCAAAGAGATAAGAGTGGGTCAATTCGCATTCTTCTGCATGTTGACCTCCAGTTGAACCAGCACCATTTGTTGAAAAGGCTATCTTTATTTTAAAAATGTATTCCAAATGACATTTTTTGCACCTTTTGACTACTTTCATGAATAATGTTCTTCTTTTGCCTTCTGTGAAATTTACCACTATTGCATTTTTCAAGTCTCTGAGAACCTGTTTCCCCTCTCTTTAGTCACATCTCCTTCCTACCCTAATGAGTTCACTGAGCTGTCTTCTGGACCTTTTCTATCTCCCCTCCTACACTATTAGCTGGCCCGCCTCAGCCACCCTCCTGTCTTCATGCGCGCCTTCCTGTTCAAATATGTATTGACTCATCTTTGTAGCCGGGACTCATGCCCTAAGATTTGACCTGAGAGTCCAGCTTCCTCCAGGGCCTCTCAGTCAGGAGATGATGTCAGTGCCAGTGTGATTAGTTCCTAACTCCCACCACTTGACAAGTGCTTTGTCCTCTAGAGACATAAAGCCATAAGGGCTTCAGTGCCATAAGGGCTTCCCTATGGCACTGTGGAATTCATCTTTAAGCTGTGCCATGCGCTCACTCTTCCCTGTGTATCATCATTCTTATCCATGATTCAACACAGATGTTCATAAAAGCCTTAATGATCTCTTCTTTGCAAGTCTCCCAGCAGTGAAATCTTCTAGTACTGAGTCTTGTGTATCTTTCCTCTGAGTGTTCCAGTCACTTACTACATGCCCTATATAATGACTCTTTGGTCCCTTTTTTTTCTCACTGCAGAGCCACAACTACCAGCAGCCCAAATGGAGTCTACACACTTTAGAGAAAGATGTTCTTCTGCATAGATTGTTAGAAATAAGCATTTGCTTCGAATAGGCTGACTAGAGGAAACTGTTTGAGTGGAAACAAAACAAAACCCTGTTTGTTCCCTTCAGTTTCAGCCCTCTTGTGCAGGACCATGGAACACAGACACCAGTTCAACCCCCACGCATTCCCTTGGGACCTGACATCAAGTAGGTGCATGGCAGGTATTAGCTGAAGTAATCTGTTCATTCTCACCAAGATGTTTACAATAGTTAAAATTAGCTGAATAAGAAATATTTCAAGGGAGAACAGAGAAAATTAGGTCATGTCTCTAAGGATAATAAAGTATTAGCTGATGTAAAAGTGCAGTGCTTATAAGACATGTCATCTTTAAAACATTTTAAAATTCTCATAAACTTTGTTCTTAAGTTAACAATGAATGAGAACAATGATATTTCTTATTAAAATATGAAGATATTAAATGTAGTTTGTGGAAGTGTAGTATACCTGTGTTTTGTGTGTATGTACATGCTTCTGTGGATTACATGTATGAGCTATTGCATATGCATGTATGTGCACATATGTATGTGGACCAGAAGCCAAAATCAAGTGCTTCTTTCTTCTACTACTACTACTACTCTTCCTCCTTCTCCTCCTCCTTCTTCTTCTTCTTTTTTTTTTTTTTTTGAGACAGGGCTTTTTACTCATCAATTCAGCTAGAATAGCTTCCTAATGAGCTCAGGGATCCACTTGTCTCCACCAGTCACCAAATCCAGATTCACACTACCAATGTCCAGCTTATATGTGTGTTCTCAGGCACTTAACCAACTGGGCCACTTTCTCAGCCCAGGATTTGTCTTTCATAGCTTACCTGACTATAGACCTACCTACCTACTTGCCTATGTACCTACCTACCTACCTATCTACCTACCTGCCTACCTACCTACCTACCAACCTACTGAAAGAACACAGATGGCACCTGGGAAATGTATCAAATATAATAGATGTTACTGGAAGTTGTCCTCTGAGAATGGCCAAAGTAAATAGTTGGGAAACATGAACACTCCCAGGAATGATTGTCTAGCAACTCAGGAGTCTGAGACCAGAGGATTCCCTCATCTCATAGCATAGGGTCATGTAAGTCATCAAGCTGGGCAATGCAGGATGACCACAGCTCAAAAAAATAGTAAGGAAAGGAAGGAAAAGGAAGGGAGCCATGAGAATAAGGATTCATATGAATCACAAGTTCATTTTATCTTCATTAAATAACTTTTTACAATCATGATAGAGAAGATGTATTTTCTAATAATTTAAGAAAGTATTTATAATTCAAAAATAAGAAATTAATAATATATAGACTAATCTTAAATAATTGTAAGTATTCAACTAAATCTTTACTGATTTAGCCTTACGAAGAGAGGTCTCTTTTTAAAGAGGGTACTTATGATGTCAGAGATAAAATACTATACCCTATGATCTCTCCAGAAGCCTTTGAATGTGTCTTCAGAGACAAAATACTGTCACTAGATCCCCAAGTCTTCTGGTAGAACAACCTGTGCAATCTATGTTTTCATGGTCTCAGGTCTCAGTTCTGGGGTAACATCTGAGTAGCTCATTTAATAAGAATAAGCATTTCCAGGTGTGATATTGATCTAGTACAACCAGGCTTTATCCTGTGATTTCAGCCTATGTAGCTTTTAGATGATCTAATAGCCAGGCTTGTTCCCACCTCATCACTCATTCATTGTGGGTGACCTGGTTTCATTATTCAGGGTTCAGCTCAATTGTCTCTTCAGAGAAATCTTCCTAAATTTTCACCTAAACTTTCTAGATCATCATTTTCTATTCTATGTGTCCTTTTCCTCATCACATACCACTGGTTGACATGATCATTCATTTATATCTTGCCACATGGAATTGTAAACATGAAAACAAAGGCACTCTCTGCTCCTGTGCTGAGCACAAAGCCATCCACACAGCTGCTACAAAATAGATTTTAAGGGGATGATCAGTCCAATAATATTAAATCTTAAACATTAAGCTTCTATCACAAATAAAATCAAAGAATTACTATGAGACTTTTTCTCCTTCCTTCAGAGATTTTCTTCAATGCTTGACTTTATCAGGGTTTCTGGACATGTTAAGAGTTTAAATCAAGAATTCTTTCCTCTTGTTTTATTTTTGAGATCATAATATAATTATTTATCATTTCTCCCCCACTTCTCTCTTTAGAACTTTCCATATACCTCCACTTGGTCTTTTTTACATTTATGTCCTCTTTCTCATTAATTAGTATTGTTTAAACCTAAATATCGCCTGTTCAGTCTGTGTAATATTACTCATATGTTTTCAGAGCTGACCATTTGATATTGGATAACCAATTGGTGTGCTCTTGGCCTCAACTCTACACAAAGAAACCACAGCAACTAAGGAATACTGAGAGTGGGAGAAATAGTTTTCCCCAAGGATAAATTCCTTTTTTCTGTGGAAGTTTTAGTGTACTAAAATTTTACATACAAGTTAGCTGTTGGAAATGGAATTTCAGAAATTCTGGGCAGCACATGTGTCCCTTAGTTGCGCTCAAGTAAGTAGTAAACTATTCTGAAACTACAGAGAGTTTCTTCCTGCCATGAGACTCAAGACTTGAACCCTTAAAGATTTATCAATAATGACCATCATCAAGACAGATATTGTTGATCAAAAATACTTCACTACTTAGCTAAATATTTTTCCCCAACCTCAGGATATTCACTTTGTGGTATATCACCTCAAAACACTGAAAATTCTATATTAATGTATTGTATCATTTTAATATAATGTGTTCTTATCTAGAACATCTAATAATATTAAAATCTTAAATGTTAAGGTTCTATCATAACTAGAATGAAAGGATTACTATGAGAAATTCAGTTTTCCATGTGCTTCAGAGAGATTTTCTGTAATGCTCTGTTCTATTGGGCTGTCTTGACATTAGAGTGGATTTCTCTTGTAAGTCTTGCCAGCAGTCTTACACAGACAGCAAACATCTTCATCTATATCCCCACTGGTGATGCTTAGTACTCCTTAAACACTGTCTACGAAATAACTACCACTGTGTTTGTTTAGATGGTCACTTGGGCTAGAGTGAAGTAATGCTTTAGAAGTAGGAAATTAAACAACTTTTTAAGTTACACGAATTAGGAAAGGAATAATAAATCATACAGAGAAATTTTTTAAAATAAGGATACTTTATGTAGATACAAGATGTTTTGATCTTATATTTTTCCATACAAGTTATAAGCTAGAATCCAAGGTACAACACTTTTAAAATGAAATCTCTATCCAACAACTGCCAAGGCTACAGTTAAAATGCACTTATAGGAACTGAGAAGATGATGTAGTGGGTGAAATGCTTGCTGTGCATGCGTGAGGACCTGACTGGATGCTCAGCACACATGTACAGGCTGGGCCCAGCATCTCACTGGTGAGCCATCTGAGAGCCAATGGGCAGAGGCAGGATGATCCCAGAAGCTCGCCCAGCCAGCTGGTATCCCCGAATCTGTGAGCTCTTTGCTCATCAAGAGAAACTGCCTCAAAAAGTAAGAGGAAGAGCAATAGAGGAAGACAGCATCCCTCACTGATGTTGACCCCTGGCCTTGCTTCATGGGTTCATGGGCACATGCACTAGAGTCTTGTAAGAGACATCTGGGAACAAAACCGTGGGAAGACACGCTGTGCCCTGCCAGCGGACAATGCTGGGGAGGTTAGCTCCTCCCACTTGCATTTTGTTCACTCTGTGTCTTTGTCCTGCTGCCCCTTCTACACTCTGCAGTTTCTGCTGCTGGACCTTCTGTAAAATACACCACTCACTAAGTCTTCACGTTTCTCCCCACTTCCCAGAGGCACACATGATAAAACATTTGTTCACATGTAAAACATCTTATTTGCAGTGTTGTTAAATGGTAATTCTCAGACTAAGCCACTTAGCTCTATTTTAGACTTATCAATTGATATATTTGATTTAATATACTCATAAATCTTTATATAGTACAGATGTCTTTGGACAATATTTACAAATACTTTGTAGGGAGGATATATTACTTTCTCCCAATAATATTAGATTTGGCTTTTAATTTTGTTTCATAATGCATCTTAACAACTATAATTTCATTGTAAAATTGATCATTTCCATTGACAATTGTATATTCCATGCCTTAAAACTACAAAATATGCAAAGTTGATATTTTCTAAAACCAAAACTTAGAAACACAAAAGTCATATTTAAAAATATGGAAACTTTGTCTGGAACTGAGCACCCTGCAATTAATCATTACAGTTTAATAACTCCACAGGAATAGCTAGCAAGCCATAGTCTTTAATTCATGAAATTTCATGGAATTCATGGAAAATTCACTGCCCTTGCACATAGGTAAAGAAAATTTGCTGTTGATCCCTGCTTGCTTTTTTCTTATGCCTCTAGTAACTTATTTTATTGTATTGTATTATTTTATTTTATTGTTGTTGCTGCTGATTCCTTTTGTTTATTCTGAGAAAAACAGAATAAACAAATGGACACTAAAAGAAATTGCTTGAAAAAAGTTAAAGCTGTTTTTAGTACAGTGGTATCTATTCATATGTGTTTCCTATATTTTCATGTGCATGAATATTTTGCCATATATTTATGTTTTCTTTTTTATTATTTGTTTATTTATTTCATGTATATGAGTTCACTGTAGCTTGTCTTAAGACACTCCAGAAGAGGGCATCAGATCCCATTACAGATGGTTGTGCTCCACCATGTGGGTGTTGGGAATTGAACTCAGGACCTCTGGAAGAGCAGTCAGTGCTCTTAACCTCTGAGCCATCTCTCCAGCCCCTATGTTTTCTACTAGAACAAACAAGCACCCTGTACAAATAATTCTGTTCATCTTTATACTCTCATTATTGTTTATTATGTACCTACGTGGTTCATCAGCTCATACATCCAGACATTCCAAACTGACTGGTGCAGCTGCTCCAGGCTTCACTTCCTGTTGCTGTAATAAAAATATCCTGACAAAAGCAGCTCATGGGAGAAAGGCTTCCACTTAGCTCTCAACTCCAGGTTGTCCCTCATAGTGAAGAAGTCAAGGGGAAAGGACCCCAGCAGCTAGGCAAGACAAGCAGAGAGAGAGAGAGAGAGAGAGACTGTGTGTGTTGTACCCAGCTCATGCTCTCCTTTTTACGTAGTCCAGGACACAGACATAGACAGTGTATCCCTTTAGTCAGATTCCTTCCACATAACTTACTGTAATCAGGCACACCCCAGACCAAGCTAATCAAGACAACCCTAATTGACACCACCTTTCAGGGCTTAAATTTGCTTGTGGTTTTTATAGTAGGGCAAATCCCTATGTTATATGTATCCCAGTGAAAGGAAGCTACAAATATCTGCTTCCCATCTCCCAGCAAGCATATATTTATGTTAATAAATATTTATTAACATAGGACTTTGAAAAGGATTTTTTGTTATTGATGATAATAATTAATAGATTTGTTCCTTTGTATTTCTTTTTTTCCCAGTTAGGTATTTTTTTACATTGTCATTAATTTTGTAGTAAATATAATTGCAGATAAAGCTGTACTCCTTGTTGAGTTTTACCTTCACTTAAATCCTGAAAGTTGAATTTGTAAGCTAAATAGTATACTTTAAAAAATATTTAATGCATGTTGCCAAATTTCTCTTAAGAACTGTATCACTGTGCCGGGTACAGTGCATGTCCACCTGTAATCCCAGCACCCGGAAGGTGAAGGCAGGAGGAGTGTCCACCTTAGGCCAGCTTGGTTAAACATTACCTGCCGGGTTAAGCCAGTGCGGTATCACCAAGACACTGTCTCAAACCCAAGGAAACAAACGTAGAAACATAAACCAGCAAACTACTAGAAAACCAGTGAGAGCCTCACTGATAACATTTCAGACCCTTAAAAACTTACTCTCTGGTGTAATTTCTATTGTGACAAGACTGTTTTCCTAACCCCAGTGACAGTTCAGAGTACCCAATGGATGCATTTGTTTAGTTTAGGTGAAGCCTAGTGAGGGAAGGACAGGAATCCTGTCCCCAACCTCCTCCTCCAGATGTGAGTGGGATGGAACTGCTCATCCTCTCAGCCCTGGGCTAGTGCAGGATGGAGAGCACAGTCGTTTCATAAAACTGTCAGTTCCTCCCAAACATAGACGCCCAAAGCTCTGTTAAAGCGAGTTCACCTATCTATATAACCATAGTAACATCACCACAATGTTTATCTGTTGATCTACAAACTGCTTTAATAGTTTCCATTATCATTTTTTATTTTGATTATGGCCTTTGTATCCAACTATGCAAATTAAGAAGAAAAAGCTTAAGATGTAATAGGAAATATTGTGTATTGTCTGACTTGCTTTTTACATAGTAGTCTAGGTGGTTCTTTAGTAAGGTGTGCATGCTGCTGCACAGCCCTATGCCACTGGAGTGCTGTGGTGTTGCTGTGGCACATGTGTCTTTATCCTAAGCCTTCCCCTGAACGGAACTCTCACCTTTCTGAGGCTTTTCCTTCTCTCCTGGGAGCATGCTCCAAAACTCAGATGCTAAACCATTGTGCTTGTTTACCCCGGATTCACGAGCCATCTGGTTAGGAAGATGTTCCCTAGGTCCAGATATTCTACTTCAGAAGGCTTCACACAGCTTTACTGGATGAGGGCGGCTGCGGTGGTGACAGCTCTCAGAAGGAAAGCAGAGTCTCCATAGCTCCTGCTCCAAACCTAGCATTGGCCTGGAGCCATCTTGTGTTTCCGAACTCTTTAAATAAGAGAACTAAAGCTACAGAGCATCAAACAGTTCTGCCAACATTACACGGTTAGGCAGGAAAGCCAAAGACCAAACTCTTGTCCTGAATCAATGCTGTGTACTTTTCCAGCATTATGAAGGGGCTGTAATAAAACCATTTAGACATTTTAATCCCCCTGTATTGTTTAATCACAGGTATAAATGTCATTACTATTGTTAATAATACATTTTGGAGGGCTTTACTCTCTCCAAATTCTTAAATATTATAATTTTCATTTATCAGCTTTTTCTTACAAATTATTTAAAATAAATATTATGGTTTTGTAAATGATGAACCTAAGGCTCAAAAGAAACAATCGTTTTTCACAGTGTGTCCCAGAGGTCACAGCACAGCTGGGATTCGACTATGAAACTGCCTCCCACAGAGCTTTACTCTATTTTCTCTTATTTATTAAGAGAACAAATTTAAAAAAGGGAAATGAAATGTAAATATAGAATATATCCAATAAAAAATTTTTAAAAAAGAGAACAAAAATTAAAAATTGTTATTGTAGGGTACTGTAAAAAGAGAAACACTGATTTTACTCTCTGCCTCCATTCTCACTAAAATTAATATGAGGGATAAAATAATTCAATGTAGTTTTAAATTTTCACAATGCCTTTTTCCTTTTAAATATTTGGAGATGTTTGCTGAGTTTTTCTTTCTTTCTTTTATTATTCATGTGCTGAACAGTCCCATCCATTCATTAGCAGGGCCATACTAAAGCACAATGACTCCAGTACCAAATCAAAATGATGATGCCTACCCCAGTTCCCCAGTCCTGCAGAGGCCGTGCCCTTCACAGGGCCCCAGGCTTACAAGGAGCACCCGGAGCATGCCGGCACAAGTTTCACCCCCACTCTGCCGCCTACCGCTGCTCAGAGCTGACCAACTCCAGAGGTCTGCCTTCAGTGTGTCCCCTTGACGGAGTCAGCCTTGCAGAGGCTTGTCCCCTCCCATCTTTTGCTGGTTCATTACTTGCTTGGTGACTCTGTCTACACAAGAGGGAAGTCTTTGTTTTTGAAAACTTGAACTAAGACAGTAATTCCAAAATTAAGTAAAGAGAAACAACCTTTCAATGCTATTAAATGCAACTAAAATGTAAGTGTTATTAAATACCTTAAAGCACCATAAATACCTTCAATACCTTGCTGCAAGGCCCACTCTTAAGTAAGGCCCTGAGTTTTCATCCATGCCCCAAGAGTAGAAATTGTGAGTCTGCCAGTATACTCTGTACTGATCTGGGGGCTAGTCTAGAACTTACTAGCCTCCTGCCTCCATGGTGCTAGGACTAGAAGTGGGTGCCACCATGCCTGGCCAGTCTGGCTTTTTGGATAGCTGCCTTATGTGTTACAGTTGTCTGGATAGTGAATAAAGCATATTTGAGATTATACTACTTGAAAAACTTTAAATCCTAAAAATGCATTCCAAAAATGATAAAATGTGATTGTTGTATTCCTGATGCTCCATCTAAACTGCCTCTTCTGTCTTTCCCCTTGCCACTCATCTTCATTTGTAATGGTCCACCGGCTGACAGTGTCTTTACATCCAAAATGCAAAACAGACAAATGGGCGTGTCAGGGAAGAGCATTACCAAAAGCACCAGCATCAGTGGAGACATGTGCTCACTGGAGAAGAATGATGGCAGCCAGTCCGACACTGCAGTGGGCGCGCTGGGTACCAGTGGCAAGAAGCGGCGATCTAGCATTGGGGCCAAAATGGTAGCTATTGTTGGTCTCTCGCGGAAAAGTCGCAGTGCCTCTCAACTCAGCCAAACCGGTAGGAATTTTTATGTTACTCTCGACTTCTTATTTGAGTTGTTACAATATGCATTTTTCATGTCATTTTATCACAGTAGTGTGTGGATGGTGACATCTTCCAGAGGAAAAGGACTGTTTTAGACTAGTTCATCTCTTTGAAATGAAACAGTGATTTTTTTTTCAGCGATCAAACAGCCTGCTTCAAAGTGAACTTTGGCCACCGTTGGAAATGTGTGTCTCTGTTCCCCCGGAGAAGCCCTGGCCACTAACTGACACTGCTAATGCGGGAGGCAGCTTTGATCTGCAGACTTTTGCTTTCCTCTAGGTTCCTCACTGTGAAGCTTACCACATTAATTTCCACCCCTAGCAATTTGCAATGGAGATGACACCTCACATTTTGTGTTTATTGCTGACAACCTAACTTTCTTTTCAGCTTGATACCAGGACTATCAATTCCCCACTAAGTCTTCATTTCCTCCAGAAAACCTCAAACACCACTGTTCTTCAGCTCTTGGGACCGAAAGGGTTTTTTTCTGCTGACAGTGAAGATATTTGAGGCTTTGCTACTTTAAAATTCGGTTTCTAATTACATCAGCAAAAATAAATTATGTACAACACTCCTACTCAGAAAAGCCACTGTTAGCAATTAAGAAATTTGTGAGTCAAAGCAATGTCTTTTTTTCAAATAGATGTTGCTAATTAAACATTAGAACCCTGGTATCTTGAAAATAATAACATATCTTCTACTTAAACAAAAGCATGTAATATGGTGTTCTTTTATAGCAGAATAAATTATAGGCAACTGGATTAAATCTAATTTCTGTTTGGATGCTAGGGGTTTTTGTTGGAAATCTGAGTATATATCTACAATACAAAATAATTTAAGCTTGTATTGCTCATGGTCCTGGCTAATCTTGGTTTCGCAATCATACTTTTCAAACCATATTGAAATAGTTATTTGATAATATTCTTTGAATTCTGCTACAGCACTCTGTATTGATGTAGATTTTTTATTGAAATTTTTGGTGTTTTAAAATGCTATTTTTAATGTTTATATAGAAACATAATTTTAGTTCATAGATGCACAGATTACCTTTAAATTATTTCAAAAATAACTAGTACTTACACATAATTTAGTGTTTTCTTGGCATAACTGATGTTGGAATTTTGATTGACAGATGTCTTTGTACTCTCTAGCAAGTAAAACTTTATTGCGATTCCTTATTAAAAATGTGCAAACATCTGTAAATATGAAGTTGCTCTAAAATAGTCTATGTTTTTAAAAATAATTAGAAATGCACAAAAAATTGGTGAAGAAAAGCAGACCTCTGGCTATTGAGCTGCATTAGGTCAGAAGCAAAGCAGTCCTTGTACTGCAGAAAACCAGGACAACAGTGTGCTGGGCATTCCAAACAGGCTTGAGAAAAGGCATTAAGGAATGAAGATGCTATGGTGTTTAACTCTGGAAACAGTAAGCACTGCATACCCTTTCTGAAATATCACATTCAATTAACACGAAATTTTGTGTCAGTAAAAAAACACTTATTTTTTATTAAAGTGAAAAATAAGACTAAAACTTAGATAATATCTAGTATTAACCTATATAATAAATTTTACTTAATGAAATTTTGGCAAATATTGAGAACTTATGTATCAGATGCATCAAGCACAAAGACAAGCAAAAGTCATTTATTCTCTCATGTTTAAAACCTAGTCAGAGACAAATATTTCCTGTGTTGCTCCCAGAGTCTCTGTGGGTGGCAGAACACTCACGGGGACCACTGTAGACGTGAGGAAACAAGGGGTGCTCAGAGCTGCGCCCCCGATTCTCTGTATGCATCCATTGGTAGATCACCATGCTCTTGACATATGCACAGAAGAGAAGTGTGTGGAGAGGGACAAAGAGGAGGGAGTATGAATCAGAAAACCTTGAATTGATTGATACCTGTGGGAATCCAATCATGTCAACTAAGCCCATCTACTTCTTGACAGAAATGAGAGTTACAACATTCAGACTAGATCACAGACTGCTTAACAGATAAGAGCAGTGAAGTGAGAGGCTTGCGTGTCAGGGTTGGGCTCAGGAAGGAGGTTGCAGAGAGGAGATGCGCTTTCTATGCACAGTCACAGATTTTTTATCTTTACAAATACTATAACGTTGGTGAACTTAAATTATTTAAATGTTCCCTGCTATGTAGCCTTTTTCTATGTATTAGAGAGCAGAACCTAAGGCTTTTTTGTCATTGTTTCCATTATTCAGAAGTACTATACTGTAAAGATTTTAATCATGTTTAAAATTGGCAACTATTCCTAAGTACCAACTTAGTAGTTTTGACCTAGTAACAACAGAATTTAGATCATCTATGTTCAGCTACAGAAATGCTAAAAGCATTTGTAATATACATAGCTATGCAGGTACGAGTGTGTGTGTGTGTGTGTGTGTGTGTGTGTGCGCGCGCGCGTGTGCGTGTGCGTGTGCGTGTGCGTGTGTGTGTGTGTGTGTGTGTGTGTGTGTGTAAAACAGGTCCTTTTTAACTTATCATCTTTTCCTAATAAGTAACTGAGTCCAATTAGTTTTGCCCATATATTCATAGGTGTGCAACTCTCCACTGGATCATGGATTACCTAACAGTGGCTACATTCTCCAAAGAAAGTCCCCCTGTCTTCTAAGATGGGGTGGATTAATGTCCATCATGCTTCCTTATCACCACCATCTCATCTAGTAGTGTCCTATTGTTACTGCTTATACAGAGAATAAAATTCTTTAAAGTTAACTTGGTGGTGGTATCTCATACACTCAGGAGGCCGGCCTGATCTATAAAGAGAGTTCCATGACAGCCAGAGCTACACAGAGAAACCCAGTCTTGAAAAATCAAAACAAACGAGTCTTAAAAGTTATTGTTAAGGAAATGTCTTTATGCCTGCAGATGCAAATTGTCTTGTATTTTCCCTTTCTATCCAGGCAGGTTTTAAGTTATTCATTTGCTAGAGAATTCATGCATCATTTTATTTGTTTTCCTGTCACAAATCGAATCACTTGCGTTAATTCTCTGTATTTTTACATAGATACTTTTTATAACCTCTGAAAAAAGACATTTTGCAACTAATGTAGCATATTTCAGACTCAATGAGGTAGAACATAGGTACCAACATATGTACCAACGGGGGGGGGTATCATTTTGACTACTGCTATTAATAGTAATAGTAAAGGGGGATAGAAAAGATAAGAGATTCAAAATACATTCTACAGTTCAGGTTTTAAGTCTCTATGGCTTATATACTTTCTTGGTGGCAATGCAAGAAGAAATGAAAGTCAACTTTCACAATTTACATGTATTTTTACTAAAGAACACATTCTGTTACTTTTAGAATTTTCCTAGCATATTTTCTAGTTATTAAAATATATGATTAATATAGCAATGATTTGCTGTTTACTTTTTACATTCCTAAGTTTCTAAATCATCATACCATTTCACACACGCAAGCTTCATGGAACACAGACCTGACTCCAGAGTCAGTCCTGATGTGATACCTTACCATCAGCTGTGTGCTTTGTAATTAGTTCTTTTCATATCAGCAGAGGGAAAACTTCCTTTCAGAGTAAAGTTCCTCGGGGTAAGACTTTTAATATAGCCTTTACTTAATTTAATTGGTTACAAATGTAAGGTATAAATAGCCAGAAGTGACTGACTGTTCACGGAAATGAACAGTAGTGGCCTAGTGAGTGTAAACAAGTAGCATAAAGAACAGGTTTTTGATCCAAGAAACACATATAAAGAAAAGGAATCTCTTGATTTTGTTGGAACCAAATGCTTAAGGTTTTCTGAATATCTGGCTATCTGCAGAAATGCAGTTCTGAGGCCAAGGCCGTTTGAAATGACAATCCCATACACGTAGGTAGGCACACAGTGCTACTATGTGCCATTTACTCTTTTGAGTCCTGCTTTTGTTAACTACTATGAAGACTTCCAAAGACATCTGCAGTTATCTGTTGGAAAATTAATAAATTGTAAACAAATAGTATAACTTCGAGTATTGATGAGGAGGGACTGTGTAGATGATTTTTCCAAGGTAAGGGAAAAGACTGTTGGCTCATTATCCTCAAGGGTTAGAATTCTTTTTGCATTGGAGACTTTATAGAACAAGCAACAGGAACACAGACTCGATCCTCTTGCACGGTTCTAAGTAACCATCCTTGTAATATTTTATTTCAAAATGGGGTTTTCTTATTAAAACTATTACTACCTTGAAATTTTTAGAATGATTCAGTGAATAGTTTTATTCTAAGATAAGTGGGATTTTCATTGAAACTGTTACTACTTTGTAGAGTTTTAAAATTATTCAGTGAATATCTATTGAGGTCTAGTATTTATTTCTTTTTCATTCTTAAATTGGATATTTTATTTATTTACATTTCAATTGTTACCTCATTTCCTGGTTTCCCCTCTGGAAACCCCCTATCCCATTCTCCTTCCCCCTGCTTCTATGAGGGTGCTCACCCACCTGCCCACCCACTCCCACCTCTCCACCCTGGCATTCCCTTACACTGGGGCATTGAATTTTCCCAGACCAAGGGCCTCCCATCCCATTGATTCCCAGGATAAGGCCATCCTCTCCTGCACATGTGGCTGGAGCCATGGAACCCTCCATGTGTACTCTTTGGTTGGTGGTTTAGTTCCTGGGTGCTCTGGGGGGCCTGGTTAGTTAATATTGTTCTTCGTATGGGTTGCAAACCCCTTCAGCTTCTCCATGGTTGACTGCAAGCATCAGCCTCTGAATTTGCCAGGCTCTGAAAGAGCCTCTCAGGAGACAGCTATATCAGGCTCCTGTCAGCAAGCACTTCTGGGCATCTGCAATAGTGTCTATGTTTGGTGTCTATATATGGGATGGGTCCCCAGGTGGGGCAGTCTCTGGATGGCCTTTCCTTCAGTCTCTGCTCCATACTTTGTCTCCGTATCTCCTCCCATGAGTCCTTCTAAGAAGGACTGAAGCATCCACACTTTGGTCTTCCTTCTTTTTAGCTTCACGTGTGTGGTCTGTGAACTGTATCTTGGGTATTCTGAGCTTAGGACAAAACGGCAACCAACAGATTGGGAAAAGATCTTTACCAACCCTACATCCAATAGAAGGCTTATATACAATATATACAAAGAACTCAAGAAGATAAACTCCACAGAGCCAAATAACCCTATTAAAAATTGGGTATAAAGCTAAACAAAGAATTCTCAACTGAGGAATATGGAATGGCTGAAAAACACCTAAAGAAATGTTCAACATCCTTAGTCAGAAGGAAAATGCAAATCAAAACAACCCTGGGATTCAACCTCATACCAATTAGAATGGCTCAATTCAAAAACTGAGGTCTAGTATTTAACAACCAACTTGATAAGTGCTCACTCAGGTCCTCTTTGATATGTATGTTCCAATGGGATAGACATTCTCTAACAAATAACGTGTAATTAATTAATCAACATTCCAAAGCTTGCCTTGAAGAGTTCATTACAGAGGATACTAACCTACTCTGCCCCATCTTTCTATCACCAAAGTCAAATAACTTTTGGATTTCAACTTGTATACTGCATCTGCTATGAGGGAACAGACAACCAACTGTAGTTAATGACGATACGTGTTAAAGATTAAAACACTGGCAAAGTAGCATCCAGTTTGTCTTTCTTTAGCATTTGAGTTAAGAAACTGAATGATGTAAATGGGTGTGTCTAATCCTAAGAGTAACTTTGTTTTGTTTGTGTTATCTGGTATATGCAAAACTCATCTTACTGGCAGCTTTATACTTGCTTAGAAAAATCAAAATATAGTAAGAGCTCATAAGGAAGTCTGAGCTGAGATGGAGAATCATTGTGTTGAGGAAAGTGACAGTATAGTGCCAAGCTGAGGTGATCCTACAAAGGTCCAAGGAAAAGCAAATGGCTCCACAGAGGGCCTCCAGGAAGCGGTGTCTACATAGGGCAGACAGGTATTCATGTCAACACCTTTCAGCCAAAACCTCCTTTCCAAAGTAAATATGGTGCTGGGGGGCAGGGAGGACAAGAGATTCCTGTTTCTCCATTCAGGGCTGCCTGACACTGGAAGTGTGTCTGTCCCTGTTCCTCCTGGTTTGTTTTTTGTTTGTTTGTGTTTTCTATTACTTCCAGCAATAATTTCTGTTCCTGGGACTAAAGGAAGAGGGATGCGTGAGTTCCGACCCCAGCAGATTGAGCTCCTCTTCCTTGTCCCAGTCAGTTGAGAAATATCTTATGAAAACTCTAGTCTGAAAAAATTCCACTTCAGCATGTTAAAATAGACTTAACACAAAGATTGTGTGTAAGATTTTATTTCAAATATAATACCTATTTGATTTATTTCACTTGGAAATTTTTCTTCATAATGAAATTATATTAAACAACTTAAAGTATCTCTCCTTAAAAACAAATTTCTCAAGTTCATAAACAATGAAAAAGATACCATTCTTTATAATTAAATCCATAGGTGCACATTTAAGTATTCAGTCTGGCTTCCTTTCTTAGTTACATACTAATCTCACGAAAATTAAGTAATGGCTACACTCTCTAAGCATTTCTCTTCTGATTATCATAGCATGCTGACTCAGGAACAATATAGAAACCTTCTCCGATTGGATATAGTCTTAACAATGTACGACTATCATGACCACCACCATCAGCATCATATTTCCCAGGCCATTGCATACCAATACTGGTTAAGCTTTAGCGCAAAATGAATATGACTAAATTCTTAATTCTTTCAGACTTTAATCCTATTGCACATAGATAGATAGATAGATAGATACATAGATAGATACATAGATACATAGATAGATATTAGTACTATATATGCATGTATGTATATATGTATATAGCTACAATTCTAAAGAATAAGCCTTTGCATAATGAAGAAGATATATGTAAGTATTAGACAGTATCTTTTGTTTCTGAAGAAAAATAATATATTAGTGATTGAATATAAGCTATATGGTCCCCACATGGATTTCTCAGTATTTCTGTTTTCTACAGAAATTTTGTGTACCTTTTAACTTAAATCTTATTGTAAGACTGCTATTTGAGACACAAAAATAAACATGTATGAGTCTTTCCATAATGTCAGAGTGTATTGAATAACCACAGATTTACAAGATATAGTGGTTTCATTGGCAAAAATTTTCTAAATTGTCTGCTTCCCTTGATAGCCCTCCTAGGCCAACACAAGTTCTTTTGTTCCAATCTTAATTACTAATATTAACTCACATCACATATTATATATAATAGTAAATATATCTATATGTATATAAATATGCAGAATGGCTTCAAAGACTTTAGAGGCCTCGGTAGAGTTTAAGGACTTTCAAAGATGCCTAAAAAGTAGGCAACTCCAAGAAATCCAAAACGAGTCAGAGGAGAGGGATGGCGAGAGGGAAAGGCCTGCTGGAGTCACGGGTGCAGGTCAGAGTTGGCTTCCAGAAGCAAGATGTGGTAGAAGCTAAAGAGGTAGAGGGGGACCATGCAAGGCAAAACAGTGGGCCAATAGGCAGCAAGTTCAGGTAGTCACATGAGTCAACAGACAGTGGCAGTTCAAACAGAACAACACAGCAACAGTTAGACTAATGTGTCTGCAGGACCCAGACAGTCAGGAGTCCTCTGCCTCCTGATCACAGTGTTCTTCACAGTTGCCGATTTGGGGACCAGATAAGAGAATTGTGCCTTCCTCAGGCTGCTGTTTCTCCATCCTGGTTTTCCTGAGGAGTTAGATACACCCATGTGTGTCTAAAGTTCCAATTTACCTTGATAAATGTGTAGGGTAGCATCCTTGCTACCTTTAGGTATAACTTATTCTCTAGCCTATGCCTTCTGGGTGCTGCCACAGAAATGGCTCTTCATTTGTGCAACACACTGCACTCCCTAAATAAGAGTCAAATGCCACCTGAGAAATGGAGTCTCTCAGAGCAAGGCACACTATGAAAACCTACTGTGTCACCTGGACCTTAATTTTGTAAGAACCGAAAGAAAAAACGGAGTACTTCTGCACCCCATGCCTCAGAAACCGGCACCCCAAACACTCACGAGAGACAGACCTGATGCAATTTGCAAGAGGATTTTAATTTCCAGAGCTCTGGGGGGTTACAGTCTCCCCAGCAGAGTAAAGAAGCAAGCCCGCCGAGGACTGGCTTGCCTTGCCTTTTATAGACTTATAACAGAACCCGCCTACCACAAGCTTCTAAGCCAATCAGTTCAAACCATCCGAACTCGCGCTCTCTGACGACCTATCAGCCTCTCACAGAGGCAGGAAGAACTAGTTAAGTCATTTCCGCTTACGTGGCCGCCACACAGTGTCGTGCCCACCCTCCCCCACTGGCGTTGGGGATCCAGGTGCCTCCCACGTGCCCAGGCACAGGGAATTTCTAGCTTATAACCTTATCCTTTCAATTTCACATTCAAAGGGCAAACAACCCAAAGTTTCTAGCGGTGTTCCTCTTTTGCCATCAGCAAACTCTAAAACTTTCATCTATCTTAACCTGATGCTTATTTGCCTGACATATGTAGAAGAGCAATGTACTCAGCACATGTCCTCAGTATGGGAAGCCAGCTGAGGTATGAATGTGCTTTGCTTCTGAAAGGATGAGAATTACCGCCTAGGGATCCCCCCCCCCGTGCCTAACTCTTAAATGACCCCCAAAAGCCCGCTCTTTGCTAGAAACTAGGTGAACAGTCAAATTCCTTGAGCCCGCACAGGAGTGCACACGTCACACCCGCCTGCAGTGTTCAGCTACGAGCTGCAGGCCTGGGAAGGTCCCCGGTGTCCTTTCCCGTCTCGCTTCCATGGAGCAGCTGGGGCGAGGACAAGCACAGATGGGCCTGGCAGGGTCACTGCATGGGCTGCGGGGCTCACTCCTGGTGGGTGCTCAGGTCCCCAAGCGCCTACTACGTAATCCCGGCCCCTCAACAGGAAATGCCTATGTGACCCTGTGTGTGACCCTGACCCGTAACAGTAAATGCGTACGTGACTTTGGCCCCGTATCAGGAAATGTGTATGTGGCCCTGGCCCCGGCCCTGTAATCAGAAATGAGCTACCTAGTTGCTACTTGGCTTCTATAGAAAACTGATTAGTTCTCAGAGCATGGGCTTGGATAATTTAAACTGATTGGCTTAGAAGCTATGGAGTGGTACAAATCAATTGGCTCACACTGCGCGTGCTCTCCATGCTAAGGAATGATTGGTTTGTGATGCGCAGGTTTTGTTGTAAACTTATAAAAGCTGTCCCGATTCTGCACTCGGTGTTCACAATCCTCTACCCCTGCATGGTATATGGCTGTGAACCCCAGAGCCTCTGGAATAAAAATCCTCTTGCTGTTGCATTGAAGACTGTTTCTTGAGAGTGATCTGGGGTGTCACCTTCTGATGCATGGGGTGCTGGAGGCACCCTCATTTTTCTTTCTGGTCTTATACTTCTATGAGTTAATGTGCTTCATTGTGATTTATTAATATCAACAATACACTGTCTCTGCTTCTGTGTGAGTTAGCTGCATTTTTAATGCTTGAATTACTTTCCTTGGCTTAATGAAGTTGATGGTAAGGACACTCTGTGTTTCTAAAACTGAAGCAAAAACAAAAAAACAAAAAACAAGCAAATAGACAAGGAGAGTTTTTCACAATCACATAGTAACACTAATAATAAAACAAAGCTAGTCCATTGTTTAACAAAGTCTTGAACTGGGGAAGTTTCTTTGTAAGTTTACTTGCAGTCTGTGACAGGACCGATCAGGAGGAAGCATGCAGGGGTGGCTGCAGTGAAGGCAGCACCCTAGGCCATGGGCGTGAGTGCTTGCCTCCTGCTCAGTGGAACTGTTTAGGAATGATTGCAAGGCGTGGTCCTGATGGAGGTTTCAAAGCTCACACACTGCCAGTTAGCACTGGTGTGTTTTGTGGCTTTGTTATTGTGGCTCAGATAGAATCTATCAGCTACTGGTCCAGCCATGACTGCCGCTGCCTTACTCCCTCCCCTACCCCACTCCCACTGTTCCCGTCATAGATTTTCCTCCTCTTGAAGGAACCCCCAGTTAAATGCTTTCTTTTATAATTTGCCCTGGTAGTGGTGTTTTGTTACAGCAATTGAAAAATACTAACACACACATTAAGACTGTTAATGTGGGTATCTTCTATGTAATGTCTACTTTTTTCAGAACTAAGCTGACATTACTGTTATTCAAGCTCATAAGATAATAATCAGTTTCTAGCTTTTACATGTCAATCAAGAAGAAATGCTACCTAAAAATTTGCTTAAGAAATCATTAAAAGGACTAAACATTATCTTTTCAAAGTTACTCATGTGGGCAAACGTAAAAAACTGTACACTGGATACTTAGATGTAGCCGCCCGTGGCTACTCTCGAACCGAGTTCCCTGGAAGGAAAGCTGGGGGTAGGGAACAGGATGGCAAGAGAAACATGGAACCAAGTCAAGATGTCCTGCTCAAGGCTCAAAGTTTAATGGAGGTCTCAAAACATATGTATGTGGGGCAAGGCCCCCTCCCCCAGAAGCTGGAACCAGAGGCTGGAAACAGGTCTGCACTACTGGTTCTGCTTGCTCCGCAGGAGGCCGGTGTCAGGGGTCCTGCTAGTGTCTCTCAGGAAGCGGTGATCCTTGGAGAGTAATAGGCTTCGCCTTGCTCTGAAGGCTCCTGAGCTCCACCCTAGGCAGGAAGTGGTGGCGAGCAGAGTTTTGAAACTTCCCGCTCAAAAAGGCTGGAGAGGACACACTTAGATATACAGTTGCCTGATATTTTCAAATAATAATAAGAAACCTGCCAGTGCAGTTTCTATACACTACTGAAAATAGGAAGTGCAGGTTGCTGTGTTTACTAAGGCTGGTTGTAAGTTCCCGAGGATAAGCAAGTGTGGTACAATCGTCTTTCCACTGAGGAAAGTAATCCTAGTTTTTTTAAAAATGTAGTTATATGATTTAGATGCAGATAAGAAAGTGTGTTGATCATAATAACAAATTATACTTAGTGTATTATAGTTGATTAACTCAGAAGTAATCTATATTCATATATCTTTAGGCTTTGCATGTCTCATTTCTTTTTTACTATAAAAGCTAATTATATAACTCACCAACTGAACACAAATGATTTTCTAAAATAATGTCTCTAAAATGCATTCTCTTTGGACTTGTTTCCAGCTTGAAGAAAGATATAGAATCCTAACAATGTCTATACAAGCAGGCTTAAAATTAGAAGGGGCTAATGTTTGGGTCTGAGATATAAGCTTTTAGTACTGTTGTAACTGATTGCCAAAGACAAAAACCAAAAATTAAATATTACATTCATTTTCTACTTCTCCATAATAGGTTACTGTGACTTTAAAGGGGGGGGTGAGGAAAAAAAAACTACTTTTTAAAATTTCTCAAGCCCAAATTGTCATTATGTAAGTCATAATGCCAAATAAGAAAGCAAAAATATGCTTTTATATCTATTCTATATTATTTGTGGATTTGTTTTTGTTTGTTTGTTTTTTGTTTTTGTTTTTTTTTTAGTTTTAAAACCAGTAGTTTATTGCTTTTTTAAGGTCACTGCAGTATTTAATAAATTAATATGACATTGGGTCTTTTAGCCAATCTAAGACCTATTTTTGGCTGTCAGTATTTTTAAAGGCATGAGAAGGGCAAGTGTCAATGTTAACAAAGTGACAGGAGCAATGGCCACAATAATCAAAAGCAAGGTACAGCATTCCAGTCCTCCCTCACGTGGTTCCTGGGAGAGAGGCTGCGGAGGGCGAGCTGAACACGGAAGGCCCAGGAGGCAGGCCTGCGAGGGAGAGCAGCAGCTGCTGGCGCTTGTCTGAGGCACATCTGCTCTCTGGTTGACACCAGGAGTTAAAGAAAAGAGTGGAATTTCATGTACAGATAGTGGGCCAATTGGGGGAAAGTTAAGCCATGCTAAAATATTGAGAGAAAAAGTTATGATTTCTAAACTCACATTCAGAAAATGACTTCTTAGTAATGTGTGCCTTGGGTTTAGTATCCCTTAGACTATCTGGGGAAGCCCCTGAACCTCCTTGGATTAACCTCATCTCAAGGACTCACCATCTGCAGGGTTGCCATAGGCTGGCAATAAAGCTTTCATCACGTGGGCTTGTAAAGTCAATTCAGATAAAATCCTTACCAATCCTCAATTTTCAATTACAGCATGTGCTTTTTAGAAAAGACAGAGTGAAAGAAAATAGGCAGAAAGCCTTCATTATAAGAAATTATTTTATCATCATAGGGGTATAAGAGAATTAGATCTCACAGTCAGGGTTCCATGACCAACAACATAAGTACGCCTTTAAAAGACCCACAATCTTGGCTGACAACCAAGATCTCGGCTGCACTTCTTTATCATGTCCCCTAAGCATAGTCAGACTTTACTCCTGAGTCCATTAAAGGTTCTGTCATTAAAGCAAACTCAGGGTGGTGGCCGGCACAGCAGGTGGGCAAGTGTGTACGACTAACAGGGACAAACAACTGTATTATTATAATATCCACAAACATTTTTTTCTTTTAAAGTCAGTTCTATTTAAGGGAATGTTGTCATCAGAAAAATGATACATCTCAGATTCTTCGATGTAAATAAGTCTTTTTTCTTTAAAAAAATAATTATTTTAATTATGCATGTGTACATCCAAATGACTGTGCTTGTAACAAGAGGCTAAGAGGGGCTGTAAGGCCCCCTGAACCTGGAGTTACAGAGGCTGTGCACAGACTTGGATCCTCACAAGAGCAGCACATGCTTGTGCTCACTGCGGCATATGTCCAGTGTCGCACTGGAAAGTGTGCCTAATCAACACTGAAAAATGATGATCTGCAAACAGCATTTGTCTAACACAAGTCTGCATTTCTACATTTGGAATCATTTTTCTGGAGGAATATTTATTTGTTTATATATCTTTTTAATTCTCCTTAAAAGCTAATGATGTATTTTTATGACACATAAAAGTCCTACCTCAAGGCAAATGTTGGTGTAATAAATTAGGATGATGAAGTAATCGTGAATCATGTGTTATCTGACAGATTTCTGCTTTCATGATTGGGTTTTCTTTTTCCCTCCTGTAAATACATATTTTTCTATTTGGGGAATGTTGTACTTGAATGCTAGAATTTTTTATCCTGAGAAAAAAGATTCTTATTGTAGAAATTTGAAGTCCCACAATCCACTGTTAATATTTAGTGATTTTTTTCAAAACTATTTACATGATTTTGTTTGTTTTCACCACTAAAGAGATGCTTCTATTAAGGGTGAGAAATCTCATTCATGCAGCAGGCACACAGAAAGGAAGCCCCACCACAAAGCAGAGGTTCGGCTGGCTCAGGAAGACAAAGCCCTGCTCATTCGCATGGTTTTATATGCGAACAAGTAGATCCTATTTTGTACTATTCTGCATAATATTATAATAATTATTAATTATATTCTTATCACAAGCATCTGGCTCTAAAAAATTGTCATGTACATACACCGTAATTTTCAGAGCATCCTTAAAACGTACACAACCAAACTGTTTTGATATATTCAGGTCCTCTGCAACCATCTACACAATTTGAGACTATTGTCATCACATCAAAAAGTACCCCAGGCCCCAAAGCTCTCTGTCCAACTCCCACCCGTCCCACCCTCCTCCCTCAGCAGCTGCTAACCTAGTCAGCAGGTCTTTACTGTACTGGGCTTCCGTACAGATGCTTGCATTTGTGGCTAACTTCTTTGTCTTAGAATATCTTTTCTTAAGATTTACCCATGTTATCATATGCTTTCATGTTTTGTGTAATTGAGCCCTTTGTCTGTTCATCTATTAATGAACGTTTGGGCTGTTTCCATCATTTGACTATAGTGACTAATGCTGGTACAAAAATCCATGCGCAGGCATCTGTGTGCATCTGTGTGCGTATGTGTGCTCACTCTCTTGACTATGCAAACGTGAGTGGGGCTGCAGGATGGTTTGATAACACTATATTCGGCCATTTGGGGAAAGGCTAATGCAATTCTGAACCATTTACAGAATATGCATTTATCTTCTGACTCCAAGACCCATAACTTTTGCTTTATAAATTTGTGATATAATTGAATAAAATTCACATTCTGTATTTGATAGTTTCATTAATTTTAAAAAATTCTATTATTAAATATTTTTAGAGTGAAGTAGTAAATATAACTAAGTTCTATGGATTCACATGTCTTCTAAAGTTGGGCTAGAGTTGAAAACTGAAGCAATATGGTCATGGTAAAATTTTTCCATAATGCCAAATGGCAGCCTTAGATGATCTGTATTGACAAAGGAGGAATCATTATCTTCAAATCCAATTCCTGATAGTATGCAGTCAGTGTTACCACTTAAAGCCACCCTAAGTAAAAAACGTGATATGATATATGCAGTGTTCACTCATATCCCACCTGATTAAGAAATTATACATTTAAATATAATATATATATTTCTACATAAGATACATATTTCTATATAACATACATATTTCTATATAGCTAGAGACAAAGAGGTCCCAGTGCCTTATCATAATAGTCAGAGGGCCATTGCATGTTTTCTTGCCATCATAATGCCTAGACTATAGTTAGCCTATACATGGCAAATTGGGTTATATACTTTTAAAACACAAAGATTGTAGATGCCATGAAAACTACTAAGTTTCTATTCTCAACTTCAAATTTACTTGTTACCAAGCTACCTTTAAAGCCATTCAGGAAGACATTACTCATTTGAGCTCTTTTTTCTCTTTTATGATATCTAAAAGTAATGTTTTTATTGGCTGTCATAAAAGATATTTTATGCTTGGTTGATTTTAAATACTCTTTCTGGACTAAAAACTTTGACTGATGATAGATCTAAGTCTCTGCTTTCACTTTTATCATCAAGGTTGAGAACTCACTCCAAATAGATCAAAGAAATTTTCAATATTTATTAGCAGTTGCTGTTGAGAGTTTTTTGGTTGCTATATTTTTCCAACCCAGTTACCCGGTAAAAGAAATCTCAACTCAATCAATAACAATACAAGCTGTATGCCTAGGTTGGGCAGATCTTCCACTACACTACTCTATTCCCATCTATGTTATCCCATATAACTTGCGGTTTCTACAGGCCAGGAGCTTTTCCCCCAAACTGTGGATCCTCTGTAGCTCCTCCCCCTTCCCCCCTGAAAATCCTTTTCTCCTCCCCCAAACTCTCAGCTCCTCCTCCTTCCTCCTGCCCAATCATTGGCTCTAGCCTTTATTTGCAAAGCTAAGGTGGGGTGAAGGTTCACAAGGCAACTCCTTGTCTGCAGCCCCTCCCAGGAATGGAATTAGGATCAAAATATAAGCCCAGGGTTATCCACAACATTTTTTAGAATTTTTTTTAGATAATCCTAGAAGGTAAAGACATATCCCTAAATAATAAAATTAATGTGATATACTCCCTATAAATTCTTAGTAAATCAAATATTGGGGCTTAGAAATAGTAAAGAATAAGGCAGTTATGACTCATCTCACTTTGAAAGCATCGTGTTTGGGAAGTTTTTCAATGTGTATGTCTATGTGTGCCATAGAAAAAAGACAGGTTTCTAAAAAGTTTATGCATATTATCATAAGCAGTTATATTTTGTTTGCTGTTCAAAAGAAGCCATAGAAAAGTTGTAGTCTGAGTAATGCTTTGTTTGTTTTACTGATAATGTATGGGGTGTGCCTATATTACTAGCTAACACATGTTTTGACTAGGAGGTTATAAAATAGTGTCAGAGTTGAGGGAATTATTAATAAAATAGAACTGAAACATTCCAGCATTTGGCTGGCCATATACTGGCAGGCCATGGCTGACCTGTTTTTACCTCACTCATGGAGATTCTGACTCTGAACTCCACGATCCCTCCTTCCAGCTCTCTAGGTTCCCGCTGGTGGGTTGCTACTACACCAGCCCCATGCTTCAAATCCCCCACAGCCTTTGTGGAGCACCTCAGACAAAACCATGCTTGGCCACAGTACCTTTCTCTCTTGAACCCAGATGAGTCGCCACATGAATTAAACTACAACATAAACTTAGTTCAAAAACAATGGTAACTCAATCTCTGGGCATAACAAGTAAATCTAAATCTAATCTTGTAAGCCTTATTAAAACCTGATCCCTCCAGTGGCAATCCTTGTGGATCCACCATGATACCGAAATACTCTAGCAGCTACATTTTACCCCTCTGTTGTCCCCATTCCAAAAGGAACTCACTCTCTCCTGCTTCCACTCTTCCTCTATCCAAGACGGAAGTCCTGCCTACTCACCCGGTGATTGGCACCTTTATTCATTAGGGGATTGGTTCACAAGAACAACACCAGGCCCTTCTACAACACATCCCCTTCTTTTCTAATAAAAACCAAAGCAAAACTATTACCATTTTGTAACTTATAAGGTATAGATAAACCTAACACCCAGTCCATCGATTTTGTCACTAAGATAGAAAATCATCATCTATTCCTAAATTAAAAGACTTATCATTCTACAGCTGACTCATGTCCTATGTAAAGCAGTCTGGACTGTTGTCCATTAACTACTCTCAGCTATTTCTAATTAAAATCTTGAAAACACCCTAACAAGAAACTCAGAGCCATGAATTTGCTATTTGGTCCTAGACTCACAGGCTTAAACATCTCAGATCAGATTAAAATAACAGTTTATAGAAGGACTGATCTAATCCTGTACTTACAAAATTTCATATCAATAGAAGAAATTTATCCCAACGAAACCCTTGATTTTGCATCAAAACAAATTATGTAGCATTTAAGAAATTATTACCTCAACTTAGTAACAAAGAGATTTCTACCAAATGATACTATGGATATGCAATCAATTCTAGCTATTCCTCCCTGTTCCAATATTATCATTTCTACATTCCCTAGAAAGAGCACCTGTTAATAACCCTCTCCAGCCTCAAAGCCCAGGGAACTGGGTTGATGACTCTTCATAACTTCTTCAGGCTAAATATGGGCATTGAGATATTTTTAGTGGGGGAAGGGTAGGGAAAATAGAGCTGATTGGCCTTAAGAAAGCTACATCACCGATTGATTTAGTCACTGATGTCTGTGTCTTGACTGGATCCGGCTGAAACTCCAAGACATCTGAAGTTCAAGGGAAGACTCATCAAGGCTGTATAATCTGTAATATATAAATCTCAAAACAATTTTTAGTATCATTAAGATAACAGTCTTGTTTGATTCTCTGGAATCTAGTTCTTCAGGGGGTCTCCCTCTATCAAATCTTTTTCCCAAATCAGAATATCCTTGAGCCAGTAACCAGAAAAACCTTCATTTTGACCTCTCTCCCGGAAGAATAACAAAACACAATATAACACCCATTTTGAAAATTAAAACAATGTAAAACAAATGAAGTAAACTAAGATACTGTATGTGCCTATACAAGCCTTTCCTATCTTGCCAAGCAGAAAAAGACACCCAAGATTCCTGTGGAGCCCACATTAGTAGAATATGAGCTTCCTGTGGCCGGTTGAACAATCTATACCATCTTTTCATTTGGTTCTTTGCCCAGAGCCACAGACATATATTTTTAAAAAGGTTTTGTCTTTTTTTGTTTTTAGAAAAGGTGATTAAGGTATTTGCTCCTTCCAGAGTTATATGGATCCAATTTGACAGAGGGAGAGCCTCTGAAGAACTAGATTCCAGAGAATCAAACAAAACATTTTTAGCATCATCAAGATAACCATTTTGTTTGATTCTCTGGAATTAAGCCTGGATTTTAGAAAGTATAACTGCTTCAATTATGTCTTCTTATGCATATGAATAGATGAAAATGTGATCAGATTTACAGTTACACTTTCATTTCACACCAGAAACCTAATTTCATTTCAATAACCCCAAAGGAATAAAGCATGGAATTTTATTTAAGCCATTAATTAATTGCATTTTGTAGTAAGCAAAAATGATTCATTAAAGTGATATGTTTTTCACTTCTGGTAATGATGGGTTATATATAAATTTTTAGCTACCCCGAATCACTGTAACCTTTCAAAGCTATCAAAGAATAAAGAACCATTACAGGTGCCCAAGTTGAATACCACAATGTGAAAAACACAAAGTAATACATAGGTGGTTTTTGACCCAAAAAGACAGAAGACTTTCTAGGTTATCTGGGCTGATGGTGCACCAAATTCCAGACAGAAGGCACTAATGCACATTGTAAACATTATACATTAGGCTTCGAATATATTAACAGAAATTAAAGAGTTTCATTGTTAAAATTGATGGCAATAAATGTCTCAAACAGTGGTTCTCAACCTGTGGGTGGTGACCCTTTCACAAGTATCATCTAAGACCTTCAGAAGATGCAGGTATTTCATTATGAATCATAGCAGTAGCAAATTTATACTTATGAGTAGCAATAAGAACAATTTTATGGTTGGAGGTCACTACAACATGAGGAACAGTATTAAAGGGTAGCAGCATTAGGAAGGCTGACAACCACGGCTCTATGGGCTCAACAAAAATCCATTGTTTTCTCTCTTACTAAATACTCCTAGAGTGTAATATTGCCAGCATTCTTTACTGACAGGTGATTGACTTCCAGCACTGCCAAAGTAGGCTGGAACTCTTAGTATAACTCCAACAATCTTTTAGATTTTCAGAGTGGGGTTAAAATACTCTTCAGAGGAAATACATCCTTAAGGGTAAAAAAAGAGGAAAGAGCTGACTTCCCCAAGCATACTTAAGGAAAAGAAAGGATCAGAAGAGATGACAATAGCAGACTGTCTCAGGCTATGTGGCCTTTGCAGACATTCTCATGATTCCAGTTCTTGTCTTTTCCTTCATAGTCTTCCTAAGATAGGCAACGAAAAAACTATTGTGGCTACAGCCATTACAAGATCCAACAGATGTAAAGAATCTTCACAGTTCTTGGGGAGAACTCTCTCAATTCTGTTTGTTGATTGCAAAGATTTATTGAGCAAAGTAGGTATTTAAAAAAAAAACTATTCCACATGGGCCCTTCTAACCTGCAGGAAAAGGAAGTATTAGTAGCATTTCCCAAGGGAAGGGTGTGTGTGTGAATAGATGGGAAGTTCTAAAGGAAGGATACAAGTACATTCAAAACACGAGTGGTGTCCTAGGAGGACACCATGGCAGGGCTGGGAGAACGCCCTGTGAATATCAGTGTAGGTGGATTCTGTCTCACCCCATCATTTGTGCACAGTGCTCATGAGTGACTCCTATGCCAAACACATTTCTGTTTAGGAGCCCACAAATAGATGGGTTTCTTCTGGAGTTCCTGTTGATTCCATGTGCCAAATGAAGCCAGAAGTCATTCTCTAAACCATTGGCAACAGATACAATAATTCTAGATACAATAATATCAGCTTTGAAAAATAATACATCAAAACAATAAATCCCCCCCTCTTTAAATCTTCATATGACTATAGTTTCCACTACCATAACTTTCTAAAAAGTACTGAATTATGCCAAAATCCACGTTATTGCATTTGGACTGATTAGTTAGATTAGTCCAACCAAAATATCCCCTATTTGTGTGACTTGATATTTATATGCCATTTTATATCCAGACAACTGGTCCTATAGGATAAAGATAATATTTACCATGGCAAAGTAATATCATACTGTCTCCTATTATGGGTGTTCCTTTTCTGCCCCTGACAAAAGGCATTTGGACTCTGCTTTGACCAGCTGAGAGTTAACATGTAATACAGTCAGTAAGCACAACAACATCATGGTGTGTGTGTGTGTGGGGGGTCAGTACTATAGTGTCTTTGTTTTCCCAAAGTCTCAATTTGACTTAGAGTTGTGCTGTCTCCCCAAGCTCACTCTTCCTCTTGATGGGTTTTGTCATCTGTCTTTAGATGTTTTTATTTGTCTGTCGGTTTCTAGAATGCTGTCCTGGTCAGCTGTATCAAAGTGGGAGCCATCTGAGACTGTTCATTTCTGGAAAGGCATATAACCTTGCCCTGACATAAACATCAGGGCTTTCCCATTGACTAGGTTTTAGGTCTTTACATTTACCATGTGATGGTGTACAGGCAATTCCACTGGCCTGCTCTCAGACCTCACAACCGCTTACATCATCACTTGCTGCGGTCCCCAGGTACGCCAGACTTGTGCAGCTAATAAAAGGACTGCCAGTCACCCCAGTACACACACTCACTCTCTCTCTCTTCTCTTCTCTTCTCTTCTCTTCTCTTCTCTTCTCTTCTCTTCTCTTCTCTTCTCTCCTCTTCTCTTCTCTTCTCTTCTCTTCCCTTCTCTTCTCTCTTCTTCCCCCTCCTCTGTGCTCCCTTTCTCTGCCCTCATGGATCTTGCTCTGCTCCTCGTCTGTCTGTCAACAGTTAGGGTAACAAAATACAAGCATAATATATGGAGATGTACATGGGTGCGGCACCTCACCCCTTTTTTATTTTTCAAAGATTGCCAGTGAAGTATCTGATGGTGTTTTATAATAGCTTTACCCTGTGGATAGTAAGGAATTTTAGTAACATGATTAATATTAAAATTTCCTGAAATGAAATAATGTCTTTACTGTAAAAATCGGCACCTCTATAGGAGGATAGGCTTCTGTGAGGCCCCATTTATTATCTTTCTTGCCAATTTCTGATCATTTATTAGAACAAAGGGAAGTATAAAAGTTAAAGAAATAAACAAAATCCATTTAATCAATAATGGTCATTAACTTTTAAATTTTAAATCTAAGGCAGACTTCATTAATTTAAGATTTGGGATCTTTAAAGTTTAGAACAATTTTAATTTTGAGCTCAAGAAGACTCTCCTGTTGAGTAACAGGATAGTCAGAAGTATTTGAGAACTAATTACAAAAAATCTGAAGGAGAAAACATTGGGTTTTTCATGTAAGTGTGAAAATTTATATTCAGCTGAGGTTCTCTCTAAATGGAAGAAAAGCATTAACAATCAATCAGAGCATAATGGTTTCACGGAGGCAAACCTAATGGAAGGCTCTAAATCTTCATTTTCAACTTGTGGGCTGCAATCTCTTTAGGGGTCGAATGGTCCTTTCGCAGGGTTGCAGGTCAGATATCCTGCATATCAGCTATTTACGCTAAGAATCATAACAGAGGCAAAATTACAGTATGAAGTGGCAACAGAATAGTTTTATGGTGGGGGGGGTCACTGCCACATGAAGAGCTGTGTAAAAGGCTCGCAGCATAGGAAGGTGGAGACGAACAGACCTAATTTTTATCACATTTAAAGACATGTAACAGGTTCTCGGGCTGTATCAAAAGAATTTTAGTTAAAAACTTTTCAAATAATTCAACCTTTATTATACTCATTGGCTTAACCCTTTTTGGCCTCCAAAGGATTTGAGAAATACAGTTACATTTACATTTCTTACACAGAATATTCCCCTGAAGAAATATTAAAGAAAAACTTTTATTTACCTTTACTCCTATTTTTTAAATCTATCTGAGGTCTGTTTACATTGTTATCTTAAATGTTTATGTTGTATAAATATAAATTCTAAGAATAAAGTTTTAATAATAAAAAACAAGATTTTTTTTTTGTTTTGCTAGATGTGTAATTTGGGTAGATGTGTAATTTGTCCAGTAAGACTCTGTTAGGTATACCTAATTTAAACAGACTCAAACTATTTATTTTTAGTTACTTTTTTAAAGCTTATCTTTGACAGCATTACAGAAAGCCAAAGCCTGTCCTTTTAAAGAACCTGATCATTTATAAGATAACTGACCATTAACTTGAATGTCTTAAATATCTTTAATTAAGCTTTTATAAGATTAGGATTTTATACTTTTATCCCTATTAAGTTTGAGCCATAAATTTTTAATTGAAGATCCCTTAGCATCAACATAAAATTTTAAACCATAAATATGGTAGGTGCTTTGACATTTTCAAAGACATTATTAACTAATAGACAATTACCTGGTGTTAAGCAGTCTTTATCCCTATATTTTGTTATGTTGACTCTGTTAATAGTAAGCAACTGAATCATGACCAACATGGCACCATAGCAGCACCTTGTTAAACTATGGGAAAAAGAGCATACTTTCCCCAGAAGAGCGACTGTCTTAAAAGTCACTCTCAGAATTAGCTTGGTGAAAATTTGTACTAGAATCATATAACCCAACCATAAATATAGTTTACTTAACAGTTATTTAATCTTAGGCAACAGATAGTCAGACATCACTTAAAAATGGAGTTGTGTTCTGATAAAGGTGCCATTAGGACATTTTATCACTGTGAGAGCATCACAACCTTGATGATGCAGAACAACCACCCCATCGGCTGCTTGACAAACCAGAAGGCCTGATGGACATGTATGAGGATGCTGCCAGCAAAGCACAGCGTGTGTGTGCGTGTGTGTGTGTGTGTGTAGGAGTAAACTATAAAATGCATATTTCATATATTTATATGTTTATATTTCTATACACTATATGTGTGTGTATAAAAGAATTAAACTGTTAAATAACAGGTAAAAGTGCAGTATGATAGGGAAAAGATCAGTAATGATCATTTTTTATCATTTTCCATCTTTTCTGCTGAATATATTTGTGTGCTACACTTTGTATGACTGACAGCACGGTGGATTTATGTGCACCCAACATGACCATTCATACATGAATAATGTGCTGTGCTATGAATTTGCCTTGGCTGTGGGCCACTGTGTGTGTAGCATGTTTACTGAACTATTTTGTTCTGAATAGTCATGCTTTGTAAAATAGACACAGTGCGCTTCCAAATCATACCCTGCTCATTCCAAGCTCAGAAGTGGAGAGTAGACGGCAGTGTAAGGACATCTGCTGTCATAAGGCATAATAACGCTATTTTGGCAGGATAGTTGTTGGCATTTAATAGTATTTGAACATCAGTCTCCTTTTCTTTTTGATATGAAAAGAATGGAAAGTGTGAATCGTTATTTTTCTCTCTTAAATTACTAACTCATGCAGAAATGGTTCAGCCTGTGCCGGAGCTGTTTCATTGGAAACAAAATTGCCACTCCATTTGTGCTATGTGAATGAAATGTAGGAATTTAGCTTTTAAGCTGAAAAATCTGTTGACAATTGCGTCAAGAGAGTAGTTAAGTTCAGCTTCTTCTTTTTGTTAGCCTGAGTGACCTCAGTGTTACCTCCACTCATTCCTTCAGCAAACACTCCTTGAGTGACTGTGTATACAGACCGTACCACCTATGAAAGATAGAGCTTTGAATAAGACAGACACGCATATTGCTAACATCGTGTGGCCCATAAGCCACTTTACAGACTAAAGTGCCCTGAGTGTGTAAGCACACTGGAGGAGACCACTCCTCTAGTGAGGAAGGAATCAGCACAGGCAGCACTTAGGGAAATGGTATGTCTCAGACACAATGTCTCTGTAATGCTGAGCTCTAGATGGCTAACACAGAAAGCACTGCGAGTCGTCTGCTCACTAATCTCTTCTGTGAACTTGGGAAAGAATTTGTTCCTATACCTACATGCCCAGAAACAAACAAATCCACTTGAATATTTGAATTAATCGAGCTAAGGTCCTAAGGTTTTCCTCGCCAGGGCACTCCTCTTGCATCCTTCCCAACAAGGTATCCGTCTGCATTGTAACATTCCTGCCAACCAGCACACAATGCATTGTGAGTGGTGGCAAGCAAGGGCATTACCTCTCTGTACTAACTTCTGTTTCTGAATGTTAGTACCACTAATATTATATTAGTACTTAAGGCTCCATTTAGGTTAAATTAATTAGTCCTTACCCTTGCTTATTTTTTGTTATTGTTGTTGGAGTTTATGCTTTTATCTTGTGGTTTTCAAATATTTCTAAAATGTTTTTATCTGAATTGAAATATTACAAGAATATTCACCTGAACATCCATCACTCTAGTACAGGCAATTCAGGATTAAACTGAACTGTGAAGCATCTTGTATGGGCAGTGACATGGGAGACGCCTATGATAGCTTGACAGGTGTGACAGTAACGACACTGCTGGAGAAAATCAAGGACTGAGTGTGGTCAGAAATGCAGCTGAGTTGGGCCCCCTGCTGCACCCTCGGTCATACATACCCTGAAAGGGGCTTTCAAAGAAGGATGTGTGTGATAAACCAGGCTTCCGCACAGTAAACGGAAGTGTGAGAGTCAGGACTAGAGAAAATGTCTGGATTCTGAGTCAAACCACAAGTTCTATGTGTCTTCCAGGACAAGGTGGGGTTTGCCTCTAGTAACAATGGACATAAAGCTTTGGACAAGATGATGATTTCCACACCAATGAGTGGATCTAAAGGCAGGGATGAGAGATGAGCAGAGCGGTGTGATGGGTGCATGGAGAACACGATCTAGTAGCCTGAAAGCAGCGGGGCAGGAGACAGGGGCACTGACAGGGTAGGGAACCCTAAACTCCAGGTGTGGACATTAGCCTTTCTCCTCTCAACCCAGCGAGAGTTTGTTGTCTCCCTAAGGGAGGGAGAGAGAGAGAGAGAGAGAGAGAGAGAGAGAGAGAGAGAGAGAGAGAGAGAGAGAGAGAGACCTGTGAACACCAGAGGCCTCAGATCTCCAAAGAAGCTGAAGTTACAGGAAGTTGTGACATATCAGTCATCGATGCTGGGAACTGAACCAGGGTCCTCTGCAAAAGCAGAATTTGCTCTTAACTGCTAAGCTATTCTCTCAGTCCTTAATATGTCATTTTTTAAACAAGAAAATCTAGCCTAGGAAAATGTAACCAAAAAAAGTGTGTAAAGACTCAAGGCAAAAAAAAAAAAAAAAAAAAAAAAAAATCCCAGGAAGGGCCCTGTGAAGTAGCCAAGATGAGATAATAAAGATGGAGCCTGGGCTCAGGGCCCAGACAGCTAAGGAGAATGCCAGCTACAGGTGCTTCCGGAGGGCCCAGACAGCTAAGGAGAATGCCAGCCACGGGTGCTTCCATAGCACGGGAGCTGCTTTGGTGCTGCCGTAGGCACTCTACCTGCAGATTATGCCAGTGCATGGTTGCCTTTCTGCACCTAGCATATTTTGTTTACTATGTCCTCTAGTACTATGTCCTCTAGATTCACCCATATTGTTGAAAAATGATAAGAATTTTCCTCTTCATATGGTAAAAAGTATTTTATTTATGCTATATTATACAATATAAAATATACATTATGTTATATATTAAATAATATTGTCTCACAAATAATATATTGCATAATATATTGTATATTATAATATATTACATAATATATAGTCTCACATTTTTCTCTTAGCATACATTTATTGCACAAAATGAATTTTAGTGGTGGGACTTTCATACATGGTGTTTCACGCTCTGATCATATTCTCCTGCAGTTATTCCCCCTTGTCCCCCTTGTCCCCCTTGTCCCCCTTGTCCCCCTTGTCCCCCTTGTCCCCCTTGTCCCCCTTGCCCACTTCAACTGGTGACTCTCCTTTTCCCAAAAAGAACATCTCTACTTTTATGGCTTATTTGTCAAAATCTAGATTCTACATGTGAGGGGGGAAAATAACTAATATTTGTCTTTTGGTTTCCTTTGTATAACTCAGAGTTTTGAGGGTTATTAAATTTTATGAGTTCATTTCTCCCAAATACATGTTGAAGTTCTGACACCCGGAACTTCAAAACATGACTTTGTTTGAAAATAAGGTTGTTAAACAGATAATTCTATGCAGTCCTGTGGAAATCGGGTAGCTGCCTAACCCACTGTGACCGCACTGCTTGGAGGAATGAGTCAAATGCGGGCAGGGGCTCAGTGGTACGGCCACCCTCCCAGAAGCAGGGTGCTGTCAGATCATAGGAAGTGAGGAGAAGTGCAGCCTCACATCTAAGACCCGCTCACTCACTGAGGGAACATTCGCTGCTCCACGCCTTCTGAGTGCTGAGTATTGTGACCATGAACTGATTTTAGGATGTCTCCATGGCTTATTGCTTTCCTTTGCACATATTCCCCGAAGTGAGATCCCTGGGCCATGTGACAGTGTAGTTTTAACCTTTTGAAGAACCTCCATACTTTTTTTTTTAATAATTTACACGCCCATCAGCAATGAATGAATCCCTTTTCTCTTTCTGTTCTCTCACAGCTTTCTTTCATTGGGGGTGGAAGCCATGTCGACAGACTTGAGATGGCATATCATTATAGTTTTAAACTGCGCGTTCCTAGTTATTGATTTAAATATCAATCTCTGATATTAATGATAATTTTAAAACTATGCAAATACTTACTGCAGTCTTAATATTAGCAAAAGAATTGATTTAAGAACATGCTTTAATGCTCTTTCTTATTTTAGACTGCCATGTTTATGTGTGCATGCTCAGAAATATAAACTTAGATGCATGGAAACTTTTAGTTATTATCTATAATCAATGTTTTCTACTCTAGCTAGAAAAAAAAACTAGGGTTTTTATGTTTTTTCTAGAGCTGTCACAAAATTCTCTAAATAAAACTGAACTGACTTCAGCATAGCAAATATCATCAGTAGCATCTAGGACACCGTAATATCAAAGGTGCATCTCAGGCACGGGAGTCAGTTCTCACCACAGGCTCCAATGGCATTAGATTAAGACATTATAGAAATGCACGATTTTGAGTTTCTTTTATATTTAATTAAGGATCTATAAATTGGTACAGTCTATTCTCAATAAATACTGTTTTATAAAAAATTACCCAGGCTTCTCTCCTGCATGCCTCGGATGATGGAAGCAGAGGCACATGTTCGCTTTTGATTTGCTTCCTGATAATGCGGGGTATAAAAGACTGGCTCGGAAAATCCATTTATGTTGGTGTATTGAACAAGTTATAAATGAATAAGCTGAGCCTTTTTAAATGTCAAAACTAAAATTTCTAAGTACAGGTTCAAAATACTAATGAAAGAATCAATTCCAAAAGCCAGTTCCAGCAGGAATTATAGTCAGATGGCTCATTCAGAACTACACAGAGGCTGCCGATTAATTTTAAAATGCTTTCTCTGGGAGAATGAGAGAAGAAGGTACCTGCTGCTGCCGCACAGCTCCTTTATCAGCACATATTGAGTTACAAAGTGTCCCTAGAAGCCAGTCAGTGACCTGGACCCTGGGTCACTGTGACGGGGACAGGAACAGGAGCAATGTCATCAATGAAATACATGTTTGCCAATACAAGACATGGCTCACTGTATGTACATATATGTACACTGTATGTACATATATGTACGTGAATAAAGACAAGTGTATTAATTTACTTTGTTGAAGCAGAAGGCATAATACTTAGAATTGGTGCAGATAATTTAATCTTTGTATGCTTTTTGTTGTGGTAAAATATATTTAAAATTTTCCATCTTTACTATTCATAAGTAAAAACACAGTGAGGTCAATGGCATTAGGTGTTCTCACGCTGTGCCGTGTTCTACAGAGATATAAAACTTTGTTCTGACTTGTATGGATTCAAATGGCCCTACACAGTCAAGAGAAGGGAGTTATAGAGCTAACACTTCCTCGTGATAAAACTTAACTACAAACCTAATCACAACACTGTGGTACTGACACAAACACAGACATATCCCAAGGAATTAATCAGGAGCCCAGAAACTAACCCTTACATGTGTGGCTACTACTGGCCATAGGAAGTGCAACCTCTCTCTTCCTCCAGTGGAGCTGGGGAGTCCGGCCATCCACTGCAGAGAACAAGGCTGGACTCCATCTGTCACTGGAACAACACTTGGCGCAGGCCCAGGGCCTTTAGCTTCGGTTTGTGGCTTCCTTCAGGCACTTTGCTAGTCATGGGTCTACTGAGCGAACTCCATGCATTGCCTTGTGACACTGCTGGGGAGGAGTCCACACTTATGTAAACGTCACACTTCATTTCTACACACCTCACAGCACTCACACAGTCACACAGAACCCTTTTGATTCCTATCATGTTGCCTCTCTCTCCCTCTCCCTCTCCCTCTCCCTCTCCCTCTCCCTCTCCCTCTCCCTCTCCCTCTCCCTCTCCCTCTCCCTCTCTCCCTCTCCCTCTCCCTCTCCCTCTCCCTCTCCCTCTCCCTCTCCTTCTCCCTCTCTCTCCCTTTCTCCCTCCTCTCTCCTTTCCCCACCCTCTTCTCTGAAAGTGACTCTCAGCTACACTTATGAGTAAAAATTGCTTGTTATAATGTACTTTTAATATTATAATGTACTTTTGGTGATTCTTTTATTTTGGTTCTTAGAAACGCTATTTTAATAATAATTTAATACTTGAATAAATTGATGTCTTAAAGCAGCTAGAAATGCTATTAGTTACAGTAATAAAACCTTATTGCTCTTTAAAAATCATAGCAATGCAAAATTTAGGTACCGTTGTATTCCATTTGAGAATTGTAAAAGTGAGACTATGAAGAGTCACCGAACTACTGAATTTGTAACTAGGTTTTTAGGCTGTGTGGCTCAGTCTGGCATTAAACTCATGCCTCTCTGCCCCATTTTCTAAAGTTCATGCCACCACATCCTGCTCAAGCTGTTTTTATTCTTTGAAAGTTACATTACATTGAGATTTTGTTAAGAGATGCTGATGTTTGCCAGTTCTAGATTTGAATTAGAATATAAATTCTAATTGCTCAGAAACATAGAACAAAGTACCAAACTCTAACCAAGAGATTTATTTTTAAGAATATTTTGACCACATTACATGAAAAAATAGGCTCTTTGCTTTTCTGTAGATATCTATTCTGTTAGTCATCTCTACCGCTATGACAAAACACCTGAGATAAGTAACTTCAAAGGAAGGATTTCTTGTAGCAAAGTTTCCTAATTCACTCCATGGTGGGCAGGCACCATTACTCTGGACTGGAAGTGAAGCGTGATATCACACTGCACAGGAAACAAAGAGCGAGGTAGACAGACGTTTCCAGAGAAGTCTCATTGCACAGATCCCACGATGTCACAATAGTCCATTCATCGGTGAAGCGGCCAGTAGATGGGAGTCATAGCCTTCCACAATCCAACTCTGTACACTGCTCCCTAAATCTTTCGGGGCACATTTCAGACCCACACTAGAACATCCATCATGAAACCTAGTGCCACGGTCAGTTGAAGAAAGAACAAACCATTAAATTACCAATAAAACAAAACTCTTTACTCGTATGTTTACTGAATATTCGTGATACGCCACACATTGCGACTTATTCCCTCTCGTAGTCCTCACAGTGCCTGTACAGTTAGTATCCTTGTCCCTACCATTTACATGAGAGAAAGCTAAGGTGTAGAAAGTAAGGAGCTGCACAGTGTGTTCTAGAGCCAGGACTGTGGGGCCAGGGTGTGTAGTTAGAACAGGGTTTCCAGGGCTGACCCTCTGTCGCTGTTCTAGCTGATCCCCGCCCCCCCGCCGCCCCCGAGTGACGGAAGTAAGCTTCTTCCAGAACGTCTGAAGACTGAAGAGTTAGCCAACATAGCTCCTAGACTTCACAGAAGGAAGACTTGAGACTGTTGGTGGTTTGTGGAAGAAAGTAAGAGGCTTAGCGTAAGCCACGGAATTAGAAAGACGCCCAGAGATATTTATGTGCATAATAGAAAGAAATCATACCAGCATATTTGTGAAAAGAAGAGAATGAATGACTGTGTAAGTCCAGCAATCTGTGTAGTTAACAATGGGTAGGGGAAAGAGCAGCTTTCCTTTAAAGCATACGGTTTCAAGTGTCTTCTAATGGCTCCAGTACCGATGAAGACATGCATTGCTTATTCTCTAGTTTGGAGTAAGTTCTGTGCCACCTGACCGTTTCCATTGGATCTAGCCAGTCTTTTCCTCACACATAGCCGACAGCTTTGTCAATCTGCAGAGCTAGAGACTGGCTTCATTATTGAAGGGAAAATAAAAGGCAAAATTAAAACTGAGGAATTTTCTTTACACCTAGTCTGATAGATTTCCAGCAGCTATGCTGATAGAATTAAAAAATGGTTTTGGTTCTCATGTCACGGCCCCCAAGTTCTGTGCTGAGCCCCAGTTCTTTCTGTCCCAGGAAGCATGATACATCAGCACTGGGCATGTCCCACTCCCCTCACAGCATCAGTGAGTGGCAGGTGCTTCAGGAGGCAGGTATAAGCTTTGCAGCTGCTTTACAATAAGTGACAGTTGTTAAGTAATCACTGTGATGGCTCTCACGGCATTCTCATAGCTAGATGGTGAGTATGCCGTAAGTATCAGAAATGTGGTTGGTTGCAATAATTCTTTAAACTGAGATGTGAATAGTTAGAAGAAATGAACTGTTTCAAATTGAAGAGCACTTTACATAGGGGTTATTATATGATTAACAAAAACTGCTTAGTGATCTGCTGAGTACTGGATGCCCCAGGCAGTCCTGAGATGCAATGTACAAGGGACACCTGACATGGAAATATGACGTGTTTTTGAGTTAAGTTGAGCCCTGGGGAGGGGTGAGGATAAGATTTATAAAAGAATACTGTGACATCATCTATCTCCCTTCATATAAACAGATCTTACAGAAAGAAAACCGGAGGGACGAAGGCCAGTTGGTAAACAAACTTTTCAAAAGACTTGAGATCCTTTGAACTTGACAAAGAAAATCAAGTAAAATATTTAAGAGACTCTAAAAAAAAATAAAAGTAAATGTGATTTTCAGCTTTAATACTGTCAAGATGACATGCTTTCTTTAAAAGAAGTCAGAATATTCTTACTACATGTTAGAAACATCTAAATATCTGAATAAATGCAGGACATTTTAGACAAATGGGTTTTTAGACAATTGGGTTAACTACCTCCAGGACTCCTTTGAACAACCGTGGAAAGTTGCTGAAGAAGAATGAACAGCATAGTAGAAATCTCAGAAAGGGGAGAGGCATATCTTCTTCAAAACAGTCAAAATATAGTAGAATTAATTCCTTCCAATTCTGTGACTTGTGTTCACACTTTTACTTTAGCACTTAGCACACAGCGATGTCTGTTATGCTTCTGTTCCTGCTAGCTGTGAGCTAATAAGAGAATAGAGTCGCTCCTGGATCTCATGCCCAGGACCGGTTACAGTGCCTCACACACTGTGGGTGCTAAATAACTGGAGGAAGCAGATGGTGACAGAGGGAGGGAAGGCAGTTAGCTCACGGGACAGAGAAACTATCCTTGAGACTTGTGGCCAACGTCATCGTCTTGTGGAGACCACTCTTGCTATCACCATCTCCTTCTTATATGCTGTGCTCTCTCAAGGTCCTCTTGTAAAAGAGACTGGTTTGTTTTGCTGTGGTTCCCCTGGCTATATCGTGAGCGCTGTGGGCTCATGGATCTTTTGCTTTATATACTAATCCATTTGAGGTACTGGAGATATAGTAAATGCCTAAGTATAACTAATCCAAAAGAGGTTTTGATGATGTTATTAATGTATATTCATGGTAGCAAGCTTATTAATGACATTTTTGTTCCAGTATATCATATACTCAGACTGCGTTCACACTCCATTAGTCTCTCCCATCCCCCACTCCCTCTCATTCTCTTCCCAGGGTCCCTTTTATGTCTATCTGAAAAAAAAAATACTTTCTGGAAGGAGCATCAAACACCTTCCACATGTGTCTAAAAGGCTCGGACTAAGGATGTGTTTAGGTCTGTTTATATTTGTTTTGACTCAATAATGAAATGGAAGAGGAATTTGAAACTGCACTTTTGACACAGATAATCAATGTGGAATTGGTTATACACAAGGACTCTCTTAAAGCACAGCAGGAGCATCTGATTACTGTACAAAGAATGAGGAGAAATAAAGGGGCGTGTGATGAAAGATGTAAGAAAATAATGAGGGGAAGCAGGTTAGAACTAAAAGCAAAATACCTGAAAGATTAAAGTTCTCATGGCCTGACCTGCAGATATTTTGTATAAGTTGAGCCACTGTGGTGGTTTGAATATACTTGGCCCATGGAAAGTGGAATTACTAGGAGGTGTGTCCTTGTTAGAGAAGGTGTCTCATGTGTAGGTGGGCTTTGAGAGCTCCTGGTGCTCAAGTTTAGCCCAGCAGAAGAGTGAGTCTCTTCCTAGCTGCCTTTTGTGCAAGAAGTACAACTCTTGGATCCTCCAGCACCATGTCTGCCTGGACCCTGCCATGCTTCCCACCATGATGATAATCTCAAACTGTAAACTAGACCCAATTAAATGCAGTCCCTTATGAAAGTTGCCTTGGTCATGGTGTCCCTTTGCATCTAGGAAACCCTAAGACAGCTATGAAAAATAAGGCCACACTCTTTGTTTTGTAAACAGAGGAAAAAAGGCATGAGGTTAGCATGATGGAGATGAGGAAGGATCTGGGAGGAGATGATAGAGGGGAAGCTATGATTTGAATAGATTGAAAAAGTATTTTCAATAAAAAGTTCTCATCAAACAACCGCTCTGGAAATCAGTGTGGCGGTTCCTCAGAAAATTGGGCATGACACTCCCAGAGGACCCTGTCATACCACTCCTGGGCATATACCCAGAGGATTCCCCTGCATACAATAAAGACACATGCTCCACTATGTTCATAGCAGCCTTATTTATAATAGCCAGAAGTTGGAAGGAGCCCAGATGTCCCTCACAGGAGGAATGGATACAGAAAATGTGGTATATTTATACAATGGAATACTACTCAGCAATTAAAAATAATGAATTCATGCAATTTGTAGGCAAATGGTTAGATCTGGAAAATATCATCCTAAGTGAGTTAACCCAATCACAAAAGAATACACATGAAATGCAATCACTGATAAGTGGATATTAATGAGCCCAAAAGCTCTGAATACTCAAGGCACAATTAGCAAATCAAAAGATTCCCAAGAAGAAGAAAGGAAAGGACCCTGGTCCTGAAAAGACTGGATCCAGTTTTGTAAGAGAGTATCAGAACAGAGAAATTGGGGGGGGGGGGTGGGGAATGGGCTGAGGGAAGAGGACTTATGGGACATATGGTGAGGGGGGAACTGGGAAAGGGGAAAGCCTTTGGAATGTAAACAAAAAAATATAGAAAATAAAAAAATATCAAAAAAAAGTTCTCACCAAAAAAAGACAGCAATATTCCCTATTTTAAGTAATTCGTTAAGAAGAAACTAGGCTTGGAAAGTAGGCTGTGGGAAGGCAGTGGCTGTGTTTTACATTTTCCGTGGCTTTCTTATGGACGCAGACTTCTGTACATATCAGAAGCACATCTAGGACTCATTTGGGAGGTTGTAGTAAGAATGTTTAGACACCATATTAACATTGTCTCTTAATGTACTCATTGATTAAAACTGTAATTCTTCATCACTGAACTTATCCAAGAACAGGATAGAGACACTGCCTGTGCAGAGTGCTGGCTGCCCTCTTCACCTCATTGGTGCCCTAGAATCTCATTGAGCTGTGTATTTTAAGAGAGTTCTAAAGGAAAATTAAGTGGGATTCTTTTACACTGAAAGGAGAAATTATGCAAATGATTTGATCCTTTCCCTGGATTCTGTTTTCCTGAATGCCACTGTAATACTTTTGAGAATTCCTTGAATCTACACAGAATTCAGAGTGTTTCTCCTTGTTCTGGGGTCTTTGGGTTCATTCAATTTCTTGTGACAACCTGACGTTATCACAGGTCCTTCTCTCTCAGGTGCACAGGGAAAACTGCAGCCCCTTTTCCTACCCCAAGTTCATTCACTGAAACTGACCTTTCTCAGGCAGTGTTACATATGACAGCCTGAAGGAAGATTTCCTGATATCTTAAGGAAGCTGTAGGATAGTCCTTACAGTGCTATTAGGAAAAGTTCCATCTCTGGCATAGAAAATCTCTATTAAGTTGGAGGTTATTTCTGTTAAAATAAGACTTTTATGATGGACTTAAGGCCTACAGGATCTTTCCTCAAGGTTCGATAGTGTGATCCATAATAGAAGAAGAGGGATTTTAAACAGCACAAAATTATAAACACCTAGCAAAAGTCTAACTATGTTTCATTAGCTAGGAGAGATTATGCACCTTTTATGTCTCAGTCACCGTGTAGGAATAAAGTGCCCGGTAGTGAGTAAACAGAGACTGCCTTTCTTCCAGTTATGGTTATGGTTGACAGGGGTAGGGAAGGAACAATAAGAATACTCCTCTCTTTACACTTTGGGAATGATACTGTGAAGAACAGTCACATACTACTACAGAGACTCTACACGCCCCCTACTGTAAACCTGTACTGTAAAGATACCTCAAGGAAAACAGTCCCAAGGAAGGAGAAATGGAGAGAAGAGATAATAAAGCAGAAAGGAATCCACCCTAAAGAGGGACCCCAAGTGGCTTCCTTCTGCTGGCTGGGGGGGGGGGGCAGGTGTGGCTGTGGCACCAGGCCTACATTGTAATGTAAATGCACACAAGACTGTCAAACATTTTTAGGTGGCTGCTGCAGTGATCAAAGACACTTTTTTTTTTTTTCTCAGAGATGTTCTTGGCTTCCTTAGGAAGAAAGTCTTTAGGATTGAGTAGAAAAGCTTTGGAATAGGATTAAGAGAAATGGGTCATGGTTAATCAAACGTTTGATAATGATTGGGTGGAAAGGCATTCTGTAAAGAACAGGTTAAGAATGGCAGTCCTAATTATTTTTCATCTTAGCAATATTGGTTACTCACATCATTTTTTATGTCTGTAAAGATAAGAAAAAACACAAATTTCTTTGGGAAAGAAACCAAAAGAGTAGGTTGGCAATGCTAACTGGACTGCTCCAGAGACTCGGATGAGAGGTCAAGCTACTAAGTACAATTGCATGAATAGATTGGAGTTTTCAACCTGGCACTGGAAAGAGGCCATCCTGAAGTACGACAGGGAGGGACTAGCACCAAGTGCACCAATTGCTGGGATGCACTGTACACACTGGAAGTTTAACTTGATAGAAGAGGCGCAATCCGCTGGAGGCGGGGAGAAGAAAGGAGATTGGAGACCACTAGAAGGATGTGATCTGTAGCCCCGCAGCAAGGTAATGTCTCTGGAATCCAGTGCTTGGCTCTATAAATGCTGCTTTACAGGCTAGTGAGAGCAGGACCTGAAACTCTTTCAGAGGTGACAGCAAGGTAATTGTCTTGGGTCTCATAAAGAACAGTTTTATTTTTAACATCTTACATTTCCATTGGTTTTTTTTCTTTTCTGAGTCATTTTGTACCTGTATAATTTGTGCTTTTTGTGAAAACCAAAGTAATTCACTTACAGATTCTCCCCCTTTAGTTCCCTTTTTCAGCTGAATTCTATGCTTTTTTCAAATTATGTAGTAGAATGTAACAGTTCCCCAGTCTGTAGAATTAGGCTCTTGATCTTAGAAATGTAGCAATTATCATCACCAGAGCAAGAGTACTCCCCCTCCCCTCCCCTCCCCTCCCCTCCTCTCCCCTCCCCTCCCCTCCTCTCCTCTCCTCTCCTCTCCTCTCCTCTTCCCTTTTCCTTCTTCTCTCCCTCCCCCTCCTCCTCCTCCTCCTCCTCCTTTCTCTCTCTCTCTCTCTCTCTCTCTCTCTCTCTCTCTCTCTCTCTCTCTCTCTCTCCCACCCCCGGGCTATGTAAACTATGTTCCAGATACATGGTGTTCCTTTTTTGAAATTTACATGTGTTTATGTTGTCTGTTTTCTTAGATTTTCTATACCTAGCAGTTTTTCTCAGTTAGGATTTCATTGGTGTGAAAAAACAACATGACAAAAAACAACTTTTACAAAGAACAACATTTATTTGAGGCTGGCTTACAGTTTCAGAGGTTCCGTCCATTATCTTCATGTCAGGAAACATGGCAGAAAGGAGGCAGGCATGGTACACTAGAAGGACTGAGAGTTCTACATCTTGATCTGAAGGCAGCCAGGAGAGAGAGACTAGCTCTTCTTCAGGCTGCCAGGAAGCGGGTCTCTTCCACAATGGGATTAAAGGTATGCACCACCTTGCCTGGGCCTAAGCTTTTCATGGCTACTATGCCTCAAGATTCAAATCCAAAGTATGTGTCATCCCACATCAAGGCCAGTGTCAAAGGCCTGTGTCTTCAGCCTCCGGGTTTGCATCACAGGTGTGCCCTCCATTTCTGGATTGCAGTTCATTCCAGATACAGTCAGTGTAGCAACTGGGAATAGTCATCACACAGTTGCAATCACAAGGACTGAATGCAGTAAACTTAACAGCAGTTGACAGTGTCCTCTACCTTAGCCGCTTGCACTGATCGGTAAATATTTCTTTAATATTATTTAATAGTGAATGAATGAGTGATTCATGAATTCTACTAAGCAATCAGTTGTCTGTCTATGTTAAATGCTTTTAATGAAGACCCTTGCGTGGGAATATATACATTGGTGTTTCGTGTGTATTTTTGTAAAATGTTCAATATGCAGAGATGTAAGAAAATTTTAAATTTACAGCTGAATTATCTAGTTATCACTTAAGTCCTTGCTCATGGATGTGTAGTCTTTTATTTTCTTTATGCTTCAAAATCTGTAAAATATTGCTGATGAGTTTCAAGGAAAGTTTTTGTTTTTTGTTTTTTTTTTTTTTTTGGTTTGGTTTTTTTTTTTTTGGTTTTTTTGTTGTTTTTTTTTGTTTGTTTGTTTGTTTGTTTGTTTGGTTTTTCAAGACAGGGTTTCTCTGTGTAGTCCTGGCTGTCCTGGAACTCACTCTGTAGACCAGGACACATTCTAACTGATCACCACTTTACTTCCAGGCTTAAGAAAGAACTTAAGACTTAAAACTTTATTATTATTGTAAGAACAATAATAATTCTGTTTGTTGAACAGATAGAAGGAGCATAGTTACATCACATATTACTTCTGTCTGGTAATCTTTCTCTAGCAGGAAAAGAAATTTCTCTTTTCCCTGAAATGTTTGAGGATGTTCTTATGATATTCCTGTGTAGACATTGTATTAATTTATTACAGTGTCGTTATGCTGTGTGTGTGTGTGTGTGTGTGTGTGTGTGTGTGTGTGTGTGTGCAGGTGTGTTCTCATCTGTAGTCCCTGGAACTTACTGTCCCACAGGCTAGGCCACTGAAAAGTAGAATTTTCTCTCTTCAAGACAGGAAACAGAAAATCTAACCTCCTTTTTTGCCTTGAACTTCACCAATAAGAAAAACGTGAGCTACTGTTTCTGACGGCAGATAAGACTCACATTTCAGACAGGATCCGCCCTGTTCTCAGGGGGAACACAGAAGACTGAATTAGCAGGCAGTGCTGCTGCCCCACCCAGTCTACTTCGCAGCCTTTTCTCAATCCCTTGGTGACTTAGCTGGCCCACTTCACTAATGCCTCTGCTATTAAGTTTCATAGAAGCCATAAGAGGCAGTTTAGAGATTCGAGGTGGCTGAACTTGTTGCTAAGGTGGGGCAGACAAGAGAATATATAGAAACTACGATCTCCTTCTATATTGTTTCCTGTGTTTCTCTGCCAACAGCCTTTGTAATTAACCAGTATACCTGAGTTCTGGGGGCTGCAGAGGAGGGGTTTGTGGGAACTCTGATCTATAGCCAGTCAGAAGCACAGGTAAAACAATCTGCCATCTAAAGTGTAGAGGATTGTTATATTTGTGAGCCCTGAGCCCTTCATCTGGGGAATCTAGGACTCTAGATGGTGTTAGGGAAGGACACCTCTGGTGTCCACTGCTGCAGAAATCATTTCTGTCTTGCTCTTAGGAAGAAATTTGCATGCATTTTACAATCATGGATGTAATTTGTATTTGAACAGTGTTATGGTTTGTATATGCTTTTCCCAGGGAGTGGCACTATTAGGAGGTGTGGCCTTGTTGGAGTAGGTGTGTCACTGTGGGTGTGGGCTTAAGACCTTCACCCTAGTTGCCTGGAAGTCAGTCTTCTACTAGCAGCCTTCAGATGAAGATGTAGAACTCTCAGCTCCTCCTTCACCATGCCTGCCTGGATGCTGCCATGTTTCTGTCTTGATGACAATGGACTGAACCTCTGAGCCTGTAAGCCAACCCCAATTAAATGTGTTTTATAAAACTTGTATTGGTCATGGTGTCTGTTCACAGCAGTAAAACCCTAACTAAGACAGAAGTTGGTACCAGGGACTGGGGTATTGCTGTGATAGGCCTGACCATGCTTTTGTTTGGAAGAATGTGGATTTTGGGACTTTGGATTTGGAAAGCCACAGAGTGCTTTAAGTGGGGCTTAATGGGCCAGACTAGTAGGAATATGGAAGACAGTGGTGCTGAGGGTCATTTGCACTGTGTATGCCTGACAGCCCAGGAGGTTTCCGTGGAGAAGAACTTTAATATGTGGCTGAGAGTTCTACATCTTCAACTGAAGGCTGCTAGTGAAAGACTGACTTCCAGGCAACTAGGGTGAAGGTCTTAAGCCCACACCCACAGTGACACACCTACTCCAACAAGGCCACACCTCCTAATAGTGCCACTCCCTGGGAAAAGCATATACAAACCCTAACAAACAGAATAGGAGGAACAGTTTATATCTTAGCTCATTTCTCTTTATCTTCAAAAATCACAAAGCCTAACCTGGAACATACAACCGAGTACTGGATTCAACTGCTGGCTCTGCTGTTATGATACTGTGACTCAAGCTTTATAGACTTATTATGTTGGCTTCACTTCTTAATAATCTGTGCCTCAGTTTCCTCATCTATATAATGAGTTGTTGATAGTATTTCTCTCATAGCGCTGCCTGTGTACTAATGTAGTGATTTTAAGTGTTTGCATGCAGATTTGGGGTGTGAAGATTTATCGTTAAGTGATATGTAAATGTTAGCCACTAACGCACTAGTGTGGGAACTGAAGGGAGTAGAGATGTCTATCAATTTCTGTTTGTCAGTTACTGTATCCTCGGCATCATCATGTCTGGCATGCGGGATGCATTCAACCGATGCGTACCGGCTGATATTTCGTCGATCTTGTCATCTGTGGAATAAGAACACTAAGAGTATCTCCCTCGGTAGTCTCTTCTATATTAGGTGATATATCTGAAGGACATAAACTTAGCTGTCACCGTCATAATTATAGCAGTTCTCAAAGGAACATAACCAAGACTGGTGTGTCCAAATGTCGGTCCCTCCTCTGAACTGCCAGGCTCTCCTCTTTTCATGACACATGGCTTTGATCTTAGGGACTTTACCCATCCATGCCACAGGTCACCATGTTTTAGCTTAATCAGTGATTTCTCTTACTTCCATGGGCAGGCTCTCATAGGAGATGAAGTCAGATCTCACTGCATAAACAAGGAAAGTGCTGGCCTCTTCTTCTCTCTTGGTTTTCTCTCCTCCTATCACATTTGAATACATTTTTATCTCTTTAACTTTTATAAGTTTTAGGTTGGCCAGCTGCTAAAGTGTAACATCTGTGCTTCACTTTCAAAATCTGCCAAGTAAAAACTAAAAATGCCTTTGAAATGTGAAATTTCCAAGGTTTACACCTAATTTCTACCATAGTGGCATAATGTTTAGAATGAGAATAAAGATTGCTTATTTCAGATCTCATGTTTAGGTCATATGGATGTATAATATTTGGTATGTTTTATAAGGAAAGCAAATATACATTTACCATAACTATGTGGATAAAATAAGCAGTCTAACTTTAAGGTTGGGTTGTCAGCATTTATTCTGATGAAGAAATTTACAGTACAATTATCGTAGTTTTACATGAGCACATGAATCATCTGTGGCATGGTATACAGGGACTAACCTAGAGTCAGTCTGTGTGGGTTACAGTAGACCTGCGCTGACACAGTAAGGATGTAGTCAACATTGTTGACTTTCCTTCAGCATATCTGCCAAGAAGATACTGTCAGGATTGATGTAATAATTGATGTATTAGAGTGATGTGTTTTTATAAACTATCTGTAAAATATTGATTTGTATTCATCAAGTGACATACTATATACTAGTATATGCAAAATATATCTGTTTATCTTTCCTTCAGAAAGGTGATTTTCATATTTTCTGGTAGAATTTTTATGAGGATTTTATTTTTAGAAGACAACTAATTGCATGTGTGACTCTTAATCTCTATTGTTTGGATGAATAAGAGAATTAAAAATAAAGTGGGATCCTGGGTTATAATATTCTAGACATGTACCTCTTTCTGTGTAATGAAATATAGTGGTTTAACATATGAGAAGTAAATCCAAAAATATGTACAATGTGTACCTTCACATTATAGACTGCATATGCATGTACTAACCATGTAGCTACACATGATAGAATACATGTGCATGTACTATGTACTACTCATGTATTGGAGTTGGACAATTTCCAGTTTTTACTAGTAGTTTTTTATATAGTTTTAAGTTGACAGTATTGAGGTGACAGTAGATATGTCTGAATAGAATGGAATAATGCTTTGACTTGTCAAAAATGTATCAACCCACATATGTTGACACACTGCTATTTTCAGCACTCAGGAGACTGGGTAGCAAGATTGTAAGTTTGCAGTCAGTCTGGGCTACATAGTGAGTCCCATCTCAAAAACAAAAATACAGATAGTGCTAAATACATATCTTTGTGTGAAACTAGAAATATTTTCAAAACAATTGAACATAGGACTAGTAAAATGGAATTGAAGCTTCCTCAATAATCACAGATTATTCTCTACATTGCCGGGTGGAAGTAGAGTCATGTGGCCATCACTGTGGTCCATCTCTGTGTGGCCATCATTGTGGTCCATCTCTGTGTGGCCATCATTGTGGTCCATCTCTGTATGTGTCAGTTCTCTCTGCCTTAAATCATTCGCTCACCTTTTCACATTTTCTGCACCTTCCCGCGTCTCCTGTGCTCCTCTCTGCCAGAATCCAGTCATTCTTCTGTGTCACTGACCATCTCAGTGAGAAAGTGTCTGCGAGCCTTCTGAGGAGGCCGTGCTTTGGACCATCCAGGAGAAGTAATACGCAGACGAAATGGATGCACCCAGACGCTAACAAACTAGCCAGGCAGTGCTGAGGCCCAGCCACAGGGCCGGAGCGCTGCCCGTGCAGTCTCTACCAGGAACGTGCCGTGTGCCTTTCTGACATAATCTTCATCCACCAGCATGTCCCAGGTGCTTTGAACAAAAGTTTCTCATCCAATTAATTTCTTTTGGAATTCTCTGCTCACTTTCCTCCTGCCACGTGCCCTATCAGGGTTTCCCAAGAGTTTCTAAGCAGGAAACATTCACTTAAGAGAATCTAAATCATAGACTTCCCACTTTGTTAAAGTATATTTGAACTCATATAGCAAAGACTTTTATTAGACAGTCCCCATCCAGGCGAATACCCTGATAAAGCTATCGGATGAGTTCTCAGCCCCATCCTTTCTGAGCCAGCGCAGGCACCTACTTTACTCTTAATCTAAAATTCTTCTTAGGTAAGGTAGATAGTTACTTCATTTATGTTTTCCAAACTAGTTCAAAGGCAAAAAGAAGCCTTATTTTGCATTGTTACTCAATACATAACATACATACATACATACATACATACATATGAAACAGAACTGTAAGTGATACATACAATATTCAAGCTGAACTCTGGGTTTTTTTATTATTATTTTAAATCTTTAAGCTGCTGATCAGGATCTGAGATGAGTTGGTAATGAAGTCATCTGGTTTTCTGACTACCTGAGCTTAATTCCCAGCGCTCACATCAGGTGGTTCCCAACCTCCTGGAACTAAAGTTCCAGGGAGAATCTCACAGTCTCTGGCTCCTGCCTCTGAGAGCACCAACACACACACACACACACACACACACACACACACACACACATCAGCAGGGACTTTAGCTGATCAGATCACTATTGTATCACAAGCATCTATAGATACCTGGTATTCATTAGGATCTTAGTTAAAGAACTAAACTTGAATATTTGAATCTCCCAGCACTTCAATTAAAAAAGAATATGTGTACATACACACATAACACATGTGCTCTGTGTGTGTGTGTGTGTGTGTGTGTGTGTTAACTTAGGACACTCCCCTGACTCCTAGTAAAATGATATCAAATTTGCTTTGTGCTCGGAGACAGATTTCTAACTTGCGGAATCGATGTGGTAACTTTGCTTATCGGCTGTTGTTTTTAATATGTCTGTGTTGCTTCCAAATTTATGTCAGGATGTAACTTTTTACTGTAATGTTACACTTGGTAGGGTTATTCTTAGCAACAACGGGCAGGTGGTTGCTTTATGTAAAGAAAGAAGGAATTCTTTTCCTGGCATGAACGCTAACCTTACGGACTTCATTTTGTGTTTACCCCTTGCTGGTACTTAAGTTGTCTCTTTTTAAAGAGGTCTTCTGTTGACTGTTTACCATTACTTTAAAACAAAGTTCAAAAGAAAGGGTTGATGTAAGCTTTCATAAGACCTGGTCAAAATCCGGTTATGCCTTACCTACCTCTGAGGAGTGTGAACGGCTGCTGAAGAGAGACTAATATGGGAAAGTTTTACCAGGAATTTTGCCACATATTACCACTCTGAGAGGCCTAACTCATTCCACCCAATTAGTCACATTCTCAGGCATTGGTTGTGCTGGAGGAGACAGCAAGCAACAGCTACTGGGGAGACCCTAGGCCAGAGCCTGACGTGCGCCCTGGCACCAGCGCCGCGGTGCCGCCCCCTCCAGCCTCTGATTGGCGGCGCGCTCGCTCGGCAACAGCAGCATCTCCCAGCGAGGGAGGGCGCCCAGGCTAGCGCTCCAGCCTCGGGATCCTCGGCTCCCCTGGGTGACATCGGACAGCCACCGTGAACAGTGCTTCTCTTGACAGCTTTCCTCCTGTCCCTCCCCAGCAAAGCCAAGGTCCCAGCCTCGGGCCGGAGAGGCAGGGACGGGAACCGCAGGGTTCCGCGGAACCAGCCCGGCCCAGACCACAGCGGTCCCTGCTAACCAGCCGCCAAAACGCCTCGTATCTTGTACCGCGGGAAAAGCGGGTCCTCCACCAAGATGGGCCGGCAGGGCCTGGGGGGCACGGGCACTGCGGGGCGCTCCATGCAGCGCTCCCAGAGCCGGAGCAGCCTCTCTGCCTCCTTTGAGGCTCTAGCTGGCTATTTTCCTTGTATGAACTCCCTGGAAGAAGATGAAGGAGGTGAGGACTCGTGTTCGTTCCCACCCTTCTTGGATGGTGTGTCTGTTGTAGATTACTTGGGGTCGGTGGTGGGAGGGCTGGCCTCAAGTGCTGCTAGAACTGTGCCTGGGAAGCCCCTCGAGCACCTGGCCGAGAAGCGCGCTTTGTGGGTCGTTCAGAGCTCCACAGGCTCTCCTCCTGGGAAGAGTTGTTCTGCTGAGTTTGAATTATGGAGCACTTGGAAGCAGAATGAGCGTGCAGACTGGGTGGGAGTCAAGCCGAGCCTCCTGTGTGTCCCCCTCCCGTCTGCTTTTGTTCACTTCCTTGTTTAAGTCCGCAGTCTCAGTGTCAGCATATAGTCTGAAGGACAGAAATTCTGGGAAACTGAGGAGGATCGCTGCAGTAAAACTTTGTGTCCCAGCCGGGGACAGCCGAGATCTGGATGCAGACATGGGGAGCTGTGCGCTGCACAGGTGAAGGCGGCCACTAAGGCGTTTACTCTGTGTTCACTAGGAAGTTTGTTCACCAGCCGCAAGAGTGTGATTCTGGGCGTCTGTGCTGTTCAATGCCTGTGTGACTATTGGCTCTGTTAAACTTGTCACAGAGATTTGCAGGCCTTCATAAAGTTTTGAATAACAAATCCTGTTTTTCCTTGATGAAGAACTCTTATAAGATTTTGCAACCAACACAGAAAATTTATCAATTAATGTAAATAATGTAGAAATACTGTTCTTGGCGATTTGGGCCCTTCTTTACACCTATACCCAGAGGAGTTTAGCTATCTCGTTAACACCATAGTATGCAATTAATTAAGATCGACTTTTCTTTTACTCTGTGACATTTTGAATTGTAGTTTCTATCCTCACTAGGTTAGTGTGTGAAGTAGAGCACCCTGAGCACACAGCAGTATTAGCCCTGTTTCACAAACAAGGACTCGAGGAATAAGGAAATTCAAAGACGCGCTCAGCCGGTCGTCACTGGACTCAGCACTTGAAGTCAGGGGTTGCCAGTACTGCTGTGTGCTCAGGGTGCTCTACTTCACACACTAACCTAGTGAGGACAGAAACTACAATTCAAAGTTAGGTGTGCCTGAAAATGCACATAGCTAAATAAAATATAGACTGTCACAGATTTATTTCTAAACACGTTTAATGCCAATTCCTCAACTTTGAGTTGACTTCATGTAAACTATCAGCCTTTATAAGTTATTGCTAGGATTTAGGGGTTTTTACAATACCATCCTAAAAGCATTTTTGAGACAGTAGGAAAAGCTTAAACAAAATGTGAAGATTTTTCAAAATTGAAAATATACTCACTTATCTGTGTGATACAGGCAAATCTGAAAAAGAAATTTCTCCATATACACATGAGAAACTGGAACAGATTTCTGTGCCATAACATTGCTTCTTGAGTTGCTAATACAAAATGTTCCACAAGGAAGGTAGCATTTTTAAATGTACCTTATATGTCTCTACTTGTAACAAGGAAACTCTCCACAAATGAATATAGGCCAGCATTTCCACACTGTCTCAAGGAACCTTCTTTAATCCTAAGTAGGAAGGAAAGTGCTAGCTAGCTGCCCTATAGTCAAGAGAACTGGATCTGAACGTCCCTCTGGTTTCCTGGCTCTCCTTTTACCCTTTCAGCCTCCCCCACAGGTCTGTGAGGCTCGCAGCAGGGCTTCTCTGCAATGTCTTTTCCTTTAAGCTGCCCATGCAGAACACATGAAGTTCATGTATGTAACATACTTGGAAGCATTATTATAGTCATAACTGTGAAACCTGTTATACCTCACAAGAAAGGGAAATCCTTATTTAATGGAAGTGGTGGTCTGCTAATCACTGCGATTGACTAATTATCCGTGATGGATGTCACAGCTAGCATTTTCCTTCCTATTTAGGATTAAAGTAGGGTTCCGGAGAGAGTGTTGAAATGCTGATTTGGGCATCAGTAACATGAGTTTCTAACCATCTCATAAAACAGCATCCTGCACTTATTTGAAAACTGTCTGTCCAGACTCCTCCCCTAGTAAAGAGTAAAGATCTAAAGCCATAATGTGGGTCAGAGTTTAGACTACTAAGTAAAGTGCTTTAAATACTATTTCGTAACAGTCGTATTATAGGTCCATGTAGGAGTCTCTGGTCTTGGAAACCAAGAACAATAACAATAGCAGCCATTAATTGTGCAGCTTCCATGTGTTCCTTGTTTATTTCATGGAAATTCTCCAAGGGGGTCACGCTGCTTACAGGTAGCAAATCTCAGTGTGACTGACTTGAGTCTGAGTCTGTAAGCAAAGTAAGTTAATTCACTGTGTGGACTGACCTTTGCCTCGTCTTTTCCACACACTTTGTGAGTTTGTTTTCATTCTTTCCCCTGGGTATATTCAAAAAAGATGCTGTCCATATCCATGGGGTAATTTTAGATAAAAGTGATGGCAATACTACTTTTCCTGTTATTTAACAACTTTTAAATTGCATTCACTTATTTAGCATTGATCCCTATATGAACACATTTCACTGTGTAATATATTTGGTTCTAACACTGACTCTTCCTGATACAGACCATTAGTATATATAGGATATTTGAATATTTCAGGCACTTACAACAATATAGGGGCTATTTTAAGGCAATGTTTCCATTTGTAATTATAAAAGCAACTCTTCAGCTTGCCACCCATTGATTCTAAGAAAAAAAAGTTTGTGTGGCAAAGTTGGCATGTGGTGCTAAGCTCAATGGTCCTTGTTTAGTTATACATATGCTATGTGAAAAAATTTACTTCCCCAATAGTTTATACCCAGCCACCTCTGATTGAAATATAATTTAGCAACCATATACAAGAGATCCTGTCAACTTAACCCAAAGTAACTAAGCAAATTAGCACTTAGTTCATGTTATGGCATGAGCTGTAACAGAACCCATCTCGGCAACAAAGGACTTATGTAAACACACACGTACATCTTTAAAAGACCATTCATTTAGTAGGATAATACCAATCTTGGTGTGGAGTTACTAGTGCACTTAAGTCTTGGAAACCATGCTTCCTTGATTTATAGACAAGCCTTCACTTTTGCTCAGTCAAAATAAGATGTTCTCCACATATGTCAGCATACCACCGTGGTGTGCAGAAAACAGGCACAGCTACTAATACTGAAGAACTGAATAGTTGTGCTGGTCTTTTCAAGTTGAATGCTAGTAAAGCTAGCTCTTCCTGTACAGTGTGTCTCAGTGTTTGATCATGGTATTAATGCATCTTCCACAGCCAGACTTGGCCAAGAGAGAGATGTATAGGCCACTGTGGCTCTTTTTATAGAGATAATTTTTCTTGAATTATGATTTTATATGGAAAACCATTTAGTAAATGAGTACATACCATATTTAAGAATGGCACAATTTGTGTATTAGATCTTTACTTAAGACAGACAAAGTAAAGTAAGATATTTTGGAATTAAGCAGGGCATTCATTGGTGGCACAGCCTGTAATCCCAGTATTTGGGAGGCAGAGGCAAGTGGATTTCTGTGTTCAAGACCAGCTTGGTCTTGAGTTCCCAGACAGCCAGGGCTATACAGAGAAACCCTGTCTTAAACAAACAAACAAACAAACAAACAAACAAAGATATTTGGAATTAAAAGTAAATGAACACTTCAACTCAGATTTAAACAAAGAATCAGCATTTTTCACTATCTTAGTAAAAGCAGTGGTTCTCAACCTTCCTAATGCTGCGACCCTTTAATACAGTTCTTCATGTTGTGGTGACCCCAAACTATAAAATTATTTTCATTGCTACTTCAAAGCTGTAATTTTACTACTGTTTATAAATTTTAAATATCTGTTTTTCCCAGTTGTCTTAGGTGACCCTGTGTGACTGTTGATTGCCTTCCACGACCCACAGCTTGAGAACCACTGCCCTAAAGTGTCTGAAAACTGTAATGTAGAAGTCAAATTAGACTTCATACTTTACTATATTCATTAAATTCTAAGACAGCAATGGGACCAAGTTTCCCTGTGGAGATATTTTGCATACAATGGCTTACAGAAGAAACTGGCTAGTAAGTCACTGTAATCTTCCATCCCCACTGAGGACTGCACCCACCCAGTGAGAACGCTCTCTGCTGTGATGGGCCAGGCCATTACAACAGGCTGAAGCCTTTGTCAAAGAACTCTGTCTTTGTTCTACCTCAGGTTGTACTGGCTTTTGATTAGGGAGGAAGGAGATTTACCTACTGCTATATATTTATAAGATGAGGTATTTGAAGAAAACTGTAATAAAATAGTTTCAGTTCTAGCTTTGAAATATTGCTCTATTTCAAATCTGGAAATGAAAATGGAATTTTTTAAGTGTGAATAATGTTTTTGCAGAGGTTTTTCATCAAATCTATGAGCAGAGTCATGTCGGCCCCACATGGATCTAAAGGAAACCAGGAACTCCTCCTTCCCTGCCTTGTCCTCACTCCTGCCTCACATGGCTACTTCTGGTTTTTCTCTCTCTTTCCTTTTTTCTTTTCTTTTCTTTTCTTTTCTCTTCTTTCTTTCTCTTTTCTTCCTCTTCCTGTTTTTTGCCAGCTCATTCTTTTGCTCTTTTACCCAGAGCACATGTCCAGTGAACATGGTAGCAAGTACCGTCCAGGTTCATGTGTTACAGTTCCACCATTCTGTACATTGGGTCTTTCTCAACCCCAATCCTAGAATTCTAGGAAGAGATTTCACTGCCAGCTCTGTCCTGTCTGGTATAAGAGGCCAGGGACGTGGATGTGGGCTAGCTCCCACTAGGGGCGTGTCTCTGTGGACAGTGAGAAGGGCATCGCTATGTTTTCTCTGACATCCCCCAGTAGCCGCTTCTGTCTGGATAAGATCTTGATTTAGCTTTTATTTCATGAGACTAAAATACAAGGAAAATTATTTTAGCTCTTTAAAATGAAGAGATCAAATGATGGCAGCTGTTCCCTGGGGGTTTGTAGATCAGTGGCCCTGCAGGTGACATATCATTAAGGCAGAAGCAGGCCAGGAAAGGACAAAAAATTAGAAAAAGCCTACCAGAGAGGAGGGTCGAACAGTCATTTTGAGCAATGCCAGGTTGGCACATTGACTTTTGTTTTTGTACCTAACAAATCATAAACTTGATTTTTCCCATAAAACCCTTAAACTTTAAAATATTGGCAGCAACATTTAAAAATTCTCAACATTATTTGACGCAAGCAAATAAATTTGATTGTCCAAATATGACCCAGAGAACACAGAGTTTCCAACCTTTTCCAAGGAAGCTTGCTCCCTTCCCAGCATTGTGTTTCTTCTCGTTCTCACGGGCTCCTTGGCTAGTTGGACCCAAAGGGCTTATCTCTGAACCTCCTGACAAGAACACCACCTGCTCTTTCTGCTTTCTGGACCCAATATGACGTCACTGGTGCTGACAAGTAGTTCTCAACCTGTGGGTCACCAACCCCTTGGGGGAACCCTTTTCAGGGGCCCACCTAAAGCCATCAATCTAATTTTTAAAAAGTTAATGAATTTGACATTTTATTTACTCCACACAGTACACAGTAGCCCCGTGTTTCTGGCGATGACCTTTCTGAACACTGCACCATTACAGAACCTCTCCGTCATGGACAGAATGTTCTATTGTCTGTGTGGCCCTAGTGATGAAGGGCCACTCGTGTAGAGCCTAGGGTATATCGCCCTGAGGGCCAGCATTTATTCACAACTCACCTTGCCTACTAAATAAAAGCTTACATAGGTGGGAATTATTTGACTGTGTTACACTTATCATTTCCCCTTACATCTATCCCTAGCAAGTACAAGAACTACAGTTGTGAGTAGAGACTTGAGCAAGACTATTTTCTATGTATTTATCAAGAAAGAAAACCCTACTCTTGGGTGTAGTCAGCTGTTGATCCTAGTGGGTCCAAGAATGCTTGAGTGTCACTCTCTGTCCTACACCTAGACGTTATCACTATATAAACTGGAATACATTTCTCTATCAAGTAAGAAGTAGAACAAGTGCAAGATATGTGTTTTTTTAGAAAACATTCTGCAGAAATCAGGCAATTGGGCAGAAAAACTGTTTACTGGATAAAAGTTGGATTAGGTCATAGAATTTCTTCTGCTCAGGCCCAGAAACCTAGACTAGATGGTAAGCGTGATGCTCACAGCCATGCTGCAAAGCTACCCAGCGTGCATTGGTGCTTGCCACGTACTTCACAGCTCGCCCATCACCTCCGTACTGGTAAGTCACTATTGGCACAGAACACGCTCCTGGGAATCAGATATGTGGCCATCACCCTTGTTGCACTGAAAGTCTGTGGGACCTGCTTTCTGAACTCAATGCCTAGAGATGTGACATTTGTGGCAGCATGACCTGGGGCAGTAAGCCTGTGCATATGCCCTCACTGCAGAGCAGTGGGAAAGGAATATGTGACAAAAGGAGCTTCTACAGTTGAAGAATAGAATATTTCTCTTAGAAATTTCTCAAAGAAATTTGACAAGACAAAAACACTTAACAAATATCACTTGATTATAGAAAAATTATAGCTAAACGGCTACTCAGTATGATTATATTTTATTCTATAGCTTTAAATATTTTTAATATCTTGCTATTGAGTTGTTCTTATCTTTAAGAGTAAGCAGTCAGGAAAGGAAGGACCTATAGATGAACTCTAAGGTCCTAGCAGGGTTTCTCTTTTTTAATGCACCTTATATCCACCCACTGACCCCACCCAAGCACCTCATCTTATAATCCTTTCCCCCTCCCCATCCCCTTCTCCCCTGATGGTTGGGAGCCCCTTAGGTATCACCCCACGCTGGCACATAAAGGATCTGTGAAGCTAGGAACATCTCCCACTGAGGCCAGACAAAGGCAGCCCAGCTAGAAGAGCATATACCACAGAAAGGCATCAGCTTTTGGGATTACCCCCAATAGTAGGGTTTCTTATATTTAAATTTACTTCAATTTTGGCCACTCAAATATACATACACATTACTGTTTTTTGCATATAGCAGTAGCAATCACTCATGAAAAAAATCTTAAGCTCTCATCCATTTACTATTGCATTCTAGAACCTTTGTGCGGCATGCAGGTCTTTTTCTCACAGTAGCATGTGGCTCTTCAATTTATGATGATGTATAAGAATGAGGATCACTTATCCAAAGATCTGCTTATCAGTGAGGTAGTAACAGGTCCAACAGTAAAAATCCCCACTTAGGAAAGAAACAAAGCAGAGGGTGACAAAAGCAGTCCCCCAGGCAGGGAGCAGCCGGGCCCTCCTGGTGCAGGCAGGGAGGCTGTCAATAGAGAGCCCCTTAGTCCCCAGCGTCCTTGCTCTGTTTCCTTCATTCTCCATGGCTGCCAAAGTTTGCAGTGTAAAGGAAGCTCTGCAGTTCGCAGCCTGCTTCTTGCTGATGCAATGCACCATGCTGGTAAGTTGACAGCACTAGAAAGGTTTCCTGTCTAGAGTGGCTCTGCATGGTAACAGGTCAAGATGCACTAGTTCTGTCTTTACTTTCTTCATTTTGAGTTTAGCAATTGAGTTTTGTTCCAATTTTAAATCCTTTTTCATACTGGGGTGTGTGTGTGTGTGTGTGTGTGTGTGTGTGTGTGTGAGAGAGAGAGAGAGAGAGAGAGAGAGAGAGAGAGAGAGAGAGAGAGAGAGAATAAGTTTAGTTGGATTCTAATGACAACCAAAAATACATAAATGCCTTTCCACAATATAAACCATCTCTCACTCTTGTCACTGTCCAGTGGGATACGTGGATTGGTGCGGCATCTGCTGCGGCATCTGCTGCCATCTTCTCCAGCATGAGTCTTGCTTACCTTGCTGTTGACTGTGTTCTGATTATCCTGTCCCTGAGTAAATACAGGGGCACATGCTCCAAGAGTATCCTGGGGCTGGAGCCTCATAAGGAGCTCTCTGGCATCTTTATTTGACTCACCCTCCAGGGCACAAGAAAGACCTTCAAGTAGGGCTGGATAAGCATATTTTCCCTAAAAGCAGGAGGGGTAGGAGGCTTAGGACTTTGTTGGGGAAGCTTAGAAGCAGTTCTCCTAGGAGAAGACATAAATTCCCATCAATACAATATCCCCAAGTTGTACAAATATTAAAAGCACCACCACCACCAACAACAACAACAACCACCAACCACCACCACCAACCACCACCACCACCACCACTACCACCACCACCACCACCACCACAGCGCGTGGAGATCAAGACCAAAAGTGTCACGATAGCAATTCCATCACGCGGCTCAGCGTTGCTGGATCCTGCCAGCAGCCATGCTGGCTTTAGGACTGTTCCCCTTAGATGCAGCTGTGCCAGGGTGTGATGTTCTATCAGAGCACCATACTCACAGTGGCTACCGTGGCCATTGGTGAACACGCTGGTGACCTCCAACATGAAGTTGGAGAAATTAGCAGAGTACCATAGAAGACAAGTCTTCCCCCTGAAACTACTAACAATTTTTCTAATGTAAGTATCAGCTACTAAAGAGGAAGCAGCTACTGAGGGCCTCAGGGTTCTGATTCTTACGATAAGGATGAGCACATGTGCACAGCTACCCAGACCCCCAAACTGCCTCCAGAACATGGTAATCAGTTTTGAACTTCTTGTTTATGGCTTTAAAATTTATATTGATTTCTTGGTTTTTATCTTACAAACCATTGGTGTTTTCCCTACATGTATATCTATATGAGAGTATCAGATCTCCTGGAACTTGAGTTGTGAGCTGCCGAACCCAGGTCCTTTGGAAGAGCAGCCAGTGCTCTTAACCATCTCTCTAGCCTTGCACTTAAAATTGTTTTGTTGTGTAATACAGATGACTTCTCTAAATTATACTCCCTTTGAAAAATAGTAATTCCAGATAAGATGCTGTCTCACTAACTTAAAGCACATGAGTTGTGGACTACACTAAAAATTAAAGACTATTCCAGTCTTTCAGCTTGTTCCCAAAACTTCTTCCTACTAATGGCAAGAAAACCGTGAAGCCAGAATAATTCTGACTACCTTGATGAGACCGCTCTAGGTGTAAGTGAAGCAGGCCAACTTCTGTGCCTCTGGGGTTTAAAAGGTATCTTCATGAAATTTAGCTTGGTTGTTACATATCAAAAAGCCTTGTCTTAGGCAGGGCAAAAGATGGTCTCCAAGTCAGTAGCAATGAAGAGCTTTTGAGTTTTGTTGTTCAGCCACTTGAAGTTTCCTGATCTCAGGGGAAACTGACACTTCAGACTTTTAATCAAGAGGCTTTACTTGAATACAGGGAGTGCCAAGGAAATGAGTCATGAGATGAAGCAGAGCAGAATGAGGAGGATGCCTTCTGTGTCTGCCTTCTGCCTGGGGTGTTTGGCAGTTGAAGAACTTGATTTTGACCTGTAGGCATTGTCCCCAAATGCTTAAAATAACTTACACCCAAGTGTAAAGGCTTAAGGGGTCAGCCACAGCCCTGCCTGGGCTTTAGTTAAGGATTTACTAGTACGTTGCTTAATATGCAATTCATATATGTATATGGTATCACTTTTTAAAAGCATACTTAGCAATTCCATGACAATTTTGGTTGGTCTACCCCCATAATCATAATAAAACATCTTTATGTATGTTTTATATCTGAGAAATAATCTGAGAAAAGGAATCAAAATCTGCTGTACTAGTCTTCTGCTGCTGTAATAGTCAGCACGTGAAACCAACACATACTTATTAGATCTTAAGCCTAGCACAGGATGATTTTGTATAATACCACAGAGATCAAAACACTGGCTGAGCCCTCCCCGGGAGCCTCTGCTTCCAGGGGCCCTGAGGTTGGAGCCAGAATCAGCCCTTTGCAGGTGTAAGTGTCCAGTCAAGGTGTCTTCCTGCCTGTCAGCCAGGATGCACTCAGCAGGTGTGGGGGCTGAAGTCCTTTACACGCGTCAAGTGAATGAAGGTGAAAAGAATCCTTCCTGCAATCCTGCCCTCTCCAAGGCACAGCAAGAGGAAGCAGTGTGCTTCTAAAGGCCTGCCCAGTCAGTTAATCTCCCCACCTTTAAACAACTAATTAATTACCGTAGTTAATTAATAAAATCCCTTTTGCTGTGTAAAGCAGCAGGATCATCAAGACTCGCATACAGTCCTGCCTAGCCCACTTGCACTCAGTCTCACAGACCTTCACTGGATTCAGCTTATAGGTTGCTTAGCAACATGGCACATCATTTAGAACATTACACATGAATCACCATAATACATTATATTTAAGTTAAATTAGGCTTATTGTGAATGTGGCATAAAGATTTTTATGTGCTAAAAATTTATAAATGAGTCTATAAATGTTTCAGGTAATAGAGTATTATAAACTGAGAAGGTTTTAAGGACTACTATAAATAGTTATTTAGCTAGGAACTTTTGATTCTTTGACAGTGAGTAGCATACCTCCTCAACATAGGCTGTTATTAATCATGTGCTTTTGTATACTAATGAGACAAGCTCAGACTTCAAAGGGAAAAGATGCCAGGAGTCATCTGCTCTCCTCTCCTTGCCCTTTTCTTAGACAGCTAGCCCCAGACTCAGGAGGGACTGCATCTTAGAGAAAGTCACCCAACCAGCTAGTTAGTGGTCATGACTACCCAGGATATGTCACCTGTTCCCTCTCTGGAATCCTAACAGTGTATTAGGTGTTCTTCCAAGTTCTTTAGACATGTATTTTCCTTAACCCTTACCACTGCCCTGCAGAGTCATGTGTTATATTCTTACAGTTTGAGAACATAGACACAGAGGGGTCTTGTTCAATGACATGCCGTGTGTTAAGAGTAGAGAAACTTGATGCGGGAACTAACTGGTTTGAGGCTGATGATTCTTCCCACTCTCCCAGGCTACGTCTCAAGGGCCTTCTTTGTACCATCTCACAGTCTGCGGCACAGTTACCCAGGCAGCTGCTTACATGCTTACAATAAATGGACGAGTAGCAGAGAACCTGGAGTCTGACACCTGGGGACACATTCTGGTCCTGTCACTTGCTGTGTGGCTTCAGAGAAGCCTGTGATGTGCTGGGCCCTCAGATGCCTCCTCTGCAGAAGTGGGCCTTTTCAGCGTTATGAAGAAGCTATGTGAATGAGGCAACCGTGGCAGAAGCCATGCACTTTTTTAAATGTTGTTATTCTTAGCCAAGTGGTGTCTGGTTATCATCCATTAACAGCATATTTTCAGACATTTTCACTTGATAGTGTCAGATTAACAGAAAACAATAGACTTCAGAATTGCTGAGTCTTGGTCCTGAGACCTGCAGGAGCTTTGGTTCCTTTGTAGGTCACATGTCATTTCCTTGTCTGTATCTAGAGCCCCTCGAACGTCTCAGATGCCATGAAGTATGTCACAGGTGATGGCAATTGTGTACTTGGGGCAGTGCTGAAAGGAAATGAACACTGAAGCAGGACTCGCCCTCACATAGGCGTCCTTGTATCAGCCTTGTGTTTTTATGATTTCTGAGGGGAAAGGACTTGCTGGACAAGTGTGAGGACTAGAATTTGGATCCTAAGAATGTTGTAAATGTCAGGGCAGCGGTGGAGGCTGCCTGTAATGACTTGTAATGTGAATCATTAGAGCAGGACAATTAGCCCATCACCAAGCTCTGAGTTCAACTGAGAGACCCTGCCTCGATGACACGATGGAATCCAGCTGAGGAAGACTGCCAAGACCAGCCTCGGGCCTCCACACGTGTCCACATGCTTATCTACACACCCGTGATCGTGTATATGTAAATATTCATATTTGTGCGTGCACCACTCACAAAGACATATGCGAAAAAGTCATAGTATTTGATGGATACTAGAGTCAACTCTGCTAGCATGTCTCTTAAAAACCTTCTTATGCATGTGTATATTTGTTTTGTTTTTCTATCTATTTGAAAGCAAATTTCAGGTAATAGAAGATGTTGCATTCAATTATTTAACATGTCTCCTAGTAATAAAGAAATTATATAATACCTAAAAGTTTAGCAAACTGTATTCAAATCTTCCCTATCTTTCTTAAAGTTGCTTATATATGATTTTGTTAAAAATGAGTTGTTTCACTTTGGTTTTAAAAACAAGGCAAAATCCATATGCCTAAGGTCACTGGATTCTAATCTCCTTGCTGTCTTTTAATCTAGAAAGTTACCTTACCTGGTTTGCTTGTTTCCATGGTGTTAACTTGTTGGGAGACTTGGCCCATTGTCATGGACAGTATCCCACATCTGGCTTTGTCTATGTGCTTTGTGTGTGCATGCTTCTTGTCTTGTGATTTTGCCATTTGTGTTTGGAAGACTTGGTTAGAAACACATTGTATATTTTTATCCAGAACAACTTGGTAGATGATTCCATATGCTTTATATCAGAAGGTTACATATGACTATTTCTGCCCTCAGTTACCAATGACTTGGTTAAGATGGTGGTGGCTCCATCTCCCATGTTGAAGTATCTTTTTCTCCCTTGATAATTAGATCTAATCTGATTACTTACCTCATACATCTTTTTTATGGTCTAACTTTTAATGGTAGCCTCCATTGGTGAACCATACTAAAATCATTTATTCCACTGGAGGCTACAAATTAGTATTTTTAAGTCTGTCTCTATTCAAGGGTTTCAGAGTGGAGCAAATATAAGAAGGTTGGTTAAAAGAATCTCACCGTATCAGTAGCACCAGCATGCCTCATTGTTGGGGGAAGCCAGTACAACATGCTTGCGATTCATCTAAATGCATCTTTTGATTGGCCGAGAATCAGTCATCATGTGTACTTTATGTCTACTCTAAGGCATCTTAATGTGTATCAGAGCTGGAAATGAGAAATGGTGAAACCTAAGACAGTGTTTCAAAGCAGAGCAAATACAAGAAGCTTGGTAAAAGTCTCATCATGTCATAGCACCAACAGCATTTAAGAGAACTTACTAACCCAGCTGCTGGAGGAGCAGACTCCATGCTGTTTCTCCGGATGCTAACGCCTTTGTGCAGGCAGTCTGGGCTTACACGCACCTCACTGTCCACCACTCCACACCTCGGTCATGGCCTTCCCATCCTGCACACCTGCACACGCTCACTCCTGGTTTTGTTCCACCCCCCCCCCCCATCCACCCCCACCACCACCCACCACCACCCCGCCCAGTTCCTCCCTCCCAGAGGTTCCAATCTCTCCAGGCAGCGTGAGTGCAGTCTCCCCTCCTCAGCCATGGTCCTCTGCTGGCCTCTGTGGGAAAGCTCCACTAGATGCAAACACCTAGCACTCACCATGCAAGGCCAGGAATTTAAACAATCCTTCACAGGACACCTCAGGAATCTTATATTGCACAGTCATTCTGGATGTTATTAACAGATGCAAAACTGCCATCCAGTGAGGCTATCTGATCATATAGCTTTCTTTGCGTTTTCATATCCACTACCTAAAAACTTTCTGTGAAAGGCAAAGCTAAAACTGGAGTATCTCTCACCACTTGTTCTTTGTAAGTTACATGAAGACCTATTTCTTTCACTAAGACAAAAGGATTGGAGAGAAAGGTAAGCATAAATTAATTTTGCATTTGAATGTTACAATGAAAAACAAAATGAAGAAGCATAAATTGATCTATAATTAAAGTATTACAATGCAAACAAAGCTTATTTTATTATTCTTAGATTGGACCATTTCTTTGTTTCCTATGCTAATAGTTTGAACACTGTTTTAAGTGGAAATAAACAGTGGTACTTTGTGCTGCTCCCTCAGGGAGGCTTTGTTTAGAAGTGTTTTACACGGAGGTCCTTCCTCTGTCTCCTCAGGAGCACAGCCTGTCTGCAGTCCTCTTCTTTTGCAGCCTCCAGGTGTTTCCTGGCCCATTCTGTAACCAGCAGTGATAAAAACTGTGATGGCTTTCTGTCTCCGCAGAAGGAGGAGGTAAAAAGCTTCGGAGCACTGTCCAGAGGAGCACGGAGACCGGGCTAGCAGTGGAGATGAGGAACTGGATGACGCGCCAGGCCAGCCGAGAATCCACAGATGGCAGCATGAACAGCTACAGCTCAGAAGGAAAGTGAGTATGGCCGCGCCCAGGCCCCGCCCAGGCCCCAATGGCAGATCCTCCAGGCCTGGGTCTGCTCACACAGTGCTAACTCACACCGCTCAGCACCCATTTCCATCCTTGGCTGGCCGATTCTGTGAACCTGTTTCACCCTCCACTGAACACTTGACACTTGGCTTTTTATTCTGAATGAAGTACCTTGAGGGAGATAAAGTGCTTTACTTCCATGACAAGATGCTAAAATATGGCTCTCAACATTATGTACAAATAAAATAGTTTGTCCCAGCTTAAAATAGTAAATAAAGCCACAGAAACAATGAGCATACATGCTACACTGTGTGGGCAGTATTAGGGGTTTTTATTATATATTTTTAGATTTATTAATTTATTTTATGTATCTGAGTACACTGTCACTTTCTTCAGACACTCCAGAAGAGGGCATTGATCCCATTACAGATGGTTGTAGTCCACCATGTTTTGCTGGGATTTGAACTCAGGGCCTCTGGAAGAGCAGTCGGTGCTCTTAACTGTCCAGCCATCTCTCCAGCCCCAGTGTTAGTTTTTTATATCTTTGATCCAGAGTCTGGAGACATGGCTCAGAGGTCGGTGCACTGACTGAGGCTCTCCCGAAGGCTGGCTTTCCTCCTTATCACCCACAGCATAGCTCCACCCGGAACTGTAGCTCTAGATCAGATGCCGTGCTCTGGTCTGATCAGGCACCGCATGCACATGCTGCACAGACACACATGCAGACACAACACCCAGACACAAAATAATGTAACAACAGTTCTCAATGTAAAAAGCTTTGATCTGTTGAAGAGATGCTAATTGAAAAATTTAGAATTCTTAATTCACCAAACAAAAGAGGCAAAGCCGACCTCCATTCAGTCCAAAAGGCAAGAGAGACCTCATCAAGAAATTAAATTATAAGGAAAATAGAAAAAAGAAATAGAGTAAATTGGGTAGCATAAATGTTGATGATAAAATAAGGCAGGGAAAATAAAATGGAAAAATAAAAAATCTCTCCAGACCTGACTTCAGATCCCCTCGCTCCGGACTCCCTTAGCCGTTTTGTTTTAATTTTTATTACATTTACTGAGAAAGACAGAGACAGAGAGACGGAGAGAGGAATGAGCACCTTCATGCTGTGGTGTGCAGGTGCAGATCAGAGAACAAGTTGCTGAGATCCAAACATCTTGTTGACGTTTATGATGAACTCATGTGATGCATTTCATCTGTGTCTGAGCTACAGTATTCAAACTACAAGAGCAGGACTTAATAAGAATGACATTTAAAAAAAAACCCATGAGAGGATGGAGGTAGGATTTTCAATAAGGGAAGGAAGAGAGTGTAACTAATGATCAGAAGCAGCTCTGTCTGAGGAAGAGCATTCCAAGCTGAAGCAAAGCCAAGCACTGGAGCCAGAGTTCCCCTACAGCAGGGAGCTGTGGCCCTGGAAAGGGCGGGGAGTGCAGCAGAGAGAGAAACGCCCTGTGGGGTGGGGCTGAGTGCTTCTGTGTTTTATAACAGATTTTACCGTGAGTGGGATGAGCTACCTTTAACTTCATCCACTCACTCTGACTGCTGAGGACACAAGAGGGGGCCATTCAGTAGGTGTTAAACAATGCACCAGAACCACAATGGTGATGGGACCAGAATGTAGCACTAGAGAGATCAGATTCCGCATCTCTTTTGACAGTAGACTAGGTAAGATTTGTTGATACGTTGGATGTGTGTAGTAAGATACATAATATTGATTTGTTGGGTCTACCATAATAAACTACCATAGGTTTAAACATCAAAAATATTGTTTTTCCAAGATTTAGAGGCTGAACGTTCAAGATCAAGATATGAATAGATCTGGGTTCCAAGAAGTTCCCTTTTACACATAGCCGCCTTGTTACACCGCCTTCTCAGTGTCCCTTCCCCCTCTTTCATTGGAGTTTTTTCCCAACTCCCACCCCTTGTGACTTCATTTAACTTTCATTTATGTTTATCTGTGCTGAGGCCCCTTTTTATAACATAGGCACACTGTGGGTTAGGGCTTCAACCCTATTTAACATTTGAAGAAGAAATGACAGATGAGCGGATAGTGGGTGCTGAGCAGCTGGAAGGTAGTTGGTAGCCCAGCAGCTATCCTACTAGCCCGCCAAGCTGTTGGGAGGAAAGGGTGTGGTCCAGAGAGGGGGCTAAGCCAGAGCTGCTCTAGGCTGGCCAGCACCTAGACACAGGCACACTCAGTGGAGTGAGGCTTCCAAGGGAACTCAGACACATGCAAAAGATACGGGGCAAAAAGATGCAGTGGTGGGGTTTAATGCAGAACTGGCAGAGATTAAGGCGTAGCAGCACCGTGGAGGAGAGGAAAATGAGGGCGTTCCCAGTGATTTAGGGGGTGATGGGGTATGGGATGGGGAGGAGAGTGCAGTCTGGAAAGGGGTTGGTTTTTCTTTGCAAGATGGCATGAAGGCATGTTTATATGCTGATGAGAATGATACAAAAGTTTTTTCAGCCATAAAAAGATAAATGGTAGACTCACTCTTAGTGTAGCGAAGAGGATTAACCATGCACAGCATTCCACGGCATGAGTGCTCAGTGTAGACTGAGCATGCTTGACAGAGATCATCTTCCCACCCCAAGACCAAGCAAGAGAAGACTCAAATGAAAGCTACAGTGTGTGGCAGGTGCTTCTGGTGACAGGCGTGGGAAGCCGCAGAGCGTGAGGTGGACTGGGATGTGTGGGAGGCACCGTGGCATGTTGGGGCAGTGACTGTTGGTGACGCTCAGCCTCGCCACACCGGCAAGGGAGGGAGGCTGAGGTCTTAACCCCAGGTGCCCTTCTGCTTTCAGTCTGATCTTCCCTGGAGTCCGCCTGGCCTCGGACAGCCAGTTCAGTGATTTCCTCGACGGCCTGGGCCCTGCTCAGCTAGTCGGACGCCAGACCCTGGCTACTCCTGCAATGGGTAAGACTTTCTGTCACGTGACTTCATTGCCCTTTACATTGCTGGAAGTCACATCCCCTCAGTTTCATGCTGCTTTTAACAGGATTACCAGTAAGAACCAAGAGTCCTAGGTTTTAACAGGAAATGTTCTCCATTTTTTCGTTTGTAATTTCTGATCATCTTGGGATTTAAGAATATTTGTGGGGAATGGCTGACGCAGAGTTCTTTGGCACAAGCATTCTTCCTACATCCTGTTTCTCCTCCCTATGTGCCCGCCAGGTGACATTCAGGTGGGAATGATGGATAAAAAGGGACAGCTGGAGGTAGAAATCATCCGGGCTCGAGGCCTTGTGGTAAAACCAGGTTCCAAGACACTGCCAGGTAAAACAGAAGATCCTTTTCTGTTATTTCTCATAGTCTGTGTTGTAAAAGTTGCCTTTCTTTGCTGAAATCTTCATAATCAAGAAGTGAGTAGAGAACTCTGTTGTAGCGCTTGGGGACTGAGCGGTGTGCGACATCCTGAGGGAGCTGCAGTTGAGGACGGAAGGGACCGTGCGAGCCACACAGTTGAGACCCTCCGTCCTTGCTCCGTCCCGTTGTCAGTGTGCGCTGCAAGCGCATTTTACAGTTAGTTGCTGGTTTGTGTTATTCTTTGGTTTACTGGGAACTTCATTGTTTTTCACTTAGGCATCCTTCAAGTTCTGGAATTAAAATAAATAGATTAGATCCACACAGCCCCATAAGCCTATGAAGGCCGCTGCTCTAAGACAGCTGCTCAGTCCTGCAGTGTGTAAGAGGCTCTGTCAGAGCTTGATGCCACACGCCCCACCCATCATTATAAATCACGGTGCTCAGGGGCATAGCTTGGTGCAGACTCTTCATGCGCTGTGCAGAGGTCAGGAGACCCAGCATCGGAAGCTGAGGACTCTGAAAGCGTCTTTATTCCAGCACCTGCACTGACGTCATTATGCATGTCTCTCTCGACTCCTCAATCCTTAAAGGAATTTTGAAATAAAGTTCTGTTACTGGCTATACCACTTTAGAATTATGTTGTAAAGATCCTGAGAGTAGTTGACACCTTCACCATAATGAACAGATTGAGACATGTGCAGATGTGCTTTTCATAAAGCGTCTGTCATGAGGTTGAAGCCATAGAGTTCCTAGTGAGCCGCCTTACCAAGCTGCTTCTGGATGTATCACCTCAGAGCCCATCTGTGCTTGGACTCACCATTCCCAGTTAGTAAATGCTTTGGATGGTAAGCGAACTCTATGAGGTAGGGGGATTAGACATGTCTAATGAGCTCAAAATGTTGGCAATGTAAAGACTGAGACATAGCTCTTAGATCTTATTTGTGACTGGAAGCATATTGCCTTATTTATTTCACATTTAAACCTATACAAGAAGGAGCTGTGGAGGGGAAAAAGCCCTCAGAGGCTCAAAGGCTATGTCAATGTACTTAATACTGAACGGCTGGTAAATGTCCATCGTGGCTCTGACATGGAGGGCCAGCCAGTGGCATGAGTGCTGGCTCCTCAGTGAGACGAAGCCATTGTACGTGTCCTTTATAGACGAAGCCATTGTACGTGTCCTTTATGGGCATTTCACAGCCATGGTCATCACTCACTCTGTCTTCTCTCCCAAGCACCGTATGTCAAGGTGTATCTGTTAGACAACGGAGTCTGCATAGCCAAAAAGAAAACCAAGGTGGCGAGGAAGACCCTGGAGCCCCTGTACCAACAGCTCCTGTCCTTCGAGGAGAGCCCCCAGGGGAAGGTGTTACAGGTGTGTACTCGTGGCTGACCTCGACACAGGAGGGGATGGCCACGAGGCCAGACCTCATGTCTAGTATCTCTTCTTGAAATTCTTTCCCATTCCTCACGGCTGAAATTCTCTGTCAGCTGCAGAGCAGTGGCCAGTGTCTTATAGCTGTGCTTGTTACTGTTCCCCTTAAAGGGGAAGTCCCCACAGACGTGGACCTGGGTTACACTCCCACTCGGTTTGCCCCTGTGGCTTCAGACCTTAACACCATCCTGCAGATTTTCTAATGTAACCTGGCTTCTGGGAGTTAAAGGCAACACTGCCATTAACCAGACACCACTTCTTACCTTGACCCTTGACAGCAGCTTATTAACAAAGCACATTGTACTGTCTTAGTTACGATTTGCTTCTCTGCTGTGATGTGCATGTCTATACTAACATTACTTTTTTTATTTTCTGCCAACAGATCATTGTCTGGGGAGATTATGGTCGTATGGATCACAAATCCTTTATGGGAGTGGCCCAGATACTCTTAGATGAACTGGAACTGTCCAACATGGTGATTGGATGGTTCAAACTATTCCCTCCTTCCTCCCTAGTAGATCCAACCTTGGCACCTCTGACAAGAAGAGCTTCCCAATCATCTCTGGAAAGTTCTACCGGACCTTCTTACTCTCGTTCATAGCAACTATAAAACTGTTGTCACAACAACCAGCGATACAAAAAAACAGAAGAAAATGCACAGGTGGAAACCCCTGGTACCACTGCATGCTTGGTGTTGTGTCTACGGAGCCGCCTAGGGATACGGAGCAGGCCTGTGCTCTCAGAGGAAGTCATGTACGCTGTGCCCTAGCAACGGCCCTCAGGTGGAAGAGCTGTGAAGAACTCTCAGGTCTGACGTTCAGTGACACTCGAGTTTTGGTCCAATCTGAAGCCATGGATTAATCTCAAAGAATCAGTCAGCCCTTTTCAATGGCACCTTTATATTTTTATCGTTTTTTTCTTCATTTATCTGACCCCAAAGCCCTGTTATGCCACAGAAATGGAGCTCTACAGCCATTAAGCCACATTAAAGGCCAAGGAGCAAAGAACTAGGAAGCATCAGGTGAAAAGCAAGAGACCAAAGAAGTGGTCAGAAGCAGTCAGCCGCGTTGCTGAGGGCTCCAGCCGCGAGAGCGGCCGACTGGGCTGCTCCAGGAGAGGCCTGGCATTCACTAATGCCGACATGTGTGGACTCTGAAAATCAAAATTCTGTGACTGCGCTGCACTGAATGAAATTAAAGACACTTTTTTTTGCATGGACACAGATTAGCTGAATATTTAAATTATTTTCTCGGGGCTGCAACTTGCAAAAAAAAAAGAATAAAAATCAGCCATTTTCAACAATTTATATTATTTTTAAAAATAAATTTCACTAGTGCATGGTTTTAAAATGGGAGAGAATGCAACAGGGTGACACAAAGATACACCATGTTTATTCTTTAATCACAGTCTGTGTTTTGGCAGACATTACAAATGAAAATACTTTCTAGCAGATACTTAAAATTCTCTTTATGTAACAATAAGTATAATATATTCAATTTATTTCCATGTTAAATATACAGATCTTATGATGTTCAATATGTGCAAATTTTTCACATCTTTCCCCCTCTTGTCTGTCTCACTTTTTCTTCTCCCACTTTTAACCTCTTTTTTTCCTTTCTTCCCCCACCCCAGTGAGTCTCACTCAACACTACAAGCCTTGACCTGACCCTCTTATAGCCCAGATTTGATTCAGAGCCATAGACGCATCTGAATTCATGGATTTCTCACATCTGTTCGAGAGCTTTCTTTACTTCAAGCATGTTGAAAGGATTTTGCAACATGACTTGGGACATAAAGCAAGTCAGCACGCATTTGACAAAGAAGATATCTGAACATTTGCAGTTTACTGTACAGTGCATGGTAATTTTTTTTCACCTTAAAGATTCAGTTTACAAGAAAATCCTACAACCACACAGCATTGTAATGTCTAACAAATTTGTTTTTAGCACCAGCATTAGTCATACAGGGGGTTAAGTATTATTTGTCGGTCTTAGGTTTTGTTTGTTTTTTAATTCGTTAAAGCAGTTTCTTTAGCTGATTTCCATTTACTATGTGAATAGGAACACTGCTCAACATGTGGAGCCCTGAAACACAGGGCTGTTTATTAATTCATTTTTCTGTAGTAAAATTCAATTTTTCACAAATTATATTTCTAAAGAAATATAGTAAACATAAATTTGCAACAATTTTAAAGCTCCAATTTTTAGGTGACTCAAGGAAAAGTCAATAGTTATTTGATGCCATCACCAAAAATCTATATCCCTTAGACAAAACCACCTTTGGCTGACGGGCAGTTCTTACCATCGGGTAGCACTGCAAGGTCTAATCTCTCAAGGTCCCCAATCAACAGGAAATGTCACTGGTCAATGTAATGAACCACCCATCATTTCTGTTTCTTACACATGCTTTGATTACACATCGTTAGAGATTGGTTTTAACTTCTTGCAATAATTTTTGAAATCCATCTATCTCCCATTTGTTTAAATGGAGGCCATGCACACACACACATACACACACACACACAAAAAAAAAAACATATTTTATTTGTTTCTCTTTTTTAATTCAATGCTGACCATTGAAAACTGTCACGCTTGATATGGTGCAAAGGTTAAAATGAGCTATCACTCAAAATGCCTTCTCCTAATGCGGTGCAACACGGCCTACACCAAGACCGAGACCTAAGATGGATCCAGCTGGGGGAGTGAAAAGAAGGAACACAGTTTTGTTGAACTAATTTAGACACCTGTGTACCAGCAGCAGCTTGGTTCAGTAGACCCAGAGTGTCTGTGCTCGCCCTTAGAGTAGGCGTTCACCATTTCCCGACACTAAGATGCAGTCCCATAGTCCCTTCCTTCTGCCCATCCTGGACACATCAGTCCTCATTTTAATAAGAAAGACATGACTGTGGAATATTTGTACATACTTGTCATTACGCAGTATTTATTTAAAAGTTGGTGTACTTTTTTTTTTTTTTTTAATTTTCACATGTCTGCACCTCAACTTGTGGTTAAGTCATGTAAATAGCACTACGCCAGTGACCATTGCTGCCCTGTACATAGAATGTTTTCAAGTAAAGGGAATTTCAGTTGGGGAAAAATGGGGGGGAGGGCAGATTAGTCCTGAAACAAACACCAACTGATGTAAATCAAATTCATTCTGGTGATGGTATTTAACACTTTAAATAAAACATTTTCTTTACATTTGTTGTTCAGGGTGCTGTCTGAGAGATGTCTCCATTTGCAGCCCCAAGCCTACCTCCGTTCATCCTGTGAAGTGGCTTACTTATCGTTTCCAGACAGTAGCTCCTCTTCCCTTCCTTCCTTAGGACATGAATGAATTTCTAGTTTTAGCACATTGCTGTTAGTAGAATGTATCTATGAAGCCTAGAAAGATTTCTGCTTTTATCATTAACAGTCGCTAGGGTGCTTTGCAGTTGAAGGACTCAGCAGCCTGTAGATTTTATGAACAGAATGGATGAGATTTCAATTTGTCCTGAGGGTTATGGACAGCAGGGTTACTGCTTAGTTACCATTCTGTTGTGAAGACGCATCACGACCAAGGAAACTTATAGAAGAAAGCATTTAATTGGGGCTTGCTTACAATTTCAGAGGTTTATCCCATTACCACCATGGGAGGTACAATGGCACAAAAAGTGGGTAAGCCTGTTTCTGTGGAGTGCTGCTTTGAATCTGCTGCTGTAAGACACTTGGAAAGGTTCTCTGCATCTCCTACCCTCTTACCTCCCATCCTCATGCCCTGAATAAACTATTCCACACTATACTTTTGTCTGGTCCCTCAGGGGGAAGGGATGTCTCAGTATGGGCCTGCTGAGACATCCCCTTCCCCCACACCTCTCCACACCCCCATAGAACATATTTATACCTTTTTATCTTTTTATAAACACATCAAGCCTCCTTCAACAAGGCCACATCTCCTAATTCTTCCCAAACAGTTCTACTAACTGGGGACCACGCATTCAAAAGTATGAGCCATTGGGGCCACTGTCCTTCAAGCCACCACTCTGTGTGTGCTATCCCCAGGGTCAAGTTATTACACTGATGTGTTTTTCTATGGCAGAACCCAGTTTTGTGTGGGGTGGGTGGTGTTTTTAGTTGGGGAGACACATGTGGGCGCTTGACCTGACAATCTGTTCAAAGCCTGGCTTGTGCTGTGTAAGTGTGAGAAACTCTGCCCATATCCTTCTCTGCAACCCCAAACAAGAGAACCCCAGTTTTCATGGGTTGTCCAGAGGCTGCATCAAGTCCTCACTGGGATTCATATTCAGTGATACTACTGTCTCCATTCTTGATCACAGCAATTTCCTCTATTGCCAACAACCACTCTCTACCCCAGCTCCTCATGCATCTGACACTAGTTTTCATTATTCAAAGCATGCCCCCTACTCTGGTCAGATATTTCTCGTGCTGTCTGAGAACTCCTTTTATAAAGTCCCCAGAGGCTCTTAGCGACAGGGAGATCTCTAAGGTCTGCCCTGCGCAGGACAGCAGGCAGCGTGGACTTCTACAACCTTTCCCCGAGCCTCTGAACAAAGTGTTTCAACCACAATAAATAAATAAATAAATAAATAAATAATAAATAAATAAATAAATAAATAAAGTCCCCAGAGAAGCCCATTGTTGTTCTCAAAACTGATCCATCTTGGTCCCTTTTGCAACTCCCAGGAACAGTTTGTACTAAATTCTTGCAGCACGGTTGTCATGGATGGTGAGGTCTTCCTATAACTAGGACTCTGATGCCAAGGTTCCACAACGACAAAGGTTGTGATGCACTTGCCTGGGCCATGACAGGAGCAGGTAAGAAATCCACCACCAGAGATGACCTTTACTGTGTGCTTAAAAATCACGTGCTCTCCACCTTTGTCCCCACTGGGCCATCTTGTGAGGCCATCTATGCCCACTGGTGTTTATAAGCAACATGAACTGAAGATCACACACGCGCTTCTGGTTTGTGAGATGTTTATTGACTAACAAATAGTATGGGGTAATGCTCGGTCATTTTCAACCTTCAAATCTGAAAGTTTGAAAGTAGCTGAGCAGTTGCCCTCTTAGAGCATCAGGCAAGGGCGTAAGTCCCTTAGTCTGAAAATGAGGGAACAAACAAGAGCTCCACCCCTCAGATTCTCCCTTGTGACTCAACTCAAATCACCTCTGACCACTGGCATTAACTTCCTCTTCTTGGAAGTAGAGAGAAGAGCCACCTACTCTTTCATCATTAAATCAAAATTTTGACCAGTAGTCAAGATTTTACATCCTGGGGCACACATGATTTTTGGTTTTGTTTGTTATTTCCCCGTGTTAAGAACAGTGTTCGCCATATAAAGCTAAATGTTTAATAAATATCTAACAGAATTTAATTTAGTCCTTGCTTCATCTAGCCGCATTATTCCAGGCAGAACAGTAAACAAAACAAACATGGCTACCCTCAAGGCAGCTTTCATTTCGAAGACAGCCTGGGGTAAGAATTACAAATGAAGTTGTCACTTTCCTACTGTAAAATCTCTAGACTCTCGTGGGGCCATGTAGTGAGGTGGCAGTAGGGGCAGATGGTGTCTGCGAACAGGGAGCAAAGAGCGTGCAGCTGACGGCAGCGGCAAACCAGAGACAGAAGTACTTTAAGCAAAGAGAAGAGGGGAATAAGAAATTTGGGGGAATCTCATTCTACCACCCCCTTCTCCTCAGTGTCTAAAACAGTGACATACTAAAAAGTACCTGTGTGGGAGAGAGTGGAGTGATGGATTAGTGAACCAGCAGAATGAGTGAAAGTTCTGCATTCTGGAGCATTTCAGAATCAACAAAGAATTGGCGTTTGAAAAGGTAGGCTTTTTTTTTTAAAAAAAAAAAAGTATTTATTTTATTTTTGATTGGGCGCTATGTATACTTGTAAGCACAGGTGCCTTCAAGAGCCAGAAATATGATTCCTGGAGTCAGTTGTGAGCTTGCCCCATGTAGGTTCTAGGACCTTTAGGTCATTAACAAGAGCACCACATTCTCTTTTACTACAGCCTTTGAAACTTGTTTTAATTTCAACAGAATGGGAGAGAGACCTACTTATTGATAAGTTATTTCTCCACCAATGAAATGAGCCAATTCACACCAGATTATATTGAATATAGATTTATTAGGAAACTGCTCTCAGGTGAGTTCACTGCTGTTCCCCCACCCCCACCCCAGGTCTGAGGCCAGGGAAGCTGGAGTGGCCATAGGAAGAGAGGTGGGGGGACTGGGAAGAGAAAGAGAGAAAGAGACAAAGAACGTGGGCAAAGGGAGAAGAGAAAGGAGAGAGAGAGAGAGAGAGAGAGACCAAAGGGAGGAGCCTCTGGAGGAGGGGCAGCCCAGCCCCTGGGCTGGAAAGTTCATGCTTGGGGGCGGGGTGTGCCAGGTGGGGACTAGGGAATACAGGAAGACTCGAGACCAGGTCTGATTTGATATGTAAAATATGCACCTCAGACTCTAGTGCCTGGTCTAACCAAACCCTAAATAATGAGATAGCTGATGAGGGAGGGCGAGTCCCCTGTGCTGTCAGATCTGAAATGGATCCTGGGAAGCTGCGTCCTCAGGATATCCCTTCTGCCTTTGACCCCCGAGGCAGTCTCCACCCAGCAGCCCCAGCCCTGGACAGCACATCAAAAGCATTTGAAGAAAAGGCTCTGTAAGAAGACTTTACAAAAAGGTTCTCAGCTCATTATAGAAAGATGGCTCACATCTACATGGAAGACCAAAGATTCCAAACTCCTGAAATTCATGTTCACAATTTTCATAAGCTGAGTGGAGAGACTTCAAACCTGTGATAGCTGTTAGACCTTTTGGGGACCAGCTTCCTGTCCTTTGTCTTGGGGCCAGAATGGCTCCTCTTGTCACCCACCAGTGTTGTTCCCATAAGCACAGCCATCTTCTACTGTATCTCATTCACATGTCCCCAACTGGTGGTGGACTAGGGGTGCAGACTTTAACTGGACCAACCCCTCTGCCTCACCTGTGAAGGTTTTTTGATCTCCTTCTATTTTATTTTGCCTTGAAACCAAAGAAACTGTCCATCTCTTCTTGTAGATGCACCAGAGAGACTCAAGAGGGTGGTGGCTCTGTTTTCTGCTATCTGACAGATGCTGGTTTGGACCATATGGACCCTATGGTCATATGAGTTCATATGTATCCCATCCAGTACTTGACTTTAGAGCCTAATGATAGTCAACACAGCCACGAACGGGAGAGAACAAGAAGTCTACAGCTTCTCCTCAGGCTTCTCGCTCTTGGTACCTTCAGAACTAAAGACTGAGGACTAACTAAAGGATTGTTCTTTACAAAAAGTTCCTGTGCCGTAGGATTATGTGTCCAAAATAATACATTTGTCCAGAATTAATCTAATGAAATTCTAGAAACTCTAGGAGTCATTGAGGTTATTCGGGGCAGTCCCAAGCACTAACAGAATGCTAAGTGCTGGCCAAGGCCTCAGCAAGCACTTTGTTTCCATGGAACACACCCCACTCCAGTCTCTTAGACTCCTCTTCTAATGAGCCGCAATCCCCAACTGGTTT